>CM024604.1:61769803-62369803 GCA_014182555.1 Eucalyptus erythrocorys | reverse complement strand
GCGCCTAAATTAATATTCTATTATTGTTGTGCAGTGCGAAATTAATGTATCAAGATAACAGTAACATGTCAATGGAGGTGAAGGGACGTGAGGAGATGACTCCGATTACGGAATTGGAGTTTTCCAACGATGAAATTGAAGAAGAGGCACCCCCTACCTTGAGCGTCACAAATAAGGTACCCGGTTCTCCTCTTGCCCATGATAAGAAACATACATCCGAATGCTGGAATCATTATTCGAAAATTAGTGATAAGGATGGAAAAATATATCAAGTGAAGTGCTTTCATTGTGGGTCAACGCTTAAGTACCGTGTTGCTAACGGTACTTTTGCAATGAGGTATCCTCGTAATGTAGATAAGAGGCAGAAATTCTTTGTACCACGGAGTGCTAACATGGCTAGCAAGACAGGAGGAGGTTCTAATACTGGTAGCGTCTTATCAACATGGTCATTTAATCAAGAACGTTGTAAGCTCATGCTTGCCCGGTTCATCATCCTTGATGAGCAACCTTTTTCATTGGTTGAGCGTGTTGGGTTTCGTGAATATGTTAGTGAGTTACAACCTCTCTTCAAACACATATCAAGTTTCACAGTAGCAAAAGATTGCATGAAGTTGTATTTATGTGAAAGAACTTCTTTAAAGGATTATTTGGAAAGATTGATTCTAGGATCGCACTCACGATTGATACTTGGACTTCCAATCAAAATATCAATTATTTGTGTCTCACTGCACATTTTATTGATGAAAATTGGAAGTTGCATAAAAGAATCATCAACTTTGTGGTCATGCATAGTCACAGGGGCAGGGAGATTGGGAAAATGGTGGAGCAATGTATTGAGGGGTGGGGAATAGAAAAAAAGGTATCCACAATTACCGTGGATAATGCTAGCTCAAATGATGTTGCAATTAGCTATTTAAGGGAAAATCTTTCGGAACAAAGTTCGTTGATATTAGATGGAAGTGTTCTACACATGAGGTGTACAGCTCATATATTAAATTTGATTGTGAGAGATGGCTTGAGTATGGTACGTGACTCCATTGCACGTATCCGAAATGTGGTTAGGTATGTAAGGAGTTCTCCCGCAAGAGCCGAAAAATTTCAATCTTGCATTGAGAGAGAACGGATCACTTACAAGGATTCAGTGATTCTTGACGTTGCCACTAAATGGAACTCCACTTGCCTCATGTTAGACACCGCCGTAAAGTTTAGAAAAGCTTTTAAAAGGATGGAAGACGACGATCCAAATTTTGGAAGTGAGCTTAATTATGAAACTCCTAAGGTTGATGATTGGGAAAATGCTATTGCTCTTTCTGAAAGCATTCTATGATGCCACCATTGAAATGTCTGGGAGTTCATATGTTACTTCAAATGATTATTTTGAAGGGATAGCTCTTTTGTATAAATATTTGAAAGATGCGGTCAATGATTCAGATCCTAAACTTCAAGCTATGGGCTTGAAAATGAAAGAAAAATTTGACAAATATTATGGAAGCTCGGATAAAGTGAATGTGATGGTGTTGATTGCGGTTGTGTTAGACCCTAGAACCAAGTTAAATTATGTGAACTTCTTGTATGGACAAATTTATGATGATGAATCGAAAGTTGAAGAGATGCATTACAAGAGTGATACATTGGAGCATTTGTATGAATTTTATGAGCAATCTTCTCTTATTTCAAGTGATCATAATTTTGATGGCCAAAATGTGGGTGTAAGTAGTAGTAGTTCCAATACCGATACGGGTGGTAGTGAAGGATTAAAGAAGTCTAAAGGCCAAGCTTGGAAGAAAATGTTTTTATACTCGAAAGAACAAGGAGAAGTGATGAAACGAATCTTGATCTTGACATTTTGATTTGGTGAAAGACTATTGGCTCAAAATATAATATCCTTTCTTTGATGGCTCGAGATGTTTTGTCCATTCCTATAACCACCGTTGCTTCAAAGTCAACTTTTAGTACATCGGGTCGTATGCTTGATTCCTTTCGAAGTTCTTTAACTCCCAAAGTAGTTGAAGCTTTGATTTGCACTCAAGATTGGTTGAGAGCCGTTCGTGTACTGCTTAATGTTGAAGAGTGCATGGAGAACGTAGAACAATTTGAGTTAGGTAAGTAATGTTTATATCTTTATATATTGTAATTCTTTTTGTATGTCTAATAAGTGAATATTTTATTTAATCTCTTATTTTTCTTCTTCTTTTCAGATATGGTTGATCTTAATAAGGAGATTATCATTGATAAATAGAGTTGGTGGTGTTGCATTGCAATGGGTCCAGCGTTTGAGAAGTCGAGCAAGGCCTTTTGTTGGCTTTGTGCTGCTTTAACTATGCAAAAGTTGATTGATAAGCAACTTTATTTGTCGTAATCTTAATGTAGGCTCCTCTTATGTATATTGAATTTTTGAACTATGTTGTCAAAGAGTTTAGGAGCCTTTAGATGGACAAAATGGCATAATTCATGGAGTATTATTGATATTGATTTTTTTTTTATGTCTTTACTTAGGATTTTGACTGATTTTCATCCATGTCTTTGCAGGGTTTTGCTGTGCCAAAGTAATCACAGGGAAATGTTGCAGAGTTCACATTATGACTCCTTAGTATTTTTTGCTTCGTCATTTTCATTTGAGAGAGGAACATGCCTATCATTTATTATTTCTTTTCTTGTTCGTTTCACTTTTGTTGGAATTAGGACTTGCCTAGTTGTGGATTTCGATGGTTTTTATTTTCACTTTCACTTTCAGATGGCAATTTTGCTATTTAATTGTTCTATTATTGAATCATCATATACGTTATAGTTCAAATCTAAAAAAAAAAAAAAAAAACCTGTGGAACCTGGAACCGATCCTGGAACCTGTGACAGGGTAGGTTCCAGGTTCCAAATTTTTTGGAACCTATACTCGAAAGTAGATTCCAGGTTTCAGGCGGAACCGAATCAGAACCTGGAACCGCTCCCCCCTAGTGCTGATAAATGGAGTAGTTGCCACTATGATGGTGGTACCACAGCTGTCATCCCTCGTTTATCTAAGTAAGAAACGACAGAAGCGATACGTCAAATCGAATAAAGAAACTGTTCAATATAAAATGAGCAGATCCAAGTGGCAGCTTGTGAGCTCAAGTTCCAGCAGCGTTACCAGCTTCTCTGTTGGTTTATACAGCTGTAATCATCCATGACGCAACCCCTTCAATTATGTATTAGTTTCTTCTGTCACGCCTAAAACTGATTATGGACCACATCTGCAACTTGTCAAACAGTGGCAGCTGATCTTGGAACTATGGAGGGAATCGAGTCTGGACTTCGTCTCCACTTTTAATCTCATTTCCTTCATTTTGTGTCTGTTTATAAGAAGTGAATCGAGTAAATCGAAGAACGTTGAGTATAGCGAGGGGACTGTCAATTTTTAACACCACCCAAAATTGGCAAAAACCAACCCGATTAAACAAGGGATATGTTTGAATGCATATAAATAAAAAGTGAAAAATAATTTTTTTTCCTTTCTTATGAAAACGTAAGATATCATTCGAATTTCAGAAAATTTTGAAAAAAATCTGAAAAAGTCTCTGTGAATCTACATAAAAACACTCAAGTACGGTGAAAGTTTCAAGAGTTTCTAATCTGAAAATAAATCATAGTATATGAATGGCGTGACTTGAATAAAGTAAAAGATGAAAGTCAATTCGGATAGACATTAGATTAATATCTTATCCATGTTTTTTTTTTCTTTGGTCAGTATCTTATCCATGTTAAATAGTGAATTTTACGATGTTTGATGAGGGCATCGAGTCGGTCTGAATTCATAATCTGAGTTTTATATGTTAACGTGATTGAAGGCCCTTTTAACTCAATTGCTAGGATATGGAATGAATTTTATAAATATTGTTTTCACTTTTATCTGCATGGTTTAAAGAAACTATTGGAGCAAGCCAAAAACGTCCCGCGAATGAAACTATATTCAAATATGTTTGAAGGTCAACGAAATGAAAAACCAGATACTGGGAATGCTCCTTAGAATACTTACGGCGCCGTTTGTTGCAGTCATACTGAGACCACAAACCGCTGGTTTTGACATGGTCTTTGCTCTCTCTCTCTCTCTCTCTCTCTCTCTCTCTCGCGTTTCTAGCAGGCTAATTGGTGCTTAACTGCGAATTTTCTAATTCCCTGTTTCGCCATCCTACTATAAATACCCATCGAGAATTTCCTCTTCTTCACATCCAAGAAACAAGAAACAAACTCCATCTTTATCTAGTTGTCAAGAAGTTGCTGTAGAAGATGTCAAGCACTGTTGGCAAAGTCATTCGTTGCAAAGGTACTCCTATGAAGAATCCATGTATCACTTCATGTTTTTGGTAGATTAGCATTGCCATTTGGGGTCTTTAAGTTCTTCCCGTTTATACACATTCGTCAGTTGATGTTCCGCTCAGTAATGTAATGGGGGCCTTGAGTTCTTCTGCTACATGGTTGTTTGGATCCTTATCGGATTAGTACTGTATTGGGATTGCTCTATCAGCAGTGACATTATTCAGCTAATTTATGCTATGGGCTAGATTCAGGGCAATCGATGATGTGTGTGTGTCTGTGTGTGTGTGTGTGTGTGTGTGTGATCTTGATGCAGCGGATGTCCTCTGATGCAGCATTTACTCTTTGTGTGCCATCACTATACTTCATAATGAGGCAAATTTTGTGTTGCAGCTGCGGTGGCATGGGAAGCAGGAAAGCCACTGGTGATCGAGGAAGTGGAGGTTGCCCCTCCACAGGCGATGGAGGTGCGTGTGAAGATCCTCGTCACTGCTCTCTGCCACACAGATGTTTACTTCTGGGAGGCTAAGGTAACCCTTACTCATTGTGTATTGCTTCTCATGTTCCTCGTTAGTTTTCCATCAATATTCATAGTTTACCTCGGTCGGTTCTTTGATTTTCAGGGACAAACCCCTGTGTTTCCCCGCATATTTGGTCACGAAGCAGCTGGGTAAGGCCTCCTCCTTCACGTAATTACTCCACTTAATTTGTATTTTCCAATTGTAACTGTCTTTATGTCGATTTTCAGCATTGTGGAAAGCGTTGGCAAGGGCGTGACGGAACTTAAACCCGGTGATCATGTGCTTCCTGTGTTCACCGGGGAGTGCAAAGAGTGTCGGCACTGCAAATCTGAGGAGAGCAACATGTGTGACCTCCTGAGGATAAACACGGATAGAGGGGTGATGCTGAATGACGGCAAGTCAAGGTTCTCGATTAATGGGAAGCCCATTTACCATTTCGTCGGGACTTCGACTTTCAGCGAGTACACCGTGGTTCATGTTGGTTGCCTGGCCAAGATCAACCCAGCCGCTCCCCTTGACAAAGTCTGTATTCTCAGCTGCGGTATCTCCACTGGTATGCAAAGAACTAAGATCTAAGGCATTTGATGTTCGAAACAGCATGTTACTTGCTTAAAAGGACATCCTTCGAAAAAATTGATCCTTCTTTCTTTGAAGGTCTCGGGGCGACCCTGAATGTTGCAAAACCACCGAAGGGTTCAAGCGTTGCCATATTTGGGCTAGGAGCTGTTGGCCTTGCTGTGAGTTTCTCGAATCCTTGCTCCGCGTCACTCATTTTCTACGAAGTAATAGCAGTTGCTTAAGCGAAGGATGCTCTTGGCGGTGTTGCTGATCCAAATATGCTGTTTACTTTGAATTTTTCTTCCAGGCCGCTGAAGGCGCTAGAATTGCTGGGGCTTCAAGAATTATCGGGGTTGATCTAAATACGAACAGATTCCACCAAGGTGGGTAAAAATTTTACCACTTCGGTACTGAATTTTGCTAGATAAGAAGATAAGTAGAAGGCTTGATATGACTGCTAGATTTGTAATTATGATGCCAAGCAAATTAGTACCTACTTTCGATAATGTCCTCGAATTCGATACTGGGGATAAGTGCCGGTCGGTTCAACTTCAACCGCAACTGTCTTACAATGATTTGTTTATTCTGTTTGACAGCCAAAAAATTCGGCGTTACCGAGTTTGTGAACCCAAAAGATTATGACAAGCCTGTTCAAGAGGTTAGTCAACAAATATGCGTAATTGGAAAAAGGAGAAACTGGAGAGTTCTTTTCTGTTCTAATTCTGCAATTCACTTATGCAGGTGCTTGCTGAAATGACTGGCGGAGGAGTTGATCGAAGCGTTGAGTGTACCGGAAGCATCAACGCCATGATTTCCGCATTTGAATGCGTCCATGATGTAATTTTCCTATAGCTTTTAATGGTAGGGTTATTGCATGTAGCCATGAATCACAAGCGTTTCTTTGATCTGGGCTTGCAGGGATGGGGTGTGGCCGTGCTCGTTGGTGTGCCGAACAAGGATGACGCCTTCAAGACACACCCGATGAACTTCCTGAACGAGAAAACCCTCAAGGGCACTTTCTTTGGCAACTACAAACCACGCACCGACCTCCCTAACGTCGTCGAGATGTACATGAGGAAGGTATGTGCAAGCTCGCACATGACAATATGTCGCATGCCTTCTTGCTTGTGACTCAGGTCTCATGTTTTCTCTCTCTGTCCTGAATCATCAGGAGCTTGAACTGGAGAAGTTCATCACTCACGAGGTGTGTCTGTCAGAAATCAACAAGGCCTTCGAGCTCATGCTCCAGGGTGAGTCTCTCCGGTGCATTATCCGGATGGACGCATAGGGTGCCCCTGAGCTACTGTTGGGTTTCAGATTGTCGGAGTGCCAATAAATTTAGCTTGATCATATGAATAAAGAAAAACACTGAACGCAGAATATAATTTGCTTTATTTCATTATCTTTTTGTTTCTCGTGCCTCTCGCCGAGGTTTTTCTTCCTTTGTACATTATACAAATAATACTGTAACAGAGTTGCAGAAGTCATTGAACTTTCTCCAGTTGGATTACTTCGACTTTGCTTATAACCAAATATATTTAAATGTAAAGGTGCTCAATGTAAATTAATCTGTGGTAAGTCACAGTCACTTATAATAAAGGTCAAATTCCAAACTATAAAAGTCAAAGTGAATATTAGATGTTAAGATCACAACTTACCCCGACATATAATCGACCCATTCACAATATTAAGCCATATTCATAAACGAAGTGAAGTAGGCCTTTGCCTTTTTGTACTGACATTTTTCCTAAATAAATCTATAGCAATGCGATATATGCAAAATATTCACTAAAATTCCGTTCAAAATGACATTATAATAATCAATAAACATGTGGTTTTCTAATTGAAAGTTTTATCTTTCTAGTTTACAGACTTAGGAGACACTATAGCAATGCTATATATGCAAAATATTCACCAAACTTCTGTGTTAAATGACATTATAATAATCAATAAACATGTGGTTTTCTAATTAAAAGTTTTATCTTTCTAGTTTATAGACTTAGGAGACATGACAATAATAATATAGTTGGACGCATGTCAAATATCATATAAAATATGTCTTTAGAAGAATTTTTTTTTTTTTTTTTTATACCTCTAACGTCTATCTCATGTAACGGAACGAGTTTCTATTCTTGTATAACTGTTCGCAATTTGTTTCTTCCTAAAATAATTTTGATTAGGGTTAGCACAAAAAAGATACTGCCCATTTGCACAAGTATCATAATCTTTTTTGCAATTGCTCATTCTTTTGTCTGGGGAAAATTGTCCAAAAAGTCCTAAACCTATTACACTTTTGTCAATTCAGTCCTAAACCTTTTTTTTTTCTGTCAATTGAGTCATAAACCTTTTACAATTGTGCTAATTCAGTCTATCTGGCCAAAATTGGCTGGCCGGAGCTGACATGGACACCGGCCGGAAATAGCCGGTCGGCGAACAATTTTTTAATTTTTTTTTTCAAATTTTTAAATTTTTTTGAATTTTTTTCTTTTTTTTTTCCAACTTCTTCTTCCTCGGCCGGCGTCGGCACCGGCCGGCCGAGGCGAGGGCCGCGAGGCTCGCCCTCGCCAGCCACTTGTGAAGGCGAGCCTCGCCCAGTGACAGCGAGGTTACCGTCGCCCAGCCAAGCGAGGTTGAGCCTTGCTAGATTTGACGACGGCGGCCTCACCATCGCCGGGCAAGGCTCGCCTTCGCCAATGGTCGGGGCGGGCGAGCCTCGCCCGGTGACGAGAGGCCACCGTCGCCCGCCGAGGCGAGGCTCAACCTCGCCCAACCATGGCGAGGTCGAGCCTCATCAAATGTGGCGACGACCGCTCGCCATTGCCATGAAAATTTAAAATACTATTCAATTATGAAAAGGTTTATGTGAATCTGCAAAAAGACACTTGAGTATTGTGAAATTTTCCAGAGTTTCGGGACTTAGAAAGATCAAATTATGTGAGTGGCACGATTTAAATAAAGTAAAAAGTGAAAGTCAATTCACATAGACATTAAATTAACAATTTATATGTGTTCAACGAAAGATTTATGATGTTTAATTAAGGCATTGAGTTGGTATAAATTCAGAATTTGAGTTCTACATGTAAAGAGTAAAGAACACCCCAAGTGCCATAACTTGGCACGGGGGGACACTTAAGTGCCATAACTTTTTTTCGGTACACTTAAGTGTCACTTTTTTAAATGGAACACTTAAGTGCCAATATCGGAGTAAAATGGAACACTTAAGTGCCACTCCGGCGAAAATCCGGCCAAACGGCCGACGTGGCAATTTTCCGGCGATGGAGGTCCAAAACGGCGTCGTTTTTGCATGCCGACGTGGCAAAAATGCAAAAACGACGCCGTTTCACGTCTAACGTGTAAAAATAATAATAAAATAATTAAATTAAATTAAAAATTAATTTTAATTAAAAATACTCTAAAATTTAAAAAAAAAAAAAAAAAAAAAAGGGGGGGACGAAGGGGCGGGCGGGCGAGGGCCGAGCCCTCGCCCCCGCCGCCTCCCCGCCGTCACCGGGAAGGGCCGGCGATGGAGGGGGTAGGGTCGGCCGGGGTCGCCGGCCCCGGCCGACCGGCGGCGAGGGCCGCGAGCCCTCGCCGGATTGGGGCGAGGGCCCGCGAGCCCTCGCCCAAATCTGGCGAGGGCCGCGAGCCCTTGCCGCGATCCGGCGAGGGCCGCGGGCCCTCGCCACCTCCCCGCCGTCGCCGGGAAGGGCCGGCGACGGAGGGGGAGGGTCGGCCGGGTCGCCGGGCCCCGGCCGACCGACGGCGAGGGCTGCGAGCCCTCCGTCGCCGGCCCTTCCGGCGACGGCGAGGGCTCGCCCTCGGCCACCCGCCCTTCGTCCCTTTTTTTTTTTTTTTTTTAAATTTTAGAGTATTTTTATTTAAAATTAATTTTTAATTTAATTTAATTATTTTTTTATTATGCACACAAGTGTCGTTTTTGCTAAGTCGGCGCCGACTTAGCTCTCCGGCTAGCCACGGAAGCATTAAAAAATAATAAACACGTGCCACGTAGGATTTCCGGCAAGGTCGCCGGAGGTGGCACTTAAGTGTCCCATTTGAAAAAAAAAGTGACACTTAAGTGTACCGAAAAAAAGTTATGGCACTTAAGTGTCCCCCCGTGCCAAGTTATGGCACTCTAGGTGTCCCAACCTCACATGTAAACGTTATTGAAGGCCCTTTTTTGTTGGAAACTATTACAATATTAGAGAGAGAGAGAGAGAGAGAGAGAGAGAGAAATCAATGAAAATCTATTAGAAAAGTTGAAAAAATAAAATCAATTGTCTAAACCGTATAAGCACTATTCTCAAGGATAATTCTGAATCTCAGAGTACGAACTCAGTGTGATAGGTTCAAGCGACTATCCTCCCAAAACATAACAAATCTTCTATGTTCTGCACAAAATATTAGAATGAAGATAATGGTAAGAAAGAAAGATATGTAACGGAAAACAAGAATATCACTTTCTAACTAAGTTCAGAGTAACAATTTGAGAGAGAGAGAGAGAGAGAGAGTTTCCATAATCAATTGTTAATAAAAATGATTACTGGTACAAAATAATGGATGGTCTATGAAAAAATAAATCAAATGTTACAAAGTTATTATACAACCATTACAAAGTCATTATAAAGACATTATAAAACATTAGAAGAATGTTACAAAACCGTTTTACATTAATACTGGATAAAAACAGGCAAAAGAACGCTTCAAGTGTCATAACTTTGCATAAAGAGACACTTAAGTACCATAACTTACAGAATGTACACTTAAGTGCCACATTCGAAAAAAAACGGAACACTTGAGTGCCAATCCAGCGAAAATCCGGCCAAAACACCAATGTGGTATTTTTCGGTGAAGCGAGCCCAAAATGATGCTGTTTTGCATGCTAACGTCGCCAAATAATGCAAAAACGGCGTCGTTTTAGGGCGACGTGGTAAAAAATAAAAATTAAATAATTTAAATTTAAATTTAGTTAAAATATTTAAAAAATAATTTTTAAATTAATTTAGTTAAAATATTAAAAAATAATAATTTTTAAATTTTTAAATTTAAAAAAAAAAAAAAAAAAAAAAAAAAAAAAAAAAGGGGGGGGTGGGGAAGCGGGAGGGGTCACCCTCGGCCGCCGCCGCCGCCGCCCCATCACCGCCGGGAAGAGCTGGCGACGGCGGGGAGGGTCGGCGGGGTTGCCGGGCCCGGCTAGGGACCGGCGACCCCGGCCGACCGACGAGGGCTCGCGAGCCCTCGCCCGCCCCAACCCCAGGCCGGGGCGCCGCCCGCCGGGCGACCCCCAACGGGCAGCAGCCCTTGGCCCGGCAGGCGAAGGCCGCCCACCCTTGCTTGGATATGTGCGAAGGCTGCGAGCCCTCACCCGGATCCGAGGCGAGGGCTCGCGGCCTCACCCGGATCCGGCGAGGGCCGTGCCCTCGCCCGGTTCGGCGAGGGTCGCGGCTCTCGCCCAACCGAGCCGGGGTTGCCACCCGCCCGGCCCCCAATGGGTTGGCGCCCTCGCCGGATCTGGGCGAGGGTCGCACCCTCCCCCAAGATTGGGCGAGGGCTCGCGAGCCCTCGCCGCCGATCGACCGGGGTCACCGGCCCTTGGCCGGGGCCCAAATGACCCCGTGGACCCTCCCCGCCGTCGTCGGCCCTTCCGTGGCGGCGGCGACGGCGGGGCGAGGGTTAATCCCTTAACTACCTCCCTCCCTTTTTTTAATTTTTAAAATTTTTTAAATTTTTAAATTATTATTTTTAATATTTTAACTAAATTAATTTAAAATTTATTTTTTAAAATATTTTAATTAAATTTAATTTTAAATTTATTCATATAATTTTTATATTTTTTTTTTTACCACGTCAGCCCACAACGACGCCATTTTTGTATTATTTGGCCACATCGGCGTGCAAAACGGCGTTGTTTTGGGCTCACTTCGCTGGAAAAATACCACGTGGGCGTTTTGGCTGAACTTTTACCGGATCGGCACTCAAGTAATCCATTTTACTCCGATTTTGGTACTTAAGTGTACTTTTCATAAATTATGACATTTAAGTATCCCTTTATGTAAAGTTATGGCACTCCAGGGGTCCGTACACCGATAAAGACATGTTCCAAGTTGATAATGGTAAAAAATCAAAACAGAATCAGTAACTTTCAATATTTCAAAAAAGTTGAAATACAGGATGTGGAGTGAATGTTATAATTATTGTTTTCACTTTTGATCTAAGTGGTTTTTAACGAAACTATTGGAGGAGGCCAAAAACTCCAAGCGACTGAAACAATATTCAAATATATTTGAAGGTCAACGAAATGAAAAACCCCAAACTGGGAAGGCGCCGTTCGTTGCGGTCTAGTACTGAGACCACAAACCACTGGTTTTGACGTTGTCTTTGCCTTCCCTCTCTCTCTCTCTCTCTCTCTCTCTCTCTGTGAATGGTGCTCAACTATGAGTATTCTAGTTCTCTGAGTCATCGTCGTCTACTATAAATATCCATCAAGAATTTCCTCTTCTTCACATCCAAGAAACAAGAAACAAACTCCATGTTTATCTAGTCATCAAAGCAGAGAGAAAGCAAGGAAAGTTGCTGTAAAAGATGTCGAGCACTGTCGGGAAAGTCATTCATTGCAAAGGTACTACCATGAAGAATCCGTGAATCACTTCATGTTTTTGGGTAGATTTGCATTGCATTATTTAGCCGACATTGGCTAACAAATGGGTATGGTACACATTTGCTCTCTCTCTCTCTCTCTCTCTCTCTCTCTCTCTCTCTCTGTGATTGGTGCTTAACTATGAGTATTCTAATTCTCTAAGTCATCATCGTCTACTGTAATTACCCTTCAAGAATTTCCTCTTCTTCCCATCCACGAAACAAGAAACAAACTCCATGTTTATCTAGTCATCAAAGTCAAGAGAAAGCAAGGAAAGTTGCCGTGAAAGATGTCGAGCACTGTCCAGAAAGTTGTTTGTTGCAAAGGTACTCCTATGAAGAATCCATGTATCACTTCATGTTTTTGGTAGGTTTTTATGGCCATTTTGGTCTTTAAGTTCTTTGCATCTATACACATTTGTCAGCCAACGTCCGCTAAGTAATGTATCAGGGGTCTTGAGTTTTTTGGTTAGAAGGGTTGCTTGGATCTTTACCAGATTAGTATTGTATTGGGATTGCTCTTTCTGGTTGTCAGAAGAGTTCCACAATGGATCTTGAATTTCAAACAAGGAAGGTTAGGGAAAAAGATCGATTGTTCAACTGATTTATGCAGTGGCCAGATTCAGGGCCATTGATGATGTCTCAGTGTGTGTGTGTGTGTGTGTGTGTGTGTGTGTGTGTGTGTGGGTGTGTGATCATGATGCAGCAAATGTCCTCGCACATCATTGCAGCATTTACTCTGTATGCGCCAGCATTCTGATCTATTAATCGAGTAAATTTTGTGGTGCAGCTGCGGTGGCATGGGAAGCAGGAAAGCCACTGGTGATCGAGCAAGTGGAGGTTGCCCCTCCACAGGCAATGGAGGTGAGAGTGAAGATCCTCATCACTGCTCTCTGCCACACAGATGTTTACTTCTGGGAGGCTAAGGTAACCCTGACTCATTTTGTATTGCCGCTCATGCTCATCATGAGTTGTCCATCAATATTCATTGTTTTACTTCGGTCGGTTCTTCGATTTTCAGGGACAAACCCCTGTGTTTCCCCGCATATTTGGTCATGAAGCAGCTGGGTGAGGCTTACTCCTTCAAATAATTACTCCACTTAAATTGTGTTCTCCAATTGTAACCGTCTCTAAATCGATTTTCAGCATTGTGGAAAGCGTTGGCGAGGGCGTGACGGAACTTAAACCTGGTGATCACGTGCTTCCCATATTCACTGGGGAGTGCAAGGAGTGTCAGCACTGCAAATCTGAGGAGAGCAACATGTGTGACCTCCTCAGGATAAACACGGACAGAGGGGTGATGCTGAATGACGGCAAGTCGAGGTTCTCGATCAATGGGAAGCCCATTTACCATTTCCTTGGGACTTCGACTTTCAGTGAGTACACCGTGGTTCATGTCGGTTGCCTGGCCAAGATCAACCCGGCTGCTCCCCTCGACAAAGTCTGTATTCTCAGCTGTGGTATCTCCACTGGTATGCAAAGAACTAAGATCTGAGGCATTTGATGTTCGAAACAGCATGTTACTTGCTCAAAAAGATATCCTTCCAAAAAATTGATCCATCTTTCTTTGAAGGTCTTGGGGCGACCCTGAATGTTGCAAAACCACAGAAGGGTTCAAGCGTTGCGATATTTGGGCTAGGAGCTGTTGGCCTTGCCGTGAGTTTCTCGAAATCCTTGCTCCACGTCACTCAATTTCCATGAGGTATTAGCAGTTGTTTTAGCGGAGGAAGCTCTTGGCGGTGTTGCTGATCCAAAAATGCTGTTCTCTTTGAACTTTTCTCCCAGGCCGCTGAAGGCGCTAGAATTGCTGGGGCTTCAAGAATAATTGGGGTTGATCTAAATCCGAGCAGATTCCACCAAGGTGGGTAAAATTCTCGTAACTTTGGTACCGAATTTCGCTAGATGAGAAGATAAGGGGAAGTCTTGATATGTATGCCAAATTTGTAATTATGGGACCGAGCAATTTAGTACCTGCTTTTCGATAATATCCACGAATTCGATACTCGAGGTAAGTGCCGGGTCGGTTCAACTTCAATCGTAAGTGTCTTACAATGATTTGTTTTGTCTGCTCGACAGCCAAGAATTTCGGCGTTACCGAGTTTGTGAACCCAAAAGATTATGACAGGCCTGTTCAAGAGGTCAGTCAACTAGAATACGTAATCGTAAAAAGGAGAAACTGGTGACTTCTTTTCTGTATTAATTCGGCAATTCACTATTTGCAGGTGCTCATTAAAATGACTGGCGGAGGAGTCGACCGAAGCGTCGAGTGTAGTGGAAGCTTCCGCGCCATGATTTCCGCATTTGAATGTGTCCATGATGTAATTCTCCTGGAGCTTTTTATGGTATTCCTTAATGGGTTATTGCATGTAGCCATGAATTACAAGCTTTTCTGTGATCCGGCCTTGCAGGGATGGGGCGTGGCCGTGCTCGTCGGTGTGCCAAACAAGGACGACGCCTTCAAGACCCGCGCGATGAACTTCCTCAACGAGAAGACGCTCAAGGGCACCTTCTTTGGCAACTACAAACCACGCACCGATATCCCTAACGTCGTCGAGATGTACATGAGAAAGGCAAGTACAAACCCACGCATCACAATATTTTGCATGCCTTCTTGCTTGGGACTCAAGTCTTATGTTTGATCCCTCCGTTGTGAATCCACAGGAGCTTGAACTGGAGAAATTCATCACCCATGATGTGTCTTTATCGGAGATCAACAAGTCCTTTGATTACATGCTCCAAGGGGAGTCTCTTCGGTGCATAATCCGGATGGATGCATAGTGCGCCACTGATCTGCCGTCGGGTTTCGGAATGTCCAGAGTGCCAATAAATTCAACTTGATCATATGATTGAAGAAAAATACGGAATGCAGAGGATCGTTTGCTTTCTTTCCTTTTTTTCGGGTTTCTCGCGCCTTTCGCTGGGTTTTTCTTCCTTTGTACATGATGCAATAATAGTGTAACAAAGTTACAGACGTCATTGAACTTTCTCTTCAGTTGATATATCTAGTTTTTTCAGTGTTCCCTGGTCAGCATTGTCGCAATGCCATCCTTATTTAATTATATGAACCTGGCCGCTCATGATTTCAATCAAAGATCTTTAACTTTTGGTTCTGAAACTGCTGTGCAATTACATGTCAAAGATGGGTGGTTTGTCCCTCTAGACACCTTTGAAAATTCTAAACATAGCACAACTTAATTATAATGCAAACTCTTTTCACATATCTCAACAAGCTACAAGATTTCAGTTATCAAAAACTTGGTTTGTCCCTCAAGAAGTTCTTTTAACTTGATAGAGACAAACTCAACGCTTCCAATAATGAATAAGAACTAAATTCGAATGGTGGTTTCGATATTTTTGAAGCATTCCTTAATAGTTTTGAAGATATTAAGATTTGCTGACGCTGTTATAAATTACCAACTCTTTTGATAGTATGCACATTATCAACTTTTAATTAACTTCTTTACCAACGCCTTGAAATTACCAACTCTTATATGAATTTTAGTAAACTTTATTGAGTGTCGAACATCTGAAATGTCAAAACTTGGCATGGAGGGAAAGTGACACTTAAGTGCTAAAATCGAAGTAAAATGAATCACTTAAGTATCAATAGTGAGAAAATTTGATCAAAATGCTGACATGGTGATTTTCTAGCAAAATAAATGCAAAATGGTGTTGTTTTGCATGCTGACGTAGCTAGATAAATGCAAAAACAACATTGTTTTGCCGCTTGATGTGGTAAAAAATTAATATAAAAATTAATTTAATTTAATTTAACACTAAATTTATTTAAAAAATTTAATATATATATATATATATATTTAAAAAAAAAAGCCAAGGGAGGAAGAAGGTGGCTAAGAGCTAAGCCCTCACCACCGTCACCTCCCTCCACCGTCGGGAAGGGCCGACGACAATGGGGGAGGGTTGGCCGTGGTCGCCAAGCCACGGCTAGGGGCCAACAACCCCAGCCGACCGACGGTGAGGGCCCATGAGCCCTCGCCCAGATTTGGGGCGAGGGTCGCGGCCCTCCCCTAGATCCGACGAGAGTCGGCGGCTCTCGCTCGACCTGGCCAAGGGCCGCCGCCCGCTAAGGCAACCCCCTAGTGGTCAATGAAAAATAATAAAATAATTGTTGGAATCTAACTCAAATGAGAGTTGATAGTCCAGAACTTGTTGATAATTATAATGGAGAAAATTTTATTGATCACTTAAAATAATCTTTATAATTTCACATAAATGTTAGTAAATTTAAAGCATAGTTAAGAAAAAAAATAAGGGTGGGTAAAAGAAGAGAAAATTTGATAATTAAAAGAAAAATAAACTTGCTAAGTAACCTATATGAGAGTTAGTAACTCAAAATCAATGAGTAATTTAAATGGAAAAAAATTGGGTAAGTCAATCTAACTAAGAATGGTGATTTCTAAAAAAATTAGTAAATTCAAGGCATTACTAAGAAATGCGGATTCTGTCCGAAGAAAGGAAGAAATGTGGATAGAAATTTGTGAAGAAAAGTTAGCAAATAAAAAAAAGTCAAATAAGTACCGACGACTCAAATGAAAGTTAGTAACCCAATTCAATTTAAGGGAAGAAAAGCTACCAACTCACTTTAGGTTCATAATTTTTTAAAATGCATTAGAAACGTAAGAATTGGTAATTAAGGCATATAAAAGTTGATAATTCTGTACAAAAATGATAAAATATAAAGAAAGACTGTTAACATAGATAAAGCAACAGAAGAGATTTTATTATATTGAGATGGTTTCAATTTCAAGTGGCAGTCTGTGAGATCAAGTTGCCTCACAAGTTGCAACTTTTACTGACTCCTTCACTGACCGTTTATCGAGATTCCGATAGGCGATTACGCATTCAATTCAATTTAGAATATATGGGATTAGATCTTTTTTTAACTCTTAATTTAGGGGTAGTAAAGAAACGATAATACCCATGTAGGCCACTACCCTAAATTTAGAAATACAAATCTCCTAATAACATTAATAACATTAATAATATGAGTAGTCGTAATTTTTCGTTCAATCGCTCTCTATTCTTTTTCTTGCCATGACACAAATGAATGAAATAATCAACCCCAAAACTCATAAAGTGCCGAACAAAATCATGAATAGAGACTAAATAAGATGCGAGTCAAAATTTGAGCAAATGGATAAGTATAGAATCATGCCGATGCTTGTACTAAAAGGCATAAAAGACGGATCCTGTATTTGTATACCTAATCCCCACTAGACATGAGTCCACAGAATCTTTGCAACAATAAAATAAGAACCAAACAGGAGACAGAAACCGCTGTGGTCCAAAAGTAGCTGGAACCTGACTGTTGAACGGCCGGGTAAAGAGGCGAAGAAAGGAAAGAGCCTTCCCGAGATTTTGACCTTCGAGGGTCAACGCGCTGAAAAAACCAGAAACTGGGAACGGACCCACGATCCGGAAGGCGCCGCAAGAAGTCAGCAGAGCATCCATCGTGCAGTGCATGGAGAGAAACAGGGCCCGCCGGTCCTGGTTTTGGGGTGACGTGGTTTTCGCCCTTTTCTTCTCCCTTGACATGGGTTGGAGATACCGTCCTAGAAACCGAGCACATTGGTTTACGGGGTGGCGTGGTTTCGCCATTTCTTTATTCCCTCCCTCGGACGCTGATTGGTGCCGAACCATGAGTCTTTCTATTCGCCTCGCGGGCTACAAATACCGCCACCCATCACCCTCTTCTCCTCACATCCAGAAGAAGGAATCATCTTTTTCATCGCTTAAGAAAGAAGCCGAGGAGTTTGGACAACCATGTCGACCACTGTCGGGAAAGTCATTCGTTGCAAAGGTGCGAGCTCCTGTGATGAATTGCTTTAGCGAATCATGCTTCTTCTTCTTCTTCTTCTTTTTTCTTTTTTTTTTCTTTTTTTTGGTTCAGCACCTGTTGAGTCAGATTCGCATGGTTCCTTGTGGGGGTCTAATTTATGGTTCTGTATGGAACTTCCTCGTTGATCATATGCCCCTCAGTACGTGTTTTTGACGATCATCAGGTTGATTATGCAGCTGGGATTTAGGACTTTGTGATTAATTGTTGGTTCTGCTAGTTGAATTGTGCTGGCTGTATATAACGATGTTGCTTGAGTTGCTAATTCCACTGCTTGAAGTGGTCCCCATTATGCCGGCGTCGAATGGACGTACAGTCTGCTGATTCTGATAATTTCCAGCTTTCTTGTGTTCAGATGAAGCTTCAATGAAAGAATCTGAATATGGTGGTAACCCAATTCGGGTTCCCGCCAATGTTAATTTGCCCAGTTTTGGTCTTCCGCCCCCGTTCATCGAAACATCAATCTCTTTTCTTTAGAATACACTATGATGTCCTGCCTTATCGCAGTTCTTTACCTTCCCTTCAAAACATCCAATCACTGCATTCTGCTTGCATTAACCGAATGATTTTTTATATTAGCTGCGGTGGCATGGGAAGCCGGAAAGCCACTGGTGATAGAAGAAGTGGAGGTGGCTCCACCCCAGGCCATGGAGGTTCGCGTGAAAATCGTCGTCACAGCACTCTGCCACACAGATGTGTACTTCTGGGAAGCCAAGGTAAATAGATGTTCCCTCCTTCAATTCGCATGTTCCTCGGTAGATTTATCATCAAAGCAGTTAATAAGCCCCGTTGATCCATCAATTTTCAGGGACAAACCCCAGTTTTCCCTCGCATATTTGGTCACGAAGCAGCAGGGTATGGCCTACTTCATTTGATATTCAACGGGCCTCATTTTATTCTTTCTTTCATTGCTGCTTATAAATTGTGATCTTCTTGATTCTTAGGATTGTCGAAAGCGTCGGTGAGGGTGTGACAGAGCTCAAACCTGGTGATCATGTGCTTCCAGTGTTCACGGGGGAGTGCAAGGAGTGTCGGCATTGTAAATCTGAGGAGAGCAACATGTGTGACCTCCTCAGGATAAACACAGACAGAGGAGTGATGCTGAACGATGGCAAATCGAGATTCTCGATCAATGGAAAACCCATTTACCATTTCGTTGGAACATCAACGTTTAGTGAGTACTCGGTCATTCATGTTGGTTGCCTAGCCAAGATAAATCCTGCTGCTCCCATGGACAAAGTTTGCATTCTCAGCTGTGGAATCTCCACTGGTGCGTAATTGAAATGGTGCTTTTTTACCTTATCATTCATCAAATTGTTGTTGCTAATCTGAGTTGCAATGCAGGTCTTGGGGCCACCTTGAATGTTGCGAAACCTCCGAAGGGTTCAACTGTTGCTATATTTGGACTAGGTGCTGTTGGCCTCGCTGTGAGTTTCTGCAATGCTCTCCTTTACATGTTATTGCTTATTTTACTGAGGAAGCTTGTGCTTGCTCCTTGATCTGAAATGACTTTTCCTTGTGCCTTTTATCAGGCAGCTGAAGGTGCCAGAATTGCTGGAGCTTCGAGGATCATTGGTGTCGATCTCAATCCGAAAAGGTTTGACGAGGGTGAGTACAATTCTAACAAGATTAATACCTAACAGCATCCCGAAAAACGAAGGTTGTCTCATGAGTTCTGAGTACTGAAAAGTAAATAATAAGGTTGCCTCATCATTAAGCTTTCGCTAGTTTCTTTTGTTTACACTGTAGGCATTCTGATGCGCTCTATTGGGTATAGCTTAAAATTTTCCTCTGATGAACTTGTGGTTCCATCAAACCTTCTGCTGATGGTCAATTTCTTTATTCTGAACAGCCAGTAAATTTGGCGTTACCGAGTTTGTGAACCCAAAAGATCATCATAAGCCAGTTCAGGAGGTTAGTAAACCAGTATGTCAAGTTGGAAAACTGTAACCATTAAGTAGAGACTTTATCATCGGTGCTGATAATGCGATTCCATCATCCTCAGGTTCTTGCTGAAATGACTGACGGGGGAGTCGACCGAAGCGTTGAGTGCACAGGAAACATCAATGCCATGATCTCTGCTTTCGAATGCGTTCATGATGTAATCTCCGATGAATTTTGCCGACAGGCATGATATAAATGATTTCACAAAGCCATTGACAAAAATACTCACGTTCCTCCGTTTGCAGGGATGGGGGGTGGCAGTACTTGTCGGAGTGCCGAACAAAGATGACGCCTTCAAGACACATCCAATGAATTTCCTGAATGAGAAGACACTCAAGGGCACCTTCTTCGGCAACTACAAGCCGCGCACCGACCTTCCAAACGTTGTCGAGATGTACATGAGGAAGGTAAGTGAGCAAAGACATGATAATGTGATTCCCATAATGGCTAGTATCTTTTAGGTTATGAAGATTCAGTGGCCTAATCTTCTTCGAAACATTCGTAAACTTGATGATGCTGACTTCGACCCCCAGCATCTTAAATCTGCAGGAGCTCGAGCTGGAGAAGTTCATCACGCACGAAGTCTGTCTCTCCGAGATCAACAAGGCGTTCGACTACATGCTTAAGGGAGAGTCGCTCCGCTGCATCATCCGCATGGATGGATAGAGGAGCCTCAGTGGCCAGTCGGGTTTGCCCGATAAGTTCGATCAGGTTTCCGAATGTATGATTGCCAATGAAAGTCGAAACCTAGGATGTTGAAAGTTCAAAAGAGTCTGCGTCTTTTGTTCCCCTGTGTTGGTTTACTTCCCTTTGTACAGTGTGGATACTATGTTTTACTATGAATGGAGTCTGAAGAAAGATGCTAGTCCGGATTGTCACTATATTTCTGGTGCATAAGAACTCCAAAGCTAAGTTATGAAACGACATCACTCTTCGATAAGCTATCTTTATTCGTGCAGATGGTCCGAGACCACCAATAACGGTTCTTGTTAATGTTGAATAAGATAAATCATATTGTGCATTTCTTAATCAAGAGGATTACGGGAATACATATAATATATATACATACATATATATATATATATATATATATATATGAGTAATCCTTTAAACATAAAATAACTATTAACTATTCTACCATCATTGGCTTATTATTTCATAATGTATCCCCTTAAGTTGATACGTAGATATCAAATAGTTCCAACTTGTTACATAAAAAAAAAAAAAAAAAAAAAAAAAAAAAAAAAAAAAAAACCTTACTCTATTCCCCAATAAAGACTTGGTAAAAATATCTATAGGCTAATCCTCCGTCTTTGTATGTTGAAGGGTGATCTCTCCTATTTGAACTTTTTCTCGTATAAAATAACAATCAATTTCAATGTGCTTGGTTCACTCATGAAAGACAGGACTATTTGCAATATAAATAATTGACCGATTATCACAATATGATATTAATGGTTCTAATGTTGACATGCCAATTTTTAACAACAACATCCTCAACCAAAGTAATTCACCTATTACATGTGCCATAACTTTATATTCTACTTCAAAACTTGATCGAGACCACATGCTGTTTCTTACTTTTTCAGTGTGACATCCCGAAAGTTGGCTCTATTTCAAAATATATGAAATAGTTATTTCATCGATGCACTTATGGTTATTTTATTTTGAACTGATCACTCACGAGTTAACTAATCCATTGAGTGAGGCCGTAAAGGGTTAAAACGCGAAAGACTAGAGAATTCGATCAGAAATCAACCGCTCGACCATAAGGGTCGACAAGGGTCAATACTACGCTGTATAAATCAATTAGCAAATAAATATAAATCGATTCGATGAAAGTACGTAGTTAGTTCGTGGGTGATTCCGCACAATTACGATATTCACGTCGAATGACAATAAACCGATTTTCAATTGATAATATATTCAAAGTAAGTTATTGAACCATCATGATTATATGACAACTAAGGGTTGTCCACGATTTGAAGAGGCACAAACGTGGATCGAAAATTATCGACCACCGGTCAACCGTGCGAGAACCCCTAAAAGCCACCCGATAAATTAGGTTATACTAAAATTGCGTTCGATTGATTTTTAATCACGAAATTTAATTTGATTTCGGGTATAGAACTTTCAAAAATTTTGAGATTAAATTATTGGACGTCATCTCATTGTCCATTGAATTATCGACAAGTTTGAAATTTTCAGAAAAAAAAAAAATTATTGGATAAAATATCGGAGACGAAAAAAAAAAAAGAAAGAAAAAGAAAAAATAATAAAAAATATTATTATTTTTCTCTCAACTTTCTCTCTCTCTTCTTTCTCTTCTCCCTCTTTGCCCTCCTTTATTTTTATCTCTTCTCCTTCTCTCTCTCTCTCTCTCTCTTCTTTCTCTTCTCCCTCTTTCCGCTCCTCCCACCGAAATCTCCCCCCCACCCCTTTTTCTCCACTTTCTTCTCTCTCTCTCTCCCCAACTTTTTCCTCCCCTCCCCAACTTTTTCTCTACTTTTTTTATTGTTTCTCTCTCTCTCCCCTTCCCCTTCTTCCTCACGCCAACCCCCAAACAAGTCAGCCCCTTCTTCTTTTCTTTCCCTCTTTCTTCTCTTTTTCTTCTCTCCCTCACCCTTCCACCCCTTTTTCTCTCACGCAATTTCTTCCCCTCCTCTCTCATCTCTCTGCCGATCCTCCCTCCTTGTCTTTTGCTTCCATTTTTGCCTCAAGCCTCTTCATTTTCTTCACCATCTTCTTCTTTTATTTATTTTTTTCACAACACCACCACCCGCGTTACCGTCTCCACCACTGAGCTTCCAAGTCGCCATCGAGCTGCTGTCCACCCAAGCCGAGCCCCGTTGGCCATGAGCTCAACTTCACCGAACTGCCACCATTCACATTGCCGTTTGAGCCATGAGTGTCGAGTTCTTGACACCATCGCGCCACCGCCGCTGGAACCCGTGAATTAACTTCCTAATCATGGATTAGAAAACTCTATTGTGTTTACCAAACTGACAAACTTCACATTGAAAAGTACTCATAAACTCAGACTCAAGAAATAAACATCGAAGAATTTTTAAAGGCGGATGACCAGCACTATAATGCATCCAATACACATTAAAGGATGTGCGCTTCATAGATATTGTAGCTATCACTTTTTTGTCGAGATAATATATATCATTTAATTCATGTCCCCTACCAATCATCTATCTACCCCTCATATCCGAAAGATGCAATGAGAAGAAGAGACTACTGAACAATTTAGTTTTTAGTTAATGAATTAACAAAAATCAAATTACATGGAGATTTAAGATGAAGGATAGACAATAAGGAAAGAGAGGAACTCAAATGAGCATATCCAGTACCTATAACCTAGGAAAGTGAACTATTAGCTAATGTAATAGAATTGGACATCCTAGGAGGTGTGGAAGGTAAAAAAGATAATAATTTAGAGTTACTAGCTATATGATGAGTAGTTCCAAAATCTATAGCCTAAGAGTCAAACATTGTAAAAAGTAAACAAGATGAACTACCTCTAGAAGTATGTACCAAAGTTGCGATGGGAACTGAAGTTATTGTCACCTATTGGGAGCGAATCCATGCATCATACTTAGCACGTATCAATATATTAGAATCTCTCATATTCTGCACATTAGTAGAATTTAGTGGAGCCAGTGAGGAAGAATCTTCCACCTCTGCAAATGCAGCAAGTGTAGGCCAAAACTTAGGATAAAGTGTGTAGCAATAAGCTTTTGTGTGTCTAGCCCTTTAACAATGATTACAATAACAAGAGTCGCGACCGCCAATACCTCTATCATGACCTCCACGATTTCCACTCAGAAGAAAATCACGTTTACAACCACGAGTTCCACATCCACTAGAGTCATGAGAAATCATAGCTCTTATCTCCAAAGTTTTAGTTGATATTTTATTAGTAGGCATCTGGTGAAGGCTCAAAAGAAAACCTTGTCAATCGTAGAAAGGGAGATTTTCAGACGTAATTTGCTGATGAAGATAAGAATATTCAAGCCTTAGTACTTTTAGAAATAGTATCACTTGAAGATCCTCCTAGCATTTGACTAGAACATTCAAATAAGCCGAAGTAGGCAAATAAGTATCCAATTGTCAACAAAGTGTAGTGATACAAGCATAATTTTTATATAGAGATTGATCTCCACGTTGAAGATCAAAGCATGGAGATCAAACAAGCCTCTCGTGTATTATACACCCGTGTCATTTTATTCTACCTAGAGTAAAGTAAAGCACATTTTTCACAAACTTCCTTGCAAGAAATTGCACTTAATGAAATGAGGACTAATTTGATAATCCATACTATCCCATAACTGTGTATAGATCATCGTATCTCCAACAATTTAGTCGTCTATCTTACTCTTATCTGAGGAGATCGTCGACATAAGATAATCATGTTGTCTAGTGGCAATAAGATAAACTTCTATGGCTTTAGATTAAGAAGGATAAGTAGTTCCATTCAACTTAAAAGATATCAATTAAAAATGTGTCAAACCAGTAGAAGATCCAAAAGCAGCCATTGACATTAACTGCACTTAACTCCAATAACACAATCAGCCAAGTAGAATTAATATATGATACAATTGAACTCAAGAACAATGTCATAAAAATCAAACACTTAACTCTAGTAATGCAATCAACCACAAAGTAATAACCACAAATAAGGGTTCAATCATCTCACTACTAAGTCATAATAATCTACCAAGAAGCCATAAAATTATACACTTGGTATAGAAGAATTACCATAACTGTACAAGGATAGCTTTATTAGGCATGGTTACTATGGAGGCCATACTGATGCTTATATATCTTATGGTGAGAATTTATACTATTACGATGTGAACTCATTATGTCATTTACAATTCCCGACCCCCAGCAAAACCTTATTTATACCATCCCAACCCCGAAAGGGAAAAGGGCAAGAACAGCACTTGTTGTATTTTTCGCCCTTTATAGCTAGTAAACCCCTCACTGACTTGCTTAGCTCTGCTCAGCCCTTTCTATACTTGGTATCAAAGAATTACCATAATCGTACGACACTCCAAAGGTTACTAAGCAATATCAACTAGCCCTTCAAGGAACAATATGCTACAATAAGAAGTCATGTAAGAACATTGGATAGCATCCATGGAAGAAGGCTGAGCAAGCATCGATTCTACTAGACAAGCTTGGACAAGCTTTAGCAATAGGTGTTGCTACAAAATGAGGCTAGTCACTAGTTCTGAGATGGTACGATAAACACAGATCTGGTGATGGTGATTGTGATAGCGATGGCGATGGCAACAGTGGTGGCTGTGGTGGTAAAGCTGAGTGTGGCTATGGTAGTGGTAGTGGGGTTGAAGATTAAGGTTTTTTTATTGGCTCCAATATCAAGGAGATAAATTGTATTATATATTTTTTAATCAGGAGGATTAGTTAGAAAAATGTGCGCGCACATGAGTAACCCTCTAACTATAAAATAATACTGACTATTTTATCCTCATTGACTTATACTTCCCTAACAGCTAACAAGCGCTCTTAAAGCACCCATTAAAGTTATCTTTTGAGGAATATTTTAGATTACAAAGTGGACAAATAATTTTTATTGCTATACATTTGAGCAGTTAATGCATCGAAAACTATAATATTTCCTTATTTAGTCATTTGACAAGTGCACATGCCAATTAAATTCAAAGGAAAATAATGCGCAACCGTTACATCAAACATGTAAAACCGGTTCAGAAAGCATATCGCCATCTAAGCGATTGAGAACATCGGAAAATGAAGAGTTTTTTTCTTTTTTAGTAATTTTTTTTGCGAAATAAATGACACATTAAATTGTAAATCCAATTTTCGTTAGGGTTTTGATGTATCTCAAGTTCAGTAAGCCTCCGAAGGGGGCCGCACATGTACAGGCCTACCCCGGCCCGGCCCGGATCAACGGTCCACGAGCTGCTGAATGGGCCGGGCCGGCCCAGCCCAATAACTTTCCCGCCAAATCAAACGGCGGGGCGCGCTAACATCACCCCCCCGTCTCTTCCTCACTCTCTCTCTCTCTATCTGTGAACTGCCTCTTCTTCCTGGCGAAGAGAGAGAGAGAGAGAGAGAGAGAGAGGGTCGATGTGCCTGCGCCTGCTTCATCCTCCCATCGACGAGCACGCGCGCCTGTCAGCGAAAGGAAGAGAGTGAGAACGCATCAATTTCAGAGAGAGAGAGGGAAGCAAGGAAGCAAGGAAGCAAGGAAGCGGCGGAGTGAGCGGGCGGGAGAAGAAATGAAGGGAGGGACGGTCCAGATCAACTGGCACGAGACCAAGCCCGTCCTAACCCTAGATTTCCACCCCCTCTCCGGCCTCCTCGCCACCGGCGGCGCCGATTTCGACATCAAGGTCTGCTCCTCTCTCTCTCTCTCTCTCGTCTCTTCCGTTTTCTTAATTGCTATTCTGTGGCTCAAAGTTTGCAAATTTGGGGCGCCGGCTTTTCCCGTTTTCCGTCTCGGCGTGTTTCTGTTGCTCTTAGGTTGATTTGCGCAGCACTTTGCTCGTCCGTTTTCTTAATTGCTATTCTGTAGCTCAAAGTTTGCAAATTTGGGGCGCCGGCTTTTCCCGTTTTCCGTCTCGGCGTGCTTCTGTTGCTCTTAGGTTGATTTACGCGGCATTTTGCTCGTCTCGGCTGTATCGCGTTTGTCCTTTTTCGGAACGTAGCGAGTGTGATTGCTGTCTATGTCCTGGCTTTCCTTTCTTATCGTTCCAAAAGGAAGTGACTTTGTCTGCCTATGGAGTTTAAATTTGAAGCCCTTTATAGTAGATTCCTTGTGGAATGCGGTTTCCGTGATAATTAGCGCGTCATATTTTCGGGAAGTGCCTAATACTTTCTCCCCGGATGGTGAATGGAACTGTTGTTGTTGGGTTGTGCTGAGTTCGATCACCGCCCCAGATTCAGTGGACATAATTTTTTTTCCCGAATGGCGGGTGGTGTATATGGGATCCGAATTAAAGTTGAAGGATCCCCATCATACTAATTTGAGTTCTGGAGTCCTGTTGCTCTTAGGTTAATTTATGAGGCACTTTGCTTGTCTTGGCTGTATCATGTCTGTGCTTTTTGGAACATAGCAAGTGTAATTGCTGTCTATGTCCTGGGCTCTTCTTTCTTAGCTTTTTGAAAGGAAGTGACTTTGTTCGCTTGTGGAGTTCAAGTTTGAAGCCCTTTATTGTAGATTACTTGTGGATTGTGGTTTTGGTGATAAGTAGCACGTTCTATTTTCGGGAAGTGACGATGGTCAATGGAACTGTTCTTGTTGGATTATGCTGAGTTCGTTCGCTGCAAATGTCAGGCGGTGTATATGGGATCCAAGTAAAAGTTGAAGGATCCCCATTGTATTAAATTCAGTTTCAGAGTCTCATGTGTTTCTTAGATAAGATGAGTTGCTAGTTTCTCACTTTGCCTGAAGAATAATTCCACTGCACTGTGTTTTGTTAGCTCTGGCTTTTAGTTTGCGAAGAGCAGAAGAAAGGTCCCGTAGCAACCTATCAGAACAGTCTCACATACCACGGCTCTGCTGTAAATATCCTGCGCTTTTCACCTTCAGGTAAGAATACCTGGTGCTGGTTAAATATGCTCTATGGGTTTAAAGTATATGAGGAGGTTTTTCATTTAATACTTCTCCTACGTTTCTTAAGAAATAGATAGTGTATCAAGCACATTGCTATTTACTAGTCATACATATCACCACGTCTTGCAACTTACTGACATGCTTATAGGCATTCCTGCATTGCATCTCTTGAGAGTTAGACTCTATCTCATGATAATAGAAGCTATGACAATTGAACATAATGCAAAATCTTACAACACTAGGCAGTACCTAAATGTTTTCATCAATAAGAGATTTAATTGTAGCTCTGGTTAAATCATTTGTTCTTTTTAAGAGGTAAAGGATTTATTTATTTTTCAGTTGTATCTATCTTTGGCTGGAAATCTTTTAAATTCAATCCTTCATATGAACATCGGTAGTTGTGTGGTGATAAAGGAAAATATATTGTTTTGGTCTAAGTTTCCATGCCCCAAACTTTTCATCTCATAAAAAACCCCAAACCAATACCCTCGTGACTTATTTACCCCAATTTAAATTCCATCTCAGAGAAAATTTCAAACTAGTACCCTGATCGAAATCTCCTCTCTCTTAAAACGGATATGTGTCAACACACGTGCATTTTCCACGTCGGATTTGTTGTTCTCCATGTCAGATCCATGTTGCAGTCGTTTGCTGCATGCAGTAACACGTATGCATTTTAACAGGATATTGGTCGGAATGCTAATGGAGAGAATACTTGGGTCAGGGATACCGGTTTTTTTTTTTTTTTAGTGAGATGAAAATTAGCTTGGGCAAATGTGTCATGTGGCACCAATTTGAGAATTTTTGGAGAAACAAAAGTTAGCTCACGGTGAATGTATCACTGGTTACCAATATGAGATTTTTACTGGTATTATCCCACATTATATTTTGTGAGTGTGAGTTAGTGTAACTATTAGAGGTGTCGGTTTGGAGTTTTATTTAAAACACTTATGCATATATAATCTAAAGTATGGTATCGCATGGAACATCATTTGTTTTCTCTAATTCTTGAATAAAATGCTCATGCACTTTTTATTCACTTTAGTATGTTTCCTTTGTTACTGTATTTACTGCCTTGAATTTCCACGGTCAATAATAATCTTCTATGTCACGCAGGGGAATTTCTGGCCTCTGGTGCTGATGGTATGGTGTCAACTCATGTTTCAAGCTACTTTCCCAGTGCAGGTTGCGAGCCAAAGAGGCTAATTAGTTTGATAGCTATGTCTTGTTTTTCAGGAGGAGAGCTAATCTTATGGAAGTTGCACATGGGAGAAGCTGGTCAGACATGGAAAGTTCTCAAGACATTATCGTACGACCATCTCCTTTTGATATAATGTTGTGCTCTTTCCTTCAAGGAATTTGCTGATGTCTAATGTCAGATCATGCCAATCATCTTTAGCATTTTCTTCTCGGAAGTTATTTTTTAATGACTTGACTCTCGAAAGTAGCAGCTAATGTCCCTTCAACTGCTGTTTACTTGGAAAAGGAAATCTCTCCAACTAATTAATGCTATTGAAGAAGGGTCGACAATTCGTGTTTGTGAGATGTGTTCATGTCATTGTGTGCTGTTATCAAAATGATTCAATTTTCGTAAAAATGAGTGAAAACGTTTCATTTAGTATCTGTTTTGAGTTCAGTCGTGTCTGGCTTGGATTTCTCCCAGTCTATTCATTTCAGGTTCAAGTTATGTTCCTGTGTCATGTTGGCAATCACCAATGCAGGCTGTTTCATATATATATTAGTGTTACTATTACTATTACTATTACTATTACTACCATCATCATCATCATCATCATCTTCATCATCATTATTATTCGTATTATATGTATAGGCTTTAGACTTAGCTAATGTAGGCTGTCACGACTCAAGAGCACAACTTGAAACATGGAAATATTGGTACTTGTGTAATTTGAGGAAGCATAACCTAAGTTCAAAGGCAGGTGGAACAGATTCATTGTGTTGTTGCCTGGCTTTTGGGATGTGGGTTTCAGCTCATACAGTGATGCACATATTTTGTATTTCATTTTGCTATTTTTGTTCATTAACTAGGGTGCATGCATGTTGGTAAGACATTGGGCTGACTTTGTAGAGTAAATCCTGTTTTAATGAGCATCACTTTTTATGAGCCAGGTTTCATCGGAAGGACGTATTGGACCTTGAATGGTCTAAAGATAGTGCATTTCTGATTTCAGGATCAGTTGATAATTCTTGCATCATTTGGGATGTTAACAAAGGTAGGAAGGACTATCCAACTAAGAACTTTTAATTTCTTAAGTGAAAATATTGATGAACAAATTATTCTACTTCTTTTCAGGATCAGTTCATCAGATTTTGGATGCTCATTTGCATTATGTTCAAGGGGTCGCATGGGATCCATTGGATAAATATGTTGCTTCTCTCAGTTCAGATAGGACCTGTCGAATTTATGTCAATAAGCCTCAGACAAAAGGAAAGAGTTCAGAGAAGATGAATTATGTCTGTCACCAAGTTATCTCCAAGGCAGAACCCCAGCTACCTGATGATTCAAGGGTATAGTTAAAGCAGATCATCTTCTTTCTCATTTCCTAATGCCACTAAATCTAATATGGTGTTTAGGAATTTAAATGTCTTTTGTGGTTTGTGACAGCCTGTGAAAAGTCATCTCTTTCACGATGAGACATTACCATCATTCTTTCGAAGATTAGCCTGGGCACCAGATGGATCCTTCTTACTTGTGCCTGCTGGTAGTCACCTGATTACAGTGGCCTTTTTTTTACTCAATATTATTGACAAACTAAGTTCGATGATTCTCGGTTCTGATTTTCATGATTGGGCTTCATCTTAAAGTAGTGTATCTCAGCAATATTTTCCTGAAGTACTTTGAGCTTGCAATATTTGTCATGTAACATGAGGTCTCCTACCTTGTTGCTTCTCCACTACTGCAGGTTCTTACAAATTATTGCCTTCGGCAGAACCTGTAAATACTGCTTATGTATTTTCTAGAAGAGATCTTTCAAGGTGAGACTGATTGCAATCTGTCTTTTTAGAAGACTCCTTCAGTTTTGAGTACACTACCCGTCTTAACAAGCTTAAAGTAATAATGGCTTGGAGATAGCATGATTAAAGCTAAAGTACCACATATTAGTTGCTTTGCATGAAAGTAATCTTGGGATTTGCTCTTCAAATTATTGATCACATTTAGGAGATGGTCAGATCAAAGTGTAGGCAGATTTTTCTTGTGGGGTTTATAATTGCGGTTCCATTGTGATTCTGATATAACCTCAAGGAATAAATAACATAGGAACTGGGAATTCTGATCTTGCAGATGTATATGGGTAGCTTCTTTGTCTTGCTTTTTTAATCTTGTACATTTTGGTTCATCTAATTCTTGTCAAGCTTTCTCATCTGACGGCAAACAAGAATTAAGACTGGCCTTCCATTTGTCCACTGAAGAAACTCTCAGGGCATGATTTTCTTTTCTTAATGTGCAGACCTGCTATACAGCTCCCTGGAGCTACCAAACCTGTTGTTGCAGTTCGTTTCTGTCCTGTAGTATTTGATCTTCGAGGATCCAACTCTGGTATATTACATAGATCATAATGTTGTTTCTGAGCAAAGAAAAGGATCATGTTTGGCGTTAAGTTGGATGACTTTCGATGCTTTTGCAGCTGGGATTTTCAAGCTCCCTTATCGCATCATTTTTGCTGTGGCTACTTTGAATTCCTTGTACGTCTATGACACAGAAAGTGTCCCTCCAATAGCAGTTTGGGCTGGTCTTCACTATGCAGCGATAACTGATATTGCATGGTGAGTTGGGTGATTTTTTTCAATAGTAATAAATTTTGCTCCATCAGCCAGAAGCTTTTTTCTGGTGCAAACAGCTATTATTCGAAAGTCAAGACAAAAGTCGAATGTCTGCTAGCTGCGTTTTTGTGCTGTGATTACTTTGGTGCTGGAATATTTGTTGCGTTAATCCTGATCATAATACTTTTTCCTGAATTAGACGCCATGGGCTAAGTTCTGGAGCCAAGGCAGAAAAAATTCTCCTGCATTTATTAATTCAAGATCTACATGTAAATTTGCACACTGCTCTGTGAAGGATTTAATTACTCTCTGGACCTTGTGTATTTGTTGAGCAGTTGTTGAGCAGTGAAATTTAGGAATTTGCTCTACATGGGCACCAAATTCCTGCTTCCATCTAATTCATTGGGGATTCTAATTTATATCGTTATATAAATGACACCTTGGCATTAACATTTAAGCTTTCTACACTCTTCATATTCGATGAAGTATCTTAGGCAGCATTTGATATAGCTTACCAATCATACTCTGGATGTTAGATCCTGTGTTATTTCTTAGGAACCTGATTCGTTTCCAGACACCGTAGCTGGTATACAGTATGTACTAATAAGTGCCACTAATTGCTCTTAAAAGGTCTCCAGACGCGCATTTCTTAGCAGTTTCTTCTCAAGACGGCTATTGTACCTTGGTGGAATTTGAAAATAATGAATTGGGATCCTGTGCTTCAGCATCAGGTTGGTTTACTTTTATGTCCATCACTTGCATCTATCTGTCTTAAATTAGTTTCTCTTGGTTGCTTAAGACATTATTTTCACCATTTCAGTGGAGATTAAGGTGGAGGAAAAGAAAAGTGATGAGCACAAGTCGGAGGTTCCAATTGAATCTACTACCAGTGATAGAAACACAAAGGCTCAGGCTTCGGTTGAATCTACTACCGATGACAGAAACACAAAGGCTCAGGCCGACGAGAGAGATGTTAAGGAGGTGTCTCCTATTGTAACGAGCTCTTCCGTCCCAAATAAGCAGGCCAAGAGGCGCATTACTCCAATGGCAATCGATTAGACAGAAATTCTAAATGTTCTTTTTTTTTTTTTAAGTATGTTTTATTTTATACCTTATGTTATATCCACATTACTTCCAATGGCATAAGGAGAAAAGGTTACTACTCAGTTTCCGCACCGCCAAAATCGTGTTCCATTTCTAGGACCTTCATGCTTCCTATTGGAATCTGTCCTATTATCTTGTTAGTATAGACCCACTATATATTTTAAATCATACAATAAATTCCACTACTGAAGGCGGAATCGATTGATTTGCTCTCAGTTTCATTGTGAATGCTGTCCGAGTGGTCACGGGGCAATGACCATCCGATTCCAATGGTTATATACCGAGGCGATTCACTGCGATGCTGGACCATGTGCTCTGCTTTTTCTGGATTTGCTTTTATCTCGACTGATCAATCAGTTTGAACTGTGCCTCCTTACAGTTTATTTACTTTACCTAGTTCTCCAAAAAGTGCCTAACTGTTGCAAGGAAAAAATTGAATACAGCAGAAAGCCAATGTCCTTTATGTGAAAAAAAGATTCATAATGTCCGGCCCCCGCCAAGATGTATTTTCCATTATCCTGTCAGGTTTTGTTCATCATATTACTTGCAAAACTTGCATGCTCGTAGACTCAGACTCTCGACTGATTTCAAGGCAAGCTTAAGATGACAAGGTGCTTTCATGCAGCCATTTTGCTTCATATTTCTTTCCTCTATATGTTCGGATATGCACGTCGTTAGTTTCTTTTAAGCATTATCGCCTTGAATGTACCTGCTTTGTTTCATCAGACATCACAATTACAGCACCAACAACTACGGTCACCTCAAAGGAATGGATAGCATCTGTAGCCTCTGTTTCAGCCTCATGCCAGAACCAGAAACGAGCACCACACCGAAATCAGGCTGTTTGAACCTTCTTAACACTTCTTTCCTCTTTGTTGCAAACAAAATTTTGTAGTTGTTGGTAAAATACAGAGTGTACAGAGTGAAAATGATTGTTACATCCGACAGACAAAATTTTGACCTCTGAAAAAAACAAAAGAATTGCAGAAAGAATGAAAAAAATCACTTCGTATCACGTAACTGTTCTTACTTGAGTAGCTCCATCGTTCTCCAAGGAATCTGGATTTGGTCGGGACTTCCCAAAAGTTTCAGGCATTGTGCCAAAAGAATCAGAAAGGAAAAATCAATGCAGACAGATCAATAAAACTTGATCATTCCAGCTCTTTAGGGGTTGGAGAATGTAGCAATTGCTCTCGTACACTGCGAAGCTATATATTCTCTTCTTCAATCTGCAGTCATTTAAAACAGGTCAAAGAAGTAAAATGTTTTGAAAAGCAGGAAACTATTGAGGATATTAGGCAGTATCAGAAGTCCATAAAGGCTTTGCCATGCGGGAGTGGTCATTTAGAAGAAAGGAATGCAATTTGACAGGTCAGAAGGAAGAAATTTGCAGCTGGGGTCAATCACGGTTGAATAAGATCGTCATATGCATCAGTCACCAACTGTAAAGTAGAAGATATTCTACTCATATACGTTAAAATCAGGAAGACTTCCTTTTTAAAGTTCTGAATAACCAAATAGAATGTAATAAATGAATACAAAAAGGTAACTGTGGGTGAATAATATTATGGGTGCTTAATACTCTTTCAAACTAATATCCTTTCAAGGAGAAAGTTCTTATGTTATGGATACACATGTGGCATTGTGGACGTGGTATAACCAATCAATCACTACTATCCATTTGCTATACATCCCTATTTAATGCCATGTGCATATGCATCTCACTTTTGATTAACATGTTACCAACATGTCACTTCCATGTGGTGTACTTGTTACATAAAATACCTTGTCCTTTACAAGTTTAATTCTAACTTCATTTCCAAGTAAGCGGCAAGAAGAGACAAACAAGCAAAAGGATGAGATAGATGAATGCAAAGAGATAGTAACTGACCCCCTGGTGCCAATCTCTACAGAGGCTATTCATGGTTGGTAAGAAGATAATAAAGGAGAATTTCGTTCCACATATCAGGTAATCCTGGAAGACACCAGTGGCTGCAGTCAGGCACAGATGGGTTATTGCTCCAATTGCCCACGTGTGCATCAATTCGGAAGGCTGACAGTGATGTAATGCGCAAAAGGGTAACAGGAAAGCTCATGTTCTTCACCACCTCCTCTGCAATGTCTGCGAGTACGTGTTGATCACTCCTGCTAGCTTCCAGCAGGGGATACCGAGTCACATTGCAAGATCTAATTCTTTGGTCACTGATACTGAGGTATTAAACGGTATTAGTCATATGGAAAGACAAAAAAGTCAATGCCCAAATTGATATGGAGTCTTGCATGAAAATGAAACAGCATGACGAACTACTTATGCAATCTCTTATAATTTATCCCAACAAAGATGACAACAGTAATTTATGCTTTTGATAAATGTTTCCTTTAGATCAAATTATCAGGCATCCTGAGAAATCAGATTTAATAAATTGACTATGAAGAAAGATAAAACTTCTCCTTCAGGCATCTGTGATCTATCCTAACGACAATCCTTCTTCCATGGAAAAGTTGGAATCATAAGCTAAGCTTGATATTACATTAAGCAAAAGGAGAGTCCTACTTCTGAAGATAAAACTTGAGTTTTATTCCAGAAACAACGTTTAGAGATAGAATAGTTGCCGAGCAAGGTGATGGTGCAGCATATCTCTGATACATATCAAAAGAAATGTAAAGCAATACCTCCAATGAGATGGTTCAAAAGTCCTGAAAAAGACACTTGTTCGTTTTCTGTCAATTGCTCTCTCGACCCATGATGCCCAAGTGTCAAGTGCTACTCTGAAAGCACCAGGAATTGACATCCCAAGCTTTAATGAACTTCCAACCTGGAAATAACAACCCCTGCCGAACATAAAGTTCAGAAGAAAAGCAAACGCTGAAACAAAATAAAATAACAGAACACAACTTAAGAGCTGATTTCACAAGACTTATTCTTCATCTGTACAGTGGGAGAGTATCAGGGATGGAAAAGAAGATATTGCAATCTGTCAAGTCTTCAGTAGCATTACACGTTCAGTGGAGAACAAAGGCCAAGGGTGGACAATATATACAAACAATAGCCCAAGATAATTTGGAAAACAAATGCTTTTAGCTGGACAATGATATCATAAATCATGTTCATAATTAAGAAACTGCATTGGCACAGAATCCGATGCAGGCTGCCATAACTTTCAGATGAGATAGAAGACAATTAACGAAACCTATGAAGTATAGATTAAACACTGGGCAAGATCACAAAGTCTAAGTACTTTCTGATAAGAAATTTGTCAGGAACATATGTAAAACTTGCTGCATTATCACTAATCTTGAACATTGGAAGCATTCCCCTCAATCTCCACACATAAGAGAAAGACGGAAGTAAACAAAGGAAGATGATGTTGTGGGGCCAGAATTTGACCCTAACAAAAGAAAGAGCTGTCTTAGTAAGAGTGAATGCTTGGAAGAGCCTACAAACATGACTAGCAATATAGTGAATAATTGTCATGTGTGAATGTTGAAACTTTGATATGCACAAATATCTAAGATAACCCATAAGTATAAAGCATAAAAACTTGGAACATTTGATGCTGTCGACACTAGCACGGTGCATCATCAATAAGCATCTGAGTACCACTTATGTTGATGACAGGACAAAGAACTTACGTTTCAAAAAGCTTCCCTGGCACCCACCACTGCCCTGTGTTGAATATTAGAACATCTGAATCAATCCAATGACTACTAATATCATCAAGTTTGTCCAATAAAAGCATTGACCTAACCCTTTTCGGTGCATGCCTAGGCATCCAACCATGTTGCACCAGGAAAACAGACCGAAAGAATTCGATGGTGAAGTTGAAGGAGCTAAATCGAACACCTAAGAATCTGATCTGCTTTGTGATCTTACTCCCATTTACTTCATACACACTCTTCTTATCCTCCACTCCAGTCATGAGCAAACATATCAATGACTCCCACTGTGACCTGCTCATTGAATCACCGACAAAGACAAGCCTTCTGTTTCTCAGCCACTCAAGTACGGCATGCACATCAAATTTCGGAACAGCGCAGTTCTTGGGCTTCCACCTCCACTTAAGATATTCTTCATCTGTCCTACCATTACCCAAGCAATTAAATCCTTGCTCAGCAAAAGGACATTCCGAAGCATTATACAATGGATAGCTATCATCCAGAACCCAGCTCCCATCAGAAACGTCACAAACGCTCGTGGACTCATTACTCTGGGAAATAGGATCACCAATGAAGGTATGCTTTAGACTAGGAACCACGAATATATAGCTGGCAGAAATAGCCAGCAGAAAAGTAAAGAGAAATCCTAACACAATAGGCACATGAAGGTGGCGCGTAACCACGGTGGGTCGGCCAAGTCTTGGGCTTCCGACACTCAAGGCCCTCCGGTTCAACGACACACTTCTGTTGAAAGTATGCATTATCTTACATAGCCACGGAACCAAAATTCAATGGACACTCTTGCCATAAAAAAGACTGTTTGTGCACCAGCATGCCATAAACCACTTCTCCTCACAGGATCCAAATGCATCAACCGATCCAGAAAGCTCCATTCCATCAAAGACCATCAGGCTAGCATTGCAACGGTGCTCTTATCCATTCAAGGCACAAAGTCATCGCCAAATCGAAGTAGAAACGTAATTAAAGATCGAAACTTGACATTCCAATGACGAATCCACAAGATCCCCCCATACAACCCAGAGCTATACGCATATCCTGAAGCCTCGTATTACCATTTAATCATGACCCAGAAGAGAAACCGGCCGAAACATCAGATGGGCACGGACCAAATCTCAGAAAGCAACGAACTTGAACGCCGAAACATCGCACTCGCGCGGTGTCTCATGTATCAATGCCAAGAAAAAGCACGGAGATTCAAACAGCGTATTGGGTGATGGTGAGAGTTCAAGATGGTACCCTCCGATGCGAACAGATCGACAAGCGATTCAACACCGATTCAACACCGGGCCAAGATCCAGAGTGGTTGAGAGAAACAGAGAGAGAGAGAGAGAGAGGGTGGCATTTCAAAAGTGGGAGACAGAGAGAAGCCTGGCGGAGGAGGAGAGTAGTTGACATTCATAGCAGTTATTACTCGGAAGGGGAGAGGCCAGCCTCGTCATTTCGGGTTCAGCAGCGGCGTGGGAACGCCAATGGAAAACGAAACACGACCAAAAAGCTCCGTCCCTGTCCCTCTCTCTCCACCTGCCGACTGGCCTCTCTCTCTGAAAATTCCTTTCTTTAATCACCGCCACGATCGCAAGCTCCCCCACCCAATTCCCTTCGCACCGATCTCCTTTCCCTTTCCCTTTCCTGGATGATGATGTCTTTGCAGAAATTTCAAGAATTCTCCATCATTTCCTCTCCGGAAAAGTCTAATTTCCACAGCCACGGGAACTTTAAAGCACTGATTTTTACAACAAAGGAACTTAGGTACCCTTTAAAGCTTGGGATATATGATAAATCGCAATTTTCACTTTCCGCCTCTCTGCACTATTGATTCGGATAGCCTTTGTATACACAAATGAGAACATTGGACTATTTATAGCCTGTTTACAAGAGGGCAGTTCGCTCTCCTTAAATATCATTCTAGAAATTAGTCATCAACCTCCCCCACAAACGTCCTAAGATTCTGTGGATAAGAGAGGTGGTGAATCTTAGTCTTCATTAACTCATTTTTTTGAAATAAGTAAAAGAAAAATAGTGTTCTGCGTATGCAGTCTAATCCTTTCTCGGGACATCCCCACACATCCTAAACAGGTTTTTTCGCAAAAATTTCTTTGAATGAATGATTATTTCGATATTTTTATCGTGATCTATCAAAATAATTAGGATTTATCATCAGTCCGTGTGAGATTTTCTTTCATAAGTAACATTGGATCAGCTCAAAAGGGTGGGGTAAAATAATCGAGCCAATATGATGACCACACAACTATGATATTCGAGTAATAAAAGACACTATAAATTGGGAAAAATTATAGGAAAAAAAAAGTCATCAATTTATTGTAGATGTCAGTTCAATCATAAGCTTTTTAATTTGACAAATTTAATCCTAAACCTTTTAATAATTTGTCAATATAGTCCTTTTGGCCAATTTGGCCAATAATTGTTGAAGTGGGCGTTAGTTGTCATGGATGATATAATCGGTACAAACATGAACAATTTTTTTTATACTTTTTTGAATTCTTATGAATTTTTTATTTTCCTTTTCTTTTATATTTTCTTTTTTTTTCTTCTTCTTCCCCGTTGGTCTTAAGGCCTTCGTAATGGCCAGTGAGGGTCACACTCGCCAAATTTGACGAGGGTTGACCTTGACAACCTCAAGCGAGGCACACCCTCACCAAACAAGGAGTGTTTCAGGTGAGATTCGACTTGCCAACCAAAGCAACTATTGGAGGAAGAAGGGAAAAAAAGATTAAAGAACTTTATAAAAAAAAAAAAGTCAGAAAAATTTAAATAAAAATGCAAAAAAAAAAAAAAAAAAAAATCCACGTCGAGACTAGATTAGTAATTGCTAGCTAAAATTAACCAGAAGAACAACGTTGATAAATCGTTAAAAAACTTAGATTAAATTGGCTAAATTGAAATGTTATGACTAAATTGGCATTCGTTCAATAGATTTATGATCTTTCGTTGATAATAATCCCTTATAAATTTTTAAATGGAAAATAATATCGATGAGCAAAAATTCAAGAGAACTGACAAACTTGTATTGGAAGTATGATCAACAGAACAGCAATAACATGAATGATGTCACATCTTTGAAATGAGTAACAACTTCGTGACGACATGAACTAACACTAATTACTTTGGAAGATTCACACCAACTCGGTCTTTGTGGATGCACACCACCTTAAATCAATTGACGTTAGCATCATCTCATCTTTTGATATGAATGAAACCTCATTAAATGTTCAAAAGTCCCTTTTGCAAAATATATTATAGAATATAGTCTATAGATGTCAAATTTAATTTATTTATTTATTTCTTCTACACAGCACTGAAATTTAATTCACTTGTGCTTAGACAGTTTGAGCTCTTATTGAATTAACGGTGGCAATTTTCCCTTTTTGGCAAAAAGAAGGGTGGCCAACCTGATAGTTTAATTTTCCTCTCGTCTCTACGAGTTCTCCCCTCAGCTTGGTCTGAGTTCCTCCCTATCCATTGGTGATAGTCTTCCTTTTCTCCTTTGAACCCTTATCCCCTTGCAATGGCCATCTTCGATCCTTCCCCTCCCGACTAGCGTTTCTCTCTTCCTCCTGCCTTTTTTCCTTTGGTTTTTTTCTGAACGATGGTGTGCTACTTGATTCTCACTGCAAAACCCTAGTTTTTATCTCTATTTTCGGCCTTCACCTCCACGGTTTCTGCCCATCCTCCCCAGGTACGCCCTTCGCCTTAATCGATTAAAACCTCAACCCTTGGAGGAATCTCTTGGCTAAACCAACCTTAGATCGCACCATCCCCATCATCATCGCCTCACGAAGTCCGCCCCCCCTGTTGTCCTGTCTCTTACAGAGTTCCCTTCATTCCAAGCCATTGCTGTCTCAAATCTCTGCTTTTTGTACCAAAATATGGAAGAAAACAGGGCAAATCAACTTCGAGTAGTTGCTCTCTGTCGGAAACTAGGAGATCTATGGTCTGAAGATGATTTCACTGACTTGGGGGATGAGTTACCTGAATCTACCAAACAGCACAGTGAGCGCACCCTATTTGGCAAGCTACACTCGAAACCAAATGTCAACTTTCAGGTTTTTATTACTACCATGAAACAATCATGGCGGATAGCTGCAGTTCATTGTGAACAAATTAAACCAGGTTTTTTCTCCTTTACCTTTCGCTAAGGCGTATAAATCTAGGGTGCTTCAAACAGGGCCTTGGTCTTTCTCGAGTAATCTCTTAGTTCTAAAGGAAGGAGATCCAAACATACCGAACACTTGCTATGATTTCACACATTGTGCCTTCAGGTTCACTTCATCGGCCTTCCTCGGGCTAGGGTTAATGAAGATACCATTCGCCTCCTTGCTGAAAAATTGGGGGAAGTAGCAAATCAAAATCGAACCACGAATTTTATATGCAGCAAAAAACGGGCAAGGCAAAAGTAATATTCAACCCGTCAAATCCTCTCAAAACAGTAGCCTCATTTCTTGTGGGGGTAAACAAAGGTGGTGGATTGATTACAAATATGAACGGCTGCCCTATTACTGTTACTCTTGTGGTCGCATGGGGCACTACCCAGCGGCATGCCCTGACATTCCATATGAAGAAACCGGCATACAAGAGGGCAAACCAAGGCGTTTCGGGTCTTGGTTAAAGGCTGAAATCAGGGACCTGAGCCCTTACTGGAAGACTTTCTATGGCAACCTTGACCTTTTGGAACTCGAAGAAGAGGTCATTATGGAAACACAGACTGAGGTCCTTGAGACACAGGTAGCTGAAACACCAATCAAGGCCCAAGCTTTAGCTATAATCCCTGTTAAACCTGGTAAAACCAACAATGGGGGCTCTACCAGCAGCTTTTCCTCACATGAACAGCCAACTCTACCTCTCTGCCTTGCTGGAAGCGAATCACCACTAATGAATGCAAAGAAGGGGAAGGCGATATATAAAGCCCCTGCGGCAAAGAAACAAAAGCGGGTCAGTCCCTATGAAAAGAAAAATCTGCAGGAGCATGTCTTGAATGAAAACCTCCTTGATACCCCGGTCCTGTCATGGGAAGGGGCAAGCTCACGGGCCTTGGTGGCTGGCCCTAAACAAACACCTCAAAGACAGATGAAACTTCTCACCGGAATTGTCAAGGGCCGGGTAACCCCTTGACAGTCCAAAGATTTCGAGAGCCGTTGTGGCTCAAGAAAGGCCCAACCCGGTGTTCATAATGGAAACAAAAAATCAATCTCATGTTGTGGAGCGAGTTCGGAGAAAGACTTTCCTAAAAAGGTCATATATTATTGAACCTGTGGGAACCGCAGGGGGTTTAGCATTATTGTGGGATGAAAAGACTCAAGTGAATGTTACGGGAGGATTTCAATCTTATCAACCTCACCGCCGAGATGTGCATAGTGGCTGCCTTATGAGAATCTCCTTCCTCCACGCGCCTACAAATTACCAGGAAAGACTTAGATTCTGGCGGTTTGTGAGAGAAAGCAATCCTCTTACTCAACTACTGTGGCTATGCATCGGAGATTTTAACGAAATACTTTACCACTGGGAAAAAGTGGGGTGCAGGGAGGTGGATCGCTACCAAATTGCTGCTTTCCGGATTTTTTAGATGAAGCCTCCTTGATGGATGTTGAGAGCAAGGGGTGTTCCTATACCTGGTCCAACAATCGAGACGGCGCGGCGTTAGTTAAAAAACAACTCGACAGAGTTCTATGCAATATGGAATGGAGAGTACTATTTCCAAATGCGCAAGCCTTTGCGCTACCAGCCATCGGCTCGGATCACAGCCCAATTATCCTCTCCCTCCACCACCCAGGCAGCAAACCACATAAACTCTTCAGGTTTCAGCCCTTCTGGCTTGAAGACCCTGATTTTGAAGAGCAATTTCAGCAGGCGTGGACATCTTCAGACCCAACGCTTTCCACTCTTATTCAGAAACTGCAATGTCTCAAAGCAACCCTCCAGAAATGGAGCAGGGAGAAATTTCAAAATGCCTACAAACAGATAAGTTTTCTTAAATGTCGACTCACGGAAATCACTAACAGTACAACAAGGGTACAAGACAGAACGGAAATCAATACCATTACCCGCAAAATTGAAGAGTTGTGGCGGCAGGAAGAAATTTATTGGTGCATGAAATCCAGGGTAGCATGGCTGAAATGGGGTGATCAAAACACTAAGTTTTTCCATGCAACCACAATCCAGCATCGTCAACGAAATCGCATCACTATGCTTCAGGTAGATGATCATACCTGGTGTAGAGACCTTGATATCATCAGCCACCACATCACTAGCTTCTACCAATCTCTTTTCACCTCTGTTGGCGATCGCAACTATCACCCTATTTTAGACCAATGTCAAAGGACTGTAACCGAGGAAATGAACGAAGATCTAATCAAACCAGCCATAAAAGAAGAAGTTAAAGCGGCTGTTTTTCAGCTAGGGGCATCAAAAGCACTGGGACCGGATGGGCTGACAGGTTTATTTTATCAAAGTCAGTGGCCCTCTATTCAGGATGATCTTGTCAGCATGGTACATTCTTTCCTCAGCCAAGGGACCCTTGAACCAGAAATAAACCGCACACATATCACTCTTATCCCTAAAGTCTCAAACCCAAAAAGCATTTCCCACTTCAGACCTATTAGTTTATGCAATTTCAACTATAAAATCATAGCCAAAATCCTGACAAACCGACTCAAACCTTGGCTGCCAATGCTTATCGCAGAAGAACAAACAGCTTTCATGAGCAACCGGCAAATTCAAGACAATATATTCATAGTGCAAGAGGCGATCCATCATTTGAGGGTGAGAAACAGAACACGCAAACATCATGCTATCCTTAAACTCGACATGCGAAAGGCCTACGACAGAGTGGAATGGGATTTTCTATGTGATTACATGCAAAAACTGGGGTTTCATGCGAAGTGGGTCAACTGGATCAAGGTATGCATCTCGATAGTGTCTTTCAACATTCTAATTAATGGTAAACTGTCTGCTGAAATTGTTTCATCCAGAGGAATTCAACAAGGGGACCCCCTTTCGCCCTATCTTTTTATTATCATGTCCAATATCCTCTCTACCTTAATGAAAAAAGCTGTCCAAGATGGATTTATCAAAGGTATTTAATTGAACCCTACCTGCCCCACCCTGTCCCACCTCCTATTCACAGACGATGCCATCTTTTTCTTGCAAGGTAACCTCAGAGAAGCCCAGAATGTCTCTACTGTTTTAAATCAGTATTGCTATGTGTCGGGCTAAGCAATAAACCTCAACAAATCTAGCCTCTTTGTTGGCAAAAGCTGCCCTACTTCCCTCAAACAAAACCTGGCTGCAGAATTGAGAGTGGCTGATGGTGAAAATTTCGGAAAATACCTTGGTACCCCAACTAATTGGGAAAAAACCAAAAAACATCTTTTTACAGGGATCCTGACCAAGATAGACAGTAAGCTGGCAGGCTGGAAGGAAAAGTTTATTTCCAAAGCGGGCAAAGAAATCCTCATTAAAACAGTCGTACAGGCTATTCCCTAGTATGTTATGTCCATATTCAAACTTCCAACCTCCTTATACCGAACAATTGAGTCTCGGATAGCATCCTTTTGGTGGAATCAACATGCTGGTAAAAGAGGTATCCACTGGAAAAAATAGGAAGAGATGAAAGTCAGAAAGGATAGAGGGGGTTTGGGCTTCAAAGATCTAAAGCTTTTTAACCTAGCCATGTTGGGCAAACAAGCACGGAGGATTGTTACCAGACCTAATGATCTATGGTGTCGAGTTTTGAAAAGCGTCTATTTTCCTCACAATGACTTCTGGTCAACGGCAAAAGGCAATCGCCCCTCTTGGGGTTGGCAGAGCATTATACAAGGGAGAGATGCTATAGAAAAAGACATTCGTTGGGAAATCGGCGATGGGAAATCGATACGAATTCGCGAAGACTTATGGCTACCCATTGGTAAACTACCCGGACCAAAGAAACAAAGAAGACCCTACTTTTTGTTGTAGCGGATCTTATTGACACTACTTGCGAATGTCCAGAAAGTAACAACCCTGTTTCAGGCAGAAATAGCTCAAGAAATTCTCACTCAACCCCTACCTATCCACTCCAATCCTGACAAACTTATCTGGACAGCCAACAAGGAAGGTGCATACACCGTTAAAAGCGGATATAACCGCATCCATAGCTCCTCCACTTCCCTCCCAAACCAAAACCCGTCCTCTTCATATCAACCCCCAAAATCCCTCTGGTCTTTACTCTGGAAAATCCCCATCCCCCCAAAATCAGGATATTCCTTTGGAACACATGCCAAAACTCCCTTCCCACTATAGAAAATCTTTATCACTGGAGACTCTTACCTGATCCACTTTGTAGACTTTGCGGCCAGGCACCTGAGACGGCCGAACATCTCTTTATACTCTGTGGATGGGTCAAAGATGTCTAGTTAGCATCCGAAATCTCAATCCCCACAAACCCTGAACAAATTACCCGGATTGATGAATGGATTCATTGAAATCTTACCTCACTAGTCGACCCAAAAGCAAAATCCCTCTTTGCTGCGACTCTCTAGACCGCCTGGCTTGCTCGGAATGGCTCCATCTTCAGGGGACAAGCGTCGGACCCTGTTCACGCCGTGGAAAGTGCTCGCCTTTTAGCCGATCTGTTCTGGAAACACAACAAATGGGATCGGGAGGCCTCTGTTCACCATGGTGATGTACCAAACCTTAGCAAAGAGTGGAAACCCCCTGACCTGAATTCCTTGAAGCTGAATGTAGACGTAGCTTGGAATAGAGAGACCCGGGGGGTTCGGTGGGCGGCTCGTGCAAAGACGCCTCCGCCGCCTCGTCGCCGGCTTTGTCGAGCCCGTCGCCGCTCCGTCCGCCCTTGTCGCGAAGCCCTAGCCGTACGACACGCCCTTCGGTGGCTTCGGGAGAACGAACTCCCTCTCGTCCTACGATCTACGAAGCCGAAGTCTTCCCCTCTTTAGATCTACACGTGCGCGTATCAACCGATAACCTTGCACTTGCCGAGTTCCTCTTAGGCCGTGCAGCGGCTCCTTGCGAGGCCCATCTCCTGGTGGACGACGCAAGACAATCGCAACCCAAATGGAAGCCATCGCTTCGAGTTCTCACCCCGGAGTCAAACGCGGGCGATTGGGTAGCGCGACACATCTCGCGAACAAACTCCCTTCTCAATGGGTTAATTATCCTCCTATGTCTTTAATTTCCCTACTTTGTTTAGACTTTTCTCCTTATGGCGCCTTTGTTACGGGCTAATCAATGAATATCACCCTTTCATCGTCAAAAAAAAAAAAAAAAAAAAAAAAAACTGATAGTTTTATAATATTGTCAAAACTGTTTGCAAATCGTGGCAATTAATCTACGGATCCTATTCAAGTTCAACCCATTTAACCCAGAATTAAATCGCCTAAACTATTTACAGTTAAACGTCATATTTTCCCAACTAATGATTAACCTATATTCATGTTCATATTTAGAAAATTTATATTATTCTATACTTTAATACTAAACTCAACAGTATAAGCGAATATAGTGATACTAAGCACTATTAGACTGCAAAAATGTATCGGAAGAATTACCCAATCATTCCTAAAGTTATTGTGCCAATGTCAATTTAGTCCATCCAAAGTTGGCCGGATTGAAATCTCATACAAAGGTTCAGGACTTAATCAGTAAAATTGGAAAGTTTTTGACTAAATGAACATCTATACATTGGGTTTAGGAATAATTGAATAATTTCTTCTAATGTATTATAAGCATAAAATATCTATAAATTATCTAGAATGAACGTTTACCTAATCATAAAATTACACAGAAAGAATTAAATGAAAATATTGATAAATTTACTTGATTATGTTTAAATAATCATCTCAACTTATTAATAAAGTGTGAATAAATTCAATTACAGGAAAACTATTTGGATATTGTTCGTATCACGTTTGTGTCGAATTAGCCCAATTTGAATCATTAGATTGAATTATTTATGCAGATCAAGTCTGTATTATATATTTAAAAAACAGTACCTATTGTGCTTGAGCTTGCTGATATAACCAAGAAACGTGTCATATTTGATTGACCTATTTAACATTATAGTAATATGTCAACACAACAAACTTGTAATGACATTAGCACTAACTAACCAACGCCATTGTGTGGTCGGATGATCTAGCCGTCACACTTGATAAGGATTAATTGGTTACGTTGAGGTCAAATGGCCAGTCCGATGTTAACCTAATTTAGCATTTCCAGCTAGCTAATTAGCATACACACACAACTAACAACCAACATCAGCAAAACGAGACTTGATCACGTCGTTGCCCATGGTTGAGTTCACTTCAATTAGGGTTTCCCAATTTTCTAGTTGGGAGGTCTTTTTTCCAAGTGTCCTGCACCTGTACGTGTTGAGCCTCTTTCTTTTTCTGTGCTGACCATCTCTAATGCACATGCGCATGCAAATAAAAGTAATCATTCTCTGGGGTTTATCTCGTTTAGGAATTGCAGAAATGATGATATCGAATTCCCCCAAAGAAATTATATAGTCTCTTTTACAAGGCAAAACAGGCTTGATTCGTTGGATTAGACCAGACCAATCCAATCACATGATATAACGACAAGATGTGCTCATTAGGCCATACGAAAAGAAAAGAAAAATTCCATCCACCTCCACGTACTACGGTAGGCCTAACCCTAAAGCCCCCCCTCAAAAGATCTAAATGAATGGCCTTTTGAGCCTCTTCTAATGTGTCGCAAGGTGGGGCCAAGGGGAGCTGCAACACACCCAACAAAGATCATCTTTGCTCTAGAAGTGAGAATTTTCCTTGAGCAAAACCCACACTGTATATCATTCTAGGTTATTGTCCAAGCATGATTCTCGTTCTCCCAAGGCAATAACCATGTTCAAGTGTTATATATTTTGGAAATTCATAGTATTTGCCATAATACCATTCATTTGCACACGTGAAACATCATTTCAAATTGGTACGAACCACATGGTATGAATTAAACTAACTAAACCTGATTCTTGATTAATTTGGGAACAAAAACCATCAAGTATCTTTACCAAAAAAAAAAAAAAAAACCATCAAGTATGCTTCATTATAGATTTTGTCTGCCTTGAGTTCAACTTGAGAGGAACTATTAGCAAAAGTGCACACAGTCATCTTCTCCTTCTAGAAAATTAGAGGTGTAGATGTCGTTATATTCACGTGGTTTAGTGTCTCTTTCGCATCCAAACTCGTAAACAGACCCTAGAGATTCCATATCGATATAACAATGATTCACCCCATGCATTCAATGTGTCTTAACACACGTTATGTTCTTTTCTTAGGATTTCCACTTCACTTGGCTTGAAAGAGCTTAAGTTACAAGAAATACAATCACAATATTATCTTTGCTAAAGCAGTTACCTATCAAAAACTATAATGTGTGCTTCGGTGAAGAGTTGATCTAAACCATTCATGGATTAACAAACTGTCATCATGTGTTTTTTGTAATGTTGGTCCTCCGTGAGCTTTTGTGGGCTTCAGCACTGCATACTCGTGATCATAGAGCAATTAAAATAAGAGGAATGCTAGGTATACCAAAGGAAATATATATATAAAAAAAAAAAAAATCGGTTTAGTAGATGATACATCACGCTTAAAAATTTGCCAGAGAATTGGTGGTTCGAAGCACGAGAAAATGAATTCGCCCTAATGTCCGACAAAGAAACCAAATTTGCACACCCTATTGATATAACAAGTGTATGTTTTTACGATGACTTTGCATTCATTTATTGGTACGAAAAGGAGAGGATTCTCACATAGGTCGACATTTAATCTTCTACCTTGTGGATCTCGACCAAGGATCAGTTAGTTTGGAACAAGACCAAAAGTAAATAGACCTTGAATTGGTTGTTCTCCTCGTCAGCAGAACTAGGGTTTTGATTCAAGGAAGCACGCGAGCGAGCAAGTAATACCAAACACGGAAAGATTGTCCAACCGGAAAGAAGAAGGTCTGCGATTATCATCATCATTATAACGTCATGAAAAGAGAGACCTGCTGCATCAACTGTAATGGAGCGAAGCACGTATGCGATAGAAAAAGAACGGCAAACATGTGTATATACTTCGAGAGAAGGACTTATTCAGATCTGACACGCCCATGCTTTTTCGTCAGGCATTTAAAGAGAGGAAAATGAAGGGTCATAGGATTCAACACCCTTTGGCCTCCCCTCAATGCAAGTACTAATAGCGACCGGGCGTACATGCAAGAATATGAAGTTCTGCATTAATGGAAAAAGATGTAGAAAAGTGAGAGTCTCTCCTGTTGGGTCTTAAAATGGCACTTGGATAGCTCCCCAGATATTTCTCTTCAAGCCCTTGAAAGAAGAATGCACAAATCTAGTGGAGATCGCTTCCTCTTTTCGGCTTGTTCTTCCTCATGGAAAAGTTCATCACAAGCCCTAGTTTACTTGTGAAACCATAATCGAGTCTAAGCATCTTCCCCAAAAAAAGTATGGTGTCTTGGCCTAGCAATGGTGTAAACCTGGTTTATCTCCCAGAGAATGCTAATTGGGATGACAGGATTAAGGCACGTACAATAATGGGAAAAATTATCTAAAATGTCTTAAACCTATTGTACAGAGGCTAATTCGATCATGAACATTTTGATGATTTGTCAAAATAGTCAGTCCAAGCATACATCCAAATTATATAATTTAAAACTAAATTTGTAAATCACCAAAATGTTTAGGATTAAGTTGATACAATTGAAATGTGTATAATTGAATTAGTCGTTATATAATAGGTTTAGCACCTTTTAGACAATTGTCCCTACAATAATGTCTATGGTTTCATGATGTCTCCACTTTGTTGAAACATGTGTTGACGTGAATATTGAAGAATTGAGGCATTTCACTTCAAAAAGAGGCAACTTGTGTTAGTTTCCGATACTCCACGGTATTATCAAGCAATTTTTTAATTCTTAAAATTTAAGTTTGAACCATTCAGTCGAGCAAATGTCAGGTATATAAACTTGGATCCATCATGTTTGCAATAAATCCAATTAGAATGCAAGAAATCATCCACAATAATGAGAAAAATAGAAGAGCCACCCATAAGATTCGAACAAAGGTGGAGAACATTTTGTACTCGAATGTTAAAGTTTGAATGGCTCTTGAGTTACGGAATTATTGTAGTAGACAACGAATATGTACTTTGCTTTACAAGATGGCAGGGTTCAATTTTTTTTCCTGATAGCACCAATTACTAGAAATCAAGGAGAATAAACGACCGAATGCCATGCAATCCGGATGATAAAATTCCATTGATATAGAAAGATAAATCACACAGGAACGTTTAAGAAGAGAGCTCAAACGAGCATCCAAATTACATCCGCTCTCAATGATTTCAATTTGTTAAAGGATCCCCTGCAATAAAATCCATCCAAAAATAGGGTGAAAGCGGGGTGAGTGATTTTAAGTTTCGTATAGGTTCTATCTAAAATCTGAAACCTGAACATACTAGCAAGATCAGGTTCCTTATATTTTGAAGTCTAGAACCTACTCCCACATACCCTAGAATTTGGAATCCGCCCCTAGGGTCAATTCCAATTTCTATTTAGATTCCACATATATGATTAATTAAACGATTATAGTAAATCATCACATTTAATGATAACCTCTTGTTTACCACAATTTATATTTAGTCACATGAAAAATATGAAATAATAACAAAGTAAAAATATTAGTCATAAACTTTTTGGTAAATAAATGAAAGCTCAGACTAGTAATTGTAAATTATACATTCATCATCGGACGCTGTTGAATACCATAGGATCATGCGAAAACATAGGCCAAGAAAAACACCAAAACTTCTTTAAGGTTTCAAGTTTTATATTCCAACTATCTAGACCTCAAACCTACCAGTTGAAACAAGTTACCCTTTTTTTAGAACTTGGAACCAAAGATATTATTTCCAGGATCCCACGAATCTAGTTTTTTAGTTCCAAGTTCTACTCTAAAATCATGCTCACCCCTAATGAAAGCCACTGTATCTCTACTTTGACAAATAAATGACAAAGTTTAAGAGTAACTTTTAGGAACAGGACAACTGTGTACACCGCTAATATGGTTGCAATTAGTTTTCTAATCAACGTGTCCTATTGAGAGCCTTTAGCAGTACCGATGTCAAGCAAACAAGATATATCAATTTACTACGGAAACAATGTCAAAATATAAGTGATCCTTACATGAATTGATAGACAAACAAGAGTAAATATCACAAGATATGTCTAAATGGCAACTAAGAATGCGGGTAAATCACTGCAAATGAATAACTGGGCAGACCAATAATCTTCCAAATGGGAAAAGAGACAATAGGTTGCACCATAAAATTAACAGGTCAAAACATTTCGAAAATGCGATGCTCATATTTTCTGCACACCGGTGACATCTAAGGATCCATTTAGCTTGCTGATTTCTTAACAAAAATAAGCCCAACATTGTGAGGTCGCACATCAAAAAACTTTCAGGACCGGTACAACGAACTCAAGTTGAGTAAGATATAAAACAAATCTCACTCTATCTCTAGCACGGCGATATGCCGTCACTTCACCATCAAGTATGTTGGATTGTAAAGTTAACACATGATAGTGCTACAATTATTGTTAATCTGCTATCCGCCGATACTATACTTGTGATATGAGAACCTAAAACCGCTGCTTTCTGAACGCAAGACTCTCCTTCAGAGCCTAAGTCAGCAATGGATAGAGCATGTTTTCAGGGAGGCTAATCAATTCGCAGACATCTACGGTGGTGAAAGTTTAATTTTCTCAAAGACCCACCAACGGAGATTTTTGCAGCACTTGCAACTGGATCGCAGAAGCTGTAGTTCTGCTGCACTCGCTGGAATTACCTAAGCTGTAGTTTCTTCTCTATCGTAGGACTTGCGTCCTCTTGGGTGTACCCGGAAAGGAATGAAAGAATCAAACCGTTCCAAAGAAATGTTTTTCATAAGTCCAGGAAGATTTCGAAACCTCCTTGGAATTCCACTTGGGTATATATAACTAAAAATCAATCACAATTGCAAGCCACCAAGGACGTCTTTCTGAAAGGATCACGCACGTGCATTAACTCATATTACAGGGGTGAAGAGAGAGAGTGTAATCATTTGCAATGATATCTTCCAAACGTCAGTGTTTTGTTCCAGGAAGAGAGTTGGCCAAACCAAACTAGCAGACTTCGTAACTCTCTCTCTCTCTCTCTCTCTCTCTCTCTATAAAATACAAAATCGCATGCAAATATAAATATACTATATATTATACATATGGTGGTACGTAAATCAAGCTGTGACGGTTATGATTATTCTACATCCCTCGTAGTCAACCAAATCCTAACAAACTTTCGGTTCGACGACCTCTTAGAAACTATTGTACTTAGATCTTACATAAATTAATATATCTCACAACTTCACCAGTATATAGTATACACTTCCTTATAATAAATTATTATAATTCAAATACGATGACCCCATAAAGTACAAGCGTACAGCCTTAAATTATTCACTGATTACCTCATGGCCATTGAAGCACGAATTACCACCACCACCACCACCACCACTGGACCAGAACCCAAACCTTGATCCGACCTGTGCTTCGAAGGAAGATGACGAGGTAGTGGAGGGTGGTTTGCTCGGTGCAATCACGCCTTGCCAATCCCCTCCCACCAAGCTCCCCGTGACTGCGCCCGGATCTGGCGTAGGGTTTTGGTTATTTGGCTGTTGAAGCAAACGGATTTGTCGCTTCAAGAACTTGACATAGCGAATAGCCTCGTCCAACATCGAAGCCGTGTCCATCTTCGTCCCCCCGGGGACTAGCCTCTGGAGGATCCTGATCTTCTCGCTTATCCTTTCCCGCCGGAGGCGCGCCGCTACACTCTGAGGATCATCGCTGATCCGGACATTCCGCCTCTTCGGCTTCCGAATCATCGTCGGGTCGATGTTGACCGGTTGCATCGCCGCAATCTTGTACATCATCTCTTTCATGGCTCCAAGCTCCTCTTCAGGCTCGTCATCCTTATCTTCGATTTGATTCGCCACAACCCCGATGCTACTATCATTCACAAAGTGGGAAGATGGAATCTGGGAAGTAGTTGGAGTTGTTTGGTGCATTGATGGGAGATGGATGCTAGGCCAAAGGGAAGTGAAAGGCGGCTGATGATGATGTTGGTCATTGGTATGGAGGGTTTGATCTTCCATGCCCAAGCCAAGATCCCAAAAGTTGTTCGAGAACTTGCTTTGGTTGAAGTCCATGGCCAAAAGGTGAAAAGGGGTAAGGGTTTTGCTGTTGTGTACAAGAGATGGAGAGAAAAAGAAAAATCCGTAGTATGTATATTTACTATGCCTTCCAAAAATGGTAATGACTTGTGGCTATAATTATTCCTAGTTTTTTGGATAAAAGGTTCGCCTAAAAGGGTATAAAGAAGGGTTTTTTGGGTAAAATCTCTGTGCAAGCATCCTGTAGCTTCATGAAGGTTGATGGCACTTTGGGGAAGGGGGGAGGGAGAGAGAGAGAGAGAGAGAGAGAGAGAGAGAGAGAGAGAGAGAGATGTATATACGCTACTTCTTTGATTGAAGAGGGAAATGACGAAACCATGATAAAGCGAAGGAGAAAATAGTTAAAAAATGGATGGCCCTAACGGGCTTAGGATTGACTTTTCTTTTCTCTCTCTTTTTTTTTTAAAAAAAATTTTTGGCAGCAGCTTGGATTTTTCTTTTCTCAGTTTTTTTCTTGATAATGTCGATTTATTCATATGGGTTGATTAAGTTTACAAGTCGCAATATTACAAAATAGTGGGTTTAGAACGACTGTTGACATCAAACCACTTCTAATGCAAGCCAAAGATAGGCCGATTTTCTTGATCAAGAGAGTAGGTCTTCAATGCAGGCTGCATCAGCTTCTTAACAATAATTAAATAATTAAGTTTAAATTTTTTTCTCAAAATGTGGGATTTAGAACTTTCATCATTTGTGTTGTACCTTTGTTAATCTTCTAAAGATTATCTCCTCGAAATAATTTGTAGATGAGATTGAACTGAACTATTACTACCGAAATCTTTTAAGGTAAACTAATTTTAATTGTCTCATACAATGTTAATTTTTTTTTTGTCTGCTTATTTATTTGTTAGGACACGTGTTCTGCTAGGTCATACATATAAGTGTTATCATACTTCGAGAGATAACAATTGACCTCGAGGAAGATTATGTATCCCTTTATCTTTTATAATTATTCTTTTGATCTCTCGTTCCAATTTATAGTCATAAATGGTGATGATTTTCACTTGAAGATGGGACTGCAAAGGTCCTTTTAAAAGCAAGTGCCGCTAAAATCTCTCTCTCTCTCTCCCCCCCCAACCCTCCTTCCCTCCCTCCCCCTAATATGGCAGCTAGCCACCATATTAATACACGTAATATCTTAATGACCATCTTATTAAAATCGAAATTTAAACGCGTCATGGGGAAATCTCCAAGCTTAGTTTCTAGTCTGCTTTTCCTTGCCTGATCATGAATATCCAATTGACAATCTTCAAGTCACACATTGCAAAGGGGATGATAGAACTTCAATTTATTGAAATTTGTCGATTGCCATTGTATTGAATCCTTATGTACAGATGAATCTTTCCAAAGAAAAGATCACTTGATTTCAAATTGCGCATGACATTATATGTGGAACACTAGCTATGTAACTTCCATTGCAGAAAAACCTAAACCACAGAAAAATATTGGACCATGTATAGGGTCCCTAAAGACCAAATCTGGAACAGAAGATTCATAAGGCGTGCTAAATGTGACAAAAATTAGATAAATTTCATAGTAACTTGGTTGTTCAATTAGTACCTAGTGAAATCCAAAAAAAAATGTCTGATAATATGCTATAGTTGTTAGGGTTCATATGAAAGCTGCAGGTGGCAATACCTATAGAGAAATAGGTTATTGAAAGTAAACTTTTCCCCTTATTTGAGTTACAATCGAATTGGTCAAGTTATAGATGGCAAAAGTGGCAAGCAGTGTGAATTCTAAGTGTGGATAAAATTATGAAATCATGAACGACATGTTTTTTGGCCTTTTTTCTCTCTTTTTTCTGTTTCCTTATGGCGAGAGACGTGTAGTTCATCTTGTTAACTTTTGGGTCCTTTTTCTTTACTAAATCATGCTTCTTTTGTTTAAGGAGATATCGTATTAGTGCCCTATTAGGGTTTGGGAATTTCTACAGGAACTTTTAGCTAAGCAAGCCAACTTCTTATTATGTATAAAAAAAAAAAAAAAAAAAAAAACTTCACCATCTACTTTCAACGTTGTGTACAACACTTTTTGTAGAGTCTTATATGAATCTGACGTGATTTGGTGAAAATGTGATTGATTAAATCTCGATGTATAAATCAGAATCTCTTAGCCAACATTTACCATTTGCAATGGTGTACTGTAGTTACACGAGGTTGGACCAACCTGCCTAATTTGAACGGGACGGCAGGGTAAATGTATACTTAGTTTTCCTTTTTCTCTCTTTTTTTTTTTTTTTTTAATTTAAGATTTTTGGAGGGACCTTTTCCCAAGTGTCCTGCACATGCATTATGGCGACTTTCGTATGTTGGCATCAAATTGTATTGGCAGTGCGAAGACATGCGCATGCACACAGCGCAATCATTCCCTAGGGTTTCAATTTCGGGCATTCTCGGAAACATGTGGGATGAAGCCTGAATATGTTTGCAACCCTTGCACAGTAAACCAAACGAAATACGTGAAGTCACTCTCCATGATTGCGAGCCTGAGTGGTAACCATATAGTTCGTGATATATATGAAAACATTTTTCCTTTTCTCTTCTATAATTCTTTTTGTGCTTTTGCTGAAAATAAGCACAGACATTTTCATTTTATTCCAAAAAGAAGGCAATACCTAGCTGCCACTTCTGTCATTTTCACGAATATTAGCTGGAAACATTTCGTGGTTTTGCATTTTCTTTATTTTTTTTACTGACACAATGTGCAATAATTATAATACTTTTTTGTGTCCTCAGCTTTATAGCATGTTATTTCTAAAGTGGGGTTCTTACCTCATTTGTAGTAACCCCTTGGACATATGATCTGTAGATAGTCCTAGTCTGACAAATGTCAAGAGTCATTATAACCTTGCGAAATTTGGGGTTATGATCTAAGTTGACCCATGTTAGAGATCAAATTCGCCTTTTTCTCTTTCATCATTGAGATTGTTAACATTCATATGTTGTCTATGACAAATTCAGATTGCTACAAAATCGTGAACTTCAGAAAAAGAAATTATTAATCTCTTAAATGCTCGAGACATTTGTTCAATTTTAAAATTAAGGGCTCCTATTGTGCAAAGGAATTTAGAAATGCAATCTGATTGAAATTTCATGGTCCAAATGAAAGATGCTAAGAAACTGAGGCTAACCAACATTTCATCGATTGCAATGACATCTTGGCCATATGTATCTCACAAAAGCATATCTAGTGCTCACCACACACTAAGCAATGTTGGAATTAATTGCAAGTCTTGTTAGCCATCAAGCCAAGACATTTTTGTGCAATTCCTTTCTTTTCTATGATAAATAAGGACAATGACACAAATGGTTATTAAACTTTAGTTCAATGTACAATGTCTTCCCTAAACTTTTAATTTGTGCAATATGATCCACAACTTTGGTCTTAAGACTTTTAGTTTCATCAATATGATCCATGAATTATCAATAAATGTTTAATATAATCCCTAGACAATAAGAAAATGTTTAAAAGTTCACGGACTACATTAAATATTGAAATAAAATTCAAAGACCGTATTGAACAAATTAGAAGTTTAGGTACAACATTATACATTAGCCTAAAGTTTATAGACCATTTGTGTCATTCCCAAAAAATGCCAATCTACTCCGCTTGTAGAGTTAAATATCTCCTTGAACTGCGGTTAACTATTATATACAAATTTTAAGATTACACCTGTAAGTAAAGTTCATCGGCTAGAAAGCTACATGTAGACGCGACAAGTCTACCCCATCAAAAGTCACCACTTTGAGGTCATGAACCCCGTAGAGTAGGGCCGTCCCGAGTAAAATAGATGAGGTAGGCCGGTAGGCCAGATAAACAGGAGTTTATATGCAAATCTTGAATGTTCAGAGACTGGACATGAAGCCTTTTAATTGCTGACTCGGAGCGCTCAGCTTAAACACGGTTATGGAAGTTCGGTGATATAAGTACAAATCGATGCCCGACAGCGAAATCAACACAATCTTTCTATTTTCCCTCATTATTTGAAAAGAACCTCCCAGCAAATTTATGGTGAATAAAGTAGCAACAGATTGTAAGATAAATACTTGAGATTTAACTCGTTCATACATTAATGCGTACTGAGTTTTACTTTAGCATTTTTGGAGATGATTTCCCAAAAATCAGTCATTTTTGAATGACACATATCAGAAACATGAATTTTTTGGTGTTACTTTAGATGCTCGTTCATGCTAGGCTAAATGTTTATATCATCTTGAAAAAGGGAAAAATGCGATGTACTTTTCTGTAATTGCAGCTTAAGAGTTATCTGAATAATTAAAAGACGTTCAAATTGATTACCATCGCACCGCTAACATGCTTATGGGAATTAGGTTGGCTAATTAATACATTAATCGCGTAAGAAATGGTTGAAAAGGAAATTGTTAGTGTCTTCTATTAATTGAACTTTATTGTAAGTAAGCATGCGCCAATTAGTATTGACGCCCATGCATGTAAACGTGGAAACTCCATGATCAAATTAGCTGGTGAGCTCCAGAGCTAGGGTTTCAGATTATTGCTTTTTCCAGGAGTTAATGATGAAATTACCAGGTCGGGAAGATCTTCCATATGGAAACAGGAGGGGGTAGGGCTTACATACACCCTTCTCTCAAAAGACAAAGGTACTTGCTTTACCGGTTAATTGAATGTGATGAAAGAAGCTAGCTTATCGCTACGAGGAGGATCGATTCAGATCTGACACCCATGCCCAGCCCAAGCATTCAAAAGTGGAGAAAACGAAGGGTCGTGAGATTCAACACCCTTCTGGCTCCACAAGAGTCAGTACTAATATAGTGACTGGGCTTACATGCGTGGAGAATTTCAACTTCTCTATTAATGGAAAAAGAGCAGGAAAAGTGAGCATCTCTCTTGTTGGGTCTCAAAATGGCCCTTGGAAAATCTCTACCAAGGCAAATTCTCTCTCGAACCCTAGAGAACATCCGCAAATCGATGGAGATTTCTTCCTTTTTTTCTTTTACTTTTTCTTCACTCTCATTGAAAAAATTATTGATTGGGCTTAGCTCAATTATTGGTGAAAAGAAATATATATATATATATTGCGCGTCGATTGCCGCTAGATCTAATCTCCTAGTCCTTGCGTTAAGGAAAAAAGAATGGATTTTGCTAGCATAATAGTTTTTGGGCTATTGTGAGAATAACAGTATACTGAAGTCACAAATTTTTTAATGAATAGACCTTATGACAACTTATAACTATATGTTATTTGGTTTTTTGTAGTACAAAATAAATTATTATTCTTTTCATTCATTTCATCATAGTAACTTAAAGACTATTACCCAATCATTTCTCAAAAGAATTTCACACACTTCCTTTTAGGAAGAAAGGATTATAAAAACCTTATTACTCGCTGCTTTCTCCAAACGTCCCAAAAAAGCATGAAAAAAATATGCTAGGATGGAACGATCATTCTATCACCCTAGAATGAAAGGGATGATCTCATAATTTTCTTTATCTATAAAGGAACATTAATAGGTACTCCATATTATTTTTTCATGATGGTCAAATCTAAACCTATGCTGGAGAGATAGTTGTCGATATACTGATAAGGATTGTATAGATTCTCTGTAAGGGAGGAAACGTGGAGGATCCCCCATGATTGCTTATATTCTATTAGTGAATAGAAAGTTGGATCTACATTGAATCTCATCTAAATAGCTCTATGAGAGGTTTAGTTTCAAATCCGATTCAAACAAGAGAAGTACTCTATGCTAATATGCCCTGGACAATCCACATCTCGAGATGAAGCATTGATGAACATGTTGAGCTATCCATGTGGTTGAGAGCCCTCATGATCCAAGCAAAACGACATAATAATCAGCACCACAATTATCAAGATAATGCAAGAAAGAAAAGCACTTCGAATTATTGATTCATTGGCATAGTTGGCTTAGAACCAATAATTTATTATCTAATGGAAATTTTTGTTCGAATACTCATGTGAGAGTTATTAATATTTATCACATTTGTTCCTATCTGACAGATGGTTATGGGATCAATTGACAAAGACATTGTTGAAAAAGATGGCTTTTCCTAGATGAAAAGAAAATCGGAGTCATTTACAATGGAAAGATTTCCTAAAAAGGAAATCACTATGCAATAGCCTTGGCATTGAGAATGATATGTAGAGTGGCATTCAAAAAACTCATTGAATTAAGTTTCTCTATTAGATAATTTAATGTAAAAAAATTCGGGAAAAAAAAAACATATCTCATTTTTCATCCAATGACCATTTAACATATCTCTACTCTATAAAATACCAATTATGTACATGATTTTTTTATCTTTGGAGATCATTTTGCACTTTTACATTAATTATTCATGTGTGCGTATTTATTAAAATGTCACTTTCTTTCCAAACATGCTCATCCTCAAATGCCCAATTCTCACAACCACTCAAAACACTCAACACAAAGCCTCTTGCACCCTAAGCAAGATGTTAGGATGAGCTGTGAGGAGCGGTAATTTGGTCTTCGCAATGTAGGATTTTGTTTAGAGGTATGTTAATGGTATTTGCAAAAATAAAGTTATATAAGTGGTCAGTGGATTAAAAAAATTATGCATATATATATTTTTTTATACCCAGAGAACCCCGTCAGCCGTTTGTAGCCTTACAGCCGTACATAACCGCCAAGTAAACCCTGGAGTGACGCTAGCGGAGGACTCATCACCCCGACGTCACGCTTAAGACACCGATGCTTCCACTTGGGTTTGACTCCCCGACCTTTCCCCCAGGGTTGGGGTTTCTTATCTAGCGAAGCATATTTTTTATACTTCCCCAAAATTCTTTTTTTATTTATCCAAACAAAAAATGGTACTGGAATCTCATTTTTAAGAAGACAGGCATAAGACAACATTGTCATGCATCTTTCCACATATTGTTTTCTGTAAAAGATTTTCATTAATCAAAAAGATATCAAGGCAGGCAGCGTTGTTCACATTTGATGATCCATATTTACTTCTAGTCTCCCACGGAAATGAGAGTAACCAAATTAAGTTCAGTTAGATAAGACTTTAGTGAACCTTTTCATCAAGACCCTCTTGGATTATTTGTACAGCTATGAATGCTACACTAGCCTCGAACTCTTGGCAATGTATTCGGGAATAAACAGAAATTGGAGTTTCTATATAATGTTGCACCAAAGACAGAAATATATTGATATTTTCCTAGGCTTAACATCTCTTTGTAGCATTTAATTATAGCTGCCGATTTTGAAAAATTAAATATATAGACTATGAGACTAGTATATTGCCCCCCTCCCCTCGTTCTTTACCAAGGCATTTGTTCTAGATTCATCTTGATTTTGCTCTTGATTCTCATGCTTGTTCCAGCTTTTTCTTGGACCATGTTGATTTTTTTTCTGTCTGCACACCTAGGGTTTGGATCAAGCTGGGAAGAATATCGAATCGAGTATCTTCTTGAAGTAAACCTATACATGATATAACAAAGGAAAGAACAAAAATGACCGAAGATAGATAACCAAACAAGGGAATGCATACAAGCAAACCCTTTCTTGGTTGAGACAGCACCTAAACATACGATACTCCATGGATTTATAAAAAGCATCTGTAGTCAAAAACTGTAATAACGATAACCCATCCACATGCTACAATCACGTCATTGAGATGACAGCTCTAAACATGTTTTACTTAGTAGTACAATTCTTTCTTCTTTCATTGGTAAGGAAACCTGTGACTATTGGAGCAAAGTGTTGGTAAAAAGTATACTCGATGCCCTTTTGTTGGAGGACTAAGGAAAGATAATTAATTTCCCTGCACGGAGCATGAGGACTGAAGGGTACAGCTCCTCTTTTGTCTTTTGTTTTTTTTTTTTTTTTTAATACAATGTTAGGACAATGAAAACTTTAAACGGTGCTATGAAGTCCTTGTGACGGTAGTTTACATAGGTTGACAGAACGTAAGAGGGTTAGACATGCAGAAGCCGCGTACATAGAGAGACGACCCAAAGATGGTTGAACAATAAATGCGACCAGCAGCAATTATTTTCGCAGCAGACATCACAATCGAGATGGACTTTATGGTAATCGAACACGTGCATAAGGTCCAATCACCAGATTTTGTCAAAGAATCAAATTGTACCATGCTTACATCACCTGATATATATTGATATGAATATCAATAGCCTAACTAAGCATTCTTAATTATTGATTATAGGTGACGTAAATATAGATGGTGTGGAATTAAAGCCATGCCAGACCGATGTGGTACTATGTAAGGAATGTCATTAGCGTGATTGCGAATTACATAATGTAGATTTCGTACTCAAACTTTGAAGGATGCGCCTCAAGACACCACTGTATTTTGTTTCATAAGTCTATAATGTTCCACGAGATGCAGTAAATGGGACCATCCGGTGCTGGCATAAGTACTTTGCTGCTTCTCTTATATGTACTTCTTTTGATACATTTTCACATGCTGTGCATTTTTTTTCCAACTGCTTTAAATTTGACGCTCCTCAGTCAATCGTGATTTCTTTGGCCAGCATGAGCACTGGTATTTAATGCCTACCAAAAACATAAGTACGTAGGTACGTACATAGGCATCATAATAGATATGTGCATTAAATTCAAATATCATTTCACGACGATTTAGTCTATGCAACATTTATTAGGAACCTCTAAAAAACTTTCGGGATAACAAATAACCAGTGCCGTCATCATGTTGAGAATAGTAGTACATAAAGATTTCGATCCGAATTTTCCTAAAATTAAAAGATGTATTATAAACAACTTTTTCATAAATCTCTAGAGAGGAGAAAATAATCGATATGTAATGAATTTGCACTTTTATCATTTATGTGAAAAAATATTTGGTATCTTACAATAACTTATCATCAAAATGATAATATGTACTTCTTGTCTCCGTTAAAGAGACGAGGGATTATATAGTGAGCATAGCCGTTTTCTTTGATCTTTGGAAGGAAACTTTCTTGAAATGTGAAACATCATAGAAAAAATTTAAGACTATATATATATATAATCTACATAGCAAACATGGCTAGCTAAAACCATATCATTCAAGGAAAAAGTTTAGAAGTACACGAATGACTTGAAAGACGTCATATTAACATAGGGCCGACAAAAAGGTTTTTTCATATCACTACGATAACTATGTTATGCATCTTGTTAATTTAAATTTTAGAATTATCGGTCCATGCATATAAAATAAAAGTTAAAGTAAGTGTGTTGTAATGTGAATCCAAATCTGTTTTAATGTCGACATCAACTTATATTCTCATATGGCGCACTAGCATTAAACTTACTGTGTCATTTTGAATATTGAAAACTACATTAAGAAATGCATATTTTTAGATAATTGCATGAAGAATAGTTATGTGAAATGTCAAATAAAAAGGTATAAATATATATATATATATATATATATATATGAAAGAGGGAATAAAATGTTTTAATGTCAAGATCAACTTATCTTCTCATATGGCGCACTAGCATTAAATGTACTCTATCATTTCGAATATTGAAAACTACATAAAGAAATGTATATTTTTAGACAATTGCATGAAGAAGAGTTTTGTGAAATGTCACATAAAAAGGTTTATATATATATATATATATATATATATATATATATATATATATATATATATATATATGAGAGAGGGAATAAAAAGTGGAAGTAGATGAAGGGGAGTTTACCATTGGGAGCAACGCTCCCTTGATTATATGTGGTCAACAAATTAGTCAACCTACCCATTTTCATGTATTTATATATTCAAGTGTGCTTTCTTGCAAAATAATTTATGTGAATATAAATACACACACATAAACTTCCTCTTAATTTTTTTTTTCTTTTTTCTTTTTTGGTGAAGGGGAATTCGGTGCATCTCATGGTCTTCCCCAAGTTTTTTGGTCATATGGATTATGCTAATTTTACTGTATCGACTACTTCGCCATATACCTGATTTTTTTCTTTGGTGTATGTACTTGGCTTTGCGGCTCCAAAAATCGTATAAGATATCTTTGATTGGAAAAAGAAGAAGGAAAAACTGCAAGTCGGCTCAAAGGTTCAACCTTACAAGGGCAAATCAAACTCAAGTTTCACAGGTGTGAAAGCCCAAACCCAAATGCAGGCTCCAAGAAAACACATTTTTGTCTTCTGAGTTTCACAAGTGCAAATTAAACTCAAGGTCCAAAAGCAACATGAGCCCAACTTTAGACCTAGAAGGCCAGAAACCCTAAAGCCCAATGAGAAATGATAAGCATAAGTGAAATACCCCTTCAAAAAATGGACAAAAAAATCTACAAAGTAGTGGAGACTACTTCAAGCCCGATGGGAAGAACGGCTCAAACGTGAAATTATTTGCACTTTCTGGGGGTGGAAAATCGAACATATGCTTTGCGCTAATCCTTAGCCAAACTCCATTCGCCAATCAAGCCAATGCCATGTAATCAAAGTGGACTTCCATATAGGAATTGCCTATTGCTTTGAAGGAGGAGTCAAGTCACTATGATTAAATTTTATGGATTGAAATCACTATAACTTACTAGTATCCTCACTCTTGGTTGAAACGATTCGTTCAACTCCACTGATGATTCATCATGATTTTACCATTATCTCATTTGCAATAATATAAAATGATGATGAATGGAAGTCTATGAGATATGTGAATGTCACGAGCCGAAAGCTTCCTAGTCAAGGATAAGCCTATATGTGGCGCCCAATGAGCTGAAGCAATGTTGGCTTTCTTTCAATAACAGTATACCAAATTACATATTCATAGTTAATGTATCATGCCCAATTTAGCCAATGCATCCAATCTCTCGAGCAAAATGAAAAATCATTTCATTACAATAATTGGTACCGATGTAATATAGTTATCATAAAGAGATGGGCATCGGTCTAGATACAAAAGGCCAAAGCAAAAGGTTGGGAGTACTTTATTTAAATTATCATAAGCGCAAATGCTAAAAAACTTGAAATTGATAGAGTAAATTTTTTGGTCGGTTCTTTTTCTTCTTAATTTGATGAGTCACCCTCCTCCTTTTTGGCTAAAACACTCCTCAACACGGTAATCTTACTATATTATTGCCCTTTGTGGGTCTCCTTTTCTGGCATCCGTCTTGGCCAATATTCTAAGAAAGTGTTCCATTTTTTTTGTTCTTTTGGGTCAAGTCTCTTTTTTATATTATATTCTGTTCCCTTTCCTATGGGTCCCACATTCAGTTTCCTTGGTCTTCTTCCTTCTGCGCGTTCTCTCTCATGGAAACCACTCCGAGCAATAGAGAAATGGAGACTTCCATGCTTGTGTAGGCGGAAGCGGCAGAGCTGGTCCTCAAGACCCACGACAACACCATTTCGAGCCACCTGATTGAAGGTGGAGTCATTTGTGCTGATGAGGAGGTGGAGCTGGAAATGATGATGGGGAGGCTGAGGGTGGCAGCCTTAAAGCATACTCTTCGCAATTCAAAACCCTTTATTGAGAGATCCTTCTCTGCACATAGAATCAATAAGATTTGCAAAAGGTTGCAGCATTGCTCACGAGCAAGTTCTATTGGTAATTCATTCCCTCCCGGAGCTTGGGAATCCGTTTCCTCACCTTCTCCCCATCTAGCGATCAAAAGTACCAGCAACCAATTTGCTATGTTACAAAGAATTACTATCTTTAACCATTTCATCAAGTAACTTTAGCGCAACCCTCTCCTTGCCCACTTTGTAGTTACCCATTGATTAAAGTAGTGTAAGAAACGCAACTCGGGCGGCTCCTCATATCTAGAAACACCCCCATATGCCTAAAGCTAGTCTTGAAATATAGCGCCACTGATCAATAAAGTGGCCACTGGCCCTTTGTCTTAAATGGCTTTTTATAATTCCAAGATCGCCTTTTTCAGAACAAATTTAAGTCCAAAGTGGAAAATAGAAGAGGATGGCAAATCGACCTAACAGCGCCTCACCTGTCTGTCTCTCTCTCTCTCTCTCGTACACTCATCTAATCGGCCATGGCAACTTCAAGAACTTCCAAGCTTCACTCATCCTAGCCTTCTCTTCACCAAACAGCAAAGCCTATAAATGTCGCTCGCTTGCTTCATGTCTTGTCCCTCAACCTCGACGAAGATGATTATTTCATCTGCTTGCGACTAACTTGGCCACCATTCGGGTACCATGGCATTCTTACACTCTTTTTGCTTGTCTTTTAGAGTGTTTGTTTTTGTTAATACCAGGCCTCCTTCTTGTATATTTCTTACAAAATCAATATAATTCTTATCTTTACCAAAAAAAAAAAAAAAAAAAAAAAAAAACTTGGCCACCATTCCCTCATGTGAAGTAAATTTGAAACAAATCCTAGATAACGATATTTATTTCTAAATAGAGGAGATATTTCATGTCAATCTTTCCACCAAAAATCGTTAAGCCGGAAAAATCTAAACTGTGCGTGCCGTAAAACTTGTAGAAAGAGACTGTATTCTGAAACGATATAACGAAAGTGGGTCTCGGATGCCGAAAGATTGAAAAAAAAAAAAAAAACCCAAACCGATTCCTTCCACCATCGGAAGAACCGAAGTTCCGGATCCCATCTGTTTATGGCGCGGAACTGAAGCACTCCTGCAAACCCTCATCACTCTCTATCTCGATCTCTTTCCCTCGGACAAGAACATGGAACAGAGAATCCGTGGGCTTCCCAAACTCAATCGCCAAAGAAAGGAAACGACCTGTGACGCCAATTCCTCCTCTCGTGAAACCCCCCATCGCCATCTCTTTCCCATCGACCCACCATCTCTTTCCACCACCAATTCCATGTTCTTCCAAATCACCACCTTCCAAACCCACTCCCAACTGCACCATAGCGCCATGACACTCCCCTTCCCCTCCAAGAGATCACCTATAAAACCCACCTCCTCTCTCCTTCTCCCCTTCTCCCCTTCAAGCCCACCCCCTCCTTCCCCTGCATTTCCATGGCTTCCCTCTTCCTCCTCTCCCTCCTCTCCCTCTCCCTCCTCCCCTCTCCCTCCTACTCCCGCCATACCCACCTCTCCAAACCTCCCCCTCTCCCGCATTCCCCTTCCTCCTCCTCTTCCTCCTCGTCCCCGGAGATCCAGCAGGCCTGCAAGTCCACCAGGTTCCCCGACCTCTGCGCCTCCCAGCCCTACCCCCTCCCCTCCGCTTCCCCCTCCTCCCTCGATGTCATCCTCTCCGCCATCAAGATCTCCTCCGACCGCCTCGCCACCGTCCAGTCCATGTTAGACTCCATCCTCGCCTCCTCCACTGGCAACGTCACCCGCACCATCGCCGCCAAGAACTGCGCCACGATCCTCGCCTACTCCCGCCGCCGGACGGAGTCGACGGCGGGGGAGGCGATTCCCGGCGGCCGCACCAAGGACGCCCGCGCCTGGCTCTCCGCCGCCCTGCTCTACCAGACCGGCTGCTGGTCGGGCCTCAGGTCCGTCAACGACACGAGCCAGGTCGACCAGACCATTGCGCTCTTGAAAACGCTGACGATGCTGACCAGCAACGCCCTCAGCATGCTGGTCTCCTACGACCGGTTCGGGAAGGACACGGCGGCGTGGAGGCCGCCGGCGACGGAGCGCGACGGGTTCTGGGAGGACTCTCCCGGTGGAGGCGAGGGGCCGTCGGCCCTGGGGTTCGACGGCGGGGTCCCTTCGGGTCTGACGGCGGACGCGACGGTGTGCAAGGACAGGGGAAGCGGGTGCTACTCGACGGTGCAGGCCGCCGTCGACGCCGCGCCGGAGAACGTCGGCGGAGGGAAGAGGTTCGTGATCCACATCAAGGAAGGGGTGTACGAGGAGACGGTGAGGGTCCCGTTCGAGAAGACGAACGTGGTGTTCCTGGGGGACGGCATGGGCAAAACCGTCATCACCGGGTCCTCGAACGCGGGGCAACCCGGGGTCTCCACCTACAACACCGCCACCGTCGGTGAGCTTTCGTTCATTTTTCAGTAATATCTTAATATACTTTCGTTCTTATGTAGAATGTTTTCGATCAATTAGTAGTATTTTTAAAAGCAATCTTCTGTTATTTTACTAGTGATTCGCCTCTTAAATTTCCTGGGACACTGACAAGATCTAGTAGGAATCGTTCTTTCTTCAAGCCGGAATTGTCCAGAGAAGGATCAATTAATTCTTGTCGCGACGCGACATGGGACATGGCATGTGCCACAAGGCTTGTCCATGTCTTGTGGGGTTTGACAAAATTTGGCTCTTTTCTTTCATCTTTCTAGAGGGTCTCTTCTCATTTCTAATACCAAATTTCAGGTTCATGAATGTGAACTGGAGTTGGCATTGGGTGCAATTGCAATTTGTGGAGGACCGTCAATCTGATTAAACGTTTGACGAATTTGTTGCAGGAGTGCTCGGCGACGGATTCATGGCAAGCGGGCTCACGATTCAGAACACCGCAGGTCCGGTCACCCACCAGGCGGTGGCGTTCCGGTCGGACAGCGATTTCTCGGTCGTCGAGAACTGCGAGTTCCTGGGGAACCAAGACACGCTCTACGCCCACTCCCTCCGGCAGTACTACAAGTCCTGCCGCATCGAGGGCAACGTGGACTTCATCTTCGGGAACTCGGCCTCCTACTTCCAGGACTGCCAGATCCTGGTCCGCCCCCAGCAGGTCAAGCCCGAGAAGGGCGAGAGCAATGCGGTCACGGCCCATGGCCGGACCGACCCGGCACAGTCGACGGGCTTCGTCTTCCGGAACTGCTTGGTCAATGGTACCGAGGAGTACATGGCGCTGTACCGGAGCAAGCCCAAAGTGCATAAAAACTTCCTGGGGAGGCCGTGGAGGGAGTACTCAAGGACGGTCTTCATCGAGTGCAACCTCGAGGCCCTGATCGCGCCTCAGGGCTGGACGCCATGGAGCGGGGATTTCGCCCTGAAGACGCTCTACTACGGGGAGTTCAAGAACACGGGGCCGGGATCCGACACGTCGAGCAGAGTGTCGTGGAGCAGTCGGGTCCCGGCCGAACACGTCGATACGTATTCGGTGCAGAGTTTCATCCAGGGAGATGAGTGGATTCCGACATCTTGATCCAAGAGGATAGTGAGATGGGATTTCGAACCCACGACACTTAAGTTCTCGCCCGTTCGATGTACATGGAAGTCATCGAAGTTGTCTAGTTTCATTAAAGTCAATTAGCGGCGTCGGCTGACTTTGGTCGAGCCCATCCTGGGTGGGTGGAATTATATTGTCCATTGAAGGATGTGTTCGGTTCGTGAATAGAGAGCAGACTGCAGAGTTTGGATCTACAGACCCTTTTTTTCTTCTATAATGCCTTTGTCTGATCTGATTATTAGTGTCTGGTACCTCTTGGTCCCTCATTGCTGGATGCAAATAAATGCTTGTGTCTAGAGCAACAATGCGGCTATTGCTTTGGTGACGTGGGAAAGCATGAATCTTGCTTGACTTGTAAGAAAATATTAGATGGGGAGTGACAAATCAAAATTTCTATTTCAAAAATAAATTTTCTATTTCAGACTTGTTTATGAAATAAAAGTCCGTGTGGTAAAATCATTTTGTTTTTCTATATCTAAAATAGATTTATACTCTAAAAATAGGTTTAGAATAAAAATTAGAAATGGAAAATTTTTATTTCTTTAATTCTAGAATAAAAATAAGAAATTAAAAAAAAAAAAATCATTCTCATCATTCGTGCTCACTGCTAGTCGGCCACTCACTTGTCTCCCACCATCGACCGCTTGCCAATTGTCGTCGCCAACTGCCGTAGCCACCGACGTCCACAGCCCAGCCAAGAGAGAGAAATTTTATTTGATAACTCTATTCCACAAATAGAAAATTTACATCGTTATTAAATACGAATTTTTGCTCAGAAACTCATCTAATTAAAATAAGAAATTTATTTCTCTTTTAGAAATCAATTTTTGACCAGATATTCTATCATTGTTGTCCTAAGTGAACCGATCAAGTCAAGCCAAGCACAAATGGAAGGACGACAGTGATCGCTTCCTTTCATTCATAGCCACTGGCCATAGAAAGTTGTAGTGATTTGATGTAGAACAATATGCAAATGCCTTTATGGAAACATTGGAGCGTCATAAGAGCGGGCAGTCCCACAAGTCAAAAAGGAATGAATTACAATATTTGATTCACGCGTTTCCCTTAATTTGTCATTAGATTTCAGAGTTTCTGGTTTATCAATATTTTTTCCTTAATTTTGTTATTAGATTTCAGTTATTTGGTTATCTTCTAGATTGCGATCTCTTTAAAAATAGACGCCTAAAATATTGTAATCCACACTTCTTTATTCAAAAATAAACACCATCTTTTGAAATTCTTTTCAAGCGTAGCTTTCTTTGCATCATTTGGTATCAGAGCAGGTTTCTCCCGTGAAACGTTAATGACAATCTCCCCATAACTGAAGACCATAGAAACGAGCCTATTACATGGGATGAGTTCAACCAATTTGCGAGCAACCGAACAGAGGTTTCAAGAATTACTTGTCGCCATCCGCCAAGTAATTTTTTTTGAATAAAAATCCGTTTGGTAAAATTATTTTAGTTTTCTATTTCTAGAATAGATTTTTACTTCAAAAATAAATTTAGAATATAAATCAGAAATAAAAATATCTTACTTCTCATATAGAATTAAAAAACTCTTCTTACCATTCGTCTTCTCTACTAGTCGGCCACTCACCTGTTGCCCATCATCTGTCGCCTGCCCGTCGCCGTTGCCAAATGTCGACGCCGCCATAAAAGGGAGAATTTTTGTTTGATAACTCTATTCTAAGAACAAAAATTTATGTTGTTATCATAGATGAATTTTTGAGTCTAAAAATTGAAATTAAAAAAAAATCTATTTCTCTTTTAAAAATCAATTTTTAATTAGAAATTTTATCATTAACGTCCTAAGTGGACGGCCAAGCCTAGCCAGGCATAGATGAAAAGACGACAATGATCGCTTCCTTTCATTCGTTTGCACAGAAGGTTGCAGAGATGGGAGAGGGGAAATGGGTAACGGGACGGGGCCATATTTTTTCCCCTGCGAAGAATGTGAAATGTCTCTCTTGAACATGGGCGCGAGGCTACCGTGTCTGCGTCTGAGATGCGCGTGAGGGCACAGAATTTATCGCTGAGGGCACGAGCATTTGGCCGAATTCGCAGGGAACGTTTCGAGTGTTCCGTCCGTCCGAGACTTCTCTGACGGGCATCAAATGCCGACGAGCCATAAAGTTGTCCGTTTGGAGTTTAGTGAACGAGACTCTAGAAGCTGTGGCTTGGCTTACCAATGGCGTGAATTGTCGCGTGGCGTGTTACCTCGACTACGCTTCCGCTCGGAATCTTGACCCACGTTAACTTCAGTCGCTGGGACCGGCTGGTTCCTGAAATCATGGGATAAAGCTGGAAGAAGTTCTCCCAATCAGACGATAGTAGGCAGTCACGAGATGAAGGACATCAAATTGTATACGCCTTGCTTTTCAATCCTCACCTTCTCAAAGGAATTGGGACGAGGACAGTATAATTTCAAGAGTGAATTTTCACTCTTACGCCCTGTAAGGAAGTAAGATAAAAGTCTGAAAATGAGAGTTAAATTAGGAATACATTAGGATTAACCTAAAAAAAAGAAAAGAAATCGCTTGGACTAGCACCTAGGCCCAGCCTCGATTGATACAAGACATGGCACAGCCTTTGGGGACCTTGACTTGGGTATTGGGATCCCATGCTTGGCCCTTGGACACCCGTGCACAGACACTACGGGGTGGGGCACAGGATCGCAGTTTCAAGCACTACTTCAATGGATTGGGGAGAGGGCGTATATTGTGGCACGGGCACTAGTATCCCGGGCATGTGCACAGGGGTCACGGGCCAGCACTCAATGGACCCAACCTAGGCGCTGGAAACCTGATCTAGGACATTATGTTCCAAGAACTGGTATTGGATTTCAATGCCCAAATGTACCCAAATGCTAATACCTAGTCTATATTTTGAAAAATGATTTTTGATTATTTATAGAAGAAATCACTAGTATGAATTTAAGCATAAATTTTCCATTGATTCATTTTTCAAATAGCCAATCCCGTTCGCATGTTGAGAATACATAAAGATTTCAATCCGAATTTTTCTAAGATTAAAAGATGTATTATAAACGACTTTTTGATAAACCTCTAGAGAGGATTAAATAACAAATATGTAATGAATTTGCACTTCCATCATTTATGTCAAAAAATATTTGGTATTTTACAACAACTTATCATCAAAATCATAAAATGTATTTCTTGTCTCTGTTAAAAGAACGAGAAATTATATACTGAGCAAAGTCTTTTTCTTTGATCCTTGGGAGAAAACTTTCTTAAAATGTGAAACATCCTTAGAAAAATTTGAGACGCTACTTATTTATATATATTGATAATCTACGTATCAAGTATAGGTAGCTAAAACCATATCATTCAAGGAAAAAGTTTAGAAGTACACAAATGACTTGTAACACATCATATTAGCATAGGACCAACAAAAGGGTTTTTTTCATATTGATAAGATAACTATGTTACGCATCATGTTAATTGAAATTTCAGAATTATTGGTCCATGCATATCAAATAAAAGTTAAAGTAAGTGTGTTGTAATGTGAATCCAAACCTGCTTTTATGTCGAGATCAACTTATATTATCATATGGCACACTAGCATTAAACGTATTTTGTCATTTCGAATATTGAAAACTACATTAAAAAATGTATATTTTTAGACAATTGCATGAAGAATAGTTAAGTGGAAAGTCACATAAAAAGGTAAATATATGTAGAGAGAGAGAGAGAGAGGGAATAAAAGGTGGAAGTAGATGAAGGGGAGATTAGCATTTGGAGCTACACTCTCTTAATTATATGTGGTCAACAAATTAGTCAACCTGCCTATTTTCATGCATTTAGTGTGTTTTCTTGCGAATCAAGTTATGTAAATTTATATATTTCCTCTTAATTTTTTTTCCTTGTTCCTTTTTTCGGAAAAGAGGAATTCAATGCATCTCATGGTTTCCCCCCACTTTTTTGGTCATGTGAATTATACTAATTTTGTCGACAAAAAAAAAGAATTATACTAATTTTACTATATCAACTACGTCACCATTTACCTAATGTTTCCTTTGGTGTATATACTTGGCTCTGCGACTCCAAAAATTGTGTAAGGTATCTTTGATTGGAAAAACAAAAATAATGTAAGTCGGCTCAACGGGTCAACCTTAAAAGTGCAAATCAAACTCAAGTTTTACCAGTGTGAAAAGCCCAAACCCATATGCAAGCTCCAAGAAAATACATTTTCCTTCCAAGTTTTACAATTGCAAATCAAACTCAAGGTCCAAAAGGAACTTGAGGCCAACTTTAGACCCAGAAGGCCAGAACAACCTTAGAGCTCAAATACCCCTTATAAAAAATGGACAAAAATATGTACAAAGTAGTAGAAACTACTCCAAGCCCAATGGGACGAGTGGCTCAAACGTAAAATTACTTGCACTTTCTGGGGTGGAAAATCGAGCATATGCTCTGCGCTAATCCTTAGTCAAACTCCATTAGCCAATCAAGCCAATGTCAGGGAACCAAAGTGGACTTCCATAATTGCCCATTGCTTTGAAGGAGGAGTCAAGTCACCATGATTAAATTTTATGGATTGAAGTCACATTTTACTAGCATACTGACTTTTGGTTGAAACGATTGGTTCAACTTATCTCCACCAACAATTCATCATGATTTTACCATTATGTCATTTGTAATAATATAAAATGATGATGAATGGAAGTTTATGAGATATGTGAGTCATATGCCGAAACTTCCTAGTCAAGGATAAGCCCGTGAGGCACCCAATGAGCCAAAGCAACATGCTAGCTTTCTTTTAATAGATCGTCCTCGAGAGCAGTATGTCAAATTACATTCTCATAATTAATGTCTCATGCCCAATTTAGCTAGCGCATAAATGTCAAAATCACATCATCATAGCAACTAATATTGATGTAACGTGGCCATCGTAAAGAGATAGGTATAAGATTGGGTACAAGAGGCCAAAGCAAAAGGGGAGTAATTTATTTAAACCATCATAAGCATAAACACTAAAACACTTGAAATTGATAGAGTAAATTGGTTGTTTATTTTTCTTCTTAATTTGTTGAGCCACCCTTTTCCTGCCACCTCTTTAGCTAAAACACTCCTCAACACGATAATTTGACTATGTCGCCATTTGTGAGGCCCCTTTTTTAGCAGCGTCTTTAGCCAATGTCCTAAGAAAGTGTTCCATTTTTTTTCTGGTCGTGTCCTTTTTCTTTTAACATCGATTCTCCATGTTTTTTCTTGCGCGTCCCACATTCACTTTCCTTGGTCTTTTTCCTTATCTCCGTTCTCTGTCGTGTAAACCACTCAAAGCAACAGAGAGGCAGAGGAATGGAGACTTCCACGTTATGTAGGCGAAGGCGCCTAAACTGGTCCTCAGGACCCACAAAAACACCTTCTCGAGCCGGCACCCTGACCACAGGTCTGAAAGCAACAAGGGGATCGTGTTTGCAGAGAGTGGCGCATACTGCAAGGCATGAGGATTGAGGAGGTTGTACACACTGCATCTAATGAGCCTGACGAAGGTAGAGTCGTTTGCACCAACGAGGACTAGGAAGGGTGATGGGGAGGCTAAGGGCAGTAGCCTTGAGGCATACCCTTCGCAATTTGAAACACTTCATCGAAAATCTGTTCTCTACACAAAGAATCAATGAGATTCGCAAAAGCAGCGTCGCTCACGAGAAAGTTCTCATGGTATTTCATTACCTCTTAGAGCGTGATAATCAATTTCCTTGCCTCTCCCAATCTAGCTTTCGGAAGTACTCACTGACCAATGTGCTACATTTGAAAGAATTGAGCCTTATACCATCTTCGACCATTTCATCAAGCAGCTTCTGTGCAGTCCTCACCTCGCTTTGCCCATCGATCAATGTAGCGTAAGAAATGCAGCTCAGGCAATGGCCCCCTGCTCTTCATATCCGGAATCACCTTATCTGCGTCTAACCTAGTCTCAAAAAAATAGCACCATTGATCAATCAAGCAGTTAAAATTAGTAAAGGAACACACGTACCCGAGCTTGACATCAGCCAAACGCCTAATGACCTGCAACATGCCATGTGGGCCGCAAAAATGGAGCAATCTAGCAACAATTATATTCGTCCAGAACATCATAAACAAAAGAAGGAAGGTGATACTCGATGATGGGCCTCCTCAAACCGTTTCGCGTCGCAAAGAGGATGAGTTGGATTGCTAAGGTTGAGTGAGTCAAATGAGTACCATTCAAAAATTATAACACTCAAATGAGTACCATAAAAATATTATGGCCTAAGTAGCATCGACATGCAACACAATACGACATAACACGCTGACATATCATTTCTAAAAAATAAAAAATTCCGACACGTTAGAATACATTGTATATTAAATGAATATTTTTATTTTAATTAATTTAATTCAAATTCACAATTAAATAAATAATAAAAAAAGCTTATAGTGAATTTTCACTAATGATATTAATAAATCTATTCATAGGAAATTCGAAAAACATATCCATAATTAATGTGTATCCACATTTGGGGAAATGTTTCTAACTCTAATAAAAATTATTTATGAAATTAATGAGCAACAAGAAGTTAGAATTAACTTATTTAAATAAATTTATGATCTTCTATAATGATTAAAATTTATCATTATTTAATATTTAGTATTTTTAATTTCTAAAATCACTTTGTAACCTCTTTTCTTTGTTTTTCTAATTTAATAAAAAAAAAAAAAGCCCCCCGGGGTCCACCCCCAACCCCCGCGCTTATTTCACCCCTCGTTTCTTTTCCGCGTTTCTTCTCCCCACCCCCACCATCAATGAGGCTGTTACTTTCTTTATTAAAAATTGAAGTCACCCTCTTGTCCAAAACCTTTCAGAAAAGAAAAATGTCCCATCAAAATCTCAATTTTATTATTTTTTTAATTTCCTCCTTCAAAATTCCTAGCCAGTGCCTTCTCCTCCTCACACGACCCTCTTCTTCTTGATCTCTACTCTCTCTCCATCGCCTCATCACAACCGCTTGTTGCCTCACCTCTCCTTTACAGCTACAGCCTTACTGCCAGCCCTCCATCACGGCAGTCGTGATCCTTTAGTTGTTTTAGTCTCTACTCTTCCTCTGACTCTCCCATGCCATTGCGGCCTTGCCGTTACTCACGGTCTCGCCTCCGCTACGTCGCCCTCCCCTTCACCCTCCGTCCTCTTCTTCAACAATTTTCTCTCCTAGACACGCGTGTCGAAACATGTCAAGAAAAGTTGATCACATGTAGGAAAATTCAACACGTGTTGACCACGGGTATGAGCATGTCTGATGTGTTGACATGTGTCGGACACGCCACGAAAGTTTCGACAACGTGTTCGTAGTTCATAAGTTATGACATTTGTGATATATTTATCTTCTTTATTTATCCGTCTCTTGAGGGAGAATAAAGAGAAGGAAGAAGATTAAGAAAAGTGGATATGGGAACCATAAGGAAAAAAAATTAGAAAATCAATAAAAAAAAGGGAAAGAACACAAAGTTGACTACTTTCTTAGAACGACAGCCAAGGGATGCTACAAAGTAGGATCCACAGAGAAAGATGTTATAACACTTTGTTGATGAGTGTTTTAGTTGGGAAAAATAACAAAATGATCCATAAACTTTAGTTCAACATACAATGTAGTCCCTAAATTTTTAATTTATTTAATACAATCCATGAACTTTAATCCAATGTATAATATCCATAAACTTTATGAAAATATTCTACATTGTTACTTATCTTAAATTAATGAAAGTATAAGATTACACATTTTTTATATAGTTCAAAGACTATAAATTATACATTGAATTAAAGTTCAAGCACATTATATATCATATCAAAGTTCAGGAATTATTTGTCATTATCCATTTTAAATAAGAACGGTGGAAAAAGTGTGGTCCTAATTTGATTTGATGATCCTGCGATGCTCACTGCCCATCAATTCAAATCTGGGTGGATAACACGACTTACAGTAAGCAGCAATGGACGGAAAAAAGTTAAAAAAAAATCAGATGGGTTGTGAGATCTAATTTGACTTAAACTAAAGTATAAAAAAAATGATAGTTGATGACTTTTGTTGAGAAGGTTTTTGCTATCGAAATTCCCAAGCCTTCCAAAAAGATTACTGTCAAGCAACACTAAGATCGAAAGAGAGATGGAAAGGAGTGAGAAAAGAAGAGGACAATCCTAGACCGAATGCTAGGTGGCTGGGATATATGGTGAGGCAGCTCGTTATCCATTTTTCATTAGGGGTTCGCAGCCCTAAAGTCCGGAGATGTAGAGTTCATAAAGGTGCCGAAACCCGGATGTTTCGAAGCCAAACAGTCCATTGGATGAGTAAATTGACTAGGGCATTCATAGTTGGAGGACCAAAACAAATGGTTGAGGATTTTGACATGAGGAACCGATGATTTCACGGTGCCCCTTGCCAGGCGGGATTAGGCTAATCATAGGTTATCTCATGTCAAGATAACGTGGCCGACGCCAAGCGTGCTAGACATGGTGAGGGAACACATCGGGCCAACTCTTAACGAGCCCTGCTGCGACCTTGTCAAGCCAAAATTATCTAAAACATCCCAAGCTAAAAAGAGTAACGTAACATTATTCATCTATCCCAAGTCATTCTTCTATAGAATAATGCTCAGGTGATGTAAATTGGAAACAAATCCTCGATAACGATTTTCGTTTCTAAATATAGGAAAAATTTTATCTCAATCTTTCCCCGAAAATAAGGTAAGGCATTCAATGCCGAAAGATCAAAAGAATTAAGGGGAAAATATCCAAACAGATTCCTTCCACCATCGGATGAACCGAAGTTCCAGATCTGATCTTGTTACGGCGGGGAACCAAAGCACTCCTGCAAACCCTCCTCTCCCCCTCTCGATCTCTTTCCCTCGGGCGTGAACATCGGACATGAATCCGTGGGGCTTCCCAAACACCGTCGCCAAAAGAAAGGCAACAACCCGTGACCCCAAATTCCTCTCGTGAACCGCCCCCCCAATCGCCTTTTCTCTTTCCCATCGACCCACCATCTCTGTCCACCATCAAATTCCATGTTCTTCCAAATCGCTACCATCCAAACCCCCCACCCCTTCTTCCCCCACTCCCAACTGCACCATAACGCCATGACACTCCCCTTCTCCTCCAAGAGATCGCCTATAAAACCCACCTCCTCCCTCCTCCTCCCCTTCAAGCCCCACCCCTCCTCCTTCCTCTGCATTTCCATGGCTTCCCTCTCCCTCCTCTCCCTCCTCTCCCTCTCCCTCCTCCTCTCTCCCTCCTCCGCCTCCTCCCGCCATACCCACCTCTCCAAAGCTCCCCCTCTCCCGCATTCCCCTTCCTCCTCCTCTTCCTCCCCGCAGATCCAGCAGGCCTGCAGGTCCACCAGGTTCCCCGACCTCTGCGCCTCCCAGCCCTACCCCCTCCCCTCCCCCTCCCCCTCCTCCCTCGATGTCATCCTCTCCGCCATCAAGATCTCCTCCGACAATCTCGCCAACGCCCAGTCCATGGTCGACTCCATCCTCTCCTCCTCCGCCGGCAACGTCAACCGCACCATCGCCGCCAAGAACTGCATCGAGGTCCTCGCCAACTCCCGCCGCCGGACGGAGTCGACGGTGGGGGTGGCGATCCCGGGCGGCCGCACCAAGGACGCCCGCGCCTGGCTCTCCGCCGCCCTGCTCTACCAGTACGACTGCTGGTCGGCCCTCAAGTACGCCAACGACACGAGCGAGGTCGACCGGACCATGGCGTTCTTGAACACGCTCACGATGCTGACCAGCAACGCCCTCAGCATGCTGGTCTCGTACGACCGGTTCGGGAAGGACGCGGCGGCGTGGAGGCCGCCGGCGACGGAGCGCGACGGGTTCTGGGAGGACGGCGGCGGCGTCGGCGGCGGCGGCGGGGGGGCGTCGGGCCTGGGGTTCGACGGCGGGGTCCCCGCGGGCCTGGCGGCGGACGCGACGGTGTGCAAGGACGGGGGCAGAGGGTGCTACGCGACGGTGCAGGCCGCCGTCGACGCCGCGCCGAAGAACGTCGGCGGAGGGAAGAGGTTCGTGATCCACATCAAGGAAGGGGTGTACGAGGAGACGGTGCGGGTCCCGTTCGAGAAGACGAACGTGGTGTTCCTGGGGGACGGCATGGGCAAAACCGTCATCACCGGGTCCTCGAACGTGGGCCAACCGGGGGTCTCCACCTACAACACCGCCACCGTCGGTGAGCTTCCCTTCCTTTTTCGATGATTTGTTAATATACTTTAGTTCTAATGCGGAATGTTTTCGATTGATTAGAAGTATTTTTTTTAAAGCAATCTTCTGGTATTTTACTAGTGATTCGCCTCCTAAATTTCCTGGGAGACTGACAAGATCTAGTAGGAATTGTTCTTTATTCAAGCTGGAATTGTCCAGAGAAGGATCATTAATTGTCGTCGTGATGTGATGCGATGTGGGACATGGCATGTGCCCCAAGGCTCGTCCATGTCTTATGGGGTTTTAAGAAAATTGGCACTTTCCTTTATCTTTTGAGAGGGACTTTTTCTCGCTTCCGGTACCAAATTTCAGGTTCATGATGGATGAATCTCGTTAAAATTATGCCCAATGTGAACTGAAATTGGCATCGGGTGCTATTGCAATTTGTGGAGGACCATCAATCTGACATTGTCGATTTTGTTGCAGGAGTGCTTGGCGATGGATTCATGGCGACCGGGCTCACGATCCAGAACACCGCGGGTCCAGACGCCCACCAGGCGGTGGCATTCCTGTCGGACAGCGATTTCTCGGTCATCGAGAACTGCGAGTTCCTGGGAAACCAAGACACGCTCTACGCCCACGCCCTCCGGCAGTACTACAAGTCCTGCCGCATCGAGGGCAATGTGGACTTCATCTTTGGGAACTCGGCCTCCTACTTCCAGGACTGCCAGATCCTGGTCCGCCCCCGGCAGCTTAAGCCGGAGAAGGGCGAGAGCAACGCTGTCACGGCCCATGGCCGGACCGACCCCGCACAGTCGACGGGCTTTGTGTTCCAGAATTGCTTGGTCAATGGTACTGAGGAGTACATGGCGCTGTACCGGAGCAAGCCCGCCAATCACAAGAACTTCCTGGGGAGACCGTGGAAGGAGTACTCGAGGACGGTCTTCATCGAGTGCAACCTCGAGGCCCTGATCACACCTCAGGGCTGGATGCCATGGAGCGGGGATTTCGCCCTGAAGACCCTCTACTACGGGGAGTTCAAGAACACGGGGCCAGGGTCCGAGAGGTCGAGCAGAGTGTCGTGGAGCAGTCTGGTCCCGGCCGAACATGTCGATACATATTCGGTGAAGAGTTTCATCCAGGGAGACGAGTGGATTCCAACATCTTCTTGATCCGAGACGATAGAAAGAAAGTTAATAAGGCCAAGATAACTAGTTTAGAGAGAGTGAGATGGGGAGTTTTTCGAACCCACAAGACCACAGTTCTCACCCGATCGATGTACATGAAAGTCATCAAAGTTCTCTATTTTCATTAAAATCAATCAGCTTCATCGGCTGATTTTGGTCGAGTTACCATTCTGGGTGATTGGAATTACATTGTCCATTGAAGGATGTGTTCAATTCACGAATAGAGCAGACAGCGGAGTTTGGATCTACAGACCCTTTTCTTCTATAATGCTTTGTCTGATCTGATGATTAATGTCTCTGGTACCTTTTGGTTCCTCATTGCTGTATGCAACTGTTTGATGTCTCAAGCAACGATGGGTTTTGAAGTTATTCCCTTTTCCTACCATTGGATGAAGAAAGCAGGAAGCAAAGAATCACTGCACAGTACATACATAGTTTTGTCTGTATGTGGCGTGACGTGCTGGTGTTTATATTTATCTGTGCGGACGGCACTAGACCGACCACTAATCAGTAGTGGAAGCATGGGACTATGGGGATCATGGGGCTATTGCTTTGGTGACATGGGAAAGCGTGCATCTTGCTTGACTTGTAGGCAAAAATGAAAAGGATGAAAATGATCGCTTCCTTCCATTCGCTGCCGCGGGAAGTTGGTGGATTGGAAATGGATTATGGGACGCGGTCATGTTTTTAACCCTGAAAAAAAAGTGGGAAACGGCTCTTTTGGGCATGGGCGTGAGGCACACGTGTCTGCTCCTCGGATGCGCGTGTTAGGTTTTACGATCATTGCTGATGGCAGCAGCGTCTGGCCGAATTGACAGGGAACGGTTGGACCGTTCGATCCGTCCGAGACTTCTGGAACGGGTATCAAGCGTCAACGAGCGATAAGGTTGTCCGTTTGGAGTTTAGTGAACGAGACTCTAGACCTCGTGGCTTGGCTTCCCGATGGCGATAACTGTCCCGTGACGTGTTTGCCTCGACGACGTTTCCCCTTGGAATCTTGACCCACGTCAACTTCAATCGCTGGGACCGGCGGATTCCTTAAATCACGGGATAAAGCTGGAAGAAGTTCTGCCAATCCAAAGCCAATAGGAGGCGTGACGAGATGAAGGGCATCACATTGTATAGGCTTAGGCTTTGCTTTCCAATCACTCGGACCGGCGGCATCTGGTCCGCGCCTCGATGGATCCAGGACAACCTTTGTAGACTTGAGGCAGGACCCAGACTCGGACTGGGATTCCGCGCTTGACCTTTCCAGACCCGGCCCCAGTGCCGGGACATTAGACGTAGGCATTGGGGAGTAGGGTATGGGAATCGAAGTCTAGGCACTACTTCCTTGGATCCAAGAGAGGGTGTCAAGATCCGGGCATGAACGCTAGGATCATTGGCACGAGCCCATGGGCTGGCCTCGATGGACCGAGCTCAGAGCCGAAGACTTGATCTTGAATGCCGTGTCTCGAGAATCAGCATTGAGTTTCCATACTCATGCTTAAAGCTTTGCACCCAAAGCAATGATGATACCTAGTCATATTTTTGGAAAATTATTTTCGATTTTTTAAGAAGGGAATCATAAGCCTTAATTAAAGCATAGATTTTTTTATTAATTAGGAAAACATTTTCGGTTCACTCATTTTTCTAAACAAATTTAATGTCAGAAAATGAGGAAAAATATTTTCCGTGACTCAATACTTGGTCATTTTCTCTTATATTGCCTATCAGCGACTTTTCATCGCCTTTGTCGATTTCCTAAAGTTGCCAATCAAAAGGACACAACAAAATTTTACCTCAAAGATGTCTTGCTCGGTCGATTCTAGTTCGAGTCGACGGTTAAAGAGTTGTGTAGTTTTATGTCGACGCTACTCCCAACAAGTTGAGATGGCCGAGTTGGTCTAAGGCGCCAGATTAAGGTTCTGGTCCGAAAGGGCGTGGGTTCAAATCCCACTCTCAACATTCCTCCAATGGTTTTTTGCCAAAACTGAAAAATCAATTATTTTGCGTGTGGAAATCTCCTTCGTCAATTTTTCCCCCAAAAAAAATCAAATCTCCTTATCCCGTTTTCTTCTTTCAAATTAACAACTCCATGAGGTTAAGTTTTTGAGGGGAAAAAAAGCCATAAAAAAATCACAAATTATGTCTATTACAATACTTTCACCCCAATTTTATTTTTTTCTTGGTGACACTAGTAACTCCTAATGAATGTCCCTATTCCATCTTCTTTCAAATTAACAACCCGATAAGGTTAAGTTTTTGAGGAAAAAAAAAAGCAATAAAAAATCTCAAATTATATCTATTGCGATACATTTACCTCATTTTTTTACATTAAAAACTCCAAACTTATATTTAAGTGATACATTTATCCTTATTTAAGATTCTGTTAAAAATCCTTGTGTAGAACCGTATCTAAAAATTTTAAAAAGAAAACTAAAATTTAAGTTTCCATTCATGGTCTTTAATCTCGTCTCTATCACTCGTCCGTAGCTGCCCACTGCGGCTTTGACCCTCGGGAGCATTCGTCGTAGCTGTTGGCCATGGTGGCCGCAAACTTCAAGGTTGGATCTAGCTTCGTGACTGCCATGGCCGCTCGAGCTCGAAGCTGGACCATTCATATTGGATTAGAGATGGAAAGTCTTTTGTTGGTGGCTTATTCAACTCGTTTGCCTGTGACATCAGTTGCATGCCGCTCAATTCGGAGACAAACATTTTGTGGAAGATAAGATCCTTTTGAAACGAGGGCCTATTCCTCCAGTCAGATAAGTGCCTGCGGACCCATCTGAACAACAGAAAGTCTCGTTCAGAATTGATAATTTTTTTTTTGCTGTCTCCTTTGTTAAAGTTTAGTTAAAAACACCTGGTGGCGTTCAAAGCAAACAAGTTCTTATAAGCTTGGTTTCGTAGAAGTGGCAATCTGAAGATGCCGAGAGTCTCTCACAAATTGTGCTTCATTCGTTAGAAGCTTTTGACGCGCAACCAGCCCCGATATTTTTACGACACTCTTGAGGACCAAGATTCTACGCGCGCCCGAGCTTCGAATTCGAGCAGCCATGGCGGTTGCAAGATCTCGCGGCTGCCATGGCTAGTAGCTAACGAATGCTCCCAGAGATTCAAGCAGCAGTGGACAGCTACAGACGAATGCCGAAAGAGCTTTGGCCAAGCGATTGTGACGTTGAAGACGATGAACAATAACTTGAATTTTAGTTTTTTATAATATGACACTATGCGAGCATTATGTCAAAAAATTTAACAGGGATTTTTAACAAAACCCTATGGAGGGGTAAATGTGTTATGCAAAATACAAATTTGGCTATTTCAATGTCACAAAAAAAAAATTAGATAAACGTTTCTTGATGAGTATGATTTGAGATTTTTTATATTTTTTTTCCTGAAACTTCTTATAATTAGGGAGAATTTATCTTCGTCAGACAGGCTTCGAAAAGGAACTGCACAAGGCCCTTCCCGTAGCAGTTAGAATAATCTCAAAGGGTGCAAACCAACTCCTGCCATCTTCTGGTTTGATACTTTTTCATTACTCACTCATTTAGATGTTCATATCCATATCGAAAAGAAAGTCCCCACTCTGAATAAATTAATTACATTAAGAGCTTCTCACACTCCTTAGCAATTCAACGCGCACATGCGAGTTGGTAATAGACAGAAACGAAATTGCAACCTGACCCCCTTTCGGTCCTCAATCTCAACCACTTTGAAAGAGCTGGTGATGCTTATTAAATCGCTTTGACATAGGCTTACCAATAGTAGTAGTAGATAGAGATTTTAGTCAGGGGAGCCTCTAAATTTAACTACCTCCCCCACTTACTTTTTTGACTTTTGGCAGCACCATGGGACCATACCTTTTTTCCTTCGAACAAAAATAGATACAGGATGCTCGATATTTCATGATTGATTGAGTGAATAGTTGACTAAATGCTCTCGAAAGCTCCTAACAATATCGATTGAGTGAATAGTTGACTAAATGCTCTCGAAAGCACCTAACAATCTTTCTCCTTTCGGTCCGTTTTTTTTCAATTTATCCTGAACATGTCCTGGGATATCAAAAGGTAAGCTTGTCTTAAAGCAATTATGTAAGTAGATATGTATCAGAAATGTATTTTCTTTAGATGTCCAAGTAACTTCTTTGGAAAATATAGAAAATCTAACTCGTCACATAATGGCTCGAATTTCTCGTCTCTAGTGACTAGTTATGATAAGATAAATACTATTAAAAATCCTAAATTATGCTCACTATTAAATAAATATCTCGAATTTTTCTATATCACCAAAAATCCTAATCTGTACACTATAATAATACCTTTTAGCTTTTTTTTGTGCTTAAACCTCAAATTTATACATTTGTAACATGTATTTCCTATCTTTCAATTCCAACGAATGTATATTTATCTTTAGGGTTTTATGAAAAAAAAAAAAAAAAAGATTCTGAGTAATTGTCTCGTAATGAGTATCGTTTGGAGGTTTTTGTGGTATTTATCATTTAAATAATTTTGTATTTGAGTGGCCATTTCCTTGTATCCTCTATAATATTTAAATGCGAGACATATCCATAAAGTCAGCATTTATGTCTGACGAAACATGTGAGGTTCAAAAAATATCTTGAAGGACGCTGTGCAATGTGTACGGACGTGCAGCGACGTGAAGCTAATCGCTCGCCGTCTCTACCACCTGATGGCGGGTAATGCGCTACATATGACAAGCGTCTTTCGCTAATTTCATGGTTCCAGCAGTTGATGGGACATAGATTAAATATAATAGGTCAAGAGAGATTACGATTTAGTCAAAAAAGGAGTTGGAAAATTCTTTGGATTAATCAACGAGAGTATGAAATTCTGGAGCCTCTCTTCTCACGGCCCCGATGCCACATTCTCTCTCTCTCTCTCTTCTTTTTCTTTTTTCTTTTTTGACAAATGAAAATTATATGCATCATCCAGAAATAGTAGAAAAATTGGAATAAGTGGATGCTGCTAAAGCTCCCCTGTGATGCTACAGCTAATAAAAAATATTGACAAGCGGTATTACTATTTTTGTTAACATAAACTAATGTCCTAAAGGCACTTGTCAACAAAACACGTAATTTTAACATCAGGATGTGTCGTATTTATATTTTCGAATCATTTTTGACATCATGTGAAGATTCATACTTTTAAAAAACTCAACAGACAATTTCATAAAAAGCCCTTTGAAAATAAATCACAACTTTTAAGAGTAATAGTTTTTACAAATTTCAACGATAATACAGATTGGCATATAACAATGTATTGTGAATGGATAAGAATCGTAATGCCTAAATGAATTTGTAATGTGATAACTATCATGGCTTTTGTGTTTGCATTGGTTTTCATGATACCTTTGCATGTTTTCATCGTTTAGGTGATGATAATCGGCAAGTACAATTCTCTTTCTCAGGCAAGGCAGGCTATTTTGGAGATCAAACTTGTAGGCTAAAGGATACACGTTCTTGATCACTGCCATACCTCACCTAGTCTCGGCTCGGCCCGCCTTTGTTCAGCCAAATGCCCAAGACAACTTAGGTTGTCTTTTAATTTGGGGAAAATGACTCTATCACTTAGGGGTAAGTGGTTCTATGGTGGATAGTTTCTAGACCTATAGAACTTACCTTATCAAAATCAATTCCCAGTTTATGAAACTTTGAAACCTACCTTGTAAACCTCAAAAATTGACCATAGCGGTCTAGTTTGGTTTCAAGATCTATTCAGGAACTAACCAATTCCTTTTTTCTTTTTTGGGTTAATACCCTAAAAAACTTCAAATTTGTACATCTATAATAAATTTACCCAAAACTAATTTTTTGATTATGAAAAACCCTAAACTGGTACACCCGTGACAAATTTATCATAATTAATAATAAAAAACTCCAAACTGGTATGTTTGTGATAAATTTATTATAAACTAATTTATTAGATCACCAAAAACTCCAAAGTGATACATTTGTAAAAAATATAGCATTCGTTAAATTAGATTAATACCATGAAAAGTTATAAAATTGTATAACTGTAACAAACGGAGAATAAAATCACAAACTGGTACACTAGCACCCATTGACTGTCACGTGTCATTCTACTTAATAATTTGATAGTAAAATTTAACGAAAACTAATAAAGGGTAAATTTATCACAACTATGCTAGTTTGGGGTAAATTTATCAAATGTGTACAAAATTGAGATTTTTGATGGTCAAAAAATTAATTTTGGATAAATTTGTTATAAGGTCACAAATTTAGGGTTTTTTAAGGTATTAATTTTTTTTTGTTTCATTTTTTTTTATTTCCTTGAGATAACAAACTTAAATAAAACATCCTCTTATTTGCAAGAGGTAGAGGTGGCAACAACAAAAACACAATTTGGAAGGTATAACTTAAAGAAGAGAATTAAAGTTTTTTCATATGGTTCTCTAGTTCGGTCCACTTCCTCGGCTCAATTTGGCTTTGTATCTAGAACCGGGAACTAGATCAAGAATAGTCGAAAATAAAAAACAAACCAACTTGAGGGTGGGTCTGGGCCGGCTCTAGGTCCATCCTAGACCAATACCCATCCCTTTTTTTATTGGTATAAGTGACACCCGGAGGAGAAGTATGAATACTATATAGTCTAGATGATCAAGAGTTTCCTTGCCTAAACTCAAGTCTTGATCTATGGTCAACATTCACGGGATGAGCTTGCCAGAATCCGAGGTAACGCATTCCCGCTCCATAATGACCACAACGGCCCAACACAAAACCATTAATGTCACACACACACACCTCTCGTAAAGCGGAGATGCTTTGCGGTCTGGGCTTTGGTAAGACGACATTGGTCGATCTCATGGATCGGCCATCTCCGTAATGATCATTATTCATCATTCCTTGGATTAGACTCCTCAATTCCTAAAGTCTCATCATAATTCTTGACCACGAAATGAATGTTCTTGGCGTAGCCTGTGAAACCAGCAAAGCATAATGAACACCACAAGTTGAAAAAGCATTTCGTTAACGTGTGCCCCGTAAGAACACTCGTGAAGTAATTAACATAGAAAAAACTTTGCCGTTTCGAATTTCCATCAAGAGTCTCATAATGTTTATGTACAATTGCTGCCGTGAAAATAAATTATTTTTTTATATACTATGCTTTGTAAGTATTATCGGAAATTGATTGAGTGGACAGATTTAAAAACGAACAGCTTTTTTCCTTTTTGTTTTGGAAAACAGTTGTCGGAGTACACTTCAATCGATGTCTACGCCATAATCGACACTGTCCGCACTTGCCACCGATCTTCCGCCTCCTGCATCTCCATCCTCTCAGCTCTCCTCCATGGCGGCCCTCCTCCACCTCCTCCTCCTCCTCTCTATCTCCGCCGCCACCTCCGCCGCCGCCGCCGCCGCCGCCCGCCGCCCGCACTTCACCGACCCATCGCACCCCTCCCTCGCCGTCGTCCCGCCCCAGGTCACCCAGGCCTGCCGGGCCACCCGGTTCCAGGACCTCTGCGTCTCCACCCTCTCCCGCTCCAAGCCCCCCCTCACCAAGTACTCCTCCCCTTCCCTCTCCGCCATCCTCGCCGCCGTCGCCGCCTCCGACGACGGCCTCAACACCGCCCAGTCCATGGTCAAGTCCCTCCTCGCCCCCTCCTCCGGCCACCGCAGCCTCAACCTCACCGTCCACTCCAAGAACTGCCTCCAGCTCCTCCCGCTGTCCCACTACCGGATGAGCTCGACGTCGTCGGCGCTGCCCCGCGGCGGGGTCAAGGACGCCCGCGCGTACATGAGCGCGGCCCTGGAGTACCAGTACAACTGCTGGTCGGAGCTGAGTTACGCGAACGAGACGGCGGCCGTGGACCGCACGATGGCGTACCTGAACACCCTCATGTCGCTCACCAGCAACGCCCTGAGCATGGTCGTCGCGTACGACGTCCGCGGCGCCAAGATGGACTCCTGGGCCCCGCCCGCCACCGAGCGGAACGGCTTCTGGGAACACGGCCCCGGCCGAGGCCCCCCCTCGGGGTCCCCCGGCGGGGTCCCGCGGGGGCTGGCGGCGGACGCGACGGTGTGCAAGGCTGCCGGCCAGGGGTGCCACCGGACGGTGCAGGACGCCGTGAACGCGGCGCCGAACAACGCCGAGAGGGGGAAGAGGTTCGTGATCCACATCAAGGCAGGGGTGTACGAGGAGATCGTGAGGGTTCCGCTGGAGAAGAAGAACGTGGTGTTCGTCGGCGACGGCGCCGGCAGGACGGTAATTACGGGGTCCCTGAGCGCGGCGATGCCTGGAGTGTTCACCTACAATACGGCTACTGTTGGTACGCTTTTCTCTCTCTTTCCTTTTCACGTCCTTGATTTTGTCGAGGCTTTTAATCTTGTCGGCTTGCTCTTTCTGTCATTATCATACACTGAGGTTGCTGGAAGGATCTGAGGAAGATAGGTTTGCGTGGCAAAACAGTAATTATAAACAAAAAAAAATGTTACGAGTGATGGTGCAATGAATTACAAGTGGATTGCAGCAAAGCAATTAAATAATGTGGCGGTGAATTATTGTCACTTGATAAAGTGAGTTTTGCTTTTGACACTTGTCTTCGCTGCAGTGACTTTTCACTTTGGACCCATTTGACTTTATAGGCCTTGTGCTGCTCTTTCTTCTCACTGCTTTTCTTTTGAAACTTGTGGTTGTGGATGTGTTTGCTGCTGTTGCTTTCACCTGCATGGTGAAATTAGGGTTATGTGATGATCTGCTTACATGATCAAATGCTGTTGTCATTCATTGATGCGATTCTGTGTTGAGGAGAAATTGATCTTAGCAGCACATCTGAGCTATTAGTATAGGGAGAAGCGGACTCGGGTTAATGGCGAAAATTTATGGCGTGATGTTTGATCGACGAATGCGCAGGTGTGTTCGGGGATGGGTTCATGGCCCTTGGGATCACGTTCCAGAACACGGCCGGTCCGGATGTCCACCAGGCTGTGGCCTTCATGTCGGACAGCGACCTGTCCGTCGTCGAGGACTGCGAGTTCTTAGGCAATCAAGACACTCTCTACGCCCACTCGCTCCGCCAGTTCTACAAGTCCTGCCACATCGAAGGGAACGTGGACTTCATATTTGGGAATGCCGCCGCGGTGTTCCAGGACTGCACGATCCTGGTGCGGCCCCGGCAAGTCACCCCCGAGAAGGGCGAGAACAATGCAGTCACGGCCCAAGGGAGGACGGACCCTGCCCAGTCAACGGGCCTCATTCTCCACAATTGCTTGATTAACGGCACGGAGAGGTACATGGAGCTGTACCGCAGCAATCCTAAAGTGCACAGGAACTTCTTGGGCAGGCCCTGGAAGGAGTACTCCAGGACGGTGTTCATAGGTTGTCGCATGCAAGAGCTCATAAGCCGGGAGGGATGGATGCAATTCAGGGAGGGTTTTGCACTCAAAACGCTCTATTACGGAGAGTTTGGGAATTCAGGACCCGGGGCGGACATGTCGGGGAGAGTTTCGTGGAGCAGCCGCATCCCGGCGAACCACTTGAACGAGTACTCCGTGCAGAACTTCATCCAGGGCAACGATTGGATTCCTTCGTCGACCCCTCCTCAGCTGTGAATCGACATTGACGTCGGGGAAGACGGATCGGACGTGGTTGTTGTGCTTGTGGAAGATCTAGGAAGAAACCTTGGCAAGAGTTTGTAGGAGTTTGTATCGCAACTATAGTAGCGGGATGTAAGATTAAATGCCATCGTCTGTGCATGTAGACATATAAAAAGAATAATCTTATCTCCGCAGTTTTAGAGAATTCTACACATATGAGCTGATTTTGCTTGTTAAATGTAGTGTAAAGTTCATGCAAAGAGGATTCGAGAATAGTACTTCCTCATGTCCTATTCTCACTCGGTTTACAGAGCGTAACCTGTGAGAACTCCTTTTATAGTGTTTTTTGAAGAAAATGAAAGATTCCTTTTCCTCCGATTATGCGACGTGAACACGATAAACTAAGTTTTAATTGGGCACACATGAAAGATTCCTTTTCCTCCTATATTACATAAAGATTATGCGATGTGAGCACGATAAATTAAGTTTTAATTGGACACACATGAAAGATTCCTTTTCCTCCTATGTTACATTAAGATTATGTGATGTGAACATGATAAACTAAGTTTTAATCGGGCACAAGTTTAGTATGATCCAGAGAGGCAAACAAAAAGGGAAAAAACAAAAAGTGAAAGAAACTAAAAAGGAACATCTAAGGGCCCAACCGGGTTCGAACCGGTGACCTCTTGATCTGCAGTCAAATGCTCTACCACTGAGCTATGGACCCTTTGTTGCTCATTCGTTGATACTGTTTATTTATAACATAAAGCATGACTCTGCTCTAGATCCGTACAGATGTTCCTCATATTTCTCGTGTGGTATATGATGCTGATTGCTGAGCGACGTTTAATTTCAGGTACAAAGTACAAAGAAACTGTCTTGATTTTTCAGGTTAGAAAGTGATTTGAGAGTGGTGCTTGATTCTTGTAGCATTACGAGACAAGAGTACAGTAAACAACATTCTTGATTCTTCTAACCAAAGTTCGTTCATCTCTCCAGTTGTTATTTGCAGTCGAATCCAATCTCGAAGCATCAAGGAGGGTCTCTATCAGACGCCTTATGCGATAGGAAGAGGCGGGAAAAGAAAAAATTGAACCGATCGCCGGAAGATCAGTCTCTCATCTACGTTGTGTGTGAAGAAATTATAGCTTGGCATGACAAAAATAAACAGGAGCATCCTCTGTACTCCTTGCTAGGAGAGAGATGCCGAAGAGATCGCCGGAGGTGAGGGCAGAAGGAGCTGGTTGTCGGTCCAGTTCGTCTCGCCCCAATGTCGCAACATGCTCTTCCAGTTGCACAAATTGTCGATGCACTTTCCTAGCCGCGCATCCTTGACCTTGATCTTCCAATGCCCGTCCGCGTAGTTGGCCTTCGCGGCCTCTCTCCGATCCCATTCCAGCTGCGCCTTCTGCTTCGAACTCAACATACAGAACTGCTTCAGGACCTCTGGCATCGCGTCATGCACTCTCCACCACCGCTCGTGCGCGACGTTACTGGCAAACTCCTGGAAGAAGTCGACATTCCAGTTGCAGTCATAGTCTCGGAAGCAAAGCCACGGCTTCACTCCTAGATAGTGAAGCACGTAAAGGATCGGGGGGTCCGCCCCGAAGAGCCGAGTCTTCATTTGCTTCTTCTCTTCCTCGTCACCGATCCAGAAGTGCTTCAAGAAGTTCATGTGTCTAGGGATCCGGTGCCACCACGTGAAGATCTCGTTCAAGTAGCCTTGGTCGCCGCCATTGTAGGACTCTATCTCATTGATGTGCTTCATCAGAAGGTTGAACGTGCAATTCGATGGCTCAATCACCATGACACCAGAGTTGAATAGCGTGGCATTGTTCCCAGTGGCCGATATTTCAGGCATGGCGAAGAGGAAATCGATGTTTCGGAGGATGAGCAAGTCGGCGTCAATGAATATGATCTTGTCATAGTCGGTCAGCTGCCACAACCGGAACTTGCTGTAGTTCCACTCGTTGTAGGCGTCTTTCTCGGCCTTTGGGTTCCTGATGCGCTGTATTGTGCGGATCTTCCAACCGGCTGCCTCCAGACCGCTCCTGTGGTAGTTGCTGATCGAATCGTCCACGAGTATTATGAGGTCACGGGTTGAACCGGCCATTCGTATGCTTTGAGCAGCAGCTATTGCCCCACAAACGTATACATGAGCAGAGTGAAGGATGGTCGCATAAGCTTCTCGGCGTGCATCTCCCGTGTAAACCCGTTCTGTTCGCGAGAAACCAGACTTGTGACATCACATATGGGATAGCATATAAGATGGCAGCGCACGAGAGAGAGAGAGAGAGAGAGAGAGAGAGAGAGAGAGAGAGAGGGAGTTTGTTATAGAACTGACCTCTGACATTGAGAGGAAGAGCAAGTTCACATGACCCAACAGGGAGCTGCAACTTCTCTCTCAGGACACTCAGATTTGGCCTGTAAAGCCAAACGTTGCCTATCTTCTGGACAAGCTCTTTGCAGGTGAACAGGTTGGGTATCGGAAAGCACTTGGAGACGAAGAGGACATGCACTGGATAGCCCCCTTTGGCCGCTGACGCGAGCCGTGCTGCTGTGAGCTGCAAGTGGAGCCTCGCCACATCTCTCGACCAATTGCCCTCGTTCCTGCATGGAAGTTTCACGGCGATGAGGTCAAGCCGCACAGCCGGTGGTTTGATGCGCGGTAGGTTCGGGCAAATGGGTACTTCAGTTTCTTCTTCCTCGTCGATCCACTCCGGATATAACGAATCCCAAGTCACGTTTTTGGCAGCATATTCCAGGGGCAGAACAATGTGGTTTGCCCTCGGAAGAAGCAGCTTCCAATATGCATTTTCACTTTCGTTGAAGTTTAAAAGGCCGATTCCATGATAGTCATTTTTCCCATTTAGGCTGTCTGTTACGTCTCTTACATCCTCCCAATCTATGTCCAAAAGCGCCATGTATCGCGGGTCTGATCCGCCCCATATCCATCTGTTGACAAAACTTGGCCTAAGCAATAGAATAAAGAAAGTCATGCTTGCCGCCTGGAAGAGTAAGAAATTGATGCTTGTCCATGTGTTTGTTCATCAAGCAATGTGTGAACACTGGGCATGTTTTTTGAAATATTTCTTACCGAATCTTGGATGATGATAGACTGTCACTGCTGTAAACTTCGGGACGGTAGAGTATTGTTGCCAACGTGCCGCATATAGTAATGGCAAGGAGGAATTTCAATAGAGAGAACTTGCAGTTTGCACTCTTATATTGGAGGGGCAACTGCAAAGATTTGCCGATTCCTTTGGGTTTACTCCGCTGCAGTTTCCGCTTGTGTATATCTTCACTGATTCAAGAGGACATTGGTGAATGGGTCAGCAAACAAAAGAAATGAGAAAGTACATGAAAGTCATCGATGATTCCAAGCAGCTTAACAGAATTATTCGTAAAATGTGCGATAGATGTAGCAAACCAACCATAAAATGGAAGATATTCAGAAAGTAAATTCAAATGTTAGTAGTCTATCTTTAGTCAGAACAGAGGACACAATAAAACCCTCAACCGTCACGAGGGATACTAAGTGAATTGGCAGACAAGTGCTCGTTTCAAGTTGTGTCCCTTGAAGTATGAACCTGTAGATGTTCTGAATTTTTACTGATCATTCAAGACTGCATTTGTTTTCTAATCCTAAAGCTGAACTCTGTGCAGATGAGGAGCAAATTGCTGCACCAGCTGCTTTTCTTGATTGTTGATCAATTGGTCTGACTAAATAGTTCACGGAAGAAAATCCTTGAGCATGAGATTGGGGTTTCAGTGATGCCATACTGATATATACATTGTGCAAAACTATGCAGCAGTGTTCATCTGGGATAATTTTCAATGCACATTCTTTATGAAGATGACATTGATCTGCTTCGCAAGTATAAAGAAGCAAAACTGTTATGAGGAGGCTTTTTCTATGACTGCATAGAAATTCACATTGACTTAGCAATCGCAAGCGGAACATGTTGGAATTTACAGATCATTACCAATTCAAGTAATTGCTCAAGATGTAAAAACTAAGATCGCGTTGCTTGTTACTGTTTAAATTCAGGTTGCAGGGGACCTCAACTTTTTAAATGAAGCTTTCCCTGTAAGTACTTCCCCCATGGATTAATGAAACCAAATCTGATATTTGAATGAAGAAGAAACTCACTTTGACAATGACAACCTGTGTTTGATCTCGAGATTATCGTCTGAACTTCCCATTGCTTCTCTCAGCTGGATTTACTTGAGGCAGGGGAATCCACCATCTGATCGACAGGACAGTGCAGGAAGAATCATCAAACATGGTCAGAGAAAGTCTAAGCAATATGCATTCGCCATGATGATTTGATAAGCCGAAAAATAAATGGATGTTACTTAAACCGCAGAAAGAATGACAGAATCAAGAAGTGGGTAAGTAAGCATTTCAAATTCGAGAAGATTGTTGTGTCAAGAAGCTGTTTTTGTACAGACAATTCAACGAAAAACCAAATTAAGTTCCTTTTGTGACATTCACAACATCGCACATTCCTAGCCAAGATAGGGGTAACAAAAACACTTCCCTGACTAAAATTTGCTAGAGAAGAAGAAACCACAGTAGAAAATCCTGGACCACTGAACATTACATGCATAAAGTGGGAGAATTGATTCAAGAAAAACCATCACATGAAACTGGATCAAGAACAATAGCATTTACGCAGTTGAGAGAGAGAGAGAGAGAGAGAGAGAGAGAGAGAGAGAGAGAGAGATTACAAACCTATGTGGTTCTGGGGTTTCTTCTGAATGACATGGAGAAGCAAATGAGGTGAGAAAGGTCCAGGTGGGGTCAATATAGAGGGATCCGACCTCTGTTTGAATTCTTGTTCACACTTTTCTTTCCATTGTTTTTTAAACTGCGTCATCATCGATACCAAGTTACCAACTTTTTCATTATTTTCTTTTTCCTGTATGTTTTTTCTAATTCTCTCCCCGCTTTATCCTTTTGTCCTGGCAAGGATAGATCAACTGTAATTTTCTCGAAGTTGATATCTGACTGCAAGTTGCTGTTACACTAACACGCAAATATAGTTGAAGTGACAATTAAATATGAAAAACATGCAACTTTTATGTTAGTTGTTAGGACTAAAGCACAGATTCACATTCAGAAAATGCAGAGAATGCATTACAAAAATGCAGAGGAGAGGAATTTGCAGGCCAGCTTTAAAAAAAAAATGCAGAGAACACGCAGGGTAGCAATTGTTATAAAAATTGATTAAGCACTAGCCCTCTCAGCTTGTGCCAAGCCACCAAACACCAAAAAAAGGCTTAAAAATGATCATTGCAAAAGTAGGAAAACTAAGTTGCTCTAATCTTTAAACCTCCTCTCCAAAAGTACGAAACAAAATTGTTGTCGTATGAGGTAGTTGCCACAGTAGGTTGAGGAGAACAGATTAGTTGATGATGATGATTCATGATGCATCTGACAATGGGAAAGCGAGTCAACTCGTGTCCCATCTCACTTACCAGATCGAGCAAACCTATTATTTTACTTAAAGCTATAGGCAGAAGATGCATACGATCTGTTGGAAAGCTGACTGTTAAACCAATTGATAATTATAGTCAATGCTTTTTGGCTAAGTTAAAAGTTCCTGTGAATCATACCCCTTTTATTGTAAAGGTGTGGTGTCATTTGTGAGAGAGTTGAAACCTCCATATTGCCCTGTTTTTCTGGCTTATAATAAGTACGGATAAGAACTACAGAATAATGATATCAGTTGCATGAACATCTACAGATCAAGTCAGTGTGTATCTACAGATATTTATTTTTTTTTCGGTTTTCCTGAATCATTGTCCTCAATGACACCTTCAAGGAGAACTTTTCACCATGTAATCCAATATTTTCTACTCTTCTTTAATTTTTGCAGTTTTTCTTATTAAATTCCAGTAGAAAGAACCAGAGATAACTACAACAGAAACCTTTTTTATCTTTCTTGGTCTTGCTCCATATTCCTTGATGCTAAAGTAAAGACAAATTAAGGTGAAATTGAAAGATTAATCAAGACTGATGATGCAATCAAATTTCACCAAACAAAAAAAAAGGGAATGCAGACGCGGTCAAAGACAACTATTAGAATGTTTAATGAAATTTAAGTTGGTTGACACCCACTAGGCATCACTTTCCAAAGGGACATCTCACTTTCCACTTTGTCATCCGAAAGACCTAAGCATTGTAGTGTGATAAAGATTATCCAAGAAATCACAAAAGAAGTAATTCAAAAGTCAGAACTAAGTTTGGTCTCTTCTATTTCTAACAAATCTAAATACATTAATCAAACATTAGATTGACCACCATGAATATTAGCTTCGAAGCTTCCTAGAGCGTGGGAAAAGGGAGCATCAGAAGTCCACGTGGCGGCAACCCGACCGCCCACTTGTGATGCAGGCGTGAGCCGAGCTTTGCTATTATAGTTCTCCCCTTTAGGATGGAAGCCGTGCACTCATCGCTACGTATCTCTCCGTTACTCCTTCCCATGCACTTGTCATACTACTATATTTCATATAAATAAAACAAAAAAAAAAAAAAAAAAAAATCATATGTCTGTAAAGCACGAAGCCGGTATAAATGGAGATGTGACAGAGTATGAATGTTGTCGTAGAAGCGAAGCAAACCGACCAAAATGGAAAGAATAGATTTTCTGTGGAGTCCTTCCAGCTGTCGATCCATTCATCGGGAAGCAAAAGCGAGGGATTTGTCCACCAATGTTTCACTTTCACATCCACCATAGATATATAAATAGGATAGAGTATAAATTATTTTTATTCCGTTATTCACCCTTTGATTGGTATGCCCATCTTTTGTTTTTTGTTTTTTGTTTTCTTCATGTTGATGTTAAGATTTGGTTTGATGTCGCTTCTTTGGACCACTTAAGACGTAGGAAAACGAAATATACCTAGAAAATATGGGTATCTGGTGGGAGATTTTTGGGTTATGATAGGCCCAATGTTTGGCAATACTTGGTTGGTCTACTTGGTGAATTCAAGGAGAGTTTTCTGACATGATGAGAAATAGTTTGATATTCCTCTCCTAACGATCATCCGGATCCTCCCCTTAATTCCACATCACAACCAAACATGAAAAAGTGCTACATAGATTTTGGTCTTATTAGTTGCCGAAAGAGCAACTAAATTGGCGAGATCAACGCATCTAAATCACACTTAAAGCGATACTTAATGGTAACTTCAAGGATAACCAACGGGAAAAAGATAAAGCTTGAAGGAACCTCTTCATAATTATTTCTGCACGGAGAGAGAGAGAGAGAGAGAGAGAGAGAGAGAGAAAGAGAGGCTGCCAATTCGCTCATCAACATCAAGTACTTAGAAGCATGCGCAGTCCCACATCCTCTAGTTTCTCTTTTGGCCGATTAAATGCGCTTACACTTCTCTAGCCTTACATGTTAAACCCATGAAAATGCAAGTTTTCTGCTTATGAAACCCAAAGTTTGGCAATCAATCCTGGCTGAACGACTTGACAACGCGGACAATATAAATTATGCACAATTTCAAGGGAATGTTTCTTCCAGCCCAAAAGACAGAGGAATGAATGTATTAAATTTTTTCATGAACGGCAGCCGCAGAACAAGGCTCAATGAGCAGTTAAAAATTCTTCATTCTGAAGCATAGACCTCAGCACCCAAAAAAGCAAATTATATAAATCAAAACACCAAAGGCATCCTAGAACCATCGAATGATCGAATTGACGGTGGTACAAGCCTATGTTTGCTTGATGCTCTGGAGAATGAAGAAGCTTATCATCATCGCGTCCACAGCCTCTACTCAAATACAGAGCACAAAAATAAACAACACAAAGGTTCCCCTTGATCTATATGGCCAATGACAGATTATGAGGGGTAAAGGACTCCCTTTACTTGATAAATAAAGGACTATCAAGTGGCCTCTCCCGAGTTTATGCATCAGGCTCAGAGAATTTTTCCTCTTTAGGAGGTGCAAACTGTTTGCAAAGCTTCGATCTTGTCCAGGGATCCATAGGAGGTCTCTGTGGAGGTTGAGGGACTGGAGGCTTCGACTGTCTAAGTTCATTTTCTCTGTCAATAAACCTGTTCAAACATCATTCAGCAAAATATAACCAGTTAAGACATCTAATTGCATAACCCCCTGAGAATGCACACGAAAACATCACCAAAGTGGCATCAATCATAAACTACTAGTGCAGGTTATTTTTTATTTAAAAAAAAATGAAAAAACTCAATCAATTCGGATCACTTTTCACTGGGTATTCAATGAGGACGCGTGAAGCTTCCTCAAACCTCCACTAATAAAACCATTAGAAGGGTGGTCCATCCTCGCTCAAGAACATGCTCGAGATAATGCCCTCAATCTTTCCCCAAATAAGGAATGAACTTTTTCTTCTTCCCTCCTGGTTTATACACATCTAAAAGCTTCTTTATCTATCTACTCTCCCCACCTCTCTCTCTCTTTTCCTTCCCCCCAAAACACAGGAAACATAGGAAACTGATGTCAAAGTTTCATATTGTTCCGCTTAACGACTCGCTGAACTCCCTCTCTCTGTCATAAGAAACTATATAGCCATTGGATCAAACTAGATACATATATCGAATATTATTAATCCACCTACACAGCCTATTCTAGCTCATGAGATGGTAGAGTGGAAGACAGGTTTAATACATTCCACAGACTTTATAAGCAAGAAATAGAATTATGGCCTTACTCAATATAAGCCATGGGTGCAGCATCACCAACTCGAATGCGAGTTCGAAGAAGTCTCGTATATCCACCAGCTCGATCTCTGTGTTCACATATATTGAAAAGGGTAAGGTTCATGACAAATGAAGGGATGAAAGATTAATGAGATATAGTCACTTGTATCTATAGGCCAGTTCTGTGAATAGTTTGTGAAGGACATCATCTCCTCGCACAAAAGCAGCTGCTTGCCTAGCAGCATGAAGGGTACCCTGGCAAAATATAACAAGTATCGCAAAAGCGCCAATCAGTCAAACTAAAATAAACTCAGCACAAAATTTCACTTGACTGACGGTAGAGATAGTCAAATAGGATAGGACAATACTACCAAGTGTATGAAGATGCATACCCAAGACACTAAGGTAAAACTCTTCATCAATTGTTAAACTTTCAGTAGTATTTCATTTTTACCATGGAACTTCACTTTGAATTAGCGAAACACTCAACTTTCAATATTCTTTCAATTTTATCACTCCAACAATATCTAGTCAAGATACAAACAGAAATATCACATGAACATCCTACTTGTCAAAGTTTGAACAGTAAAATCGTAGTCCCAATCGCAAAAATTGAATGTTGAAATTGAATCAATGCAAGAGCTGAGCCATTACAATCATGTCCAAAAAAAATGTCTCCCGTCAGAGTTTCTATATGTGATCTTAATTATAATAAACAAAATGGCAAAAAAGAAACAATGTCCGAAGACGAGTGCTCGCAATTTAGAAACGTCAAGCCCTTCGGCCCTAATATCCCATATTACAAGTTTAGTACCAATCAATGTAAAGTATTTCAACTAGTATACTTTCAGATAAGTTGAGCATAATAATACCAGATGTTCAAGTTCTGAAAAATTTTGTTTTCAACAACCTAACATCTAGAAGCAGCACAGGTAACATCATCAGTATCCAGATTGAACCAGCCACCAGCAAGTGCTTAAGCAGTAGAACTGTGATGGCAAAAGGCTAACCTAACCCCACTTTGTAGTGTAAGATGAGAATGAAGCAAAGTTTTCTTATTAACTCCAAAAATGCACCAAGAGGTCAACTATTGCCAAAAATTAGAGTCCAACATTGATTAATAAAGCTCCCATAACATCTCAAGGCATTGAACAACAATATTATTGGCTACAACCTAAAAACCATGTCCTTCAGGGGTAACTGTAAATCTATCATCATCAAAGGCAATAACATCAGAATAATGACATGATCCTACCTCTTTACCAAACTGTACCATATTGTCCGCTAACCGCCGGACCTCTTTGGCCTGCATTTTCAAAGATCAATCAGAAATATGCAGTTAAAATGGTAAGCATTGTCAAGCACTCCATAGATGCAAAAACGAATCGTACGGCAACTTACCTTAGCCACAGTGGTTTCGATGCGCTCATGTTTCACCAACTGTGATACCATTGTCCTGTTCACCCAAATAATTCCCATCAAATGAAAAACCTTTACAAGCCCAAAAGGTTCAAATTCAAATATTTACGACAGGGTTGCAAACAAAACCTCAGCATGGACATTCTGTGAGCAGCAGGCCTACCAAGCTTCCTAAACTTCGTCATTTCTGGCGAAAAGAATGTAGACACAGTAAGCATAAATCCTCAAGAATTTATCAAAATAGAAGCTTTCCCAACACTATAACCACCCCAGCAAGAAAAAGCAAAGAAAAGAAAGAATGACAATATGGTTCGGCCAAGTTCATCATTTCAGGGGCTTCTTCCTTTCCAAATTTCAACTTCATCCAACAGCTCTCCAAAACCCGCTCTCAGCTATCGCGAAAGTAAGCGGATTCATCTAAACCCATCTCGATCTCAGCAAACCGGAACGTGGGAAATCTCGCGCGGACAATTCGAACCCGCCTTCAACCCGCGGTGTGCTACAGCCCCGGACTCGACGAATCGACCAGAAAGTGGCGAGGAAGAAACGGGACGGACATCGACCCATCGAGCAAACGACGAATTTCCAAGACAACCCCAGGAAAACCCACGAAGCGCGCGAAGATCAGGAGAAGGAGGAAACGCGTACCGGCGTCCGATCGGCGGCGGCCGGAGGAGGCGGAGATGGAGCGGCCTCTGGATTTCGACGACGGAAGTCGGAAGAGCGAGTGGAAAAGAGGGGTTTTGAGGTGGTTTTAGGCTAAGCCAGCCGGCCCGAATGACGGGCCGGGCCGGGTCGGGCCATAATAGGCCAATCTGGGCCGAGAATCTGTCGGGCCGAAGCCATCCATTCTTAAATAAAAAAGCAATGCTAAATTTGGGCTTGGGTGAGCTAATGCCGGGCAATGGTCAACGTACTAGGAAATTAAGTCACGTAAAATACTAAGTTCTAATTCAGTATCACTTACATATATATACATATATGTATAGTTAAAGCCGGAAATGAGAGAATATTTTAAAACCATTGATGCGGTCGAATTGTCCTTGAGAGAAGAAAGAATCATAAGATTTTTAGGATTTGATGTCATGATCTTATATCGGACCGCATTTATTCAAGGTGATGTAATTTATGTACATTTTTATCCAGTTCAAATCGCAATTTTTTTCTACGGAAATATGTATAGATATGTTTGTGAATATATGCTTGTGTAATTGGCTAGCCATATAATATATACATTTATATTGTTAAATTTAAAATGCGTGGTATAAAATTAGTCGCATTTCACACGAGTATTAAATTTAAGACATAGGAAAAGAGTACGATTTTCTGAAAGTTTTGGACAATTTTCTTGCGTGATGTATTATTAAACCCTTCAAATAGGGTGGGTTGAGTAAAAAAAGCCTGATCCAAATTGGCTTATTTAGACTGTTCTTGACTTTTTTTCATATACTACAAATCTAATGACTCATAGTCGACTCGACTCATATTATTAAAATATTTCTATATTTAATCAAATCTAAGAAAATTTATACCCAAACTAAGGTGAGAGTGTAAAGTGAGTAAAGGCGAGCTTGAATGAAGGTGAGAGACGATGAAGAGAGAGTTATAGAAATGACTTAAGTCTAAATAAGTTATCAATTCATTATTAACATTCATATTATTTTGGGTTTTATCATTCCAAACATATTTATAACACATTTACTAAATATAACTAACTCATGGGGTTGACATGTCTATAATGTATATCCTCTCTTATACTAATTTTATGTTATCTATGCTTAGACGCAACTTCTCTCCAACCTCTTTTTCATTGATCTTTTCCTCTGATTCCTTTATTGCATTATATATAGTCTTGTTATAGTGCATAATTTATGCAGTATATGGAGCCAAATCTGTCCTTGTTAAATTGTACAAAATATTCACTTCGCTTATGTTATAATAATTGTTTTTAGAACTAGGTCAAAGATTAGATTCTTAATGACTTTGAGTTATTTGTAAGATTAGATTCTTGGCAATGAATGCTATATTTTTCCAAGATTTATGTAGTCACCTTTTTTTCCTCCGATTAAAAATCTCTCCAATTGATGAGTGATATCACATCTGGATTTTGTTCTTACATACCATTATATCACTTTCCTTATCACATTCTAGGTAATTTCATCGAAATTATTCTTTTTGGCATGGCATTGACAAAATTGTCACCAAAAGATGATAACATTTGATTGATTTGTACCTATGGTCTAAAATGGCGATTGATGGGTATCTTTCATTTGTTTATTCTAACAAGTAAATAATGTCATAATGGTCGTACGATGGACAGGGACACGATTCCTCAATAGTCTGTATATATAAAGTAAATGAGGCAGTCGAAGATTATTTTTAATAATAATTTGTTCATGGATTCTTCCAATTGTCGCCATCAATTTCCCTTTCGTTGCCAAAATTTTCCATTCTCTGAGGCACCTTTTGATTTTTCTTTTCTTGGCCTCCACCTTTGATTGGTCGCTAGAGCTCTTTCATGAGGTGGCCTCTCTTGACAATGGTGTCCAATCGGGAATGAAGAAATTTTACTTTTGCCAATTGATCATCCATATCTTATTAATCTGATATACTACACAAATATAAATACGATGCCTAAATTTGTTCAAGTTGCTTAGGCCGGGATTTGTTCTCTTAAAACCTTACACTAAGATGGGGATTTCATCTTACTTTTCTTTTCATTTTCCTTTCTTTTCAGACATATCACATAGAATTTTCCGAAACAAAAGAAAAGAAAAGAGAAGAAAAGAAAATTTTATAGTGCAACTTATCTTTTAAATGCAACAGTTTTTTTCTCATTTAAAAAATGATAGTAGAAGTCATTGCACTGGCATATTTGATAAAGCATCTCTAGATGTGTCTAGTACATCTTACGAAAATCAAAATTTGCACATCATAGAATGAGTAACATAATCCAATTAAGCTTTAATGCATAATTTTATGACATGTTGACATAGTGAACAATGGCGCAATGTTTTGGGATAATTATGTGAGTCGGCAAAACTAGTTTCGTGTAACAAGTTTTAATGAGCTAGTGAACCTACAACTCTTGCTGTATACACACGATTGACCCCCTAACTTTTTTTGTGCTATCAAATTTTCTAACTTCCTTTTTTCCACGATTAGAAACCTACCGTCAGTTTTGTTGATGTGATTAGCTGATGTGGCGATAACTTAGCACGTAGGATTTACGTGATATGTCCCCTTAGTCAAATGCATGATGGGCAACACCTTTCGCTCTTGCAACACTGGCAAAAGCAACGGGGATTAATTGTCAACCCTCACTAATGTCTAGTGACTAGTGAGGGCAAGGGCCTTCAATGGACAATGGCATCTCCTCCACGATGGGGTTGGCCGGTGGCGGCGGGTGATGGCATCACCATATACAGAGCATGGGGGTTGACCTCTACTTGATCTAGGTAAGGGAACACTAATTTTATTGTGGAAAAAATAAAGATTAAGAGTTCAACCCAAATTATGATGATACAAACTGTTCATTGATATTGTGAATATGTTTTCACATGATAGCATAAGAAATATTCACCCTAGTGCTCAAGATAAGATGACATTCAAGTTATCAACAACCATTTTTTTTCTTCATAGACTTTAGCAAAGAAAAATCGATCACTTTGTATGCATGCGCATGCAGATATCTAGGTTCCCAATATTCTATTCGAAACGATTTCATGGTTTTCCACATCATTGCGGTACACAAATTTCAAATTTAGTAGGCTAAATAAAAGTTGCCTAGCAAGTAATTCAAAAAGGTACATATATATCACTATGAGAAATGGTGAAAGCCCTTTTCTTAGTCTTAGGCGAAATAATGGTCACGAAGGTCGAATTACTCATCATATCCACAAGAATTTCTTATGAGCTCTCATTTCACCATTGTAAATAATTTACCAAGATGCATCTCGCAGTGCTTGGGGAGCTGTCCTCGATATTACTCTATCAGTATTGGGATTTGCTTGTTTTACTACTTATTCATTTTCTCTATAAAATTCAAGAAAGAAAAATAAATTCTTATGTCAGTGAACACAATGGAAAAAAAAAATAAAAATCGAAAGACCTAACATATCATATTTGCATTTCTTTTTCATAGAATTTTAAGCGTTTATGGTAAATAGAGGTTTAATTTTTAAATATACAGCTAATGAAAGCATAAATGCCAATTCAAGAAAAGAAAAATTTTTTTTTTTGGTCATCAAGAAAAGAAATGTTGAAATACTCTCAATTGTGTTTTCCATCTCTCTTTAAGTATAGAAGATTAGTATTTATATAAATATATATATTTGGAACTGATTAACAATACGAATAAAAATGAAAGTGCTTGCGTGTCAATACTTGTTCGTCAGTATGTTACGGATTTTGAGGGAGATTTATCAAGTCTCTATTACTCATAAAACATTAAGTTCTAAACATATAAATGGAAGATAAGAGTCACTTCTTGCAAAATTGTTGAAGTAGGCTCTGTGTTTTTTTTTTTTCTGCTTTCGCGTGATCTTTGCGCCTTTCGAAGAGACCAAGTAATTTACGTTCGTCTCTTGTCAAATCGGCATCGACTTTAAAGCAACAAGACAAGGCCAGATTCGGCAGAAGAAATGAAAGAAACTGCAGTTTTTCGTGTCTGACAAAAGCACACTGCATCTACACGCACCAGAGACAGAGACTCCTCTCTCCTCTTGCTTTCTCCCTTCCCCCTTGTTTTACGCCACTTGTTTCCCCATGGCCGGTGGTTTTCCTGTGGAATTCCCATGCCTCTATTGTTCTTATTGGCTGCCTCTGCCTCGATATTATTCTTTCTTGATATGGTTGATGATGTAGCTTGAGGTGTTCTGGCCCTATGGCTATGTGCTATAATATATTTTGTGGGGGTCGCCAGGGACTATTGGGATCAGGCAGAATCTGTCTTGAACTTCTGATCATCAATCCCCATACCTAAGTTAGGGCGCAGATGCTCTGAGAACTTAGATGATGTTGCAAATTTCCTATAAAATATTTTATCTTGGAAACCACCCAAAAAAATAAAAAAGGCTCCGGATGAATTTAAAATGAATAAATCAACAAGGATAGAGTATTTTGTGTGTATATATCTTAGAAACAGTTGAATATATACAATTACACATATCAAGCTAACAGTAGCTCTAAAAGCTTTCAAACAAGGATGCGACAGTTTAGATGACCGAATTATCGCAATAAGTATTTCTAGATCTCATGATTTAAGTCGCTTAGAACTTGGATGAAGTGAATTTCTCGTTATAATCTACTTTTTATAACTTCAATGAGAGTTAATGCTTATTGGGTATTTTGATCCGATGATTTATTCACATTGCATATTGACGGCGGAAGGTAGAAAAGAAAGTTACGGGGTGGTAGTTTTGTGGGTGCGAAAATGGAAATGCCTCCAGAGTTAGGCATGTATGTAATTTCAAAGAAAACAACCAAAAAATAACAAAGGTAAAAGTCCACTTTTGGTGAGGGAAGTCATCCATATTTGAGAATTTGATTAGGCAAATTAGAAATTTAAGAATTTGATCAGAAAAATAAACAATTTTAAGGATTGAGAATGAACTTCTTACCTGTTAAGCCAAAAAAAAAAAAAAGCAAGAGGGGCAAGAAAGTGCAAACTGATTATGTATAACCAATTTAGCACAAAAATGCTTCTTTTACACGTTATGTGAACTAAAGGCATAAATACCCATAGTCAAAGAGTTCAAGGAAGAGAAACTGCAATTAAGGGTGTGTTTGTCTCACAAAAAATGCAACGTTTTTTGAAAATGTTTTCCGAGAAACCATTTTCCAGGAAAATAGTTAGTTTTCCTTTGTTTGGTGATACTTGACTGAATGTATTTTCTGGTATTTAGATTGTATTTGAAAAATGATTGAATGATATTTGACTTAACAATTGACAATAGTGTGCTTCTTACTTCCAAATTAATTTGTTGAGTCCACATTACTTAATAAATGGATTTTTCTCGATCAGTTTAGTAAATCTAGAATTTGAATTTGCAAAATGAAAAGGAAACCTGAATTCATACACACACATATATATATATATTTTTTTTTCTGAAAATGGACATGATTTCTCGGTTACAAGAGCAAGTCAAAACGAAAGGGAGGGAGCGAAGGAGAAGGAGAGAGGGGAGGAGGAGTTAGGGTTTACGTTCACAGGCAAAGAAAGAAAAGAGAAAACAATAAAAAAGAAAAGAGAAGAAAGATATTATAATAATAATAAATTCAAAATTTTTAATTAGAAATTATTTTTAATAATAAATTTTTATTAAACAAGGACCTTAAAATATTTTGGAAAACATTTTCTAGTTCTTTCAAATGGGAAATCATTTTCCTAGTTTTAAGTTTTGGAAGACAAACATTTTCCGTTGACTCATTTTCCTAAATGAATCAAACGCTGGAAAATAAGAAAAACATTTTCACGGAAATTGTTTTTCGCAAACAAACATACCCTAAGACTTATAGGGGTTCAACACCCCGTGTCTACATCCTTCCTTCCAACTATAATAGCTCAAATAGGCTGAATTTCGCTAGTTCAGCCAAGAGTACAAGTGCTGCATCGCTACAGGTATAGAAGCTTCTCTTGCACAAAACTAGACTCATGCAACGACCGTCCTATAGATCATGTCACTAACGGAACCCTCTAATATGTGCTCTCACACCCTGTATGCATAGGCCAGTTGAATACACTCCACCAACTATAAAAACACGCATTTCTAGTGATTACACAGGATCCACCATGAACTTTCTCTCACATAAACAAATCATTCTCCCTAAGTACAATCACTCTCTCGTGCGTCTATAAATGGGTTTGTTACTCTTACTAACTTTTAGAAATAACACTCAAATGAGTATTACAAGTCAATAGAAAGGATGGACTAAAACACCTCTAGATAATGTTCAATTTCTCTTGCTTTATGCTTGTCAATTGCGTCACTTCTATCCATAAGGGAATGGAGTGGGGTGGGGCCATTTAGTTTCAATTGTGTGGTTTAACTCATACGCTCTGCAAATAGGCAAATTAAAGGTCTAAGGAGAGAGAGAGAGAGTATTACATTAAAAAAAAAGGAAAAAAAAAAAATACTATGCGACTTCTCTCGAAGTTCGAACCTTGCAAATGAATTTTGTAATCGTTATATGCATCTAATCCACCTTATAAATCTTGATAACATCCCTTTTGTATGCAAAACCTTGCTTCAATCTACATATGCTATCTCTGAATTAACTCACTCTAGATATTATCTGTTTTGATCCATCCCATAATTAACCTTGAGAATTTGTTCTTTGGCATGTAGGGAGGTACCTATCCAAGAGGTTATTTATTCTGGTAGTGCTCTCACCTGAGCATATTTAACATTTGAGTTCCAATTTTAAACATTGTCGTTTCATCTATGTGTTAAATTCCAATTTACACATATAATCTAGGAGTAGTCTCCTCTTGTTCAAATTCATTCCTGCCGCTTTTACTATCCTAGGAGCCTATTGGGAGACACTCCTCGTTTAAGACCTCTAGCATCAACAATTACTTCCCACCCTCGTTGGACCTAGTCATTATTTTGTAAGTGAATCACGTCTTCCGATGAGAGAAGGTTTTAATTAAGCCATCTCGCAAGTCTTTCGAGCACATATGTCCATGATTTTCAACAAAGGATATTATAGTTAATGGAGGGGGGATGGGTCTTTGGTTTGGGAACTCCAACGATTGTCAAATCTATGTTTGGAAAGTCCACTTTGCATTAGTCTAATCAGATTGCAAAACTAATGCTTACATCTAAGGTTGAGCATGGTTATAGAATAGAACCTAGAATCGAAGAACTAGACTAGTGGGAAGTTATTTAGTTCTAAGTTCCAAGATATGCAAAGTAAATTTCAAGTTTCAAAAATTTGGGAACTTGTTTTATCATATAGGTTTTAGGTTTTAGATAGGTGGAACCTGAAATCTGAAATCTAGAACTTGAAACAAGAATTTGTGTTTTTTTTAATCTATGTTTTCACGTGATCTCACAATATTCCATTGTATTAGATAATGAATATATAAGTTGAAACTACTAATATGAATTTCCATTTATAACTAAGACTTTTACTTTGTTAATATTTTGTATTCTTCATTTGCTTAAATATAAGTTGCAATTAGTAGATTATGGCAACAAATAGTGGTAGTTAAAAATGATGATTTATTATGAACATTCAATTAATAATACAGGTTGAATATGGTAGAACTGGAAAGTGATCTCGGAACTTGTGATAGGATAGATTTCGGGTTCCAAAATATAAAGAACCTGTTTTAACGAGTAGGTTATAGATTATAGGTAGAACCTATATGGAATCTGGAATCACTCATCTTTACTTATAGTTGTAACCTAACAGCTCGACTAATTGCAAAACTTACGTTTGGTTCTACATCTTGTTTTTTGCAATTTTCTAAACTTAACAAAATTTGAATCGTATGATGGTTGAATCTAGTCCTGGCTTCAACTTGGTTGAAATAAAAACCTCTGCATATTTAAATAAATACATTGAATACTATGGGCTAAGCATTTTAATTTATCTCATAAAACTTTTATGTGCATCTTTCTAGCAAAGTATCAAGCACGATATTCATCTGGCCCCCCTTCAAATCATTGGAATTTTACTTACATTCTGTGACTGTTTCCCACTTAAATGTCAATGAAGTATGAACAATATAGAGTTAAATCGATATAGCAATGATCTCAACCAATTTGGTTTAAAGGAAGGGTCTGCTCCAGTCAAAACTAGCATGATTCTTTTCTAAAAAAAAAAAAAAAATCGAGCCCATCATTTGGTCAAATATAATATCTTCTTACCTAAATTCGCATCTAAGGGAAGTGGAATAATGTTCCCTCACTCTTCATGATGGTATATACAAATATATCATCTCATCATATGCCCACTCCACCCTCTCCCCATTCGTTCATTTCCTCCATCTTTATGCATGCCTTTCGTACCCCTTTCATTAACGGCATAAATACACTCAAAAGGCACACTATAGGTTATATACATTATTTGGATAATAAAAGGAAATAAAGCATTGAATTATTAGGACAGAGAATTCTGTCTCGGATAGATAAATCATTTAGACAACTGAAGAAAAGCCATTCACCAATTAGTGTGGGAAAATAATCGGTTCGAAATCCATCAACTCCTCAACAACAAAAAATAGATTACGTTTTCCCTCTTCACCTCGACATAAATCACTCACTCACTCGCTCACCCAAAATTTGTCCAAATCTTGGACAGCTTCCTTGTCCAAAACAAGCATCAAAAGTCCTAGTTAAGCTCTCTAAATCAGCAGCAGTTGATTCTCATGTTCGAGAATTGGCTAGACAGGCCAGATCCACGATTACCCAGGTCACCCTTGTTGGATTTCACCATAGACTTAGGCAAGAAAGAAGCACCATTCTTGATCTTGCGCCCATGATCACCATCTTTTCTGTTGCCTGTGATTGAAGCGCCACCGGCAGGACTCATGGTCCTCGACACCGGGTCTCTGAGACAGCTCTCGGAGAGCCACTTGGAGAGCATGTAAGGGGTGGTCCTCCATGGAGGCAAGTAAAGGCCTCGCTCCCGGAGCGACTCCTTGGCCGCTGAGCAGAGGAGGGAAATGATCCGGTTGAGCTTGACCTCGTCCCCGACGAAGATCGATGGCAGCGTGTCTGTGAGCTCCTTGTAGCTGTGTGTCGGCCTCGCCACTTCGAACTGGGACCTGAAGTCCACGTCCACTATCAGCCTCTTCATTTGATGGTGCTGGTGATGATTCTTATGACCATCCTCGTCTTTGATCAACACATCGATGTACTCATAATCCCCTGTTCGAATATCAGAGAGAAACATAAGATGAACTAGTTCATATGTAGCTTACTTCTCCATGCTTGGAAGATGAAAATTCATGACACGCTCTTCGAGATTTGTGTTAATTCACACATCTTTTTACAGTTGGGCAGACTTATTTTGTGCTAAACCACCCTAATTGGGGAGTTTGCCGGCGGAGAGAGAGAGAGGGAGAGAGAGAGAGAGAGAGAGAGAGAGAGAGAGAGAGACCCACCGCCGGGGCAACAGAAGGAGGTGGCCCAAGAAGAATGGCAGAGAGAAGCGTGGAAGCCGTCCATCTTCAGCCTCATCACCAACCATCTCTTCAAGCCCGTGGTCTTCTCTGCGTCCCTCTTGCGCCTCATGTGCTTCAACAGGCTCTTAAGAACATCAACCTCAGCTCCGGTTCCGCTTTCAAGCACATCCTGAACACCCCCCAAAAAAAAAAAACAATTCAGTTCAGAAACACACATGCAAACACGGAAAAGAAGAAGACTTAATGAAAAAACAGGCGCATATACCCTCAGAGCAAAGTAATAGGAGTGGCGTTGGTTATCAGAGGCTTGCAAGCGCTGGGCGGAAGACGATGGCGACGACGATGACGACGGTGGTGATGATGGGTAGTCATCAGATTCAATGAAGTCTTGTACCATCTGAACCAGCTTCTCATCATCTTCCATGCTTTCCATCTCGCTACCTCTCTCGCTTCCTCTCTCTCTCTCTCTCTCTCTCTCTCTCTCTCTCTCCCCGTGGAGTGTGCTTTATGGGCGAAAGCTCTGGCTATGGAGTTGGCACAGGCAATGGGATATATATGTATCTCGGACTACACGACGCGGGATGACTAAGGCGGTGGGGAAAAACTGGTTTTGCCTAGGGGTGAGTGGCGACAGATGAGGTCATGATAAGTACATTTCATTTTTTCGCTCACGGAAAAGGTCAAGTGTATGGTAAACAAGAGATTAGTATATATCGACAGAATATGTCTGCAGAATATCCTCCCTCGTTTCCCTTCTCTTTTTCTTCTTTGTATCAAAGGAAGGGCGTGACATGATACGCTAGAGGCTCAACTGTTCCAACATGCCCGTAATGGAAATCTTACTCGGACTGGCTGTTGCACAATCTCGTGAGGGTCTCAAAAGTTCCTCCCCATCGTATCCAGAAGAGATATGCTCTTTGACGTTTTCAAAAGATGCTCACGAGTCAATCTTGAGTGAATTTTGGATACCATGGATGTCAATGGGAGGACCTGGCCTTGGCTAAGAGTGAGTGCAACGTGGTTGAGAAAATTACCATATTCGCTTAGCAGGAGCCAAGTAGAGAACTCTGTGTGTAATCTCCTAGAGACAGGTGAGATACAATTCCTTTCATTAATTACCTTCGGCTTCTCGCTTCTCGCTTCTCGCTTCCTTCTATTTGTGCAATTACTTTCTGTCGCAGTTCCATGCAACTCTTGTGCATAACAAACCATAGGTAAAATCGTAAGAGATTAGAGAATCGATTAAGATTCGAAAAAATAGACCATAGTTTGAGGAACTTGCTCACGGATTAGGGCTTCATAGCAGCAACCCTTTTCTATGGTCATTTGAAACTCTTCCCATCTCAATAATCACTTCAACAACGGTAGGATATGAAAACCGTTTGAACGAATGAGATTGGCTGAGGAGGCTGCTATAATTCTCAAATCAACGGCCAACATAATCCCTTGCATAAGATTCCTTTTGTGTATGTTCTATATTTTCAATAAATATTATCCAAGAAAAGCATAAAACAAAGAAACTCAAATTATGAAAGAAACAAAAATGAAAAAAAAACAAGAGTCAAAGGTGGAGTAGGCATACGACCGGAAAGAGGGGAATCCCATGAACCTAGATATTGCCTGGTGAGAAAGGAGGCATATCCTAGTAAAATCTTAGGTACTAGATTTCCCAGTGAGTGACAATTATAATGGCAGGCAACTAAATTGACATGATCCAGATCTGATGCCCCTGATATGGATGTACGAGATATGTCCTTTTGTGGTGACCCCATTCTCGGCGAATAAATACCACTACTGGCAGATTTTAACAAGCAAGCTAATCCTCGTCCTTTTCCCTCGATGCCCATGCTACGTTCGAGAGACATTTAGGGGAAAAAAAAAAAGAGAGACAAATTCATCCAATTTTAAATTTGATCTGTTTCGTACTCTCGTAAATTTCAAAATGAATTTGGTGAGCAAGTCAGATGTGAATTGATGACGAAAAAACTACTTAATTCCTAAAATTGAAGAAAATTTGGCCACATCAGAAAAAAGTTCAAAATAAAAAAAGGAGGAAAAATAACATCTTCTTCTTCGCGCTTGGCCATGGCCACTCAAGCTTCATTGAAGCCATGGCCACTCAAGCTTCTCTAAGCTCCAAGCCATGGTTGCTCAAGTTTCATTGAGCGTGGTAGGAAAAAGTAATGAAAAAATCCTAAACTGATTACATTGATGCTAATTTGATTCCAAACATTTTAATTATGTTAATTTAATCTTAAACCTTTTGATTTAAAGTTAATTCAGTCATTGCAACTAACTTTGGATGAATATTATTGATGTAGACATCAATTGGCTTACATGACATGAATGGCACTTATTGAGACTTTTTTAATAATAGAAAATTATTAGAAAATTATTAAAAGTGTTTAGGCGAATGCTGATTATGCCATGGTGATTGGCGTCCACATCAACGATATGATATTAATTAGAATGACTAAATTAGCTTTAACCACTGGGATTTGTGCTAGTGGTCACCCTTCCAATGTGGAAGGGGGAGGTGGAGGATTCAAATCTCCACCTTCACAAAGGGGGTTGGGGTGGGGCGAGTAACTTTCAAGAGTGGGTTTCGACTCTCACGCCCTGAACGAGATAAGGCAAAAGTTTGAGAATAAGTGTTAGAGTAGGAATAGAGTAGGACTAACAAAAAAAAAAGGCTCTAAGTCAAAATATTTAGAATTACATTGTTACAATTAAAAAGTTTACTATTAAATTAACACAAATGCAATAAATTTAAGAATTCATTTACACTTTACCTGAGCTTAGCAAGCTAGGGTGGCCATGCTTGCACGAGCTTCTTCGACGAAGTTGTCCATTGATCTCAGATGTACTTCCCCTTCTTGAACTGACTTTGAACCATTTCCCCTGAAGCAATTAATTATGGATGGCAAAAACCATCCATTGATAGTCCCTCTTGAACGGACTTTGAACCATTTCCCTACAAAAAGCAGTTAATTATGGATAGCAAAAACCATCCATTGATGGTCGACCAACACAATGTTGCAATCGATTATGTCCAACACAGTAATAGTAGGGGAAAAGTGTCAAAAAAATTATAAATCTATCGCATTTGTATTAATTTTGTCTTAAATTTTCTAATTATGTTAATTTAATTATAAATATTTTGACTTAGTATCAATTCGGTCCTAAACATTTTAATGGTGTTAATTTAGTCCAAACATTTTGAACTAGTATTAAATTAGTCATAAATCTTTTAACTTGGTGCTAATTCAGTCATTTCGACTAATTTTGACCAAATTTCATGGACATGAATATCAACTGGTTTACTTAGCATCACTAGCACTGATATAAACAATTTCTAATAATATTTCAATAATATTTTATTTTTTTCTGATTTTTTTAATTTTTTTATGATTTCTTTTTTTTTTTTTCTCTCTCCTTCATTTCATTTTCCTTTAGACGGTGGCTAGCCACTGGCCATGGTCGAGTGAACTGGCCTTTCTCGACATGGCGAGGTTAAGTCCTAGTGAGGGTTAGCCTTTCCAGATCTAGCCTGGGCGAGGTCGCCTTGTCGAATTTGGTGAGGGGAGCCCTCTCCTACGCTAGATCTAGCAAGGTCGACCCCCATTAGGACTTGACCTTACCATGGCCTAGTGAGGCCAGTCACCCAACCATAGCCAATGATTGGTCATGGTCGATAGTTGGCCACTATCTAAAGGAAGAAGAAAGAAAGGTGAGAGAAAAAAAAAAAAAGAAATCATAAAAATAATTAAAAAGTCGAAAAATTATTAAATTATTATTAAAATGATCTATACATCGCACTTGCGATGCCACGTAAATTGACCGATGTTCACGTCAGCAAAATTCGGCTAAAATTAACTGGAATGACTGAATTGGCACTAAGTTAAAATGTTTATGACTTAATTGACATTAGTTCAAAAAATTCATGACTAAATCGACATCATTAAAATGTTTAGGACTGAATTGGCATAATTAAAAGGTTTATGATTAAATTAACATCAATACAAAAAGTTTAGAACTTCTATAACACTTTTCCCTAATAATGGCCATGAAGCTTCAACAAAGCGAGTGTTTTTTGCAGCGAATAACATCGAAATGGCTAGAGTACCAAAGAAGGGAATAAAATCTGTGGACGAAAATGTTGCTTACGAATTTGCAGGTGGATATGCGTACAAGATTGGTTTGTGTTATGAAGCAACATGTGAAGCGAATGAAGAAAGGGAGGATAAAAAGCGGGACATTATGTTGTTTGAGATTTGATTATAACTTTAAGAAAATCCTACAAGTTTATGGTCTCACAAAATCTCATATTATATCAGAGCAAAAAATCTTGAATCAAATCTTTCTAGGCTTCTATTTGCTTTCCTAATTATATATCTTCACATTTTAGACTTAGATCAAAATTCAACGCATACGTAAGGGATTAAAAATCATGTCTTTATCTAACAGCTTAAGATTTGATACCATGTAAGAAAACCAACCCAAAAGCTTTGGTTTTTAAAATAATAGGTAATGATCCCACAAAATCTCGCAATAGCTTACCCTAAAAATGCTCGAGTGGCCATGGTTGCGAGCTCAACAAAACTTGAGCGACCTCGAGTAGCCATGGCTGAGCTTGACAAAGTAGCTCAAGCAACAAGCATTTATGGCTACACTCAACGAAGAAGATGAACAATAATTTTTTTTTCTCTTTTTCTGAAATTTTTTTCTTGATGTTACACTTGATAGTTGAGACTCCATTTAACTTAGGTTAATCTGGCAAAAAGCAAACCTACGTCTAGATAAACCTTCTTGAAAACCATCACAAACCCCAATTAGATTCAAGCATGATACAATTTTTTGTTATTGGGAGGATGATAGACCCGTTTAACCCATTCCAAACAGTAATTATAAAGCCACGTCAGCGTTTCCATTAATTAAATTAGACGGACTTAATGGGAAGACTTGATAGGCGTCATGACTTAATTGTAATATTGAAAATTATAAAACTTGATTGTATTTTCACGACAAGTTTTGAGACTTTTAGCTCACTTGTCCTCAAAAATTGCTTAAGCACTTCTCCTCTTTCACTTGAAGTTATAGCTTGATTTCAGCTTAAAAATTGCGTATTGTAAGATCCGAACTTTCTCATTTCATTCTCTTAAGTTGCATCTTCTCCGTTGACTTGTCAATTAGAACTGTGGAGTGAAAGGGAAAGCACTGATAAAGCTGGTGGTAATAGTTTCAGTCCAGGTCCTTTGACGGGCATAACCAATCTTCTTGATAGCATTAAGGAAAGCACTAGAACAAGGTCAGCTCAGCTATTTGTCCACAAGCAAGGTAAGTAGGTCCATTGCCGGTCGGCTCCGGACCGAAAAGACCTAACGGAGTAATCCCAACTCTAGGATCGGAGATGCTAACGGAAAGACTTATTCACCACCAGTGTTTTTCTCCTGTTAAGTATGCTCCCTGACATAGGCTACGTATAGGAAGTACCTTTGGTAAGATAAGAATATAACTACGTGAACATAACATGTTTGAAAATAATCCCCCAGGGGATCAACCCAACAATCAAAATATAGGCACATCTAGAGTCCCAAAACACAGAGACACTATATTCTATGTTAATCTCAGCATGGATTCAAGGTTTTCAAGGTCATATATGACGCTGTTATCTGTTTTATTTGAAAATGAGCCAACATAAGTATGCTAATAAGAGGATGAGCTATTCATTTTATCACCATTTCTTGTATCCACTTCAGCTTCATTTTCTAAATCAAACAATCGGATCTTTGGAAATATTTGGCAACGTGATTGTCCTATTCAATTATGAAAAATGTACTAAAGCAAGCTGAGTAATAACTTATACCGATCTGCAATTCATGTGTAGGTAGTAGATACTAGATAACAACACTTCTCTAAGTACTTTTTCCATCCAAGCTTAACTTCAACTCTCTGTGTTATCTCTAGCAAATGGTTCATGGCACATGTCTTCACTCTTTTATAGAAACAAGTCAAAACTGAGTGAAGGGTCCAACAAACGATGGTCGAAATAGGGAACATGGACTTGGCCAGGCGATAGACCGTCCACGGTCCAAGACGTCTTCAGTTCAATTCCCATCTTCCACTAACGATCTTACCAAATGAAAGAAATATGATCACAACACTTACTGGAAACAGAAATAAGCTACCCGAATGAAGTTGACCAACTCTAATGTAGGAAAACAGAGCAAGAATCTCTAATCAAAGAAATTGCATTCCTTTTCCACAGTTGTAATGCAAAGAAGATTTGCTTTATAGCTAGAACTTTTGCACATCTACAATTCCAAAATGCAAAACTTCAGAAAAATCTTCCTTTGTCCTACTGTCACTAAGCTGCATAGAGGCCGGCTCGTTAGATGAAGACCATCCTATAACTTCAAAGGATAAACAAAATTCCTGGGATTCTCCAACGGCCGGAAGATAAGAAAAATTTGAATGGTAGAATGGATATATAATAATCGATTATTAGTAAAATCAGGCCCATTTTTGGTGACAACTTAGATGAAGTGATGAGTAGGATATTCATGCTCGTACCCATTATAGTCATAATAGAGTCTCTCCCCCCTGGCAATATCACGAGTCGCAACCAAAAAGACCCTGCATTCGCCGTTCACATTGTACCTCACGCATTTACAGTTCTGCTTCTTTTTACCGTCCCTGCATAATATTTTATGAAGTCTAAGCAGAAGGACCTTTGGGAGAAGGGACGAAAAACATATGGTATGAAAATACTTCAAAACAATTTGAGATGGCAAATCGTGCAATTAAAGTTCGAAATTCAGCTACACAAATAGTAAAGGTGATTTTATTTTCTAGTACAATGCATTAAAATTAAAAATTCGATGATGGAAAAAAGGATTAAAGTGGCTTACACTGTGTGATTGTTGATGCCATTTATAAAACGCGCAATATTTCCATGTTTATCAGGGCAGATGACAAGACTTCTAGATGGATCATTTGCTAGAAGAAGAGTCATCATACTATCGCAATCGTCTTTTTCTCGGTTCTTAAGGTAATCCACATCACCGGTGTACTCTGCAATAAATGTCATGTCCTTAATCGGACCATCAGCTTCTACAGTGTAGCTGCATCATGATGGAATGAGCAAAAAGGACCAATTAAACAAATGCATAATGGTATGGTAGATGTCATAATAAAGGTCCATGGTGATAGTAAAGTAGTACCCTTCGCATGAATCAAAAACAACTGAAAGAGGAGGCCATTCGCCTCTTTTAGACATTGCTCTACACTGCTCCAGAGTTTCAATGTCTTCTTTTGGAAGAACCTGGTAGGAAATCGAAACACTTCAGAAAACAGAAAATAAAATGTCAATTTAGTGTGCAAATGATGTCAAAATAGAAGTATATAATCCAAACCTGCATGCCACCTTTTTCAAGCTTTGCCTGATTAGCTGATCTAGGAGCCCATCCCGGCAAGTAGGTGAGATCATCACTGAACTCCATGTTTAGTGCTGTCAAAGCAGAAGCAAGTGAACGCATTTCTTTCAACCTTTGGGAAGGATCCTCCAGTGGAGTAAAAGGAAGGAGTCTCCTCTTTTTCTTCTGCATAACCAGAGGCCCTGAACGCTTCCGACGCTTTCTAGTGTCTAAATGAAAGGAATAATCAAACTAGTTGCCTCAATAGTCACCAAATGTATGAGATTAGAGACTTTCTGGGGAGTGGTCTCTTTTGCCAATAGTGACTTCAACAATTGGTGTAGTCACTACTGTAAGTGTAACCACAAAAGTTGGCAGATTTGAAATGTAAGATGAAGTTCAGACTGAAATACTTTTTAAGACAGAATAATCCATGTAATTCAGTGGACTAAGATAAAGTCGGTGGAAGGCCAGAGCTAGAAACTCTGTTTCTTGCAACAGAAATATAATAGCACAATCAAATCATTATACAGCAAAAACTTAAGAAAGGACATGTAGACAAGTGCAAAGAATTAATGAAGTAGCATGGTAGATTGAATAATGTTCTCTGTGGTTCTTGAACTTTTTAGCACAATATTCAATTTTGTCCCCATCGATTTACTTTATTCAATGTGTCGCAGACACATAATATATATGTGCAGTCTAGTGCCAGTTTAGGGGGTTTCTCCTTGCCTTCCTGACCAAACACTTGAAGTCGGGCCACCACATCCAATTACATATTAGGGTAAGTACAATGGCGTCTTTCCCTGGGCTCAATGGCCTAATATGGGTGGTTGTAATCTATAAACTTCTATTCTAGACGAGGAAAGAAACACCAACAAACTCGGTTCTTTCTTTAAATCTCGTGGTAAAAAAGCAAAATGGTCAAACATTGAGGGACATAAGGAAACTAGTCACACATGCTCGAGTAAGATGTAAGCCTGCAAAGCAGGTCAAAACTCAGAGGTTGCAGCATTAGTGCAATGCCAGAACAACCTAAATCAACCACAATTAGCTAGGACGCATTTGTTCCTTCTTATTCTCTACGGCATCAACCACATTCAGCTAGGAGCTCTAAGAATGTTAAGCTTTACCTGTTATGTCCACTATCTATTCCGGACAACTCCTATTAACTAACAACGCAACAATCAGATATCAAAACACGAAAGATAAAAAATGCCAATGGGTCAAGATTGCCCATTCACTTCAACAATAACATTAAAGATGGGCATATCAAAATCTTGACCTTGAGCTTGAGGAGACCCGCATTTCTCATCGACGCAACTGGTCTTTTGGATCCTGAAGAAGTCGATGATCTTCTTCTGCGAAAACTCTACAACAGAGAGGCATGACGGCCCAATCAATCACACCCACCTCAAAAAACCATATCTTGCACAACAAACAGACAAGAAACCAAGAATCGAAGCACCGAATCGATAATGCCCCCCTACTTCTTACTCTTCTTTGTTCACAGCACTTGGAGCAGAGCCACGACCCTATCGGCAGCTTCACGACGATCGGCCTCAGGCAATTCATGTGGAACCCCTTGTCGCATTTGTCGCACAGCAGCAGCTCCTCGGCCCGATCGCCGGACCGGCATTGCTCGCAGATCACGTCGCTGTAGCTCTCGCGCTCCACCACCGCGTACCTGGCCTTGGCCAGCACCTCCGCGATCGCCTTGTACTTCCTGGGCTGCGGCGGCGACGGGGGCACCGCCCGCCGCGACGACCCGCTGAAACGTATGAACTTCCTGGCCGGCGCCATTTCGGCCGGGGGTGGGGTGGGGGCTGAGATAGGGTTTGAAAGGATTCGTTCCAAGGCTGTATTTTCAGCTGTGAAGGAGTAGGAGAAAATGCCTTGCCGATGTAGAAATTGACATTGAATAAAAATCACCCCCTAGACCGATTCTTAGCTCCTTCTTAAGACATGAATTAATTGAAACTCTAATTTTAACAGCCCCTCACAGCTTTACCAAAACTGATAGGATTAGGCTAATTATTAGTATTCCCCGAAGTGGTTTCAACTATGAAAAAGAGGTGAGTACACATTTGTAAAATTCTTGGCAAATTCCATAAAGATCTTGCACCCCTGGAGTCACGGCAACTTTTCCAAAAAGTACTTTTCTGAACTGTTAAGGAGTTGCGGATGTAAAAGGTATATTACCAATACATGAATTACAAAGCTTCAAAACACATTTACATACCACGACTAATACCGAACATATTCTAAATCCCCATACTAAACTCGCGAGGTGAATCATCAGTACGGTTTCGTTTTGTTTTGTGAAAAATTTTACATTTTTGAAAAATGTTTTCCAAAGAAATAATGGCGTTTGACTCAAATATGAAAATAAATTGGAAATTATTGTCCATCATTTGGAAAAGAAAAATAAGGGCCCAACATAGAGGCACTTGGGTCTAGCCTTTGTGGACTCGGGCCTAAGATTCAAAGAACCAAGGTCTAATGCTAATGAATTGGGTGCAAGAGCTAGGTACTTGGATATGAACACTGAGGAACCAAGAATGAGCATTGGGTTTGGGCAAAGCCTTTGTGGACTTGGCCCTGACTTAGATGAGGAAGGTAGGGTGCCTAGGCATAGCCTCCAAGACTTAGGCACAGGTGCTGAGGTCTCAAGCATGGCTATTGGGGACTTAGTCACGAGCACTAGGGTCTCAGCCTTTCTTTATGGACCTCACCTTGACTTGGATGAGGGAATCAAGTATCTGGTCAAGGCCACTTGGGATTGGGTCACATACATTAGGTCTTAGGTGTCGGCTGCTCAAGTAAGGGCTTGAAGGTCCTATGCCCAGCCTCAAGAGCCTCAAGTTTAACTTTTGAGGACTTAGGCCCAAGCATCGATGACTTCGGCATGGGAGTGGGGTACGTAGCAAGGTCACTGGGTCTAAGGCCCAGCATTGAGGGAATTGAGGGACTTGGAACTAGGTTTCAGCCTTAATGAGCTTAGGCACGAGAGTTGGGTACCTAAACATGGTTGTCAAGACCTAAGCACAAGCATCAAGCGAGCCTAGCCTTTGTGGATCCAACTCTGGTCTCAAAGCTTGGGCATTGATGACTTGGATGCAAGAGCCAAGTGCTTGCGCATAAACACTGGAGTCCTGGGTCCAACCTTTGTTACCTAGGGTTGATTGCCAATGAATCAATCTCAGCCTTGATGGACTCCGGCTGACCTAGGATTGGGTGCCAAGTGTAAATGTCTTTGGTCTGAGCTCCATTGTCTGGTCATATTTTAGAAACGAATTCTAATTTTTGAAAGAGAAAATTATTTTTCAATAGAGTTTCTGTTGATTATGCAATGTATCTTTATTAACTCATTTTCCTAAACAATTCAAATGCTGGAAAATGAGAAAAAAAAAATTCAAGGGAATATATTTGTGAAACAATTAGAGCCTAAGACTCATCCTAAATAGTCAACACCTTGAGTGTTCCTTTTGACATTCACCATGTGCGAAATGCATTGAGTCATTACAAGTGATGTTAGAATAAGTTTCTGGCTCCTGGCAAGAGAAGGGTATCGAGTGATCACCAACGTAAGAGAGATTCCATGAGGGTGAGTTTGTAGCCATGCAAGGTAATTCATAAAAAAGACTAATTCTCAAATTGTCGCCATATTAAGTACTCTTTCAGGGGCATAACTCCCATGGAACGTGCAATTGAACTGCAACAAATGGCATTGGAATAGCTATCGGGTGAATGCATGGTTTGAGGATGGATTAGGCCTTTAGTCGATCCAGTGATGGTGGAGAATGATCGCCACGCTCATATAAGGTATGGTTCTTGGTAGACATTTAAAATGCAAGAAAGAGGTAAGAGCACCAAGTCAAATACCAAATTAAAATTCGACCAAAAAAAAAAAATTAAGAGTGTTGCTATGCAATAGGGGTCATGTGGGATCAAATTCTAGCGTCGTAAGCTAAATATTTAACAAATGAGACCTACATTATGAAAATTTATTTATTACCCATACTTCCTAAATTTTGGGAAGTTTGCATCTTCCCATGACTGTCAACCATCACATAAGCTTCTTGAATTTTAACTTTGCTATGGTCCTTGACTCTTTTCTTTTTCCGTCAATATGTGGGATGCATATGACTTTTCAAGAACAAAAGTGTTTTTTTTATCATTTACTTTTTTTGTGTAAAAATGAGAAGAGCCACAAAAATCCTCTTATGTTTGAAAGTATTAGAGAGAGAGAACTAGAAAAAAATGAAAAATAAACTAGTTAAAAAAATTGGACTTATTGATTTTCCTTTAGTTTGGAATATAAAATCAAGGGAAAAATAACACGAATGATCTTTAAACTTTGGTCTAATATATAATGTGGTCCATAAACTATTAATTTATTCAATGTAATGCCTAAACTGTCAATTTGTTGAATAAGGTCCATGAACTTTTAATTTATTCAATGTGATCTTTAAACTTTTGGTACATGCTCAATATGATTCTTGCACCGTATAAAAGTGTTCAATGTTGTCTCTAGACTTGAATTAATGAAAGGACAACGGTGAATATTTTTATATGGTTCATAGATTAAATTAAACATGTATCAAAAATTTAGAGACCACATTGAACAAATTAGAAATTCATGAATAGCATAGAACAAATTAAAAGTTTATGCATCACATTGCACATTAGGCCAATATCTAAGAATCATTTGTGTTGTTATCCCAATATCAAGTGTTGTAAAAGGAAAAATGAGTTATGAAACACTTGAGGAATATATAAAATCTCAATTTGTCAATCAAGAGGGGTGAAAATTTGGGCAAAAAATAAGAATAAAAAAAAAAATCAAGAGGGTGAATTATTTGATAAATAAAATGTTCTTAATTATTTTGCAATCTAAGATAACGGTAAAGTACTTAGATGAATAGACGATGCAATGCATTAAATAACAAGCCTAACTTCTTAAAAAAACATAAACTTTCGGTTAAGTTCCGATGTTGATCCAACCTTTCTTTTGTATCATAAAAATTCATAAACTTTCATTTTGTGCCCAAACTAGCCCTCATTAACTTTCCGTCCAATTTTACTGTTAAAAGCGTGACATGTCATCCACATGTAATTTTCCTATTCCAAGTCAACTCAAGTTGATATTTTCTTGTTTATTTTTTCCCCTCTTTTCCTTCCTATCACTTTCGCCATGGACCACCTGTGTGAAGTTTGAACGACTCCCCGTTCATCATCTTCTTCGCACCTCGGCCATAGCTTCATCGGCGCTCACCCATTGCCACCTAAACCTCTAACACTACCCCACGCCGAGACGAGCTCAAGCTCTTCTTGTTATAATATATTTTATTATTTTAAATGTGATCTCAATTTTGTATTTCTAAATTAATTTCAATTTATTGTCTAATTTATTATCCTCATTTTTAATGTGATATTTGTCTGTTAATATGTTACTATAATGATCTTGATGGAAGATGTTGGTAATGTACGAAATGAAATAAAACGTTAGATCGTTTAGTTCAAACTCTATCACTATAGAAAGCACGCCATCAAGTTTTGAGGGGTATTAGCTAGTGGAACAAGACGTACACATCTGGTAATTCTATATTCACATATTGATTCCATATTCGCAGATCGATTACACTTTGTGCATCTGTCCAAAGTTTTAGGCTTTTCTGTATTTGTAGATTTTCATCAATGACTAGAGGTATGTCGATTTTTACGTTTTCACAAATCGATTTCGAACTTTATACGAATTTATTCGTGAATAATAAATTGGGATCGTTTATTTTTGTTTAGATTTAGTATAACAGCTAGCACCATGTTTATAATCTATGCCTCAGTGAAAATTTTGGAATTTTGTATGTTTTAATTGGATTATAAATGGATAAAATTTGGATCTTTTGTGGCTTGGAACGGAATTTCAAATTCCGGTCAAATTCGAACAACCCACATGCGATAACGAATTTGCATGGTTACATCGCCATTAGAAAGAAAAGCCTTGAGATTATTTGGCATATTACTAATCGCCGAAGTCTGATCGAGCAGTGAAATTTTCAGTGGTCAAGGTTTTAGAGTAGATCGTTTTAGGCTTAACTTCAATCAATTTATTGGCTATTTTTGTTGGATCTTAGAACTATACGTTCATTTTGGCTTTGTCTTTGAAACCCATTGATCAATTTGATCAGACATGGACTATGTAAGAAGACTCAGGCAGCAAAACGGAGGCTGGTCGTAGCGGAAGAAGAAATTGTGTGGAGAGAAGACCTCGCATGCACCCAAGAGCCCAACAACGGGTGTGTATGATGCACGCACCCGAGTGTAGTTAATGCATGCATGCCATGGGGCCTCATGGTGCAGAATTATAGGTTTGCCCTTGCTTGCCTAAATTTTTACGATCTTGCCCCTTCATATAAAGAAAAATTACAGCTCTACCCTGCCCACATAAAATTTTGATTTTGCCCCCTTTGGGTGTGACAATTTACAATTTTTCCCTTTTGGGCAAAGAATTCCTATTTTGCCCCTTACAAGTGAAATTCCAATTCTACCCTTTTATGTAAAATTCTAGTTTTAACCCCCTTTGCACATGATTTAACTATTTTGCGCTGACATGCAGTTTTATGAATATTTTCCCGTGTTTAAAATGTCTAGTGATTCGTATATATTTAATTAATTGAAGATTAGTCACAGCATCTTTGATTATATTAAATTATAATCATTAACGGTCTTTAGATCACATATAGTCAAAGACACTAATTGTGATTAGTCACATTAATATCATGAATTTTAAATACATTAATGTGATTAGCTAGGATGAAATATTATTTTACCTTTCTTAATTTATCCATAGGGATTAAGGAAGGGAATATAATTTGATAGTTTCATCATGAAGTAATTATGAATCTATTTAAATTAGAAGCTTAGCCCACAATCATTTTTTGATGTTATGTGATTTATATTTTATAATATGTTTTACATTGGTAAAATATGATTTAAATTTATTTGCCTCAATATATTGATACATAAGTTTTCCTTTTATTATGATGCAGTCTTACCGCCTATGATTAATTTTGGTATAATTGTTCTTAAGCTGAACAATAACAACTATAAAGAATGGAGGGAATTAATTCTTTTCTAGTCGGGATGCATGGATATTGATTATGCTCTACGGTCAGATGAGCCACCTAAGCCTACTGAGGCTAACACTCAAGCTGAATATACTCTTTATGCATAATGGGAGTGGTTCAATTGCCTCTATGTGATGTACATAAAGACAATTTTCCGTTAGTATTTGTGGTTCACTCATTCAGTATAACAATGCCAATGAATTATTGAAGGCTATTGATGAGCAATTTGAGTTTTCAAAGAAGGCACATGTCATGACTTTGATTATGAAATTCTCATTATTGAAGCTTACTAGTATAAGAGCTGTGCATGAGCACATCATGAAGATAAGGGACATTCAACTCAGCTAAAAAAATCTTAAGGTTGTATATCAAAATCTTGTTTTGTGTATAATATCCTGAACACTCTTCCACAAGAGTATACTCCTTTCAATATCTCATACAACATACATAACACTAAATGATCGATCAATGAAATCTTGACCATGTGTGTTCAAGAAGAAAAGATGTTGTTAATGGAAAAGGGAGAAAATGCTCATATTGCAAGTACATGATAAGTATAAAGGGCAAGGCAAGTAGAAGGGAAAAGGTAAAATACCTCTATCTCCTCAAGCTGGCATTAAAAAGGAATCCAAGTACTTCTTATGTAAAAAGAAGGGACACATGAAGAAGAATTGCGTCAAATTTAAGGCTTGGTTCAAGAAGAAAGATAACCTAATATCATGTGTTTGTTATGAATCTAATATAGTTGATGTGAGCCACAACTTTGGTGGATTAATTCTGGATCTACAATCCACATTTCGAATTCCTTGTAAAGTTTTTAGAACCAGCAAAAATCAGCGGGAAGTGAACAATGCATTTATTTGGGAAACAAGATGCGCTCGCATGTGGAAGTTATTGAGACATGTAGATTAGATCTCAATAGTGGCTTTATATTGAATTTAGAAATGACTTTTTATATTCCTAGTTTCTCTAGGAATTTAGTTTCAGTTTCAAGACTTGTACCTTTGGGATACCCTTTTGAATTTTCAAGTTCAACTTTCAGTTTATCATATAAATCTGATATGGTTGGGAGTAGGGGTGAGCGTGGTTCCCGGGTAGAACCAGGAACAGGAGAACTGAACCGGAGGTTCCGGTTCGGTTCCCGGTTCTAAGGGGACCGAACCGGCCAAGTTTAAAAAAAAAAAAAAAAAAAACCTAATCCCTTCACGTGACTTCCCCCTTTTGTCCAATCTTCCCCCTTTCCCTTTCTTTTTCTCTCTCTTTCTTTTCTCCTCTTTTTCCTCCTCTCACGTCACTTCCTGCCCCCAACTTTTTCCTTTTCCTCTCTCTCTCTCCTCTTTCCCCCTCTCTCGATCGAAACCCTCCCCCTTCTTCTTCTTCTTCTTCTTCTTCTTCTTCCTCCCTCTCACGGACTCTTCTTCACCCACCACCACACCGCCGCCCCACGCCCTACTCACCACCACCTCTTGGCCACCGAACCCCCACCACCCACTACTCATTCGACGAGCTGTCTTGCCGTCCGCGCCGCCATGAGGCACCGCCGCTGTCCCCAAGCCACCGTTACCACCTCTTGCCGCCGCTCGCTCGGCCGTCCGGGCTGTCGTTGCTCCAAACCGTCACCACCTCCGCCCGAACTGAGCTCTTCCCCCCTTGGCTGTGGGTTGAGCTGCGACCGCCGCCGTCTTCGCTGCGCCGTTCATGCCATTGTTAGTGCCGTGAGAGTTGTGACTTCGTTGTCGTCGCGCCACCGTCGCCACGTGCTTGCTGTCGCCGGATCAAGAAGAAGCTGGCGAAGAAGATGAGGCAGAACAGGCCCATCCCTCACTGGATTTGCATGCGGACCGACAACACCATTAGGTTCATATCCAATTCCTTCATGTTTTGTCCCAAAAAAGCTGTCTTTTTATTTTATTTTATTTTTTTGTGGCCTAATTTTTGTCGCCGAAATCGTTCAGGTACAACACGAAGCGCGAGCAACGCGCGCAAGCACGAAGCTTGGGCTATGAGGTGTTTTCATGGGAGGAGGTGCTTTTGCTTTGGGTTAGAGTTTTTTAGTTGTTGCGAAGATGCTTTTTTGATTATTGCTTTTAAGTGAATTGAAGACTTTTAAGGAAGCAAATAGCTGCTTAGATCTGATCTTTGCTTTGTTACTCTCAAGCACGAGCATTTACGCGAATTGTGGTAGTTTCGTTGCTTCATGTGGTTTTGATAGTATCAGTGATGGGATTTTAGTGAATTTTAATGTTGCTTCAACTTTATGTCTTGTTAAGCTTGTTGCCGTTACAACACATTATGTTCAACGTTCAGCACCTTTGATCGATTCCGCTAATGATTGGCCTTATCTTCTTATTTAGATGAGACTTATAGGCTTGTGTTGGACTTGCTTTTCCTGTTCAGTGCTTGTTGAGGTCACAGTGCTTGTTCTCATAGTGTGGTAGTGATTATTAGTGGTTGTCCTTCCAGACATTGGGGAGCTTTTAGTTGTGTCAATTCTGAGGAATTTCAACTTATGTGGTATGTATGCAGTAGTGATGTAAGTGCCCATTTTCACCTACCAGCTAGTTTGCCATCTACAATGTCTAAATGAGAGTAATCATCAGTTTATGGCATCTTTAGTAGCTTCAAGTCGGTTTAGCATGTGAAGTGTGTTCTAGCATCGGGTTGCAGGATTCATGGCTATGTCGTTATTATTGCTGCATTCATTTCCATTTTCTTTAACTAAATGAAAAAAGAAAAAAAGAAAAAGAACCTATTGGAACCTAGAACCGACCTCGGAATCTGTGATAGGGTAGGTTCCAGGTTCTTGGTTCTGACGGGTAGGTTCCAGGTTCCAAAAAATGAGGAACCTATACCCGAGGGTAGGTTCCAGGTTCCAAGCGGAACCTGTAAGGAACCGGGAACCGCTCACCCCTAGTTGGGAGTGACATTTTGTCTAACGGTCTCTTTCGAATTAATTTACAAGACAATGCCATTTATAATGTGATGCACGTTCACGATAATGCTAACATAAAACGATATGTCGTGAATGATGATTCCTTTATGTTATGGCACCGTAGATTGTGACATATTTCCATCGATAGAATTAAGCGATTAATAAATGATTGAGTACTTAGTACTCTAGATTTTACTAATTATGACATTTGTATGGATTGCATAAAGGGAAAACAGACCAACAAGTTAAAGAAATGTGCTAAGAGGAGTATACAAATATTAGAAATCATACATATAAATGTTTAGTCCAGATATGGACTCAAATGGTCAAAGATACTTCATCTCTTTCGTAGACAATTATTTACGATTCATATATTTCTACTTGCTTCGTAATAAGCATGAAGCATTGGATGCAAGGTATTAAAACCGAAGCAGAGAAACAATGCAGTAAGCAAATTAAGATTGTGAAATTAGATAGATATGGAGAATACTATAATAGATGCACTAAAGATGAACAAGCACCTGGTTCATTTGTGAAGTTTCTTAAAGAGCATGGGATTATTGCGCAATACATAATGCCTGGTTCTCCGGCAAGAATGGTGTAACAAAAAAAAGAAACCGAGCTTTATTGGAAATGGTGCGGAGTATGCTTAGCAGTGCCAAACTTCCTAAGTTCTAGTAGACTAAAGCTCTTAAAACGACCGTATACATATTAAATCAAGTTTCGTCTAAGGCCATCCCAAAGACACCTTTTGAGTTATTCAAACGTTGGAAATTGAGTTTGCGACATGTACGCGTTTGGAAATGCACATCTGAAATAAGAGTTTAAGATGTACAAGAAAAGAAGTTAGACCTACAGACTATAAGTAGGTATTTTGTTCGATACACCAAAAAGTCCAAAGAATACAAGTTTTATTGTTTGTATCATACCACTAGGTTTATGGAATCGAGAAACGCTAAGTTTCTTGAGAATGACGTGATCAGTTAAAGCAATTGATTCAGGGACCTTATTCCTAAAGAAAATCATTCACATACTTAACCTTCTACCTTAGGTACTAGGTTGGTTGGTGTTTATAACATCCCTTTAGTTTAACTGGCTATTAAACAATCAATTATTGAAGATCCACAACCTGCTGATATTGATCAGACCCAACTGTTCAACAATTACAAGATACTATTGAACATCCAACTGAACAACAAACTCCTCAAGAGAATGTTAATGCAACATTAAGAAGGTCCACTAGAATGAAGAAATAAAAAATCCCTAGTGATTACATTATGTATTCGCAAGAATCTGACTATAATTCAAAGCTGAAAATGATCTTAAAAAATATTACAAATCATGAGTTGTGACAAATCTAATTTGTGGTACAATGCCATAAAAGAAGAGATGAGCTTCATGGCATCTAAAGAAGTCAGGGATTTAGTTGAATTGCCTGATGGTGCGAAGATCATTGGTTGTAAATGGGTCGTCAAAATTAAGAAGGATTCATTAGGCGACATTAAGAGAAACTAAGCCATACTTGTTGCTAAGGGATTCACTTAAAAGGAATGAATCAATTACACGGAGACATTTTTTCCTATATCTAAGAAAGATTCTCTTCATATTATTTTGGCATTGGTTGTTCATTTTGATATGGAGTTATATCAAATAGATATCACAATAACATTCCTTAATGGTAAACTAGAAGAAGTGGTTTACATGAAACAAACAGAAAAATTCTTCTCTAGTGTTGTGAGCATTTGATGTGCAAGCTTAAAAAGTTCCTTTATGGCTTGAAATAAGCATCCCACCAATGGAATTTGAGGTTCCATGAGGTCATCTCTTCATTTGATTTTGTAGAGAATGTCATGGATCAATATATACCAAAATGTTAGTGGGAGCAAGATTTGTTTTTTTCTTCTATATGTGGATGGCATTTTACTTAAGACCAATGATAAAGGGGTTGTTACATAAGGTGAAACAATTTCTCTTTAAGAGTTTTGACATGAAGGATATAAATGAAACATCTTATATCATTGGTATTAAGATCCATTAGGAATATCTCAAGAAACCTATATCAATAAAATTTTAGAGAGATTTTAGATGAAAGATTATTCATCAAGTATAGCATCCATTGTGAAAAATGACAAGTTTAATTTGAACGAGTGTTTGAAGAACAATTTTGAAAGGGAACAAAAGAAGAACATCCCATATGCTTATGCTGTCGGAAGCTTGATATATACTCAGGTTTGCACTCGACCTGACATTGCTTTTGCTATGGGAATGTTAGAAAGATACTAAAGTAATCCAGGTGGACCACTGGAGAGCTGCCAAGAAAGTGATGAGGTGCCTTCATAGGCTGCGTTTGGTCGATCAGATAAAAACCAGGATAGGATATGTTTTATCTTATCCCATGTTTGGTAACTGTCTAGGATAGGATAATGTTGGATATAGAAAGAATATAAACCGGATAAAAAATTCCGAGGGGGGGTGGGATAAGGTTGGATATGATTTCTTTTATTCGAAACATAAAACCCTAAGCTTTTTTTCTTTCTCCTTTCTCCGTCGTTCACCCACAGATGACTCCAACTCCTCTGTTTCCAAAGTATCAATGTCGAAGCCTTCTCCTCGATAACTCTTCGATTCACATCGAAATTTTACAAAAGCGACGAATTTTCGAAGGTAAACGATCATTCTCTCTCTCTCTCTCTCTCTCTCTCTCTCTCTCTCTTATGTTGACTTCTAAAGTAGCCATAAGGTTGGTTGTGGATTGTTTTCTTGTTTCATCTATGTTTCGGCTTACGTAGGTCAGAATTGTAGTTCTATTGGTTTTTTTGCTGGTTGATTGGAGATTGTGTTCTTGGAAGTGAAAATTTAATAGTCAAATCCATTTTAGCATTTCGCACAGCACAAGGTGGGCACGTCGACAGGGCGGAGCGGGGATGGTCTTTAGTTGGAGCTTTGATCAACAATACGACTTGCACCTGCATAAATTTTTTACATTATTTCCATGCAAAGGGCTTCTTTTCCAGAATTGTTATTATGCATTTGTGGCAAAGAGTTATGGTGGAGAGATTTTTTATTATATCCTTGCTCTGTGATGTAAAAGAGATTTTTTTTTTTTTTTAATAATGTTCAAAGCCGCGTAGATGTAGACATGCCCACTTATAGATTATGTCTCACCCCTAACTTTTTAAAGTTTAAACCTACATATAGGTCCTGTTTAGTGAGTCTAGCGCCATCGAATGTTTCATAGGCATGTGCTCATGATGAAGGGGTGTTACAGTGTTTGATGTGGCTCCTCATTCTCTCAGAAAACTTGATTATTTGCTTGGTTGCTTTTGGTTGTCACAAATTTGTTTGAATAATACCTTTTGATTCTTTGATGAATGGCCAAAAACTGCTAAATTTTTTGGTAGTTTTGAATTTGTAGATTTATAAAGACCTTTCTGTTTTTGTGCAAAATATTTTATATCTTCAATGCCCCTAGAAATTATGTCCCTTCTAAACTTTTTAAAAACAGTTAAAGCAAATCCACGAGATCAAGGATTTTCTCCTTATTGCACGGAGGAAGGAGAACCTACTTGAAATTTGATGATTTGAAAAATGATATTATTTTATATTTTTTTTATATTATCTAACGTATTAATTTGTACTTGTCTAATGGTTTTTTTTTTCCTCATTAGAAATGGATCACAATGATGGAAAGGAAATTTTTACCATAATCACAATGATAGAAAGGAAATTTTCACCTTTCTTATATTAGAGGATATGAGTCTCCAAATGTTGCTTTTGTGTATGATGTATATGCTAGTAGTGTCCACTGCTGCTAAAAGGCACTACTGCAAGCATATATTGAAGGATCGGACATTTATTAGAATCCAAGCTCGTTTAGATCACCTTGACCGCCTCATTAATAGCAATGACTTGAATTGTGTGGTATAACTTAGGATGGATAGACGTACATTTACTCTACTATGCGAGTTGGCACATACAATTGATGAGTTAAAAGAAGATGGACTTGTAACTATAAAAAAAAAAATAATAATAAATGGCCATGTTTCTACATGTACTTGCCCATCACGTGAAAAATCGAGTCATCAAGTTAAGATTTATGAGGTCTGGGGAGACAATAAGTAGGTATTTCAACTTAGTTTTAAATGTGATGATAAGAATGTATAGTGTGCTTCTTGTCTCACCTGAATCAGTTCCATAGGAATGTGCCAACGAGAGATGGAAGTGGTTTAAGGTATGTTTGTTATGCTATGTCATGGACTAATTTAATACTTTAAAGATAATGTTATTTTATTAATTTTATGTTTCTAGGGTTGCTTAGGAGCATTAGATGGCACATATAAGGGTACGTGTTCCAGAGGTTGATAAACCGAGGTACTGCAATAGAAAGGGTGAGATTGCATCCAATGTATTAAGAGTTTGGTCATGTGACATGAGATTCGTTTATGTTTTACCTAGATGGGAAGGCTCAGCAGCGAATCCTAGAGTGCTTCGAGATGCTTTAGTTAAACCCAATGGTTTAAAGATCCTTATTGGTATGGTAAGCCTTTATCAATATATTACATTCTATGTATTGTAGGTTTTAAAGGTTCTAAGACAATTAATACTATCATCATTTGTTATTAGGTAATTATTATCTTATAGATGATGGATACACAAACGGGAGGGCTTTTTTGCCCCTTATAAAGGTACTCAATACCATCTACCTAAGTGGACAGAAGGTTGTACACCGAATTCACCCGAGGAGTACTTCAACATGAAGCATTCTCAAGTTAGAAATGTCATAGAAAGATTCGATCTACTTAAGTTACGGTGGGCTATTCTTAGGAGTCTATCTTTTTATCCAATTATAATGCAAGGTCGAATAATCATAGCTTGTTGCCTTCTGCACAACTTGATAAGAAGAGAAATGGCTATTGATCCAATCGAGACACAATTAGATGAAGTTACTACCGTTATTAAAAATGTGGAAACAATTGATGTTGTCGAGCCATCAGATCACTGGACAACATGGAGGCAAAATTTGGTAGTATAAATGTTTAATGAGTGGAATGCAAGTCGAGGACATGGATGAGTTGTATGATTTCATATTATTTAAAAAAATCATTTGTTTTCCATTGTTGCAAGACTTGCGTTATAATTTTTTTTTTTCATTTCTATTAGACATGTGTAATATGGTGCGGGTTTGTCATTATCGAAACATTTATTTCCTATATAATATTTAAATTATGACTTTATCATTTTAAATTTGAAGTACTATGCTGTCTCTATCATTAAATTTTCTCTACCACGTTATCTTCCATCATTAAATTTTCTAAAATGAGATGTTTAGGAATGGAAGGTAGCGATTTCAGTCAAACTCAAGGAAGGGGAACGAAGAGAGACCGACGTGTATGGACAATAGATGAAGAAAATGCACTTCTAGATGATCTTGAAGAATTAGTTACGTGAGGAATGAAAGCCGATAACGGCTTTAAGAGTGGTTACATGATTATGTTAGAGAAGTAGTTTGAAGAAAAGTTTCCTTATTCTACCATCAAGGGTAATCTTCATATAGAGTCAAAAATGAAAAACTTGAAAAATTTGTATAATCGGATATATGACTTGAAGAATCAAAGTGGCTTTGGGTGAGACCATGAAAAGTATTGTGTTGATATTCATTTTGAGGATAGTTGGCAAAAATATTGCAAGGTTTGTGTTCTTCTCATTTTTTTTTTCTTTATTAATTGTTTCATTTTTAACAAAATAATATATTTTCTTTGTAGACCTATCTAGGAGCTACTTCTTTGAGAGGGAAGTCCTTCCCTCAATATGATCGACTAGCAGCTGTACTTGAAAAAGACTGTGCCAAGGGAAATCTCAGTGAAGACCCTTCAGAAGCTCATGCGGCTGTAGATCATGAGGAAGATGAAAATCATAATAATGTGGCAACCAATGGTGTAAGTTAAAACTTACCGCTACCATCATCTTCTCAAACACAAAATGTTTCTGATTCTTCAAGAAGAAAAAGGGCTAAAGCAAGTGACAAATAGATTGCTGGCTTAGTTAAGATAGCAAGAACTTTTGGCTCATTCTTGGAAAAAACTAATGAGAGAATGGAGATGATCACTAGCCGCATCGAACATGCTAAGGATTTAGATAATGACAAACGAAAAATCAATGAGGAGCTTCTTTAAATGTCTTTAGGTACTATGGATAGACTAAAATTATGCAGAAAAATTGTGAAGGATCTTGAGAATATTCATCTATTTTTGGGATTTCAAGGAGACGACAGGAAAGCATTTGTGGAATTACTTCTCCAAGAGATGAGAGAAGAGAATGAGTGATAACTGGGGGTGACGGATCATAATGAATGAAGTCGTATCGAATTAGCACTTTAAGCTTTATTCCAAATTGGACATCTGTTTTAGAGTCTTATATTAGGTGTTTATGATTTTAGTTATATTGAGTTGTTTCCGAGTTTGTAGGAGATATGTTTTCTCTCCCTACTTTTTCTTTTTTTTTTTTTTTAAAGGGATTTTTGTGGCTAGCTATAAGCTTTAATGTTATCTTTTTGGACCTTTCGGTTGTAGCCATGACTTGAAAAGAGGTGGATATGGCTTGAAACTTTATCTCTATGTTGATTGCTAAGAAAATAATTATCTATAATATTCTTCGCCTCTATCTTTTATTTTCTTAAATAGTTTCTCTGTCTCTTTGGTAGAAAACCTAGCCATAAACTTAAAAGAAGCCTTAAGTCAAGACAGCTCCCATCTTATATGGACATGAATATGAGTTTACTTTGGTCAAAATGCAGCTGGCCAATACTCAACAAATGTAATGTACTTTATAAATGCGAATTGTTCAGAAATCGTTCGTTAACGTGATTAATTGTCATTATATCCTCGTGACAGTTGGGAAAAAAAAGTGAATGAACTTCGGACTTTATGCTTTGTTTTAATTGGGCATTTGTTTGATTTGGTATCAGACTTGTACCAAAATGGAAACAAATGAAAAACTTATAAGAGAGAAAAAAGTATTCATGTTTCAAAGTGAATATATGGAAATTGAGGTTATTCTAAAAACGTTTGATGTTAAGGGGGTAACTAAAAGATTATTTCAAAGGAACGGAAAAGATTATTACAATGTGTAATCATGAAATTCGATGAGAATCTGTTAATTTCAAAAAGATATATTGTTTTGGATGATTTTGTGAATATTAAACTTGCAAATTTGTACTTGCCTAATGTATCCGAATTTAAATCCATAGTTCACCAAACAATAGATTGGATAAGATATGAGGATATCCAACGTTGAATCTGTAGTTCACCAAACGGTAGATTTGATAGGACATGAGGATATCCAACTTTAAATCCTTAGTTTACCAAACAGTGGATCGGATATGAAGAAATCCATGGATTTCTTATCATATCCTATCTAATCCTATCTTGTTTAGAAATCCGGACGACCAAACGTAGTCTTAAGATACAAAGGGACGCATGCTTATGTATAAACGGACAAACCACTTGGAGGTGATTGATTACTCGGATTTAGACTTTGCTAACTGTGTTGATTCCCATAAATCAACATGAAGATATAGTTTTATGTTTGCCGGCGAAGCTGTATCTAGGAAGAGTACAAAATAGACCTTGATTGCCACTTCCACCATAGAGGCAAAATTCATTTCTTGTTTTGAAACCACCTTACATGGTATATGGTTAACAAGTTTTACATTGGGGTTTAAAGTTGTGGACTCTATTGTTAGGCTAATAAGAATATTTTGCTATAATTCGACTGTAGTTTTCATGGCTAAGAACCACAAAAATGATAGTCGAAGCAAATATATTGACATTAAGTATTTAGCTATCAGAGAACATGTTAAAGAGAAGAAAGTGATCATAAAACACGTAAGTACTAGATTAATGATAGCTAAATTTTTAACTAAAAGTATGCCACCAATGAGTTATAAGGATTATATATTAAGAATGGGTATTGGTCCAATCATGTAATTTTGTTTCTTCATATGGAAGAATTTGTGAGATTTTTATTCATTTGCAATGTTTTTCTCGATACAGTTGTATACATTCAGTTGTTCAGAGAAAAACAATCATGTTTGACCTGAAATAAACATAAGGTTTATTTATTAAGTTATGTTATCACATATGGGCTGATGAAATGTATTGTAATACACGGAAGATAATACTCGCTCTAAGAGAACTCCTCATCGTGATTCATGTGTTTTATTTCAGTGTGAAGTTTATATGGGTTTGGATTAATATTTCATTTGATGGAATATTGGGATCAAGTAGGAGAATGTTATAATATATTTTATTATTTTAAATGTGATTCCAATTTTGTATTTCTCAATTAATTCCGTTTTATTGTCTAATTTATTACTCGCGTTATTACGTGATATTTGTCCGTTAATATGTTACCATAATAGTCTAGAAGACGTCTGTAATGTAAGAAATGGACTAAAACGTCAGATCATCTAGTTGAAACCCTATTACTACAAAAAAAACACACCATCGAGTTTTGAGGGATATTGGCGAGTTTAACATAAAGTACAGATTTGGTGATTTCATATTCGCAGATCGATCACGCTTCGCACATCCGTCCAAGATTTTAGTGTTTTCCACATTTGCAATTTTCATCAATGGTTGGAGGTATGTCAATCTTTACGTTTTCGCAAATCGGTCCCGAATTTTATACAAATTTATCCGTGAATGATAAATCGGGATTGTTGGTTTTCATTTAGATTTAGTCTAACACTTCTCTCTTGCTCTCACTCCGTGTCCTTTGGTCGACCTCCACTAATGGAGGTTGCTGCACGAGATTAGGCTCACGACCAATCTCTCCTCTTAAGCTGAACCAAACAGACCCAAGATTAAGCTTTTGCACATGGCCCTCCGAGCTCTGACTCATAGATTCACTCCCAAAATCGAATCTTTTTTTGCCTCAAAATCACTGATTTCGACCATTTTGAGTCCCAAAAACTCTCAGACCTCAAATTTTTTTATCGTAGGTCTCCCTTAGTAAAGGAGGTGAAAATTTGCACCAAGACCCATCATCACCGTCTCAACCAATGACGAGACCACAATTACCAGAGCAAGAACAGCTGAAATACCCCCGTTGTGATTCCACCAACTCCAAGTTCTGCTACCACAACAACTACAACCTCTGTCAGCCGCGCCACTTTTGCAAGAGCTGTTGTCACCATCGGACCAAAGGCACGCCTTCCACAACATCCCCGTTGGAATAAGTTATTACAACCCTCCCTTTGTTGACAAGAGAGCAAAACCTCCCTAAATACAATTTAGAAGTTTTCTCGAGATATTCGCTCAAGCTAAGTATAAGAGCAATAATGGTAATCATAAATAGGCTCACAATTTTTCTTTCTTGTCGTATGCTTCTCTTCTTCTTATTTTGACTTCTTGACCTTATGTAGATTCTAACCACAAACTCTGGAGAAGCCCTTGATCAGTAGTTACATTTTCAAACATTTCTATTCTCATATTGTTCTTCATTTAAGCAGAAATCACAAAGCATTTTAAGATTACTCTCGTTTTTGGTACCAATCAAACTTGATTCTTCCACGTGTGACTTCAATAAATTAAAAATCCCAAATATGAAATTACATTACTAAAAGTGTTATAAATTTTCCATGGACAAAGATCCGCTAAAGTTTTGCTTAGTGATCTACATAGAATTATCGTTGACATAAAAAATGTAAAGTATACAATTAAGCATAGTATAAGGAGAAGGTGGCAGAGCCGTTATTGGGAGGCAAGGGATGGTGTGTTCGCCATTGCAAAGATTGCAAGAAAAACTAGAGAACTTGCTTTACCAATTTCTCTTTGCTTATTCATGCACTACCCACCATTCATTGTATACAAAAACAAGGGAGAAGGAAACTAAAAGTTTTAAAAGTTATGTAAGGCGCTTACTTTAGTATCAATAGTTTTTTTTTTTTTTCGAATAACTTAATTGCCACTTTAAAAAAAAAATGATCAATTAAGTGCCAACGTCCATCTAGGTTATTGGAAATTGAACATGACTATATTTTTTAATTATTTAGTCCTGCGTGGCTCATTGACGTGCCTAGTTAGCATATAACCCCTAAACAACGTTGTCTAAAAATTGTAAATAATGATCATTTAAGTACCAAATTTTATTTAAAAGCTATCATTTTAGTGCCAATCGTTGTTTAAAAGATATCAATTCAATGCCAAGCACATCACGTGGAAATGTCATGTGAATTGGATTTTTAAAAATGATGACAAGTCATGTTATAATTTTAATTACAAATGCCAAGTAATCAATTCGGCTGGAATTTTCATCATTGGTACTTAAGTGATCGTTTTTTCTCCGATTTGGCACTTCAGTAAGTCAGCGAAATTTTTTAGCACTTTTAGTATTCTTCTATTGAAGAACAAAGGCAAGTCTAAATATGAAAATTATTTTAATTGCAGCTAAAAAAAAATCTTTCATGTTACACTTTCATTTATTACAACTAAAATGGTATCCTACGTGACTTTCGCATAACAATATATAATTTTACCTACTCAATTCAATGAATAAAAAGTCAACTAAACATGACAATTATTTTCGCGAGAAAATTACTTTGTTATGGTAATTCCAATAACACTTACACAGAATACAACCAAATAACAAGAGATCACACACTTAATTCCTTTCTTTGGCCATAGATCACAAATTTAACTAAGAAAAAAATATCTTTATTGAAAAAGGGGTTAGTACCACAAAGGAAAAAAAAAAAAAACCCAAAACCATGCTCACAATGACACAAATACCTCGGACTTTTTTTTTTTTTTTGTATCATTAAAAACCTTAAATTTGTCTATTATGATATAAATACTCCAAACTTTTCGTGTAATAAAAAACCTCAAATTTATACTAATATGACAGAAATATCTTAGATGAAATTGAAATAAACGATATATATATTTGGGGTTGCGGACACAATGGGTAAATTTAGGGTTTTTAATGACATAAAAAAAGTTGGATGTTATGTTACAATGGGCATAGTTTATGGTTTTTTGTGATATTTGCCCCTTTGAAAACTAAGAAAAAAGATATAGTAGAACCTATATGCATTGCTTAAATTTGTCAATAGTAACGTTTTACTCAACTTAAAGCTAATACAAGTCCGAATCAGAAATATCACAAATTCATTAAGCTTGCGCTTTTTCCACTCCAATTTTAACTTTTGACACTTTTATAACTTTTTATTTTTTTTGGTCGGTGACACTTTTATAACCTTAAAGTGACTATATTATTCACCGTAAATTCTACTCTTAATTTAAGATTATTTTTTCCTTTTTTTTTTAATGCTTGGTTTCAATTTTACTAAAAGACAAAAGGGCCCAGGTAGCTTAATGGCGAGGCTCTTGTGATGGTAAGAACTGTCAAATTTTAGCCACACATTTTCATGGAGGAAATTGGAAGATGGGTTCCACGGGTTTCAATTTTATTTATTTATTTATTTTACTTCCCATTGCTTCCCATCTTCTTGGCTTATTTTAAGATTCGATTAGAGGATTTAAAAAGGCCCAAGAAGCATTAATTTGAAGGGGAAACCCTCACAAATCTCATTAAGTGGAATTTTTTGAATATGGAGGATGAAAAAGCAAATTAAATACTAAAATATAGATAACCACAAATCACAAGTAAAATAATATAACCACTAACTAAAAAGAAATCATTAATAATAAATTAGTAGATGAAAAAATTACCCATTGATTCAAATTTCATAGATGAAAATATGTAAGGACCTAAAACATTACAAGATCAAATTTAGGATCACATGAGTCAAAGCTAAAGTTAAAAAAAAAAAGGGGGGGCTTTCAATAAAATTCCATATAAAGTTTCTTTTTGTGCTATTAAGTTTCTTTAATTTGGGAAAATATCCCTTAAAACTTTTCTTTGGCTGGAGAATAATATTCATTATTTTAAATGCTGCATTAAAACTTTGGGGTCTACTTAAATATCTACTAGATATTCACCTTAAATCTATTTTTCACCAGTGAATCTCCCATTTGTCATCTTTAACACTTGTAGTTTTTTTTTTTTTTTTGTCAGTCCTACTCTATACCTATTCTATACTCACTCTTAGACTTTTTGCCCTGCGCTTGCGGGACGTGGGCGTCGAAACCCACTCTTGAAACTTACACGTCCCCACCCCATCCTCCTCGAGAATGTGGGGGTTTGAACCTCACCTCCCCCTTCCATGTGTTGGAAGGGTGGCCACAGGGGCGAATCCCAGTGGTTAACACTTGTAGTTGACATTGTCTATTTTTTTTTTTTTTTTTTTTATATAACAGCACTACTCTCTACTCATTTCCCAAGACAAAACTACCTATACCCCTCTAAATGGACTAACAACGAGGTCAAATGTGGGGTCTACTCTTGATTTAAGATTAATTTTTACATTTTCTCCTTTCCTTTCTATTTTCTTCTCATTTGGGACGAAATTGGCATCCCACTTTTAAAAATATAGTTTATTTGACAAATAACCAATTAATTATTCTATTAATGAGTTGTATATTTCTTTTGTTTTATTTTGTACTAGCAAACCATTATTATAAAAACAACCTAGGCACAAATAAAACAGAATCTACAAATTTTGCTAAATGCATTTAGTTTGATTATAACTCTATATTTGTCATTACAATTCATGTATTTAAATCGCCCCACTTTCATTTTATTCATGAATCTAATAATTCAATTTTTTTATGACGTCATTGCATGATTTTCTAAAAGATATCATTAAAAAATTTAAAATTTCACAAAGTTAAGTACAATTCTATACATCCATTATTATAATGAAAAAAAAATGCTCTCTAAAACATTATTATGTGCAACATTATATTTGCCTGGATTACATGGAATAATTAGCTATTGATGATGTAAGTAATAATTTTAAATCAAGAGTGCGATCCACAATGGATAATGTGGTCAATACAAAGTAGTAAAAGATGTCAGATGCCAAAAATGGGATGAAAAAAGTGTGAGCCATTCATTAACTGTAAACTTTTCTACTACAATTTTTATTTTTATTTTACTTAAGGTCCTTTGTTTTAGCAATAGCAATACCTACTCAACACTACTTAAAACAATAATTAATTCGACTAGAGTCATGATAGTTCAAATTAACTTGAAAATCAACATCATCATCTCGTGACTAGCCAAAAATGAAATTTATTTAAAAATTTTGAGTATATTGAATTCGTTTGATTAGATTATTTTGCCTCACTTTTTTTTTTGTACAACCCTAATCACCATGCTAGCCAATTTTCAATCCAAAACAACTTAACTAGATAACAATGTATTAAATTCAACAAATGCCAGAAATGGACTTATTGCAGTGTACACATTTTTACTTGTTGAGTTGAAATCTCATTAAATTAGGTAAAAATACATGTGTTGGTTACTAATTTGACTTTCATTGTATCTATAATAAGGGAAAATGTATTTGTGAGTATGCTATAAAAGAATTGAGTTTTACATTTAAGTAGTTATTCCAAGTGTTAATATAAATGCTCACAAGTAGTAATTATGTTTCTTTCTTGTTGGGATCACTATCTTTTTTCTCTCTTTTTTAAAAAAAAAAATATTCTCAAATATCTAAGAATTTTCTGTCAAGATTCTTTTCCAAATTTGCTCCTTGTCTATTTATCAGGTTGCCAATTCCATTTCAATTGCAACGTTGGAAAGAAAGGCACCGTTATGAATAACGGTGCCGTCAGCAGAATAACGGTGCCGTCGGCATAGCAGCGTTTTTGAAAAAAATTCTCACAAGCAGTAATTAAGTTTCCTTTCTTTTTGGTTTCATTTTCTTTTTTAAAAAGAGAAATATCCTCCAATATATTGGTCGCCGATACCATTTCAATTATGTTGTGCGGTAAAAAAGGCCCTCATTATTCACAAAAAATGACAATGCCGTCAGCATAGCAGCATTTTTATTATTATTATTATCAAAATGTGCATCTTCATGTTTCTTTCCAATTATAGATCAATCAATCACCGCATTCCTCAACACGACATGCTTTCTTAGTTAGGGCTGAACGAAACTTCTTACACTTGATTACGAAGTTTCCTAGTGCTGAGTCTTCTTCTCCATCCATAGAATTCGGACACTTTGACTATCCATTAATAGAAACTCCAGTCGTGGTATCAAGGTGTAGTGATGTAGATATCACTTGCTGCTATGACCAACATTTGCAGAACTTACATTGTATATCTCCTTGCATCCACTCGAACACATACGTTAGTGCTTGAATGTGCAATTTTGTCATCATCAAAATCATCGAGTGTGTGATCTAACAATATATTTTGAATTCACATTTAAAATTTAAGAGGTTTATTCCAATTATCTCGATTCTTATACATTACAAAAATGTCCATCCATAGAGTTGTGTTGTCATATAACATTTATTGTATATACAAAGGTTCTTCATGAAACGTTTTTGTAGAAATTGGAGATTGAAGTTGATCTTGGATCTACCTACTTAATTGATAGTGTATAAGTACATAACTATTATAAAAAAAAGTCTTCTTTAAGTGTTGACTCAAATTGTGCCAATTAAGGTCGTAGATTGCTGGAATTGAACTTTCCTTATTGCAAGAAAAGATTTTGGTATTCTCTTCACAAAAGTAGCAATATATGGATGCACTAGTTGATTGCCCCTCATCCTTCTCCTATCTCCTCATTACTTTTACTATGTAATTGTAACTTATCTGTCTTCAACAAACGTAATTTTCTTTTTAGCATAATAAAATAATTTAAAGCTTTGACCATATTAACTAGTCGAGAAAAGCATTTATTAATTATATATATTTAAGAGATAGTACAATGTTTTATATTATGCATGTGAATCTCTAATTTTATATGAATTAGTTTCTTCGTAATTTGATAATTTAGTTTGATGCGAAACTTTTACATCTAATGATACCTTAAAATATTGTTGTATGCAAGCTACAATGGTTCATTCTCTATTGTAACTATATTTTTGTAGGACAGCTTGTTAAAATATTCTTGTAAACGTGGGGCACATAAGCGTTCTCTAATCTCTGTCTACTAAGAAACCGAATCCTTTACATTGGGAAAAAGCTAGGCCCAGCGGCTTCTGTATAAAAAGTCAAACAAACGGAAAGTTTGACTGGGCCAGGGCTAGACGTAGACCAAACGATAAAATTGCAGATTGGGCCCAGGCCTTGTTTGAGAAAATTAAGGGAGAGAACTTTTACCTAAATTTGAAATTACTCACTAACAAAATATCTACATTTTTATCCATCTTCCTCCCCTATTTCCAATTCCCCCTACCTCCTCTTTTCTCTAACAAAGCTGGTTTTTGCTTGATTTAAAGCTCCACTTATTTTACGGAAAATAAATGATTTTGGAAAATATTTTTGTCAAAATAATCACTTGTATCGATTGCAAAAAAATGAACGAAATTTTTTTTGTCGCTTACAAAAATATTTAAATACAAATTGTTGTCATTAATGAAAATATTCTTCATTAACTAATTATTTTAAGCGATCATTTTTAGAAAAAAAAAAAAGAAGAATTTTCAAATTATTCATTTTTTGCAAAACAAGCAGAGCTTCAATTTTCACTCTTCTTAGTTTTACCTCGTAAAAGCTCAACTAGTCGAGTCAGAATTAGGCTCCATTAGAGCCTAGAGATCATCCTCGAGCATTATTCATATACATAAATTACATATAAATCGACATTGGTCAAGATATCATTATAACACTAAACCTCTATTGTGTCAAAAAATATATAGATATAATTCGTAAGCATTCTTTATACTTTAGGGAGTTCCACAGATGCTCACTTTTGAATATCAAACCCTACGTGCCCTTTGGTCACACTAGAGGGTAAAGATGAGTATGGTCCAGGTGAATTCGAGTTGGATCAGTCCACCCCTTAACTCTAGGATCAACCCAGATAGTGTTGATCCTCAATTTTTGAGACCGATGACCAACCCTATTGAGATTGGGTCTGAGGACCAGACCAATTCAATAGGTTCGGTCCGATTCTAGAGTCAACTTGGGACTAACCGATAAATTTTTTTTTTTCATTTTTTATACTCCTTGAAAAAGCGATCGAAGATCGGATTGACTCAATAGGTTCAACGACATGTGAGATCAACGAAGAGAGGCGAGCGTTGAGTGGGGCGAGCATTGAGCAACAAGCAACAAGTGGGGCGAGCATCGAGTGACGAGCAACAAGCGGGGTGAGTGTTGAGTGACAAGCGGCACGAGTAGCGTAAGTGACCAAAAGTGAGTGAGGTGAGTGTTGAGCGGTGAGCGGGGAAGTTGTTTGTTTCGATTTTGGTAAATTGAAGACTAAGAGGACAAAGAAGACAGAAGAGAATGACCACTGTAGGAGGCTACCGTAAGGAGCTATTGACGTCGAAAAAGACATTAAAAGTCTAAACTATTAAAGAACGGTGTAAAATTACTTGGACTCCTCACTAAGGAGCCGTTTAATGTTGTTGACGCTATCTGACTTAAGGTTTTCTCTATATAAAAAATTATAAATAATATATTTTAGATATATTATATATAATATATAGTCATGGTTAGTTCGGATTGGAATGACCCTAAAGGTGCGTTTGGCAACTCGCCAGATAATAACAATTTCTATTCTTTTGTTCTTGGGAGAAGATTTGGAATAAAAATTCCTTTAGTAAAATTTTTATTCTCGGAAACAAATTTTTTTTTTTTTTTTTATATTTTCGAAGTAGATTTGGAACAGAATTAACAAGTAAAAAAAAGTTTATTCTTTTTCCCAAAAACAATATCGAAATCAAACCAACTGATTTTTCTTTTTCTTGTTCTTCTTCCCTCTCTTCTCTTCTTCAACCATCGCTGCTACTATCGCCGTCATCATTATCGCCACCGCCTTCCACCGCCACCGATTATCGGGGACCAATCTAGCGAGATCCAGCAATCTCGCTGGAGGCTCGCTAAGCCAAGGCGAGGTTCGACGAGCTCGTCAAAGGCTCACCCGACCACTGGTGAGCCTTGCTTAGTCGAGTGAGGCTCGGCCAAGCCATGGTTTGGCGAGGTTCGACCTCACCCAAATGGCGAGGCTCGGCCAAACTTGCCTAGCCACCAACGAAGCTTGACCTCGCCAGGCCATCGCAAGGTCAACGTCAGCCGGCCAAGGCAAGGCCAATCTCGCGGTGGCCCAGCGAAGCTCAGCTGACGAGGCACGACCTCGGTGAGGGGCTGGCAAGGTTGTCAACCCTCATTTGGCCAGTCGTTAGTCATCCCAAGGCTAGCGACCAACAACCCTTGAAGAAGAAGAGGAGAAAGGAAAGAAAAGAAGAAAAAAGAAAAAAGAAATTAAAATTATTTAAAAATTAAAAGAAGATGATTTGAAATAAAAATTTTGAGGACGGTACTGAACGCAATTTTATTCCAAGAAATGAAGTTTTTTATGGTTACCAAATGGTTTAAAATGCTTAGAAATTATTCCTGGGAACAAAATAAAAAATAATCATTTCTGATCAGAAATTGTTTACGGGAACAGAAGCGTTACCAAACGCACTATAAACTCCCAAGATTAAGGACTAACTTGCACAATACTAGTTCAGGTATTCTAGGACTAAGGACTAATCCAATCTCTCTAAGAACTAGACTAGGATCAGCAAGATTGAGCCGGTCTAGGGTCAGTCTAGGGTTAACCCTAGACCAGTACTCACCTCTACTCGAGGGTCGAGCCCGATGGTCAATCTTGAGACTTCTTTACTTAAAAAAATGTCTGCTCATCTCTTTCCAGAAGTTGATAAATTATAGATTTGTGTAGGATAAAGCTGGAGTCGCAGGGGGCAGCAATCCCCAATCGCATACTCGTTGCATCTTTTGTAGCTGCTCATGTTTGCTTCTCGTTATCTAAGGACTCAGTGGAAGGTACGCGTTCGACAAATTTTGGCACCATTACTGACTAATCTAAAGAACGTACACTTTGCTCAATGCATGCCTCGTGTACTTGGTGGCGAGTCAATCAGCCTGACCTGATTGTCGAGTCAAAGCAACAGATGACTGCTGATTTGGGAGACCTCAAAAACATGTTGGGTTTTGCTACTTATTCACAACTTTAATCTTATGTGCTCTGACCCTCCATAGACTGGTGTCATCGTACTTTCGGAAAAAGATTAGGGTCATGATGAAAAAAAATAATAACAAATAAGATTGATTAGCTGTCCTCTTGATAAAAAAAACAAAAGATTGTTTATATATTTTTGCCAGAGTATCTTGGCCACCATAGGATCGCGTCAATGCCAGTCAGAGTATCTTGGGCACCATGCGATCGGATATGCTGCCAGGGGTTCAAGACCGTCGTGGGGCTGGCAAAGTATTCTGTTGGGAAGGGATTTCATTCTACCTAATGTGAGCTGGTCTGTGGGTGATGGTAGACAGATCCGAGTAAGAGAGGATAGATGGTTACCTCGTGGAATTTTAGGGGGTCCTACCAATCGCCACGATCCTGTTTTGGTGGCTGAGCTCCTGGATTTCAACCAAAACAAATGGAATGAAGATGCTCTCCATCGGTTGTTTGATGACACGATCACCGCAGAAATCCTCGCCATCCCCGTCGGGTCCATTCAACCGATACGTTAGTATGGACAGCCTCGGGAATGGCTTATATTCGGTAAAGTCGGGGTATCACACACTACAACGAGACGGCGGCTCCACGGCGAATTCTACCAGCCTCTTCATCCCACCACACCCCTAAAGTTCTATGGCGCAAAATATGGAAAATGCAAGTAGAGCCTAAGATAAGGATCTTCTTATGGGCGGCATGCCATAACGCTCTTCCATCTAGAGCAAATCTGTTTAGGCGTCACATCCTGGACGACCCCTCCTGCCAAATGTGTCAAGATCATCCCCCTGAAACCCTGGAGCACCTTTTCCTACACTCGTTCCAAAGACCAAATTGATCTGGTCTCATCCCTCCATCAACCTCATACCACAGCCTAACCCACCTAATCACTGCAATCGCCTAGACGAGTGGATAATGACTCAGATTGAAAATCCCAACTCCCCAAAGCTGGAAGTGATAGCCTACCTCCTCTGGAATGTCTGGCGTCAACGAAACTCCCTCATTTTCCGCCAGCAGCCCTTGAATATGAATCAAGCAGTTGAAGCCACCCTGTCCCAGCACCGGATGCTCCTATCTTCGGCGTTGTTTGAACCCAACAGACAGGAAAAAGAGCGTCAGTCGGGCCAATGCTGGCGGCCCCCGATCCGGGGTAATTAAATGTAATGTAGATGCCTCTTACCGACAGGGTAACATCGAAGGATCCATGGCCGCGCTTTGCGAGACTACCGAGGTATGCTCTTCGATGTATACTCCCGTAGCTTCCCGCGGCGTCGCTCCGGAAGCCGAGATCGAGCCTTGACGCTAGCTCGCATCATCTTGTGGCAAAGGATCTTCGCCGGACCCCGCTGGTGGTTGAGTCGGACTGCAGTTTGGTGGTAGATTTCTTAGCCGAGAAAGAGTTGCCTCCATGGAGACTCGAGCCCTCGTCGCGAAGCTGCGGCGCTTTTGGCATCTTTCCAAACCCTAGCACTCCATCACTGCAAGAGAGAAGCGAATGGAGTAGCTGACTGGGCAGCCAAGGCCCATGGGCGAGACTCTTCGGCCCATCTGTGGACTTCCCCTCTCCCTTTTCCGTTTCGTTCCCTTTTGTACCTAGATGCTGTACATGCTGGTTGTCTGTAGCCTTCTTAAGTTTATATATATATATCCTCTTTCGACCAAAAAAAAAAAAAAAAACGAGGGGTTGACCGAAAAAGTACAATTGCCAATGAGAGTCTTGCTTTGTAAGTGGTGGCTTATAGTATTTGCCCATGTGTATTTTGTTTATCATTTGCTGTCTCTCTTCTCAAGTGGATGTGACTGGCCATCCTGTTAAAATACCACAATGTTAATTCATCAAGCACCCAACGTCGTAAGCACTATTTAAAAATAAAAGGTGTTTTTAAAATAATATGGATGCCATTCGTCACACCTCTTTGGCCACTAGTGATCCATACTAGTGATCCATAGACCCCCATTGTCCAACATAAGCCGAGCACTTGGTTATCCTTTCTCTCCCACTTTTTTCTCGAGGAACATACCTTTTTTCTCTTTGAATTAACGTAAGCATTGGATTTAGAGGGCCACTACGAGCACAAACAAAGTTGCAAAACAAGTTCGTGGTTCCCGTTTGCAGCTTCGATAGTTATCATATTCTTACTTATTGCTTCAAGAAGTATTTTTTGCATCAATCTTCGTGGGATAATTGTCCATAAAGTTCTAAACTTATTATACGACAACTAATTTAGTTCCAAGCTTTTTTATTATATCAATTTAATTCTAAGCTTTTTGATGATTTACCACTTTAATCATAAACCTTTCAATTGTATTAATTTAATCATAGACATGAAAATCTACCGATTTAATCTTAAATCTGTTGACAATTTGTCAATTTAGTCATTTAGAATACTTTTAGTTGGAGCTGTTAACGTATACATCGGCCAACTAGTAACTATCCTAAGTGACATGAGCATTGTGGTTAGTGCCGATGTACATAATTTTTGCATTTTATTTAAATCTTTTTCCTTTTTTTTTGCCTTCCTTTTTTTCCTTCTTTTCCTTTTTCCAGTGGCTAGTTTTCAGCCATGGCCGATGGGGGCGTTGTGGCCCTTTGCCAGATGAGGCCAGCCCTCGCTCAGGCTACAAGGGCGACGGCCCTCGCCTGTCACTAGCCATGGTGAAGTACTGACCAAAAGTATAAGGAAAAGAAGGGGAAAAAATGAAGAAAAAATACAGAATCTTTGTTTAATAAAAAAGCAAAAATTATTCATGTTAGCCTCATCCATGCCATGTAAGATGGTTGATAGCTAGCCGACATCCACGTTAGTAATTTCTAGCAAAATTGATAATTAGCAAATTATCAAAAGGTATAAGATTAAATTAGCAAATTTTTAAAAAGTTTTAGTTTTGATTGACACAATTGAGAGATTAAAAGCTAAATTGACAAATCATCAAAGGGTTTAAGACTAAATTTGCATAATAGAAAGGTTTAAGACTAAATTAACCATTTATGATGAGTTTAGGACTTTTTAGATAATTCTCCCACTTATTCACACTCGCATATTGAAGATCCAAGTACTTTTTCTTTTTTTCTTTTCTTTTTTTTTGGGTCGGAAAGATCCAAGTACTTGAGGAGATCGAATAAGTTGGAAAAAGAATGAGATTCGTTACTTAACTTTCAAATCCTGTCTAACGTTCAAGAAGATGAATTTCAATGGACCATCATAAGTGGAAATCGTCTTTTGAGTGATGATTCCAATTTCTGCCTCCGAGGGCCAGAGTCATGACAGAACCTTAATCATTCGACCTGAAGCTCAATCGAAATGGAATAACGCATCGAGCTCAGAATTTCGTAATCTGGGTGGCGCTCGAGAGGCAGACTATGCTTCCATGATTTGGTTAAAATGAACCCACGAGTACCACATAATATATATAAATTCACTTGATTGAATTACTATTTATCATGATAATCTTTAAGAATGTTCTCTCACTCGAATCATCAAGTAATCGTCATGGTTCGTCAATTAATCTCAATGATTCGGTGGCCATCAGGGGCCATTAGCGTGTAATTTTCTTCAAATCCCTAGGCTAAATCTTTGATCAAGGTGGACTTTTTTGCATCCAAAACAAATCAAAGATGGAGCTTTTAGGTCCTATTTTCTCACTTCCAAAGATTCTTTTCCTCTTATACCATACGGTCTTTCAATTGAAAATTAGTGGTTGGACGACTCTCGCTTACTTCCATCTACTCCGTTTGACAAGGATCTTCCTTACTGGATTATGGCAAAGCGAGTGCCATCGGTAAAATTTTTAAACAATCCATTTAATTACCCCATTATTGATCAACCCAATAGTTATTGTTTACAAAGGTCAAATTTTTGTTCTTAGCTTCTTAGTTTAACCTTAATAAATTGCCCACATATGTTAATTTCGTTTGATTTAAGTCCTTCAAAGTAATATGATATAAATTATTCATGTAACGTTAGAGAATATAAAATGTTGTTGATGAGGGTGATTCCTACCAACGAATCAACCCTCGATACATGTCGTTATCATGCCGTCAGGTACATATGACAGCAATAAACAAATTTCAAGTTTTCAACTTAATGGATACACCTATTTACCCGACATATTAATCTTGATGAGACATCACTTTAGTGTTATTCATTATCGGAGAATTCATAGGTACTGCCACTATCTGAAAAGGGACTGCTAAAACGGTACGGATGCCATTAGTGATGTCCCCTTTAGTCACTTGTCATCCATAGCCCGCCACATATCCAACACAATCCAGCGACCCATTAACGATAACGTAGAAATAGCAATCTGAGCACTTGGTACTCTTTCTCTCCCAATTCTCTAGGGATACACCTCCCTTCTCAACCTTAAGCTTCTACTCTCTCTCTCTCTCTCTCTCTCTCTCTCTCTCTCTCTCTCCTCATTTCCAATGATGACTTAAGCGACGGAGGACCAATTCGAGTACAAAACCTGGACGCCCGGACCCGTCTGACACCAATTTTCCTCTGAAATGGCGGATCAATTTATTGGTTCCCGTTTCTAGCTTCAACAATTAGTTCTGTACACATCAACTTGGTCGCGATTGCGCTCTGAAGGTCGAAGTACGAACCAATCAGAAAACAGTCGGTACGTGTATGAGATTCGTTAATTACAATTCCGTCTAACATTCAGGAAGCTAATCTTCAAAGGACCATTATGACTTGGGAGTCTTCTTGTTGAATGACGATTCCAATTTGCGCCTGCCAAGAACTAAAGATGCAGCAAGCGCCACAGTCGTAGCATAACGTAGTCGTCGAGCGCTCCTCCAATCCGGGCTGAAGATCAATTGAAGTCAAATAACGCATCGAGCCCGGAGCATCGCAATCAAGTCAAGCTCAAGTAGCAGACTAAAGATACGAGCAGAAAATGGATTTGTAAAATTATATGAGAACCAAATCACATATAAAATGAAATACCTAAAAATGAGGTTGTTTTCCACCTTATTGATAGAAAAAAAGGATTGATCAAATTCTATTGAGTTTGATTGATGGTGATCATTTATCAAAGAATGACTTTGGTTATCAAATGATTGAACAACTAGGAGCAATTTATTTACCGTACTTTCGTTTGAGAATGGCGATTTTGGTGGTGGCATTAGTTCTCTAGTATAAGTAGGCGAAGGTTATGAATAAAAGGAAAAACAGCAAAAGGTTGATACTGCTAACTTTGTTGACTAAAAGAGTAATTAGACAAGCGCGGCCGATGCGACTGGTGTCGTAATTGGAAGTAGCTAATGCGGTTGGCTTGGCTTTTGAAACGTTTACTAAACGACACAACTTGTGCAAGTGGTGTCATAGTGACCAAGCTAAGATTGATGCGGTTGGCTTTGCTGATTAAAGAGACGACTAATCGCAGGGAAACAACGACGGCTAATGTAGCTGGCTTTGCTCATGAAGCAACAGCTCGATGGCGCTTCCTCATATGATAGGGCTTTGTAGACCATGCAACAATACGACAGTTTGACATTGGCTAATAGACAAGACGAACGACGTTAAAATCAATGTTGGCAGGAGGATTAGAACTTATTGGGAAAAAAAAATTACAAGAGGCAATCCGGATGCGCACTTGCTGTTCACCGAGCTTACTTAAGATAATATATATTGATTCGCACAATCTTGATAGATATATAAAACCAACAAAAATATCCTAATTATCTCTAACATAGAAAAATATTCTAGAAAATTACTCTAATTATCTCTAACACCTTCCTTTGACACATTTTCGGCAGGACTATGGAAGCTCATGCGAATGAATTACTACGAATTGTGGCAGCTTCTACTCCAATGTATTGAGATGGTCTCTGCGATATGCTATTGTGACATTGAAACGGTTTGATGACCGTGAATGAGTCTCCCAAATGTTATGCCATTCAAATCATCAAGTAACTATCAAGGTTCGATTAATTAATCTCAATGATTTGGTGGCGTCATTGACGTGATCAATAAAGGTAAACTTTTTGCATCCTAAACAAATCAAAAATCATGGAGGTTTCTCACTTTAAACATTCTTACTCGCTTATCATACGACCCTTAAGTTGAAATATAAGTATGATGTGGCGGCTCTCAACTTAGTTCACACACTGCACGTGCGTGTTAGGAGGAGCAAATTAGGAGGTCAGTGAGTCGACTGGCATCCGTAAGTCAAGAAGAAATAGTCAAAATTCGGTAGTAGCTTTTATTAGTTGTTCTCAGAACATAGGAAGAACGAAAGGCAAGGGTACTATTTATAATAAAAGATTTGGTCGGGACTGTTCGCTTTCACTTGGTGGTCGGGTATCTCGAAACTCCTTTGCTTGTGAGGTGTAAAGATCCGATGATAAAATTAATTGAAAAAAGAAGATTTATCGAAAAATGTGAAAAATAAGTAAGTCCACATCCGATCTTAAGCAACCGAAAAGGGATATATTACAATACTGAATGAATTGACTTTTCAGGTGAAATATACTCAACAAGCGTCTCCGAATACGTATCCACAGCTTATTCACACGGGAATTATTGTTTTTAGACGGAATAGTCAGTCTCCACCTAAATCTCCATGCCTACATTTCAAACCCACGAGACGAGGCAAGGATTGGTAGAACGACTATGTAACCTAGGACCGTACAAAAGGGGTTAAATGCTCTGTGGTTCATCAACCACAAGAACCCATGGGCGAGAAGGAATGGATATGACTAATCGAGAAAATATTGAGTGGTGTGGGACTGCCACGTTAGTGTGGTCCCAGACCACTCACGTGGTGCCACGTGTGAGGAGAGGGGGACAAAAGAGAGAAAGAGGAGAGAGAGCGTCAAAGAGGTGGGCCCGGTTCCAATCCTTTGTCCCCCTCCCCTCACACGTGGCACCGCGTGAGTGGTTTGGCACCATGCTGAGGTGGCGATCCCGGACCACCTAATATTTTCGCATGACTATTCAGCCTCCATCTAAATCTCACTGCCAGCAAGTCAAACCCACGCCACATAGCCTTAGACAGTCGAAGAGAAAGTACAGCGTAAGTGGTTTGACTGTTCTCACCGATGAAGGTCTCATTTAAATGAAGCCTAAAGTGAAAACTCTTCCGTCAGTGCCCTTTTGTTCGTCATCCACAAGAACCCACCTGAGAAGAAGGAACGAAGAGTACGGCAATGGCGGTCTGCGCAACGAAGCTATTGGTCTCAGCTTTTGTTGTTGTCGGGCTTCTTCTTCTCCTCTCTGCAAGCATCGTGCATGGCGACGTTCATTACCATGATTTCGTCGTGAGTTGCTTCCCTTTTTCCTTAGAAGAAAGCGAGTTTAACTTGATGTTGTTTCGCTACCTCTAAATTTCTTAAGCTTTCTCCATTGCTTAATGTCTTGTCAACCAATACACATGTTTAAATTATGCGCACAGCTGAAGGAGAAAAACTACACGAGGCTGTGCAGCACAAAGAGCATGTTGGTCGTTAATGACAGTTTTCCGGGGCCAACCATTTATGTGAAGAAAGGGGACACTTTGTACGTGAACGTCCACAACCGAGGTGGCTACGGCGTCACTATCCACTGGTACTCTCTCTCTCTCTCTCTCTCTCTCATGTCAACTTTCAAATCTCACTCTCATCCTACGTACAGTATCCCACATGAAAGTTTGTCCCGTATGTCATTTTTCATATTAATTTCATGAATCGGTCTCAGTATACCATGTTTAAGCAAAAAATAGGTGAAATGTTAGGTTGATCCCCTCTACTTTTACCCGAAAAATCTATGTCATTTTTTTTTTTTTTTTGGCTCAACGGTTTTCGTTGACATGGACAACCGAATTGCTTAATTGGACGTCGGGATATGCGCATCTTTTTTTATACACAAAATTCTTTTAATTGGAGGGAAGGGGGGGGGGACTACTCGAGTTTTGTCAAACTTGGTCATTCAAACTTCTCCAAACTCACGAGCATGGATGCTTGAGCTTCGTTAAGTTTGCAGGGGGCTAGGGCTTGTTTGAGCCTGTGGCCATGACCGCTATGGTTGCTTGAGCTTTGTCAAGTTGAGCCATCGCCGCTTGAGGTTTTTCATCGGTGAGGATGTTAGATTTTATGGGTCTTCGTTCTAATCACGGTGGTTAAAGTTGAAGAAGGAGAAGAAAATGAAGATGACGTTGATGGTGGTGGTGGTTACTCCGAGAGAGAGAGTACTAAAGAAAGGGAACAAAAATTCCACTCGGCAAACTTCTAAGGGAAATAAGTCATGTCAATGAATTTTTAAATGATGTTAATGCTACAATAGCAAATTACCAAAGAAAGGGAACAAAAATTCCACTCAACAAACTTCTAACAGTAATAAGTCATGTCAATGAATTTTTAACTGACGCTAATGCTACAATAGCAAATTCCGCCATTAGACAATTTCAGAGATTTACCAATGACACTTTAAAAAGGTATAAGAGCAATTTTGAACCGAAGAAACTAAAGGAAAATATTGATTTTCAAACAAAAGTAAAGATACCGACCACAACATTCCACTAAAAAATTTCACACCCAGGATGAATTCGACGACAAGCGAGGATACAAGAGATGATTGCGAATAAAACAGAAGCACGTACGTTTATCTGTCGATTTATTCCAGGAACTTTGTTTGAGGTTGATGTAGGGTTTTTGCCACAAGGAAAAAAAAAATCAAGAAAGAGGTCAATAGCAACAGAAAAACTGTTTTCAATTACCGCGATTTTAGGACGAAAGGTTCGGTACGCCGTAGAAGGCAATGATTGGAGTAAGATTATTGCGATTGCCGTAGCCCGTACGGCCCACCCTATCAATCTCGCTTTTTTGCTCCACCAGAACCTTAAAAAAACCGGTGCTCGTACATGGAACCCCCATACAAATATTCGTATAAAATTTTCCTTGGACCATAAATCTATGCTTAAACCTTCCAAAGAGTACTATTATTATAACAAATTTATTTCAAATTAATTTTTGATTATTAGAAACTTCAAACTAGCATATTTATCAAAAATTTACACAAAAATTAATTTTTTATCATAAAAACTCAAACCGGTATATTTATGATAAATTTACTATTTATTAATTTCAATTAAATTTGATTAATATCATGAAAGATACAAACGGTACACCTGTAATGAAAGGAGGGTACAAACCAAAATCAATTTGTATGACGTTAGAATTTGACAGAAATTAAATAAGAATAAATGTGTTATAAATGTACCATTTAAGGATTTTATATAGAAGACGAGCTAGCTATTTTTAATTTGAGTGAGATTTATCCAACTAAGTATTTCGGAACCAACTTATAGACTTGATCGTTCTTGCTTGATTAGTTGCAACTGCTAACTCAGATTTTGATAGGCATGGAGTGAACCAGCCGAGAAATCCATGGTTCGATGGGGCCGAGTACGTGACACAATGTAACATTTCGCCGGGGACGAATTTCACGTATCAAGTTTTGTTTACAGAAGAGGAGGGGTCGTTGTGGTGGCACGCTCACAGCGAGTGGGCAAGATATAGTATTCATGGCCTCATCGTCATTCACCCCGCCGACGGAACGTCCTATCCGTTTCCGCTGCCCGACGGCGAGAAAGTGATGGTGCTTGGTATGTACAACGGTTTCACCTGTAGCTTTCAGACAGTTCATTTCCTGTAATGTGGCAATGTTACTGTTACTTCGCAGCGTCTTGGTACACGGAGGACGTTTACGCGTCCATCGCCGAGAAGCTCGCCGCAGGGTCAGACTTGCTTGTGTCGGAGGCGTACACCATCAACGGCGAACCTGGAGATTTCTGCGAATGCTCCAATGGTACATACTTAAATTGCAGGAAGATGTATTAGCACTAAGGCAGCAGATTCACTCAATTTCTCTGTTTCTTCTCCGTGTTGTGTAGAAACTACGCAAAGGTGGATGGTCGATTATGGCAAGACCTATCTTCTCCGCATACTCAATGCCGCCATGAATGCTGAGCTCTTCTTCGCAATCGCAGACCACAACATCACCGTTGTCGGATCCGATGCGGCTTACCTCAAGCCCTTTTCTTCGGAATACATCTTAATTAGTCCTGGACAAACTATAGACGTCCTGGTCACGGCAAATCAGCCTCCGGGTCGGTACTACGTTGCCGCTAGGCAATACTACAGCAACCAGGTCAAATACAGTGGGTACGATCACACCAACGCGACAGCGATTCTTGAGTATAGTGGAAACCACACTGCCCCATCGACTCCCGTCTTCCCGTCCGGCCTTCCATCGTACACCAACTATAAAGCTGCGACAGGCTTTGTGCGGAGTATGAGGAACATCATCGATCACGTCAATGTTCCAATGAATATAACGACTCGCATGTTCATCACTGTGTCGCTCAACCAGTTCATGGTCGAAATCAATGATACAACAGAAGAAGTTTACCCAGCTGCAAGCGTAAATAACATCAGCTGGTATAATCCTTGGACCGACGTACTGCAAGCATATTACAGGTTAGCCACGCTAGATCTTTGTTATTACGATCGTCAATCCTCGATGCTCAAAATGCAAATATAGGTTAAAGGGTGAATTTAGATGTTTAAATTGATTAGTGAATGTAAAGTTCGCTAAATGCGATCTAATTTTGAGTAATGTTTCTTCAATTGCGCTACATATCACTTGCAGAAATATCAGCGGCTTCTACACTACCGATTTTCCAGATGATCCGCCGACTTTCTTCAACTTCACCCAGCATAATTTGCCTCTCAACACCACGGCTGAACCGGAGAGAGGGGCGAAGGTGAAGGTGCTCGAGTACAATGAGGAGGTGGAGATAGTGTTCCAGAACACCGACGTGATGAACTCATCCGAGAATCATCCTATGCATTTGCATGGCCACAGCTTCTACGTGCTCGGCACAGGTTTCGGCATCTATAACAACGAGACGGACCCTCCAACTTTCAATTTGATCGATCCTCCTTATCAGAACACCGCTTCAGTACCCAAGGACGGATGGCTTGCCATTAGATTCAGGGCAAGCAATCCAGGTTAGTACAGTACAGTAACAGCTGGTCACATTTTCCACTTCTCTCTGGCTCAGCCGAGACAGCGAAGGGTTCTCTACACCTGCGGTGATGGACAGAAGTTTTGAGAATTCAAGAGATTACCTTGATGGGCAGGGACAAAACTTAAGCTAATCGAATTTTGATTTCCATCCCTGACGTTGAGTACTGTCTTTTTAGGGTTAGAGAGCAATCTAAGCCCAAAGGTTAATGCTTTTGTGTTTTTCTCAGGAGTGTGGCTATGGCACTGTCACCTGGATAAACACCTCACTTGGGGCATGAACTCCGTGTTCATTGTGAAAAATGGCGGCACCGAGGACACGAGCATCCGAGACCCCCCGGCTTACATGCCTCCGTGCTATCCTGACAGCAAACTTCGGCTCGAGGAGTTCTCCGACTCGGATGAGAAGCTATACTCGACTTTGATGTGATCCGACTCAATACATCTTCCAGGCATTAGCAAAGGAAATCTCTCTTCCTTGAAATAGTTCACCGAACGCATCAGGCGTCAGTCACTAAAACCGGTTGCCATTATGTAAGTTAATTACTCGACTTAGTCCTATTATCGGCATGAATATCATGTTCATAGTTACGGAAGCCCTTGGCCTGCCTTATAATAAACTTGAGATGATTTTTGGCTCTTCTGCTGTATTATTCTTATTATTATTATTATTATTATCATTATTATTAGTGGTGGTGATGGTGGTGGTGGTGGTGGTGTTGTGATTATTTTTAAGATTTTTGGTTCTTCTGCTGTATTATTATTATTATTATTATTAGTGGTGGTGGTGGTGGTGGTGGTGGTGGTGGTGGTGGTGGTGTGATTATTTTTAATCATGAATTACAAGTTGTGCTGGGCCTATTTATGTAGAGCCCATTTTAATAATTATGTAGAGTTGGCCCAGATGCAAAGCCCTCAAGTTTAAAGCAGAGACTGTGAAAGTTGCGCCTCGTTCGCACTCATCATTTCCTATACATGACCAAAGAATTTTAAGCTTTTTTTTTTTTTTTTTTTTATTTTTAAATTGTCTCTGATTTTCACATGTTGAAGTTAGGAGTGAGCATATCGGATGGATCGAACTAGGAACTGTCTAGACAAGACTATTTGGTCCAGTTCCCGAGGCCGTCGATCCTATTCTCGATTCTGGGGGCAACCACATCAACTCTTTTTGTTTTAAATATTTTTTCATTTCTTAAAAGTAGCAATAAAAACTAAAACAGTAACAATTCTAGTATTTTTTTTTTTTAATTTTTAATCTTTAATTTTTGCTAAATGATTGGTTTCATTAGATTGGACCGAACTATCCAATCAAGTCCATGATCCCAAAACCTTAAACAATTATCAAAAGTCACTTCAACTAAGGGTAATCAGTTTTCAATCTAAGTCCAATCCCATCTAGGAATTAAGACACGGTAATTATATTTTAATCATATGTTCTTAATGTTAATGTTTGCAAGTATAGTGGTATAAAATGGAAAAATTACATCACAAATTCAAAAGTTGAAAAACCAAAACATGAACTTATGGTTTGTTTAAATATTTAAATAATAAAAAACGTATTTATCTAACAACTTAAATTTTTAGAATAGTTGGTAATAGTCCTATAAATTTTTACATAATATTAGAGTTGGAGATCATAAATATGAATTTTTCAGGCCCCATTTGCCTCACTAATTGAATTTCCATGCTTAGTACGAGTCAATTAACTCTTAAAGCTTCATCCAAAGAGTCCATTATTGCCATCTCATTAATTTTATCCAATTTGAATGACGGAAAATATAAACATAGTAATTTTTTTCAAATGTTTTAGCACATGTGGCACTGCAAACAAAAACAAAAAGAACAACCGCGAAGAGAGAGAAAGAGAGAGTGTTTGGGACAACCGGATGAGATGTTGCTAAATGTTTTACTATGTCAAAAAATAGGAAAAATAGATTTACTACATTAAATTCGTGTATTTAGCTTTAACCCTTCTAGGATGATTAAAAAAAAATGGAAAAGGACGTTGCTACCACCTCATCTTCTCGAAAAAATTAACAAAGAAGTTATAAATCTTGCTAGGGGTATGCAAAAAAAGGGACCCGCCTGGACCGCCCGGAACCAATGGTTTCTAAGGGAACCAATCCGGTTCCCGGTTCCAATTTATGGGAACCGGTGGGCATCGGTCCGGTTCCCAGTTCCATGGGCAGATCCGCCCACCCAAATCGGACCGTTATATTATAATAATATATTAATTTTTAATATTAAAAAAAAAATTGAAATTAGCAAATCTAAAATTTAGGGCTCCATCTCCTACTCCATCTCATCTCTCTTAGTTTAAAATCTCACCCAGCTCCTTCTTCCTCTCCAATTCACCTCTGAATCTATTCATCTCCCTTTGAGTCCCTTCAAGTCCTAGTTCGACCTAGGCGAAATAGTGAGTTGATTCTCTTTTTCCCCCTCGAACTTAACTCTCTATCCACGTCGTCGCCATCCTCGTTGCCACCTCCGCATTCACTGTCACTATTGTCCTCTTCGTTATTGGGCTCGTCCCGCTTCTACCTTCCCTCTTCCTCCTCCGCCTCCTCAGGCTTCTCTCTATCGTCCTTAGCTTCGAGGACAGGGGTGAACTCTAGGTCTAAGAACGGCTCGTTATCCCCGTTGTCCTCCTCATTGTCAGTCTTGAGGGAGGAGTGGGAGACGGCGGAGGTGGCAGCGAAGATGGTGATGGTGGCCTGGACAGAAGTGGCGTGAGGGTTGCAACCACCGCTACCACAATGCTAATACTTGAGGAAAATAAAGCTACCATGGTCGGGAGAGCTAGAATAAGTAGATGTGGGGAGGGCGAAAAGGGGAAGGCGCGGAGGTTGGACCGGTTCTATGGATCCACCCGAGAATTGGACCACTCGGATGGATCCATGCAATGAGTGGGCGGTTCTCGATTCCATTTTTCGAAACCGATTCTTAACGGGCGGTTCCCGGTTCTAAGTCAGAAACCGCCCACCCGGATCATACACACCCCTAAGTCTTGTAATTATACTAAATCCCTTTTTTTTGCCAATTTGATCCTAAATTTTTTGTATTTATGCCAATTTAGTCCATCAACTCAATTTTGGGCAGCCGAACTAACGTAAATAAAATTTTAATAATACTTTATTTTTTCCAATTATTTATTATTTATTTTTTCTTCTTTCTTTTCTTTTTTTCCTCCTCTTAAGCTATTGGGCAAGTGCCGGAAAGCCCTCGTCGACCGCAAGCGAAACGACCTCCCCTGCAGCTAGCAAGGTCATGGCCGCCTTTGCCTGTGGTTCCCACGCCTCACACCTAGATTCTCATGTGTGTGGGTCTTGAAGACTAGCACAATTTCTCTCACAACGTGGGCATGAGGCCCAAATCCTAGGTGCGAGGTAGCCCCCAAGCCTCACCTGGATTTGGGCAAAGTTGAGTAAGGGCCATAACCTTGTGGTTAACGAAGGCTTCACAGCTCTCGCCTAGCACTAGCCGCTATGGGCGAAAAAGAATAAATAATTATGAATTAGAAAAAAATATTATCAAAATTTGTTTGTGTCAACATTGGTCGGACGGACCACCCACCGTTGCAGCGTAGAGGGTAGAGCCCGTGCTCTCCACCGCGGAGAGCCAGGTTCGAAGCCCCTGTGAAGCAGGGAGGCTAAAGCGTTGTGTGGTGACTTGCCCGGGGTGCGTGGGTGGTGGTTTCCTACGTGCCTCTCCAGGGTTTATTCTCCGGCTGCTGGCCATGCGGGGGTTCCCTAGGTTACCAAAAAAAAAAAAAAAAAAAAAAAAAAAAAACATTGGTCGACGGCCGAACGGGCTGATGTCCAAGTTAGAACTAGTCGGCCAAATAAATTGAATTAACATAAATGTAAAAAGTTTGGAATTGAATTAGCGAAAAAAAAATGATTAGGACTGAACTTGTTTAATTACAATAAATTTAGTTATTTTTGATAATTTTCCCATCTTCCCTTACAAGGGTTAATGGACCCCGTGAGGAGGTGGCACGACAGCTAGTACCTATGACAACAATTTCGCCGTAAATCCAACCGTGATAAAATCTCGACAGTCAATTTGTTTCATATAAACACTCAATTTGCTTTCGTAACATGATCAGATCTCTACATATCTCATACGTTCGCCACCACCGGCTCTATCTCTCGAGTCTCTCCACCTTTGAAGACGCTTCGTACGTCCTTCAGTGCAATTGGAACTGGTGCGGTGGTAAAAAGCAATGGCGCCACCATTGCTAGAGCCCCCCTCATTGCTGCATAGGGCCCTGGGGAAAACGGATGGCGGTGCCGTCCCTAACGAGATTTTCTGTGCGATTCGCCAACTTCTTTTTATAAACAAAATTTATTTTTTATTCGGCCCGTTTTGTTTCTCAATTTTTGATACTTTTTCTAAGGTGGAGTCCACTTGGCGTCATATCACATTTTTCGAGTTAATCAAATTTGACTGCGTCAACTGGAATACTTTATTCTTGCTCAAAAAAAAAAAAAAAAAAACCGGAATACTTTATTGCACTTCTTATTTTTTGGACATATTTTTTTGATTGCATTATTTAAAATTCTTAAGACTTGATATTAATAACAGATTTTTGGATTTTCGATAGATTTATCTCAGAAATGAACAAAGAAACGAAAGAGCAGGAGATACATCTAAGTTACTATTTCTTTCTTCAACAAAAAGGCAGGAATTTGAGTGTTTTACCCTAAAGGCCTAATTACGAAATGTCTGGGTTCAGTTGTAATTGTATTTTGCATAAGCTTATAACTCAGTTCCGAAATTGGCAAAACCAGTATTAGTTGGACAATAGAGAAGGAATTGTTCTCTAAATCTATCAAAATTGATCATAAATCCATTTCTTGATCTATATTTGATGAAGTTGATTGTTATATAGGTTATATTTGATAAATGACTTGTAATGGTAAAGTCAAAGATAATATAAGTGTTAAATGAGTATATAACTTATTTAGACTCAATTTATCTTTATGATTCTCTTTTGCCCTCATCCAATCTTGCGCTCTCTCACTTCGTACTCACACTTTAATTTGGGTATGGATTTTCCTAGATTATGTCAAGTGTTGAAGTGTTTTAGTAATATGAATTGTATCAAGTATGGGTCTCGAGTATTTATATTGTATGAAAATATATCAAAAATATTTAAATAGGTTAATTTAAGTCGACTAATTTTTAATCTGATCATCCATTTGATAGATCTATAATTTGCTTACGAAGTGAATTGAATGCACGATCTTACAAAAGACTTGCAATCATTTTAACACTTGAGCATCGAGGGGTTACTTCTATTACTTGCCAAATAGAGGGTATTGGCATCAGCTTTGATACATTGTCTTCTCACTTCGATAAAAATTTGGAAATAAAGGAACAGATGATAAGGAAAATAGAATCCCACTCCTTTTTCCTGCTCCGTCATTTAATAACGCCAAAAAATCGTCCCTTTCACTCTTTTGCCTTTTCGGTGCAAAATACTCGAGTCCAAACAGTACAAGGAATGGGACATAGATTTCTTCAAAGTTCAGTCTGCAAGTGAAAATAGTACGAGATTTGTTCGCTTACTGTTGCTGCAAAATCGACACTCCTGCAGCTGCAGACTTGCAGTCCCCATCTACTTACTACACGCTCGCCGCTGCAGAATTGCAGTCACCATCTACTTTCTCCATGCAATTTACAAAAGCCAAACGCATGCAACTGAAATTTTCACGATTGGCGTGTCGGTTGGCGATACGGTGATGGTTACAAGTTACGACCAACGCATCGATGGCGATGAACACTTGCGGAGGAGCTTTTCTTCCCTACTAGGTGTTTTCGAAAAAATAAAAAATAAAACGCTAATTATTTACCGGCGGTAACTTGAAACCCACATGCTTATTAAAGAGGTGTAGAAGTGAATCTTGAAAGGGCCAACTTTAGAATTAAGAAATCAGAATTATTAGTCACACAACTAAGGGTGTGGAGTATCATACTCAATTCAAGTTTCACTTGAAACTTACTCGTCGAAATCAGTTCTCAAATTTTTTGAAATTGAACCTACTTGCGTACTATGAGATCCCTATTATATATATTATGATATATTCAAGTTCCACCGTAGAAAATTATTATTTATAATGACTATCATTTGCCGTTACAATTTATAAATTACAACTCATATTAAAACATACAAAAAAATGAAACATTAACACCGTAAATATTTTAGTCATGGATATGTTAGAAATGGAAGTTCAAGCTAGTGGCTTCAAATCACACACTCATAATGGGATAGAACAAAAAAAATACAAAAACTTATTCTAGGAACTTGGAACTTACTCATTGGAACTGATTCCCTAATTTTTTTTAGCTTGAAATCTACCTGGTGGGAACTAATCTAGTTCTTTGGTTCCTAGTTGTACATTGGAATTATACTCACTTGTACACACAAGTTTATGTTTCACATATGAGAACAAACCTTCTCAAAAAATTACGATGCAAGGTCTAATTGTCTTTGGGATAATTACATGAATAGTCCATAAATTTTATCTCAATGTTCAATTTAACTCATTTGATATAGTCCATAAATGTTAACACAATATGCAAGATGATCCATGAATTTTTAGTTTATTTAATATGATCCTTGAATTTTTTTGTAAATGTTCAATCTAGTTGCTGAAATATTATGCCTCCAAATTCAATCGAGTCCCTAGATTATCTAGTTTGGGGACTCAAATTGAAAATGAATCAAAGGTTCAATGAACTATGTTGAACAAACTAAAAATTTACAAATCATATTACACATTGAGTTGAAATTTAGGGACCACATTAGTTTGGGGATCACATTAGATATTGGGGCAAAGTTCATGAATCATTTGTGTTATCTTCCAATTGTATGGCAAATCACAAGAATTATTTAGGGAGAAATTTCTTGATAAGGATGGTAGGACATGTATTCGAAAATATTTGGATAGTATATTTGACAAGACTCGCTGTCCGCCTAAGGCCCTCGTGAAACTTATCAGATCAAATGTTAGAGATGATTTTTTAGTGTATGAAATATATTCATTGAAATACTTGTCGAACTAGAACTTAACCCGTCTAGATGCTAAAGTTTACACTTCAACACAAAAATTCCGTGTCTTAGGATTTATTTCAAAAGTAGAAAAGTAACTCCTAAAAAAATTAATGTGATCCATTTCATGGTGACTCTTTTGATCATAATGGTGACTTAACTAATAGTAGAATGGACCCCCAAAAAATCCGGCTAATATAATAGAATACCTATAAGTTAAACTTGCAAAAAAAAATTAAATAATATGCATGTTATTACATTTATAATGCTTTTTTTCAATAATAAATTGGAAAAAAAAAAAACGCTATAAGAACATTGCGAAATGGAATTTGTAGTTTATAGGTAGCATAACACAATTGTTTATGAAGAAACTAAAAATATCGATCTTAAATTGAGAAAAAGGATTTTTTTTTTTTTTTTTTTTTTTTTTTTTTTTTTTTTTTAGTGTCAAGGAGTAAGACAAATTTATAGAAACAGTTGGTCGGTTGTATTTTAACTACACTGTCTACGTTGAAATTTTCAGCAATATATTGTCCGATGAAGGTTTAAAGTACTCCCACAAGCAGACAAGCAAATAGATAAATGAATAACCCATAAAAATTTGAAAAAAGGAGAGGGAAGTTATAAGAATTTTCAAGTCAGGTTAGTCTGCAGCAAAGATCAAAAAACATTTTTGCTTATGTACCAAAAGGAAAAGAAAAGCAAATCAAGATAACAACATATAATTGGGATATTAAGTGATATTAAGAAATCACTGTATATGAAAATCACATATTAGACATTCATAATGTATATGGTAGACCTCTTGTGGATGTTCACATTGGTAATTTTCATTCAATCTTATCTCACCACCTAATTCATCACGTCCATAAAATAAAAATAAAACTTGATTGATTACTAAGCTCGTTCCACAATAATTAGCAATTTCTGTTTGTTGGGAAAGAAAGTTTGGTTTTTCATATATTTTAACAAAATTTCACAATCTCTAGAGTTTCCATTGAGGAAATCGTTTGTATCAATGTCCTCAAGTTTCAATCTCTACATGTGAAATGTTAAAAGATGTCACATGCAACCACTCGCCGTGGTGGCTCAGCTGAGTAGGCATTCCTTCTCTGCCGGAGAGGTCGAGCGTTCGAAGCCCCTGTAATGCAAGTTGTAGGGAGGCTAGTTGAGAAACTAGGTGACTTACCCGGTGGCATGTGTGTGGTGGCTAGCACATGTCGCCCAAAGAGTTTACGGCGGCTACCGACCAAGTTGGTTTCTCCTGTCAAAAAAAAAAAAAAAAAGATGTCATATGCACGTTTACAAGTCACTAAGGTCCCTAATAGTAGTTTTTATCTCACCCTAGCATGTCAAAGAAGAAAATTCATTTGCAAATAAATGAATATTCAACCAAGTTTAATTTTCAAAAGTATTTTATTCAATGATTAAAAATAAAATTGGCCTAAAGAAATGGAGGTAAAGATCAAACATGAATTTGCACTTACTGACAAACCAAACGAAAAAGAAAGAAACTGTGAGTTTTTTTTTTTTTTTTTTTTTTCATTTTGACCAAGTTAAAGAAAGTGAAAAGGTACATGCCTCCCTCGAGGCCTCCACCATAAGTTACCCCAATTTCAAAAGGGAAAATGTCACAAATGGTCATTGAACTATTGATGAATGTCTGATTTAGTCCCTGAATTTTCAATTTGCTCAATTTGGTCCTTGAACTATTAATAAATGTCCAGTTTAGTCCCTGAACTTTCGATCGGCTCAATTTAGTCCATGAACTATTGATAAATGGTCCGATATAGTCCTTCGTGAGAGAAAAAGCACAAAAAAAAAAAAAGAAAAAACAAGAACGAAGAACTAAATCGGACAATTTATCAATAGTTCGGGGGCCAAATCGAGCCGATCGAAAGTTCGGGGGCCAGATCGGACATTTATCAATAGTTCGAGGGACCAAATCGAGTAAATTGAAAGTTCGGGATTAAATCGGACATTCATCAATAGTTCAAGAACCATCCGTGACATTTTCCCATTTCAAAATGCAAGACTTAAAAAGCAGAAAATTTTGTAAATCCTCAAAGTGGTCACGTCAACACATCAAGAGAGAGAGAGAGAGAGAGAGAGAGTGCATGAATGTAGTTACCTTTAATTTGGGGAATGGCTGACCAGAAAACGAAAAGGCGAGTGAGAGGAAACAAGAAGTGATCAAATCAAGGCTGGGACAGGCTTTTCCTGTACAGAGGGGGGGTCGGAAACTACAGTTTTCCCAGTTCCTCATGTCGTCCTGTGCCATCAATATGAAGTGGGACCAAACACTCACCTAACCCTACACGAAGTAAAGATAGGGGATATGACACAACATCAACCCCCTTGCTTTTCTCTCTTTTCTCTTCAATTGCTTTGCCCACATGATCTTTTCTTTCTGTTCCTCCTGTCCAGGGAAAAAAAGTCCTCTTACATGTTCCTCATCGAGAAAACTAATATTGCCGAATTCTTTTTAGTGTCATGTGAAATCAGTATGCTTATTGATGAGGTAGATTCTATTGGGTTATTGATCTGATTCACTTATCTAAATTATCATTTATGGTCTAAGCATAATTTTGTACATGTTGCTTTTGTAAGTTTGTCATAATAAATCTAATGTTATCTCATAATAAATATTTATTTTAACTAGCATAACAGTTTTTAGGGTATTATGAGCATAACAGTTTATTAAAAATCATAAATTTTTAAAGAAATAGGTTTCACAATAATTTATAATTATTTATAATTTGATTTTTTGTGATTCATAATAAATTATTATTTTCATAATATATTAAACATTATTGCTTAATCATTTCTCTAAATATTATATTACTAAAACAAACTATCTTGGAACTCTCGTATCATTATGTATATTTTGAAGTGTCACATGTCAATAAGAGGATTTGATCATATAATAAGGTGAGGTAATTCGATGAGATAGATCGCATCGCCATATCGCATCAGGTTATGTAAGCGCCGTACCGTAGACTTTCTCTCCTTTTCCTGTCATTTGACGAGAGAAAAAAAATATTTCTTCTGATGGACGTCACTCCCCTCTTGAGATCACCCTTCAACCATTTAGACCCATTCAAAAGCTCCTTCCATCTTTTTCTACTTTTTCGCTTCTACCCCATTTGGTACCCCTCACCACCTCTTTCCTTCAATCCTAACTTTGGTAGCTTGGCTAGTTTGATAACTAGACAGAGCTGGTTCACACGCACGTTTGACAAAAATCACATGAGCCGATAGTCCTCTCCATATTTGATCAAATTTGCCCCATGTTTCATTCTGGTTTTCTCACCACCTTCTGCACTCCAATCTTCCCAGCCAAAGCCAAGCCAGCACAGAGTGCCCAGAAGTGAAACATGGGTGTGTTTATACGAGCTCTTAAGTTGCTGTTTTGGTTGTCTCTGTACTTGTTCATTCTCTTTGTTGCGCATTGTCATGGATCAAGAAGCACCCAGCAAGCGTTTAAGATTAAGCCAAAGCAATCTCATGATAATGGGATCCGCCACTTCTTGGGGTCCTTGCCTAGACACTTCCCAGTACCAGCCTCTGGTCCTTCGAGGAAGCACAACGACATTGGCTTGCAAAGCCGGACTTCATCATCATCACCATGAAGATTTCGTCAGAGAGAATTTTGGCAAGAAGGTGATGGATCGCATATTACTATAATCGTGCCTTTTAGTCTCTCTTTTTTTGGAACTTTTTTTTTTTTTCTAAATCTCTTTTGCCATTTTGCTTCAGCAAAATGGAAAAAGGTTGGGTTGTTACTATGTACATGGAGTGGTTGGGCTAAATCTTTTTGGAGATTGAAGACATGGGTTAGGGGGATATGTTGATTTATGTACTTTTTAATCGCTTACTTTATACATGAAGATTTTGCTGCTTGTTCCCTTGCTTTATTTGAAAAAGAAAATCAAAGATTAGAAGATTCAGATGTCCAGTGTCTTCTTAAGCCTTGGCTTCTGCGTTTGGGTTTCTTTACTTTCTGAACATTTCTTGTTGTCGCCATGCAGCCACCGTTTCTGGTTCTCGTTATCCACAACCATAAAGATGATAGATAAAGCATAGAGCTGAGAATGCTTTATTTTGTAGAATTAAAGTATAAAAAGTGAACGGTTTTCAAATGATTTCGCATCAACACGATATAGTGGATCCAAAGTCTCAGGACATGATTGACTCTTGCATTGGATTCGAAATATGTTGAAACTGAGGTTTTGAAATATCCATATAACATACATATAAAAGAAAAGGAGCTTCATGATTGTTGGCTCCACAACATTGTGACTGGCGTTTTCTTTCTCATTTTTTTAAGAAACGGGGCAAAGTCTGATTATTACATTAAACTCGCCTGACAAAGCTTAAATAGGGGAATCAAACCTATTGATGGCCTATCTAACGCTGGAGTGGCATTTACATAACAAGATTGAATAATCCACTTGGCTAACCAATTTGCACATGAATTTTCTTCCCTAAAAGCATGAAGAATTCTGACTTGTTGGAAGTACTTTAACAATTTCCAAATTCAAAAGTTAAGAGGATGTTGCCGAATGGTGAGAGATAGTCAATTTCTGAAACAGTGCAATTGCCGCTCGTGAGTCCACCTTCACAATTATTTTAAGAATTCCAAAAGAGATTGCCAATTTGGGTCCCAAAAGAATACCTCGAAAGTTCATCTCTTAATGACGAGCACACTCCCAGATGTTGAGCAAAACTGGCAAGCCAATTGCCTGACTCGTTGCGGAGAAGTTCATCGACCAAAGCTAGACACGAGTTGCTTTTTAGAGACCCTGTTAGTGTTAGCTTAATCCAACCGGAGGGAGGGGCTATCTCCAACCAGAGGGAGGAGCTATCCAACACACATACATCTCTATAAATGTATATAAATCGTGAGTGTATCATATGTGTACAAATCAATCAAGTCGCCAAGCGCCATATGACAAATGTGGACTCGAGTTCACGGAAAGCTCGAGATTTTGGAGCAAGGTGTGTGAGTCCTCAAAATCATAACTTTAGGCTTCCTTGTTTCGCAAAAAGTGGATTGTTTGAAAAGTATTTTTCTTAAAAATAATTACATATATCACTTAAAATAAGTAATCAATAAAAAATATTTTCATTATAAATAATAATTTATATTTAAATTTTTTGCCAACGATAAAATAATTAAGTTTCGTAAACGATATAAATAAATATTTTTAGAAAGATATTTATCAAATCATCTTCTTTCTATGAAATAAATATAAAGTGACGTGTAATTCATGGGTTCTGAAATTTTTTCGGGAGTCAGCTCCATAATTTCTTCAGAAGATGCAATCTAGAAATCCGACAGCTTCTGCTTCCTTAGCATCGGAAAATCTAGCAAGTCATGCAAGAAAGTTGACATTTCGAAGAGTTATCTGGACGGCTTTGCATGATATCGCTGTCGATTTGCTGGAAGGCCTTGTGGGTTGTGGCTAAGGGCATAGAAAGGGCCACCTACGGATAGCGCACGGTGACCGTGTCTTAGGTTAGCTGAAATCCATGTCGACTGGGTGACGACGAGACAACTTCATCCAAATCTGTACCTGCTAATCAGTCTGCCAAAGCCGACGGCAACGCTAGTAGCCACGACAATTTAAACCCTTGGGTCCACTTTGGGAGAGCCAGCAACAAATTTATGGCGTCATTCTGTGAACCGCTTGCTGTTGCTCTAGCATTATTCCAATGCAAATAGGTGTTTTAAGAGTATTTTTCTGCATAAATTGTATCATATCGTACTCCGTTCTTTATAAATGTCTCGAGAATATCAACTTTATATGTTTGTTTTGATGCTTGATAAGCACCTCTAGGGCACCCGTGGTCAACAGCTGTGAAATTACATATCAGAGGGGGAAAATAGTAAAGTGGACTTCCTTGCTATAGAGTATGAACTCTTTTGTATTGTCAATTAAGCTCAAGCTGTCAGCCACAAAAAGAGCTTTCGTCGTTATCTCTCGTTTTCGTCAAAGCTTTACGAAGCATATGTCAATCTGCTTACTATATTATATAAAAGAAGAAGCTCGCGGCAAAAGACAAGGACGAAAAATTATTGCGTGGACGCACAAGCTAGTATGGCCTATGGACCTAGGTCATGATTTAATAGATTTAAAGCTGGAGTTATTTGCTGAAAATTTCATATTAAATTTTCTTTTGGTAAAAATACTTTTCAAGAAAATTAATCAACTTTTTTAAATATATTTTATGATTTAGGAAAAATGGTTCTTTCTTGACAAAAGCGGAAATCATTTTCTTTCGATCTAAATTTGTTATATGTATTTTATGGAAAACATTATTCATAAATCAATAAATTTCTTGTCATCCAGGTATAAAAAAGGTCGAAAAATAATTTCTCACAAACGAACTGTAATTCAAAGTGGGTCTCCTAAGAAAATTACTTATAATCATGCAAAAGGAAGAGCACTCATTCGATCCTTGAAAGTTGAAAGCAGGTACTTAGGAACCTCTTAATCTCCATGTTGTTAGAGCTACAGAACCTAGAAAAGAAGTCCAATCATTGATTTTCTCACAAGTTACTGTGGCCCAACCAATTTTGACTGGGAACATGATGAATAACTATCCCCTTTAAATCAAAGCGAAATTGTTTTTTCTCAGATTATGTCAATCGTCAATCATGAGCTTTCAAAACCGAAGACGCCAACTAATTGCTTTTGGCACCTTCATCACCTCAAAAGACATAATGGGTTATCACATTCAATTGAAAAGTTTGAGGTGATATTCAAGCTTACATTAGAAATGACAGATGAGCCATCACTAATCCAGTGTGATAACATAAGTGGCTTAATTAAATGAGGTCGATTGTCTTACAGTAGATCCAATCAAACATGAGATGTTCAATTTAATAATACCAACCTGATAATACACGGTCTTTCGGTCATTATTCTGTTAAATTACAAGACAGGTTCAGGTTCCCTGGTCTTGTTATCTTAAAATTGGGCACCTGCAGTAATCTAACTATATATAATCAGCTTCAGATGATAGGGGTAACCTGGGTCAATGAGAAGTCAGTGCTTAACTTGTAATGGTAGTAGAACTTCATGAAGAGTCCACTAGGCTTGGGCAATGTAACAGAGGAAGGTGATTGAGCCAAAAAACTGATACAACACAATAATTTAGCATAAGCAGATGTTTATTTTCAGCTGTATATATACGCAGTACAAAGATCCTGGTTTGGAATCAGTATCTTAACAAATAGACTCTACAACTTTGCTCGGTCTTGTTGGCCTTTTTTTCATTTTCCTTTTCCTGTTTCCATAGCAAGCAAGATTCAACTTGCAGGCAGCACCACTTCTCAGGTGCTAATCTATTCATCCTTTGACGCAAGAACAATGACAGCCAAATATACAAATTCGATGTTTTTAGTTACTGAATTTAGAACACAATTAGATGCTTGTATACCTATGCCACTGCTTGAGTGTGAACCAAATTAGCTGACTAATGGCTCATCATCGATAAGTTTGGAGCAAGCTCTAATATCGGCGTTGCATCTTCCAAGTACTGAGGTCATGATTCTGTGGAAAGCTGGGAATCCAGTATTTACTTTTGGAATCGTAAAGATCCATTGCTGTGAATTTTAATCCCTCTTGCAGCAAGGTCTAAATCTGCAGCATTTGTTCGCCTGACAAGAGAGATGGACTGTCCGTTTATTAATATGCCTATGGGCCAATGAACCTCTAGAACTTGACCAAGCTACATAAAACGATTCTGCAGCATTCTTGCTGAATCCGTTATTGCTCAGATCCAACAACTCCAACTGCTTTGCCATCCCAATGGCCATGGAAAGCTTTTCAACAAATGGGCTCTCTGCTGCACCAGTACTCTCCCACGAACTAGCACAGCTTTGATTGACCCCGGATGCATCAGGCTCTATCCCAGTCTGAACATCTTCACTGTCAGCAACTTCAAGCTGATTGCACCCATGATTCAGGGTACATGGCCCATTCTGTTCTGGATCTATTTCCTTTGCAGCAGAGCTATTTAAAGTAGATGGAGGATGAATAAGACTTAGCTCTATTTGTGAATTTGACAATATTTCCTCATTGTTGGCATTATCAGCAAGATTGAGCTCCTCCAGGGAGTTGTTTTCTGTTACCAGAATCAAATGGCAGATGCATCAACTAAATTTTTTTGTAAGAAACAAATATTGTAAGAAAGGGTTTTGGGTATCTAACCTGCCAGTGCCTGTATTATTTCAACAACCCCAGAAAGCCCAAGCTGACACTTATTTAAGATCAAAATTTTTATGCCGCATTGAGGATGCACAAGTACTGACGCTAATGCACTAATTCCCTGTTTTCATGAGCATCCAGCATAAGCTCATTTCAGGTGCATTAAAATTTTAAGAATTCAATACTCTGAGAGAGCTCACACAAGAAAAGGTATTGTTTTAGGAAGAAAGACATATAATTAACATAGGCAAAGGAAATACCAACAGAATATAATCTAATTTCAAGTCCATTCCTATGAGGAATGTATATTGAGAAAGCTCATACAGCAAACCTGTAGTCTAATCATGTTGAAAATACACACGTCAATAACTTAGGCAGAGAACTTAAAGGAGGGGCAAGACAATCAAATTTATTAGCTTAGCTACAATCCCAAGCCAACTCACACTTGAAAAATAAGAACAGTGATACTGAACCAGAAACGAAGCAAATAGGAACATGTCACCAAATCACTAAGAGATTTTGTTAAGCTGCTTCAACTAATGGCCAATATAAAGATAAGCTTTCACATACACAACAAGCTTATCAAAGATGCTAATAGATTAAACTGGAAATACATAGATAACATTTCTGAAATATCCTATCATCTGGTAGAAACAAACGTCATACAAACGTCACTTATTTATTTGTATAGTTATGGCACCCAAAATTATAACTGGTAAAGCCAACAAAATCTTCAGTAGTTTTGGTTGTTGCAGCATCTACACTTCACTGATATGGAAGCCTCGTTATAGTAGTAAGCAGACAGAATTTCGAAACAAACTAATTTCAAGAATTTCATATAACGGAGAATAGTCATATCATAGCACCACTCACAATAATCGGGAAGTAAACAACATACCTCTTGCTTGATCAAATTCCCTCCAACGTTCAGCTCCACGATTCCACAAACTAGACTATCAATGGTTTGTTTTGAAAAGTATTTGGATGTCAATCCGCAAAATGACAAGTCCAACTTCACAAGCTCTTGATTCTCAAAGGGAAGTGATTCACTCAACTGTAGTGCTCCATCCTGGAACCCAAACAAGCACGTCAATATAAAGATGCGCAAAATGCCAAAGGGCCATTTGTGTGAATGATGCACTTATAACTTGAAAAAAGTACTCACCGTTCCAATATTGGTACCTCCAAGCATTAGTCCCGACAGAGATAACCTTTTAGATATCTGACATAGGCTGTCAACTACAGTTTTGCTAAGTTTCAAGCCACTCAGACTTAGTTCAGAAAATCTATGCAAAATAAGAAGTCACTAAAATCAGATGAAAAGTTGAATGTCATTTCCAACCTGTGACAAGAAATGACGGTATGGTTTAAAGTCTTAAAGTACCTTTCCAGTGAGGCAAGCTTGGAAAGCAGATAGACAATAGCATTTCCTGATATCAGGTCATTATGTCCTATTGATTTGAAAAAGGAGTTAATGTTCCATTACATAAATAATGCTCAGTAATGGTTTGAAAAAAAACCTATTATGTACCTATATAAAGTTGTGCAAGTGTAGATCCAGCTTCCAGTGCTTCAGCGGCCTTGTTAATTGTTCTAGATGTAATTGAACAGCGCTCTACATTCAAGCTATACAAGGCTACGGAATGAACAATCCATCAAAAGGAAGTAATTAATGTTCAGTTAAGTAGATAGATGCATGTGCCTGTGGGTGGGTGGCTCAATGTGCGCACTCTCATGTACGCATTGACGTTTGTGATCTTGTACATGCCATATGTGCTTGTTAAAATGCTACAGCAGATGGACCTTACCCCTACAATTTTTCAGAATTGTGGAAATGTAAGATCCACAGGCATCAGTGAGACGATTGCCAGATATATTAAGTACCACCAGTCGTTCAAACAGCACAGGACATTCACAGATCTGCACGCGTAAACTAAATAAGCTCATTCAAGGCTATCAAATAGGCATGCAGTTTATAGACACTAATGAGACGTTGTCACAATACTCAAGATCCACTAGCCATTTTAGAGTTCAACATCTTTCTTGATTTTAGTTAAACATCAAAATTTCCACATGAAAGTACCGATTTCTCCCAAATTGCAAGGTGAAACGAAAAGGTAAATGGGGGAAGTAAATGTTTGCTGGACAGTTATTATTCAATATGAACCTGAAACAATGCTGTTGGACCAAACCGGTTGCAATGCAGATCCAGACTCAGGTCTCCATAGCTCTGACCTGAAGACTGGAGTACTTGTTGAAGTTTCTCCACGGTTCCATTTCCTGGAAAAATCATTCAAGTTGTAACAGCCTTTGAAATCCATATACTGCCCTTGTTATGGAAAAATTATTAAGGAGAAATGATGGCAGCTACAAACCACAAGAGTCGAGGAAAAGGCTCTGGTTCAAACTAGATACCAGATGATTACCTAGGAGATTATGAGAAAGGTTAAGCATTGCAATTGTTCCATGCACGCGCAATGCATTCAACAATGGAGTTACAGATACATCTTGTAGTTCACATTCTGACAGGATGACTTCATCTTCCGAGACCTATTAAACAGGTAAGTATCGTAGCTTTTCCTCAATAAACTCACCAATTCAGGAGAAGTTAAGATATTCCAAAAAGGATGAAAGTAGAAGCAAACAACAGAACGCTAACCTACCTCCAAGTTGTACAACCTTTTGAGCAACTTCAAATTTGGTTGCTCAAATAGGTCCTCACAGCAGTCAACATAGAGCTTCATCAAGGGCTTCTGCACCCAACCTGTAAGGTGACATTTTAATATTAAATACAACTTTGTAAAAGTGACTTTTATAAAAACACCAGCAGATACTCTGCTCCAATAAAAAGTATTTTATGTGTTGCTCACACATGGCTAATGAGCATAAACGATCAATCAAAATTCCCATGGGAAATGCATTTCAACCAACTTTTTGCATTTAAATATAGAAACTTGTGTGAGAAAATGATGTTATTTTTTTTCAGGCAACGCTGATGTGGTTACCAAAAGAACATTTCCGATTATAAAATTCTTTGAGTGTCCACAAGTGCTGCAGTTCATAGTGATGATTCATGTACTCATAAACCACAGACTGTTTTCTTTTATCATGAGGTAGCCTGAGATGACAATATCCATGACATGAAAGACATTTTTACATCATGCGAATATAATATGTTCTGGAACATACCATTAACAAGTACTTCAACTAATCCCTTTGCCAAAAGATCCCTCAAGCTTTGAACAGTTTCTAAGCATGGGAGGGGTTTTCCCTCATTTAATATTTGTTGGATGATTGGCAAGAGACCTGTATTAGATACGAGCATCAGAAAATTGCAAGGATGGCAGTCTCGTTAAGTGTGCTTGCCTTTGTATATGTGTGTCCGTGTGAGAAAGAGAGATGCCAGAAATGATGCATCATTAAGAATTTGAAGGTGGTTTTTTTTTTTTTTTTTTTTTTTTTTTTTTCCTGATGGATGGATTGCAAGACCATAAGCAGTAGATGTTTAATTGACTAACCCTTCAATCTCTTTTCTTTAGAAAGATGTAGGTAGTACAGGCATGCCAATTCAGCCTTCAAAGAGTCGATGTCGAATTCATCATCAGACCCAAAGCTCTCAGCCTCCACATGGATAAGTTCATTGTCGATTTTGAACAATATGAATTGCTGCAATAATCACAACGCATAACAGGTTGGAAAAAAAGAGTTAAATTCCGAAAGATCAGCCGTTGTGACACAGGTGTATCGAGGTAGGCCATGGATTGAATAGAGAAAGACTCTTAATCAGTCTTAATCGAGAATTTTGATAATGGCAGATGACACAATTTTCACTAGGTTCCAATTGGTGTCATGTTGTTCTAAATGCAGATGAATTTGGTATTGACTTAGCATTAGCAGCACAAAATGAGGGACAGTTTTAACAATTCAAAAAGAACAGCTATGTTGAAATTCTACATGAAGTTAAATGAACATGGCCACATTACCGTGACGCAAAGTCTAATTGCACTAGAGGCAAACTGACTCTTACTTTGGATTTGTCAGTGCAAGCAGGGAAATCCAAATGAACAGTGTGTGATAGGTTATTGGAGACATCAAAGTCACATTTTGAGCTATCTGCCACAAAATAGTCAGGAAAAACATCCTTGGTGCTCAAGGATCTGTCTTCTTTTCCATTTTCAGATGCCACTCTACTGGAACTCCTGGTTTTATAAGAACATGTGCTCTCTTCTACATTAACACGCTTCCGAAAACCGTTAGTACATTCTGATCCAATAGCGGGTTCATCCTGATGAAGGAAAAACAAACTTGAATAAAGAGATAGAGAAATACCATCATGGGCTCAGAAAGACAAATAATTCTATGTTTGGCCAACTTACATGACATCCCGCTGCTGCTGCTGTTCCTTTATTCCCTACACCATTTAGGCATACAATTCAGATATAGTCATGATATCATAGGTGTGAAGCTAAAATCAAGCAAAGAAATTCTCACTTTCATCAGAATTAGCTGCCCTGTCCATAGAATGCGGCCCAGCCATTGAGCTGCCTGCCTGAGCATGCATTTCTCCTTCATCATCAGAAAGGACTAACCGAATGCGCTTACGATCAACAACTTTCTGCTTATCACCAGATGATTTAGATGAACTTTTGGGTGATGCCATCATGTGGTTCCTGGTATTACCACACTTCTCTACAGGAGCAGCTGTTCTGAACCTTGGTGAAACTTTCTTTGAATGGAGAAGTGATATCAAAGGAGCATCATCATTTAGCTCTTCCACAGTGTTGTGAAGTTTTCTCTTATAAGAATTAGATGTAAGTGGAGAACTGCATGTGCTGGACCTGCTATTTGATAAACAATCATCACCTTCCGTGTCTGTTTCAGGGCAGCAATCTCCTACCACTTTTGACGGTTCAAGCTCTTTCCTTTCTGATTGCTTCAACTTGTCAATTAGAAGCTGCAACCTCCTGCACAGAAGAATGCGCCCTAGTTTACATACAATTGGGTAAATTCAATTGTGGTGAAACCTAGTAATCTGGGATATTGGAGTTCCACTTATTATACTGTAATTCATGGAGTTCACTATTGGGTTCCATAAACTACTCTATCATTCCACTTTCTAAAATAGATAACTCACCTCGCCTCTTCAACATTGTCAAATCTTATCATGTGGCTATAGTGCATGTTCTCTAGGGCAGAAAGCTGTACTGAGATGAGGTTAGCTTCCACAGCAATCCTGCAATACACAATTGGGAAAGAATGCCGAGCATTTATGTTGAAAGTAACAAGGATAACTCTGGGTAGAAGGCAATGATAATTGGCGTTCAAGGATTTGAGAAACATCAGGCTTGTAAACGCATTAGTTCAACTTAGAGCAAAGCATCTCAAAGATAGCAAAGAAAATTAATAATGGATGCATCATGCACGTGAAGCGCAGACATTCATTCCAACACAGGCAGGTCCATGCATCAGTTGATCTTCCTAGCAGTAATTGTTGTCAGAGCAATACTTGTTTGTGTACTCCAACCTCACATAGGCACCAGTTTTGCTATGCACATGCAGTCACACATCAAATGCGTGGTAAATTAATTCTAGATATTTTGAACATATCCTAGTAATGTTAGAGAAAATTCATAGTTGACAAGATAAAAACATTTATTATATCTGACACTGGAGAAGCCTCTCATGCTACCTTTAATAAAAGAAACAACTGAAAAGATTAACATAAAGGAGGGCAATCACCTGTACCCCTCTTCAAAAGCGTCCAATGCACCTGCCCAGTTTCCGTCACAGTCCAAAACATCGCCAATATTAATTTTAACTAAAGCCTGCCCCTGGATACGATATTGACCTTGAGTAAGCATCAATAGACCATTACTGAAACATATACTAAAATGCTCTCACCATAGATATCAAGAATGTGATCAATTTATAAGCCAAAGGAAAATGAAGAGTACCAACCCTCGGAATCTTAAAATTAGCTATAGAAGATTCTCCTATGTGGCAACAAACATTAAAGCAGCTGCATGGTTATCAAATCAAAATACAAATCATGAATCAAGTTTTCAAAACTATGAATAGTGAAATGAGAATTAAATTGATAGATTTGTTAAAGTACCAAAGTTAAAGTTTCACACTATACTTATGTATCAGTATATGTGGAGAAGTTGGTTAAAAAGGTGGCAAAAAAATGGTCTTTCAGGAGAAACCACTATTGGTCTATGGAGTTAAGGTGGAAAGAAGTTATCCAAATATGATTTAGTGAGCTCGTTGAAGATGGAAACGCAAGGCTACTACATATATATTAAGGTTCCAATTGGAAATGCTTAAATATTATCAATTGATTTGATTAAGAAAAACTGCTTTGTGGAGTTACTGACAGAACACAACAAGGAATCTCGCACAAAAAATTCATCAAACAAAGCTGCCGTCATTTTTTTAAGTACAATTTAAGAGAGCAATTAGAAAGATAACATCAACTACGTCCTACGATTCTGGACATAAAATTGCTACATTTGTCCATCAAACACACAAATATAAAGTTAATGAGCCATTTTGTTGTAAATGATTCAGTTAAAATTATTGAGAAACATCACATAACTCAGTGATGATGACGCCAAAATTATTCTATAAGTAACAATTTAATTAATCCTGAACTTTTACTAATTTATCACATGGTTTTAGTACTTGCATATTCTTCCAATAGCTACGACTTTTTGAACCTTGAATCAAGTTATGATCTTCAATAGCAAATCAGCAGAATTAGAAAAGAAAATTATTAAGGGATTAGAATTCAGAGACGAACAACCAACAAACCTCCATGTTGCCAATGGATTTATAAATCTCCCAACTCTTGTTGTACCATTTCAGAGCTTTGTTGAATTTTCGGAGCTTCTGGTATGATTCTCCAATAACAAGGTACGAATCACTCAGCTTTTCCTTGTCGCAAAGTTCACTTGTAATTCTTTTCTTGCGTTTAGCAAAGTCAAGATGCTGAAATAAATCACAGAAAACAAACCAATGTAAGACTACGCCAAAATAAAGTACTTGGAAATAGTGTAATTATTCTAGAGAATCAGGAAATGACTCGATCAATCTAACGGCACCACTTAATCAACTAGAATGGCGTATCTCCATATGCAGCTTCAAACTTTCATGAAGATTCATATTGATCATTCAGAGAAGCTTATTGAAGAATCACTCCTTTGACGCTACTTCTATACATCAATAATACTTGTGCTATGGACAATTGAAACCGGAAGTTTGCAAGTGGCAAATTTAGTTACAAGTTTCAACATCCTATATCAGTATCAGTGATCACTTGATTTTTCTTTATTTTTATTGGTTGGGGTGGGGTGTGTCTAAAAATGTACGAAGAGAGATGTTAGGTCTCCCTTTCAAAGGTGGCCTTCAGTAAATCCCATGGTGGCCATTCTTAGAGTTTAGTTTTTCTCTTGGATGGTCTAGATTTCATCCTTCATTTTTTTAATAGGGTTAATACTACAAAAAACCCCAAACTATGTCCATTACGAAACAAATACCCTTTTTTTTTTTTTTTTTTTTTTTTTGTGTCGCTAAAAATCCTAAACTTGCCCTGACACAAAGACCCCAATTTTTTTTTTTTTTTTTTTGCCCCCAAACTGTAGGACAAATATACCTTGGATGGATATGAAATAGCAATTAGATATGTTGGGTGTATAAATTTAGGTTTTTCTGTGACACAAACAAAAAAAGTTTGGGGCATTTGTGTCATAGTGAGCAAGTTTGGGGATTTTGGTGACACAAAAAAAGGAAAAAGTTTGGGGTATTAATGTCACATTTGGCATATTTTCGAGTTTTTTATACAGTACTTGCCTGTGCAACTACTTGTGCAACTTACAAACCATCAACAAACTAATTCAATTATTGTATTGGTGACCATTTTCTTCCCTGAAACTGCTAGAACTTTAACAAAAGATGCAACTTCAGCGATTATGTTGACTACGTCAAATATCATGATTAAGTTCCATTAGTGGATTGTATGTACCTACAAAATCCCCGTTATTGTTATGATGCATTCTATTCTAAAGAATTAAAAGTAAAATATTATCCGGCTATAGAGCTTGCATTATGGCCGACATTTTTCCAGTCATCTCTTGAGAAGACAGTCTCTAACAATGCCAAACCACGAAATGTTTGCTAAAAAATGTATGAAGCGGTTATTTTCTAGTATTTCATGAGAAAGAATATCATAAAGCTGCTTCACACTAAAGCCAAACATTCCTAGTATCCAACGCAGCAAAAAGGTCCAATGTTCAAAAGGATTGAATACAATTTTCATCATGAATGATTTCAGGAAGTAAGAAAGTTCTAAAAATTAGCAATCTCTCAATTGATATGGAAGCAATAATCATAATTATTATATAAAGCATGATTTGACAGATGGCACTCGCTGCAGAAGCCAAGCCATCTAAAACTTAACAGAGAAGGAGACTTACTTTTAACCATGCAGCAATCATACTTGATTTCTCGATAAGACAGTCAAGGGACTTATTCTGTTGCAGAAGCCATTTCCTTTCACTTCCGGTGCCTCGAGCACTGACTGACTTTCTCGACAGCTTTTTAAAGTTCTGCTCTTCGAGCCTCAGCTCATCCATCACCTTAATAGCTTGATTCACCGTTTCGATATTTTGTTTAATTTGACCCACCAAAGCATCCTCGTCCTCCATAGAATCTGCCAGATCAAGTGCCTTTTGATAGCAAAGAGTGGCCTCATCATACTTTTGTACCCTGTAATGCAGTTCGCCAAGATTTATGTACCCCTTTGCCTCACCTTGGCAATGCCCGATCCTCTTACAGATTATTATGTCCTTCTCAATATGCTCCCGAGCCTCATTCCACATCCTCAGCTCTGTGTAAACGTTTCCAAGATTATGATGTAGCCTACTACGTCCATCGTCATCCGCAATAACCTCTTCTTCATCACATATGTCTAATCCTTTAGATAATATCTTCTGGGCCTCTACCAAATTGTCGAGATCTATCTCAAGCATACCGATATTATTATGCGCATCAATATATTCCTTCAAGAAAGAAGACTTATTTGTAGGCGGGTTCTCCTTCAGTTCCTTGGCGAGCTTCATGGCGGATCTGAAATACTTCTTAGCATTCCGAATGGAGTAGTGGTCATCCGCAGATCTCAGGAACATCTCGTGGTACGTACGACCGAGCTGCGTACTCGCTCGTTGCTGCTCGACAAGATCATCGGAGTCCTTAGCGAGCTCCAAATGTTTCTTCTGCGACAGTCCACAAAGCGCACATAAAAACCAAGACCGAAAAATCAGCATCCATCCGAGTCCATAACGAGAACCAACAGGAAGGATGTGCACCTAAATTCCGGCAATCGCCGCCGGAATCGAAACCCGGGCATTCAAAAGGGGCCGCGGTACCTGATAGAAGAGCGCGTCCTGGAAGCACTCGAGCCGGAGGTACATCTCCCCGAGGGACTGGCACGTCGGCAGCAGGTGCTTCTCCGGCAGGTGCCGGGACGTGACGTCATAGTCGATGCGGAGCCACTTGAGGGCCTCCACGTACTCGCCGCGGTTCTTGAGGATGTCCCCGATCACGTTTGCCCACCGCGCCTCCTCCTGGCGGTTCCCCTCGTCCCTCGCGCTCCGGTACGCCCGCTTCGCCGCCCTGAGCTGCGCCTCGTCCCTCGCCATCTCCGGCGCTGCTCCGATCGGCGATCGGCAATCGGCGATCGGCCTAGGGTTTCTCTGCGACTCTGAGAGAGAGAGAGGGAGAGGGAGAGGCTCAGTGGAATTTCGTTCAGTTTGAAAAATGCGAACTTTGCCCGCCAAATCCCTTCGCTGGTGCCGCCAATTTATGGCGGCTATATATATATATATATATTTTTTTATATATATATATATATATATATATATATATATATATTTTTTTTTTTTTTTGACCCACGGACCCCGCACCGGATGCCGGAGTAAATCACTAGGGGCGACACGTCTTGCCACCACACACGTGCCACTGGGTAAGTCACCCCGCGACGAGTTGGGGTTTTGAACCCCTCCCCTTCGTGAGGGGGAGGAGGCCCAAAGCCAACTGCGCTACCCAGGTGGGTGATATGGCGACTATATTTTCGAAATTAAAGAATTGAACAAAATATTGTAAAAATAGAATAATAAATAATAGGGAGATCAAAGGGATCGCTCGCCAAAATAAAATAAGTAAAATGTCGGGAATATAAAATTAAATTTTACGAAATGAATTTTGTTAACGAGTACTCTAAATCATTGGTTACGAACATACGGTTAAATAAACAGATCATGTTCGCCACCAAATAGGCAAATACCAAATGATGATGCACTATATCACTTTATGTATCAATTTTGCAGAATTGATTTTAACATACTTGATGTTTCTTAAACAAAAATAGCACTGACTTTTTTTTTTTTTAAGTAACAGATGAGCACTAAGGGTTGGAAAGATAATACACCAAAAAGAATTGGCTTACTCTCACTCTCATAAAAAAAAAAAAAAAAAAAAAAAACTTCAAAATTTTCCTTTCGAATTTCCATCCATGCCATTCCTCCTATTTTCGAGGTTGGGCATTAATCTAAGTTTCATCCAACATGATTGCCATATTCTTCGATAAATCAAGATGCATGAATAACTTGCTCAATATTAACACTTAAATTTTTACCTAAATTTTGCAAAAGAGTATGGTGCACATAAATTATAATCGCCAATTCTCTCGCACAAAATTGCCGAGCATTACGTAAAAAAGATCAGAAAATTCTACAACCCGAACAAAAAGGAAAGGCCATAGAAAGAAGCACCAAAGTGTCAAGCCCCCGCATTAAATGAAAGATCCGTTTTTTTTTTTTTTTTTTTTTTTAATGACCCAAGAAATCTTGTACGATCGACAGCCAAAGGTAAATCACTAGAAACACACATGCTAGCTACCATACACGTGCCACCAGATAAGTCGCCAATGTCTCACGCCAGCTTCCCTGCTTCGAACTTTAGATCTCTTAGCGAAAGAAAATCCGAAGCTAAGATCCATTTGTATTGCTTAAAACAATCAATTTTATTACTTTTAATAGCTAATTAATGGAAAAATAAAAAAACTTATGCCGACCACAGAAATACTTTTCATTTATTCATTCCATTTTTGAGAAAATGTATCCCAAATCATTCAAAAATCGGCAAAACAAACTTAGAGAAAAAGGTAATTGCCAGGACTACTAAGCTGCAGAAATGGAATCATCCAAATCCATTGCTGCTGCTTGACTGATTAAAAGTTCAGATGTAAGTCAAACGGTTGCAGGAGGAAGCATACTTACTTGCCCCTGACCTCTTTACAAAGCAAACTTTGTACAATTGAGATGGAATTGACCAGAAAGAATAAAGCAATCAAAGAGAAGAAGGAACTAAACAGGCTGCATAATGCGAAATCTATCGAATGACGAAAGACGGCCCCCGGAGGGCTTAGTGAGACTCTTCCACTTTCTTCTGCAACCGTCTTCTCCTCCACTCGATGATAGCTTCGTCCCTTCTTTTCATAATTTCTCTGATCTGCTCCTGGAACTTCCGCTCGATCATCTCGAGCTCCATTCTCATTTCTTCGTCGTCATCTTCACCAAACAGAACAGCAACGTTGGTCGGGTGAGAAGTGGTCACCACACTACTCTTCCCCCCATCGAAATCCTTGCTATTGCCACTGCTACAAGCGTGCAAATCGGCACTCGAGCCTACTGCCAAGCACTTGTCATTCCACTCACTAGAGGTAGCAGAGAGATAAGACATTTCGGAACCCTGATCATCTAAAATAGTCGGGTTCTCAAGACCAACAGCATGACATCTCAGCGAATTGACTGCCTCATGAGCATCTATCAGAGATCCACCGGAACTTTGTCCACATTCTCGCAAATTGGGGTCACTCTGATGAGAAACTCTTACCAAATGACTGATGGGTACACCAGGTTCCCAGTTCTTTACCAAGTTTATCAAAAGCAAATCAATTAACTCTGCTATAAACATGACATTCTGATCTTCCAACTCCAGTTGCTCAACCATTTCACTTGAAACAGAACAAGCTGTATCAGTGTTGAGGAAGAACAAGAAATGGATATTCCTGGCACGACCTGCACATCAAAGAGCATATGAAATAGCATATGAATCACTGATAAGAAAATGGCAACTAAAGCAACAGAGATAAATATCGGCAATCTAGAGTGGTAGACCAACCATTCTGATCAGCTATGCGGAGTATTAAAGACACAGAGTCTTCATCATTCACTTCTCCTTTTAACAAGAAAGAACTGCCTCTTCTTGTCCTTTGGACCTCCAGAGACAAGGAATGCAACCCATTGCTTCCAAAGTGATCAAAAGAACTGATTATGGGTAGCTCACCATCATCAACATCCATCGGAAAGGTTTTGCTTCTGGTAGTAACTGGCCCTTCTGAAACCAGACAACGGTCCCCAAATGCTCCTATTTTAGGCATGACTATGTCAGGAAGCAGCATAGGGCGATTTTTCACGGATGCATTCATTTGAAGGAAGGGCTCCATCAAAAGCTCATTTGCGGACAATCTTTGAGATGCTGGAAGTAAACATTTCTCAATAAATAATTTTACTTCAGGATCTTTCACCTTAGAAAGGCCAGCAGGCTTGATACCCTACACAGACAAGATTATAAGCAAGATCTCTAGAATCTAGCTATTTATAATTGGCGCTTAATAAAGCAGACACCACTTAGTAAGTCATTAGATAACTTACACATGAAACCTTCTTATATATCTGAGCAGAATTCCTGCACTCACTATAGGGATATTCAAAAGTAACCATCTCAAGCATGCACATCCCAAAAGAGTATATATCTGCTAACTGATTGTATTTCTCATCATACATCTCAGGTGCCATAAATTCAGGAGTTCCTGTAAACACCACATTCTGACAGATCAGTGCCCTTGTCTATTATGAAACAAAAACTAAAGGCTATCGCGTAATTAAAGAGTTCCGCTGGCCACAACCATTGGATTTTTTTCTTTTATGGTAGAAGAGATATAACGGAACTAAAACATGGTGATGAGTAAGTGTAAAGCACCAATTCAAATTAACAAGCGAGGAGAAGCCCAAGTGCAGAAACAAACACTCAGAATAGAAAAATACCAATTACACTTTTGGCAAAGGTCTGCTGCATGACAGTTGCCAATCCAAGGTCTCCAATTTTAACTTCTCCCAGGTGTCCATTTATGAATATGTTGTCACACTTGAGGTCTCTATGCATAACCGGTGGATTCTGACTATGAAGGAAGCTCAAACCCATTAATATCTGCCTTGCCCATCCCTTCACAGCCTTCATGTCGACTTTCTTGTGTTTCTTACGATACCTAGATCATAAATTTCATCCACTAACGATAGGGTTAATCTCATCATCACTGAAAGATAAACTTCAAAAGCATATTGAATAAGGAAAGGAACGTACTGTCTGACGCTACCCGACGTGAACAACTCTGTGATCATATTAACTGTCTTATTTTTCTCATCAATCCATGAATTGTAAAACTTAATAATATTGGTATGCCTCAGTGACTTCAGGAGATGCACTTCAGAGTACAGCCGTTCCAAGTCATCAGGAGATTGTAGTACGTCATCAATTCGAACTTGGTTCCATGCCACTTCAATTCCATCTACTTCATCAAATGCCTTGTAACTATATAATTTATGATTAAGGAATGCCATGGAACCGAATATTGTAGCAACAAAATGTGGCATGCAGCCACTCCTATCGAACAATACAATCGATACTTCTCTAACAAAGCTCGATAAAAAGAATCATCGTATGTGATGCACCCATCATTTTAAACTTTCAAGTGATAGTAACACTGGTGAACTTCTCTCACTAAGTCTGTCACAAAGCATTTATATAGGACAAAATACAATCTTGCTGAAATATATGAATTCGCACTTGGTTGATGTTTAATTTCTCCTCATAATAAAGAAAAATAAAAAATCCCTACCTGAAATGTGGCATGTACATAATGCAGATAGTCCATCAACACAAAAAGTGAAAAACAGAGGTAGTGCTATAAATACGTCAGGACAATGGATACACAGTCTTGAAAGCACCTTTTCCAAGCACGTCCCTATACTGTACAAAGGCACAACGAGTCACAAGTCAATAATGAACGTCAATAAAATGAATAAAAGTATAAATTAGTAGTGAAATCAAGTGACAGATAATGGAAAGAACTTAAGCACTTCATTGCTGTTGCATTTACCCGGTTTCTTAAGAATTGAATATCATGCAAGAACCACAATGAGTCAACAATAGGATTTCCCACAACATAATTTATGTTGCGACCAGTGAAAAAAAAGGCTAAGCAGCGAAAGGAAAAACCATGCCACAATTACCCGAATGTATCGATAAGTTGGATCTGTCTCGACGACATCAGGATCGGGGGGCTCCGCAAGTGCTGCATCCTCATCTCCACTATCCACACCGACCATACTCACAGCTCCGCTTCCAAAACCCCGCTCTATCTCAAGACAAGTCTATACTGAAACCCAGAAAAGTCAAATCCCAAACCAACACCACATGTCTTACCAGTCTATAATGCTACAACAAAACGAAGCAAAATCTACGGAATTTGGCAGAAACAGCTGAACAATTGCCCAAGAACCACATCAAACTCTAATCACCGCAACACATTTTCATTCGCCACAATCACCAGGGTTCCAAAAAAAAAAAAAAAAAAAAAAAAAAAGCCACCCATTCTGCCCAGGCGAAAACACCCACATGCAAGCTCATACGAATTGGGTACCCAAACCATCCCGGACATCACTCAATCCCCTAAAGATCACATCTTCATTGGACAGTCTATAATCCTACAACAAAACGAAGCAAATCTACGGAATTCAGCAGAAACAGCCGACATTTCCCCAAGAACCAGATAAAACGCCAATCGACACAAACGCATTTTCATTCACCACAGCACCCACATGCAAGCTCACATGAATTGGGCACTCGAAACGTCCCCGACATCACTCAAATCACCTAAAGATCAAATCTTTATCGAAAAAAAAAAAAAAAAAAAAAAAACGCAAACCCACCCACCAACTCCGCGGATCGCACCAATTCTCTCCTAAAAAACCCGCGACAAACAAAATCACACGCACGTACACAAATGCTGCGATCAGCGAGGCACGAGGAATTACCAGAAGAAACGAATTGGCGAAAAAATGCCGATCAGCTGAACGATCCGGAGACCGCCCGCCCCATGAAAAAGGCTCCGAACGGAATCGAATCACCGAACCTTAATCAAAGATTCGGGGAAGAAGACGGCGATGGTGGATTTCATCGAAACGAGGCGGTGGATTCTCGATCGAATCCCGAACCAGCGACGGCAACTTGTCTGGATCTTTTTTTTTTTTTTTTTTTTTTATTGGCTCCTTTTCACCCAGCAGTAATCTAATCTCCCTCGGAAATAAATAAGAGAAAAGATTATTGCCAAGTTAAATGCGATTGCGTTTCCATTCTAATCCATTAACACGCGGGGATTCTCCTCGCCGATTCACATCGTGTGTGGGCCCCCACCATATCCAAATGCTATTGATCTTGAGATCTTAGATATATATATATATATTTTTTTATATATTTTTTTTTTTATACTCGGGAATCCCGTATAGCCGTGGCCAGAAATGGCCAAGCGGGTAAACCCCTGGGCGACAATAGCGAAGGACCCACCACCCCGACGTCGCGTTTAAGATCTCATGCGGCCAGCGGGATTCAACCCCCTCCACTTGCGTTAGTTTATTGGAGAGCCCTATCCAACCGGCCCACCACAAAGCGGTGGTTGAAATCTTAGATATTTACAAATCATAATTTCGAGAATTTTATTGCCCAAGTGATTTTACTAAATTAAGGGTCCGTTTATTTTACGAAAAAATGATAACTTTTTAAAGTATTTTGTTAAGATTAATAGTTTGCATTGTTTAAAATAATTAATAATGAATAATATCTTGATTAACTATCAATGAATGGTCAAATGAATGATCTCTTAGCATTGGTTCAATATGCAATATCCTCTTAATACTTATAATTTTTTCAATGTGGTCTGTAAAATTTTGAATATTTTCATAAAATCAAAGGACTACATTAAAAATTTATCAATACTTCATAGATCATATTCAATAAATTTATTAGACAAAAGTTCTTTTTTTTTTTTTTTTTTTGACCCGGAATCACCGTCGGTTGGCAGCCTAGACGTAAACCTAAACGTAAACCCGAGGCGGACTGAGCCACCACCACAGACCTAGCCGCGTTTGAGTCGCACGAATGCGACGCCTCTAGAATTCGAACTCCTCCCCTTCATGAGGGAGAGGGAGCCCAAAGCCAGCTGTGCCACTGTGGGCGGTGGTCCATATTAGGCAAAAGTTCGTCTACTACATTACATAAATTAAAAGTTCTAAAACGATATTGCACGTTTAACCAAAATTAAGGGGCTATTCGTGCTAATTATGACATTCGAAAATTTCCACATCCATTAATTGTATGTGGGAATTAAATTCGATAATGTCATAAGTGGAATTTTTAATTGGATTATTAACATTGTAACATAGGAAGGTCCGAATTGTATTCTCCTTGTCCACAGTTTTTGGAAAATGATTCCATTGGTTGTTGATGGAGACTTATATGCTTCGAGATTATGTATCAAATTAATAATAAATTAGAAATTTACCGTGTTGAGAGCCTCCTAGCATTCGATAAATTTTGCTCAACGTTTTAGTGGGTTTAAAGTATTTTTTTTTCGTATCATCAATATTTAGAATGAATACTGATTTTCTTATTTACGTATTGATTTACTAACTACTGTGGTAATTTATCAAAATATCTACTCTGGAACCATACGGTTAAGCCAAATGTCACTCTTTGATTTGTACACCTCTTTGTCATCCACTACCAAGTATTTTTAACCAAAGTCATAATTACTTTTACCCTTAGCTAATTGTTCTTATCATTTTGTACCTCATCTAAGTTTTTAAATATATCCCCCGTGATCATGTAATTCTATTCCGTAATGCCTCAAGTCTTCAATTTCTCTCTCTCTCTCGACTCTGTTAGCGTTGAAGAGTCAGAATGTGCAACAACTTCATTTTCAATTTGTGGTACTAGATTATTTTCGACAACACTGTCCGCCTCTTGTCGGTTTTTGGTTCTTGCCATGAAGGCTTCCTCAAATCAACAAAGAGGGGTCCCTTCGACTGTGCCAGAAAGATCAAGAAATATCCTTCAAGAAATAGATCGATGAGCAAATAGAAGTAGGGTGCGAGTGTGGAGGGTCCTTTGTTCATTTTTGGACGTAAAATATAAACGACCAGAAATCTATAGATATTGCAACTAGGAGCATTTGTTAACAGTCATGTAAAAGGTACTGAAAATATAAAGATGAATTGAAAAGAAGGACGAACGATGTAGTTCTCCAATTGATTTGCATTCCGTTGTAAAAACTACAATTTAAGTATTTATACCTACAACCAACTGTTAACAAACGGTCACTAAGAAATTAAATCTATTATATGTGCTTTCTACAATTCAATAATCCATATTGAAATCACCGAGATTGTTGACTCCACTGCCTAACAGTTATGTCCTTTCCACTTCTTTGATGGTTACCTCTTCAATAATTGCATTCGAAATTGTTGACTTCGCCATTAAACAATTACATCGCCTTCACTTATATGACAATAGCTTCCCTAACAGTTGTATCCAAAATCATTGGCTCAACTTCTTGACAATTGTCGCTTCCACTTCCTTTACAGTTACAATGTGTGCATCTCTTTAATTGGTGGGGTTGGTCTTTCTTCATTGATTCTTTGCTTCAATACTGAAAATCCATTTTCACCGATATCTCCATCGACTAAAACTAGACCTTCTCAGAACCCAACCTTATTTTGGCCACTAATTGCTTCCAACACTTGGCCATTTCTCTGCCTTCGCTCTACCTTTAACTAACCTCTGCTGACTGAGTTGTTGACCTAACACTTGGACATTTTTTAGTGTCAACGGTTATCAAGGGCATTGAGGCTTGCATTTGACAATCAAAATAAGATTTGGGATATGATAAAATTTATCCTATTCTATGTCTGGTGTCTACTCAAGACAAGATAAAAGAGGATAAAATTATCCCATGAGAGAGGAGTGATAAAAATGGATAGGATTTTTAGAATTCATAATATGAAAATTATTTTTCTTGAATGACAAACTTTTTAAATTACTACAATTAGAATTATATATCAATATAAATAATATTTGAATTCTAATATAAGAATTCAAAATAACAAAAAAACAATTTGGTTATTTTAATTTAATATTATTTTTATTTATATATTTGAATTTAATTATATTTTATAAAATAATTTCAATATATAAATATAAATATAAATACATATTTATTATATATTTTAGGTATTTAGTATTTTAGGTATATTAGTACAATTTACTATTTAATAAAATTTTATTAGAGAACAGTGGGAAGGAAAAAATAAAAAAAGAAATTAATTAATAAAAGAGAGAAAAATAAAATAAAGTAAGTAAGAGTAACGCGACAAACAATTATTTTTCTGGAAGGACAATTTTTTTAAATTAACAAAATTAAAATTATATCTCAATATAAATAATATTTGAATCTAATATAACAAATTCAAAATAACAAAGTTATAAGACTTTAGTTATTTTAATTTAATCTTATTTTTATTTTCATATATTATAATTTAATTATTTTTTATAAAAATTTCAATATATAAACATAAATATATATTTATTATATATTTTAGGTATTTTAGTATTTTGGTTATATTTGTACAATCTACTATTTAATAAAATTTTGTTAGAGAATGATGGGAGGGGAAAAAATAAAAAATAAAAAAATTAATAAAAGAGAGGAAAATGAAATAAAAAACCAAATAATATAAAATAAGAAAGAGTGTCGCGAGAGATTTTCACTATCTCCATTTTTGAAAATTTTGGTTCATTTTTACTAATATGTCGTTTATATTAAATAATATACATGATATGATGTGAATATATCCGACTTTATTAATAGTGGACGTGATATATCAAAATCTCCTGAATTTCATAACCCATCTTATCCAATCCTATTATGATTAGAAATCCAGACGACCAAACATAACCTGAATGATTTTTCTAGAGTTGTATGCTTTTTGAGAACATTAATGAATACATTAGAATATTTAAGTAATAAGCCATGCATTTATCTAAAAATTTCAATTTTTAGAATTGTTGGCATTGGGTCCACAAAAATCTCACATGGTATCAAAACCATTATAGATTGAGGAGCGCCCATTAAGTCTTTTACAAGGTGTTGGGACAACAACATTAGTCGGTCATTAGGTCAAACTCAGAAAACTCGACAACTTTATTTTCCGCTTTACACTTTTCAAAATAGACAATGTTTACCTATAACCTATATTTGTTATACAATGGGGAAGTTACCAGCTACACCAGAAAATCTACCATTCATTGTCTAGATTTTTCACGTTCTTGTAGGGCGTGGGGCATTGATTTTTCTGGATAACAGATCGATCTTCTTAATTGCTGCAACCCGGCCACGACAAAGGTAGGGCGTAACCAAATGTAAATGCATCGTCAAAAAAGTAAATTTGTCTTATGATGTTACGACGTTTTCATTGAGGCAAGCGTAAAAATCCCGTAGCTACAAAATACGAGTTAATTGACGTTAGAAACTCTTTGGATTTTCAGTATATCGAAGGTACGAGAAGATGCGAATACACAGACATGAGCACTAGATAAGCTGGCATCGTAAAGGAGACTCGACACATGACTACATTTGGATAATCTTGCATGCAGATTATGAAAGATAACCCGTTCTGCACTAGATGAGAACATGGACTATTGTCGATTGATGCGAACAACGATAAATAGGAACATCGAGCCCTAACTATGTCATGTACATAACTCAAACTTGAGAGCTAAATAACTAAATTGGCACAATTAAAAAATTTTATGATTAAAAGGTGCTGCTGATGCTTGAAGGCACAGCTGATGTTGCAATCCCTCCCTGTCCTACTTCCTTCCTCAGTGTTATCTGAATCATCTTCGCAACTGCATTTATCACCACCAAAACCTGCTCGGGTTAGAGAGAAATTGAGCTGTTTCTACTATAGGCATTTCCAGAGCAGAGAACATTTTATTGGGTTTATCTGTGCAAAGTGCATAGTCTGTCTCTCACTTCAACAGAAATAAGTTCCCTGCTCTGTCCTGTGCAATTCTTCCTTCTTATAGGAAGTAAAACAACCTCGAGTTCATTTCAACAATTCCTTAACTTTCCTGTGGTGGCAGATATAGTTTATCGGTATGCGTCCCGTTAGCTGCCCATGAATTTAAGAATGCGTTTCGGGGGAGATGGGGACAGCACTATTTTGCCTATGGACCATTGTCCATGTAAATGTTCGATGCTGTTCTGACTGATCAGCTGACCCCATGCAAAAGGTAGACGGAACTTTCCATCTTTCAGCCTCGAACCGGTTCATGGAAATTCAGAATTATTCAGAGAAGCCAAAAATTTGCCATATTCTCTCTTTTTTCCCCCCTAACAGGATTCGCACCTATTTTATGTGTCAAAAATCTGAAATTTTATTTTAGTAAGACGTATGATAAGTGCGCTAAGAAGCATACTCAACGTTGATACCAGAAGTGAACTTCTCGTTCTTTTCGATTGTTCATGGGGGCCAGCTTCCTGTTAAGTACTGTCAAATTTACACATGAAATTGTACTATCCTGACATGAAAAAACTAACAGTATAATTGAAGTTTATAAGGGTACAGCACCACTCTCTTCTCACTCTCCTGAGCTACTCCTCTCAGTTTCTCTATTTTTTTTTTTTTTTCTAATTGATCTAGCTTTTAATTGTGGTTCTCTCTCCTTTTGCTGGTCGTGCATCCAAGCCATTTACAAAGGCTTATTTACCATACTTTGGCAAAGGGAAAGACATCAACACTTTGATTTAGGCAACTGCCTCAGTCATTCTAATATTTTAAATTCCTCAACAGTCAAATTACAAAACTTTGCTCCCCTCGTCCATAATTTCCAGCATGTTCTTTGACTTTATCTTCACTTTTTTGCGTGCCAGCTGGATAAATAGGTTGGTCATCTCTTGATTTGGTGGGATATTGTTGTCTCGGCTGCACATTTCTTCACTTTATGCCTTTATATGCGGTAACGTCCATTTTGGACTTTTTTTTTTTTTTTTTGAGAAAACGCATTCGTTTCAGGCACTTAATTGAAAAATTTCCTCTTTTTTTTTTGGGGAGTAACTTTTGTTTTCTGTGTGTCCGCAAGAGAATACTTCCACAGGCCACTCCTGAAGAAGACTATCCCTTCTTTGGCATTAAAAGGGAGTTGCATGAAGACAACCGAGAAGATGAATTCTTCCATGCACATAATATTATTTAATGTGTAGACTTATTTTGTTTCTTTCATTGATTCCCTCCTACGGTAGCTGAAGAGAAAGGAAGACTTCGATTTTGTTTATTTCATGAAAAATGAATGATTAAAAAAGATTTTTCTAAAAACGATCGCTTGTATCAATTGAAATAATTAATCCACAGAAAATATTTTCAATATTGATAACAATTTATACCTAAATATTTTCGTGGTTGATGAAGATATATTTCACTTTTTGACTTTTTGTGAGCCATACAAATAATCATTTTTAGGAAAATATCTTCAAATAATTATTTTCTGTAAAGTAAATGGAGCTTCTTCACGTATAATAAATGAGACTGGGTTCTTCTTTTTGTATAAATAGAGAGCTCATCGTAAGTTTTCTACAAGCTAGAACAAGCATAGCATTCCTTCAATCAAGCAGAGGATCTCACGTGAGGTTTTGTGCAGAAAATCATCAAGTGTTTTTAATTATGACATAAACTCAATATATAATGAGCAAGTACGTGAGGCTAAACACTATGAGTTTGGGTATAATTTTAGAGCTTGGAAATACTCGAGTGCACGAGCAATTGCAATCATGCAATCCGATTGATTAGTGAATTATTTTTGGACGGTTCTTCCAATGAACGTAGGTACCAAGAATCGGTTCGAACCACATAAATTTCTTGTGTTCATTTATTATTCCTTGTTTTGTTGTTCTTTGATAATTTTGTGTCCCAATATAATTGCAAAGATCCGATCGTTTTACAACATAGACAGTGACATCATATGGCACGCCGAGTATAAGTATATGCCTTGCCTCGACTTTGATTACTAGCCCAACTTTTTTTTTGGTCGAAAAAAAAGATAGTATTTATATATTTGATTACTAGCCCAACTTGAACGGATACTGTTTGCATGAAAAACAGTGTGAAATAGGTTGGGGTCGCCCTCATAATTATAAGCATTTATAATACTCAATAGAAAAGAATCTCATATTCGGGAATAATTCGAGCCACATCGAAATGTCCAATCGATTAATTGACATTTTTGTCGAGTTGCTCCTGCGACATTGAACATCGATTCTTGGGAGGTTTTAGTGAATGAATGATAGAGAATTCTATATAAAATTGAAAAAAAATGTACTCATCAACAAAGATGCACTTCTTTTATTGTAATCAAAAGATGTCTCTTTTAATAAAGCAATTAGTAAAAGATATTTGGCCGTTTTGAATAGAATTCACTCAATAATATTTAAGTACTACAAGAGCTCTTGGCTTTTTATGATTGTAATCACAATAATATTCTTTCCCTAACAATAGAATTCTTTCCTCAATTCTCTTCTAAAATCCAATAAATGGAAACTTGAATGGATACTCGATATTACCAAAACTGCAATGGCCACGCACAAAGTTATGTTATTTCTTAAGCTGGTAACTATTGCTCACTCAATTATTTTACTATTATCGCAAGATTCAGCTCTTAGATGCAACCATCGTTGAAAGGTTTAGGGGCCAAAGCATGATATCATGCTTACTATATCAATCAACTCCGCGAATTAAATGTCTGTATAATGTCTGTATAATAAATATTATTCAACAAGTAAACTAATGATGTAGCTTCATGAATAATTTAGGGGGGCCTTCTGTTCACATTTACATGGATGAGTACTATATTATGTAATTTCACTAACATTATAGGGAGCTAGCTACCCAAAAATAAAAATCAAACTATAACGAGGTATATACTAGGTAAGATCGGCTAAACGGATGTACTCAATGAGGCGATAGACTATGACAAAACAAAATACATAATACATGATGACTTTCTCGGCTTGACATCTGCCGACAATTAGCAAGAGACCGCCATTTCCTCAATATACCGATTCTATATGAGTAATCTTCAACATTTTTTTAGTACAAAATGAAATGAATATGAAACCATGTTTCAACTTCAACTACACTAAAACCACCGTTGTCTCAATTGGTGAGCTACCATCCAAGGGCCATCAAAGAGCACCTTTCATATCTTCTTCACTTTCATACTTTAAATTAAAAAAAAAAAACTCATTGCCCCGGTCAGTAATCCGCATGGGAGGGCTTATGTCCAATCAGGGGAATATACAAAAAAAGTCCCAAACTTAGTGTACATGTACTAATTTAATCATAAATCTTTTAATTGTATCAATTTAATCATCAACATTTTCATAATTTATCAATTGAGTAATTCCAGCCAATATTGGTTTGAAATTACTTACGTGGATGTCAAACGTCCTACGTGATAGGGCGGTGCTAACATGGACAATTTTTATAATTTTATTATGCTTTTTTTTTCTTTTTCCTTTTATTTTGGCTAGTGAGGGTGGCAACTCTTGCCAGATCTAAGTGAGGCCCTAGCCAGCCGTGATGGCCTTGCTCAAGGGCCTAGTCAACTATGAGAGAAGACATAAATACTATGAGGGCAGGGGCGAGGGCTTGAAGTCTATCACTGGTCTTTAGTCATTCTAATTGAACTAAGTAACTTTGAGTTGATTCAACTCATGCATGCAGCCTATATATATATATATATATATATATTTAGCTCTCTATTATATACTTGTCCTACTTAGCTTACATAAATATGTTCTTTGCCCACAAATATGAGTATGTGGAGGTAGTGCCTGTGTCTTTTAACTCATTAGAGCTAGGAACTGGAGGCTCGTGAGAATATCATGTCGCCAAAATATATTGATAAGACAATAAAAGGGAAATAAAAAAAGAAGTAGATTTAACATATTAAAGAAGGGAAATTAGTAAAGGCCATATATGGGAGTCTTTTATGGACTGATAGGTGTCGCACAATGAATGCCTTGTACATTACTACGATATTGGTAAAGATAAAAGTAATAATGCTAATAATTTACATATACACTACTTTAATATAGTTAAAGATGAAAATGACAACAATAATTGTAAGAGAAATGGGAGGAATTTGTCGTATTGTATTGACATATCCAATGTACATTTACACGTATCAATCTATAATACAATGAATAAAAGCAAATTTAGGAAAAGAAATATAAAAGATTTCAATTTCTTATTCTATAAGATCAATTATGGATTGACTAAATCAATTAGTCCATAATCTAATTAGAATGAATATCCTTCGAATCTTCAAACATATCTCCAACACTTCCCCTCAAGCGGGTAGTCTGTATATTTCGAAGACGCCTAGCTTACTCAAGAGATATGAATGTTGTCTCTTACACAATGGTTTGATGAAAATATTTGCAGGCTGTTCCACAGTCCCAATTCCTCTGATGATGAGTATTCCTTCTTGGATTTTGTCTTGAGTGAAGTGACAATCAACTTCTATATGTTTAGTTCTTTCATGAAAGACTGGATTTGCTACTAGTTTGAGTGCAATATCATTATCACAAAATAACTCACTTGGTCCATCAACTTTTACCCTAAGATTTGAGAGTAAATTTCGAATCCAAATTTTGCAAATAGTTTTTATCATGACTCGATACTCTGTTTCGGCTAAAGATAAATAGATGGTTGACTGTTTCTTTGTCTTCAAATGAATTTTCTATTTTGATGCAAAAGCTAGTGATAGATCTCTTGGTCATCGGATAGGTGGCATTGTCCATATCGCAATAGGTTGGCATCTTCATATTAACATCTCAAGATAAAAATTTACCAAGTCCAAGATATCCCTTTAAATATTTCACAACCTTCAATGCTACATTAATATGAGACTCCTTTGGATTATGCATGAATTGACTGAGAATTTGCACTGCGTAACATAAATCGGGTCTTGCCTTGGTGAGATATATCAGTTTTCAAAAGAGCCGCTGATATCTTGACAGATCTTTAAGTAGTGGATCTTCTATAGGAGACAAACCCTTGGCATCATACTCATGTGTCGTCAACTTAACATTCTGCTCAATTTGTATGACAGTTGCCTTACATTTTAACAATCTTGCTTCCAAGATAATCTCCAAGACAAATTTCCATGCTTAAGACAGATTCCCTCTTTAGATTGAGCTATCTCAATCCCTAGAAAATATTTAGGAGGTCCCAAATCATTGATTTGCAAAGTAGAATGTAGATACTTTTTGAATTTATCAATTGCAAATCCATTATTTCCCATAATAAGTATATCATCAACATATATCAATAAATAAATTGATGATGCACCTTTGGTCTAGGTAAATAGAGCATAGTCATATTTGGAGTGTTGAAAACCCGCATTTGTAAGTGCACTAGTAAATTTGGCATACCACTACCGAAAGGCCTATTTAAGCCTGTATAGGGACTTATAAAGATGACATACTTGAGACTCCCTTTGTCTCCGTATGCCCTGTGGAAGTTCCATATATATATTTTTATCCAAATCTCCATGTAGAAACACATTATGGATATCCATTTGGTGTGGGTGACAATTGCAAAAAGCAGCAATAGTTAGAAAGGAATGAATAGTTACTTCCTTGGCGAGTGGAGAAAATGTCTCATGATAATCAGAACCCTTTTGTTGTGTAAAACCCTTAGCTACTAAGCTGGCCTTGTAGCTTAGTAGCGTTCAACAATACCATTGACTTTGTATTTGATCTTGTACATTCATTTGTAGCCAATGGGTTTACGATGTAGAGGCAATGGTATAATATCCAAGTATGATTTTCCATGAGTGCAAGTAATTCGGTCTTCATAGCATTCTACTAGCATGCATCACATGATGTTTCTATATAAGAGGACAGTTCTTGTCCCTCGGAAATACGACTAATACAACACATGTGTTTTGGGGATAGCTGACTGAATAAGACACGTGAACATGCTAGATAGTTTGTTTGTTGACAACCTAATGTAAGGCATACATAATCCTTGGTCCATGTCGGAGGACGAACCTGATGTTTAGATCGTCGGGGATGCTCAGTAATTGTCTTCGGATACTTCTGGAAGAGATCCATCAATAGTAGGTGATGGAAATGCCATTGGTGAGGTGGATGGATGATCCTCCTTGGAAGATAAATGATTTTCTTCTTGCGATATCACTGGAGATTGAGGAGTTTCTCCCAAAGAGTTAGGAGCTTCAAGTAGAGGTGGCTAGGGCGTCACAAAATATGTTGGGAAGCCATGCATAAATCATCCTTTGATAAAAAAGCCTTGTTGCTCGAAGATGGGATCGATGATTGGGATGTGGATGTCATCTCTTTGAATGGAAATATGTCTTCGTGGAAGATAACATCTCGACTTATAAAGAAACAATCGTAAGATATCTCCGTAACTTGATAACCTTTTTGTAGAGAGGAATATCTCATGAAAACACATTTGGTAGCACGAGGATCCATTTTATCTCGAGGACTCATAGTTGTGGCATAACATAGAAATCCAAACACTCTTAAATGGTCTATTTCAGGTTGTTTCCTAAAAAGCATCTCAAAAGGAGTTCGTCCTTCAAATAGTAAGTTGGCATGCAATTAATTAAGTAGGTTGTTGTAATCATACAATCACCCCAAAAAATTTTGGGAATAGAAGCTAGGTATTTGAGAGCTCGAGCTAACTTCCAAAAGGTGTTTATGTTTGCACTCAACAACCCCATTTTGTTGGGGAGTATAAGTGTAAGAGCTTTCATGGATTATTCCTTGAGAGGATAGGAAAGAATTGCATGCACTAGTGAAAAATATCGTCCATTGTCAGTACAAATTCTCTAGATAGTCTTGTTGAATTGATTCTTAACAAAGGAGAGAAATTTCGATAGGTGAGAAAGTTTATCCCTTGGATTGCATAAGAAACACCAAAGTGGCACGAGAATAATCATCAACGATAGTGAGAAAAAAAGGATCCATCACGATGTGGAGTATGATATGGTCTCCAAATATCCATATGAATCAAGGAAAAATCATTAGTAGCTCGAGATGCACTAACTAGAAACGGTGTTCGTGATTGTTTAGCTAAAGGGTAGATAGAACACTTTGGATGAGGAAAACGAGTGCTACGACCAAGACGTTGATGAGAAATTATATTTTTATTGCCGATAGCAGTATTATAAAAATGTTTCTAAAAATATAACCCTTGGGCAACACTACCCAAGCCCATTAGCTTGCTAGTTGAATGGTCTTGAAAAAGGTAATTTTGGGAATTGAATATGACCAAACAAGAATTATCCTTTTAGATTTTGGAGACACAAATGAGATTGAACTCAAAATTAGGAATATAAAGGCATTCTTGAGAATGATATTTGGAGTAAGATAGACAGTACCAACTTTACTGACACACGTTGTACTTCCATTCAAAAGACGTACTAAGATGGTAGATTGATAATTTTTCAGGATGAAATTTTTGTTGTTGCAAATTATGTGGTCATTGGCATCCGAATCAATTATCCATGCATCAACTGAAATTGAATTCCCTGAAAAATTCCCAATCTTGTGTGTGGTTTCTAATTGTCCCAAAGCTTTCATGATGTTTTGGTATTGATCTTGAGTAATTGTCTGATGCACCCTATTGCTCCCTTGTGCTGATACTTGGTAAGCAGAAAATTCTCTTTCTTGTCTTTATTAGTTGGCTTTCCATGCATACATCAACATTATGATCTAGGCGTTTGCAATATTTACAAAATTTACCTTTTCTTTCGGAATTTTGCCCATCATTTCTTTGTGATGATGTGGCACCTTTTGAACCATTGGATGGTTTATAAACAGGTGTTGATGTGAAATGATACTGGCCATTAGATTCGGCTGAGTGACCGATCAAATGATGGCCGTTGGATCTAGTCCCTAAATCATGGCCGTCCATTCGAGATAACCCTTTAGGGTTAGTTTTTTTTTTTTTTTTTTCTCATTGAATAGACACCGCTCGATGGACTCCTTGTTTGGCGACACCCCCAAAGCCCCAGTGACACCCCCAAAGCCTTTGACACCTTCGAAACCCCTAGCGGTCCTAAGACTCCTCTACAGTTGCTTGGTTGGTATGGTGAGGATGACGCCTTCGTTTCTCCCGTGCTTAGCTACGACTAGTTGCTAGCTCTCCTCTTGGATGGCCAGTTGATAGATCAGGTCGAGTGGCGGCATTGGGCCCATCACCAGAATTTGTGACTTAAAAGGTGCGTATGTTTCGTTTAGGATTAGTGAAAAACAGGTCACGTTTTCTCTTTCTTTGATCATTCGGTATTTTTGAAGGGTGGCTTTGGGTCCCTCCAACTGTTCGTTGGTTGCCTCAAGCTCATTCCACAACACTGAGAATCGGTTGAAGCAAATGGTGATCAAGAGGTTCCCTTGCTTTGATTCCAATAAGGCTTGGGAGAGCGTAAAAAGCTTGAGTCTCCCATACATCTTGCGTATGTTCTTCCACATCGTCTTCGAGTCCTCTATTGGAGGGAGTCCGGCCGTGACATTGGGAGCTAGGCAATTCCTAATCCAGGTACGAACTAACTGATTACATCTTCGTCAGTGTCATTAAAGTCATTTGTCGGTCAGGAGGGGGATGACTGTGTCGAGGAAGCCGTCTTTGTCCTTCGTGAACAAGGTCCGCCGAAAATCCTGAGGGCAGGTGGTGTAGGTGTCCGAACTCGTGAGCAGTAGGTTGATCAATCGGAGTTTGGGTCCATTGGCCGGTGACATGTAGAGGGGATCTTCAGGATCTGGACGACCGCCACTTGCTGCAGCTTCAAAGGGGAAGAATCGGGGTTGCCAATTGGATGGGAAAAACGGGAAGGGGTTCATCCTTGACCCGATTGAGAGAAGTCGGGTCTGCGACTCAGATTTGCCCATCTAGACCCACTATTTAGATCGGCCCCAGAGACGGAAGGTGGCAGCAATCCTTCATTGGATTGATCTCCAAGGCCTGGGCCTCCTTCCTCTCTGGGCGGGCCATATGGAGCCCATGCTAGATTTGCTTCTTTGGTCCATTGACCCTGAACTAGAAACCAATGGACCAATGGCCACTGGGCCGGAAGGAGATGCGGAGCTATCAAGATGCTGAGGAGGTTGATTTCTGATCCGAGGTTTTGCTGTGTGATGAATCTTCACTCAAGTTCTTTTTTTGATCCTTCTGCATGGTAGCGTAGAATAGGGATCCCTACGAATTCCTACAGATTCCTACCAAGGTGCTGAATTGTTTTGCAAATGTTGTGCTACAACAACTCAAAAGACCAAAGTAGAGGCAATTCTAGGAGATTTTTGCAGAAGCCATGTTAGGAAATAATGCTCTGATATCATGTCAGAAAACTAGAGAAATTGGAGGAATTTATTGTATAGTATTCACTTATCCAATGTACATCTACACGTGTCAATTTACAACACAATGAATAAAAGCAAATTTAGGAAAAGATATATAAAAGATTGCAATTCCCTATTCTACAAAATCAGTTATGGATTGACTAAATCAATCAGTCCATAATCAAATTACAACGAATATCCTCCCAATCTTCAATCATATCTCCAACAATAACAATTCATCTTGACTTCATTTACAAATGCAATTGTAGAACAGCAAATTTAGGAAAAGATATATAAAAGATTGCGATTTCCTCTTCTACAAAATCAACTATGGATTGAATAAATCAATCAGTCCATAATCAAATTACAATGAATATCCTCCCAATCTTCAATCATATCTCCAACAATAGCAATTCATCTTGACTTCATTTACAAATGCAATTGTAGAACAGTAAAACTCGCGGAATATTGGAAAATGAAAGGCGTTGGAGCACACGCAATTTCCGCAAGGAGTTATCGCAAGAAGACAACGACTTTTTCTTGCAGAAGAAAACAAAGGAAGACTAAAACAGGTGGACCGAAGAAGAAGCTCTCTCTCGTTACCAACAACGATGAAAGACTTGTTGGTCGGGGCTGGAAAAAGAAGACAAGAAAAGGGACAAATTTTGGTACGTGAACATGGTGCCAAGAATTTATCGCAAGGAGACAACGACTTTTTCTTCCAGAAGAAAACAAAAGAAGACTAAAACGGGTGGACAGGAGAAGAAGCACTCTCTCGTTAGTTACCCCCAGCGGTCAACGACTTGTTGGTCGGGTCTGGAAAAAGAATACAAGAAAAAGGGCAAATTTTGGTACGCGAACATGGCGCCATTGCCGGAAGTGAATGCGAGAGATACAGACTAGTCGGATCCTAATGCACGTCTGAACCTGGATTACATAAGAAAGAAAGACGAGGTTGAGCGAATGTTCGTTTTTCCTGCAATAATCTCAGTTTACCCGCTTGGGTATAAAATAGTGAGCAGTAATTATGCCGATCTTATTTGATCTTCATTTGATGATTAGTGAGGGAGTGACTGATTAAGAGTCAGACCCTCGGATCTTAATTTGAGCAAATGTTTATTTTTTTGGTCCTTTTCCCAAATATATAAGTAAGACAATAAAAAGGAAATAAAAAAATATATTTAATATATTAAAGAAGGGAAGGGAAATTAGTAAAGGTCCTATATGGGAGTCTTTTATATGGCAATGCTGGACATTGAGTTCTTTAATAAGCATATAAAATTTTCACAACATCCCCTATAAAAAATTGCACGAGTACGAGTGATTTACACTTAATTTTTCCATTTATAACCCTCTTCCAAGTATTAGTACAAGTACAAAAACGAAGCAGAATACAACGCATTAACTCTGGAAAAAAGGGCAGGCCTCATCGATACTACCCCACTCCTACACCCAAGACTTGCCTACATAAAGCCATGCTTCTATACTGTGGATCAACAATTTTACTAATGTTACCAAGCATCTGCCCCAAATACACACGCGTTGATATGTACGTATTTTTAACAAAAAGGTTGGTTTGGGTTTGGGATACCGGTGTAGGACTTTTTGTGAGACAAAAATTAGATTGGAATAAATGTGTTATGAATATTATGAGATAAAAATTAGTTTGGAGTAAACAGTAATAACGATACCAATTCAAGATTTTTAATGGAATTAACCTTTCTAATAATGCAAATGCTCTACAGATAATACTTCTGACCCGATCCCATATCGTATACCACAACCAATGAAAGAGTTACGTAAATAACAAGGCCGTCCAGATGAACATGATTTCTCAGGACAACATTTTGGTGTTTGACCAACCTAAAAAAAAAAAGACATTGACCCGAAGAAACTTGTCCGAACGGGTTACTCCCCAAGACGATACAAAGCACGCACCGAAGAGCTGATTCTTCACTGCGCCAGGCACTCTAACTCTCCTGTTATGGCTGCTCCAATTTTCATTCTCCTCCCATTGGCACTCTTGTTCATAACAGCAACTTCCCAGGGACAGAAAACCATCAGCCTCACCGACACTCTCACGCCCACTTCCAAATCCTCATGGCTCTCCCCTTCCGGCGTCTTTGCGTTTGGATTCTACCAGAGAGGCAACAGTTATTACGTGGGAGTCTTCCTTCCAAGGACTTCGAACAAAACCGCAGTCTGGACTTATGGCCGAGATAACTCTCCGCTTCCGAGCAATTCCACTCTGCGTTTCGACGGCAGTGGCAGACTCGTTCTTCAGTCAGCACAAGCACAGGATAAATATGTTGCCACTCCTATAGATCCCAATGCGACCACTTCGGCTTCAATGCTTGATTCGGGGAACTTTGTTCTTTACAACTCTAACCAGAAGGTCATATGGCAGAGCTTCGACACACCCACAGATACCATTTTAGGCGGCCAAAGTCTACCGGCATCAAAAGAATTGCATTCAAGTGCTTCGGTCACTGATCCGTCCACGGGTCTCTTTCTTGCCATCATGCAGTTAGATGGAGTGCTTGCGTTATATCCCAAGGGCACTCCATTTACTGGCGAATACGGTTACTGGGATTCCCAGACACCTAATAATGGTCCGCATGTGACGCTACATCTCCAGGATGATGGGTTTCTCTACCTATTGAAACCCCAAGGTGTATACCTCAAGAATTTCACGAGCCAAGGACTTCCTAAAGAAGATATGATCTATCTTGCCAGGATTGACCCAGATGGGATTTTCCGGCTATACTCATACAACATAGCCAGGAATGACGATTGGTCCGTCAAATGGGATGTCCCAACCGACAGATGCAACCCCAAGGGCCTATGCGGGCTTAATGGGTTTTGTGTGAATGTTGGTCAGGATTATGAGTGCCAGTGTCTTCCAGGATTCGTATCTGTTGAGGACGGCAACGGGACTGCAGGGTGCGAGAGGAACTTCACTTTAGAAAGCTGCAAGAACCCCACGATCAGCAACAACATGCTACCTGTTCCTAACACCTCATGGGAGGATGACACGTATTCTTCTCTTACGTCGCTGACCAAGGATGAATGTTTAGAAGCATGTCGGCAGGATTGCAATTGCGAGGCTGTTGCATACAATGTCAATCAATCCTGCAATAAGTGGAAGCTTCCTATAAGATTCGGTAGGAGAGTCCCTGATGGGAACTCAAACCCTCAACTTTACGTCAAAGTAGGCGATACTAGAACGGAGAAGGCGAAATAAATGGCTTTGAGCAAAAGCATACTTGGAGAGACATTCTGACTGCAATTGCATCATCGATTGCTTTTGCAATGGTGATACTGATGTAAGAGGGATTTTTTTTTTTTTTTTTTTTTTTAATGTGGGTTATATTGATTGATATTATAATTTACCATGTTATGAGATTAGTCTAATAAGATGAGATAAAGATTTCTTAATTAGTCTAATATAAGACTAGCTAGTGTGAACTGAGTTGAGCTCGGCTCGTGATGATATGGCATGGTTGAGAATTCTATAAATAGGTTTCAAGTCTCTCATTTAACCTTAACACACACAATTCAAGCTCTCCGGCGCTAAATCTCCACCCCTCCTCTCTTTGCTTTCCTCCTTCCTCGCTTCGTCCAGTCTAGCCGCTTCATCGGCTTCTGGCGCCAGAAATGCCTAGTCCATGTCCTTGCGTTTGACATGGCTTTGTGCGTGTTTTCTCTGAGATGGGTTCGATCGAATCGCCAAAAAACTTAAGAACAGACGAGAGTGAGCAAAGAAAGGGATGAGCAGAGAGAAGATGCACGATTCAAGGAAATGGGGTCATCATCTGGCGGCGCAACTGAGTCGACACGTAAGAATGACGTGTCCAGCTTGGAAGGTGAGTATGCAGCTCAAGTTGTGACGTTGACATAGGAGAATTTGCTCTGTATGCGCCGGAGATGCGCAACGTGACGGCGGGGTAGGCAATGGCTGCAATCGTTTGGGATCGAAAAGGAGGGGGAGTGCTCACCGAGAGATTTTGCGATCCGTGGATGGAAAGAGAGAGAGAATGGAGGACGCAGAGAGCAGAAGGACTCGGACCTTTTCATGGGTCCAAAGTAGGTTTTTGGATAGCCCATTAACACCCATTTCCTTTTTTAGCTTTACTTTTTAAGATCCATTTATGACTCTTATTAAATATTCATTTGAGTCATACATGAACTATTTAACAACAAGTGAGTTATAATATGGGTTTATGGCTCATTTTGATAGCTCTACATACAGTCTATAGAAAATCATTTCGATATATTACACCCAAATTGGCCCCCAAAACCTTGGGGGAAAGAGTTGAAATTCAGCCCAAAGATTACTGTTCGCAATCTATCCAGTAGGCGTGGCAAACTTCAAAATTTCATTTAAAAAAAATCCTAAGTTCAAATTAAGCTCTGTAAAATGTTATAACTTCACAACATCCTAAATTATCATATATATATATATATGATTCCTAAATTCAAATTTCAAGCCATAATTTCGATGATTCCTTTGATTAGATGATTAGAGGCTTTGATTACTTATCTGGCATTGCAAAATGATATTAACTCATATTGTCGAGGCATTCGGATTGATCACGTGCGAGAACTTTCTTCTTTTCCTTCTCTTTCTCTCTTCCCACGAGTGAGCTTCTTTTGTCTTTGTTCTATCCGCCACTTTATGCTCAACGTGAGTAATCTAAACAAACAAAAAAATGAAGATTGGCTGAACTTTTGAGAAACATAGGCTAGGCTTTGCTTTTATTGGGTCTATTACTACACTATTATTGAGTATGGTCAGATTTACACGTAAAAGTATACTATCCTGACATGAAAAAGCTAATAGTATAATTAAAATTTATTTTGGTATAGCACCGCTCTCTTCTCACTCCCCCGAGCTACTTCTAGTAGTTTCTCTAGTTGATCTAGTTTTTAGTTCTGGTTCTCTCCCCTTTTGCTGGTGGTGCATCGAAGCCATTTACATAGGCTTGTTTACCACACTTTGGCAAAGGGAAAGTCATCTCACTACTTACTGCCTCAAATGGTTAATACCATAAAAATTTTCAAATTAGTACACCCATGACAAATTTATCTTATGTTAATTTCTGTCTTCCTTAATATCAGGAATGGCTTTCAATGTTTGCATAATCTCTTTGTAAGGGTCAAATTCCCTTGTAACCGATGTTGCATTACTCCTACTTTCAACTGCTGAACAAAGTCTGTCGATTTGCGATGCTAACTTAGTAGGTCCGGTCAATTTTTTCTCTCTTTTTCCTCGAGCTTCCTTCGTGGAACTTTGTACCGTTCTTTTATGGCTCTTACTTTGACTTAGTTGGGCATTCGTTTCACCTACATTATACTCTAAAGCATCATCAGTAGATCTTGCACAATCACCAATATCAACTTGTGTGGCCTTAGGATTCTTAATATTGCATAAACCTTGTGCAGGATTCCAAGAAACACTTCCAGTGGCAACCGTACCCTGGAACATTCTGTCCAACATAACTTCCATATCCGGATGTATGCCTTTCGTTCGAAAAACTTTAAGCTTAGGATTGACCTGTTATAATAAGATATTTTCATGAGTTGTATCAAAAAAACAAAAGAACTAATAAAAAAATGTGGCAAAAAAAAAAAAAAAGATAAACACCTAAATCTTTGTCTCCCACCATTCATCACTCGCATCAATCGTTTTCTTCCTTGTATTCCATCCTAGTCATGTTTCCTTTTGAATCAATTGTTTCCATCTTTTCCATTCCTCCTTTAGATTATCCCACTTATTCTTCATTTGATTTTTATCGTATTTTTTGCCCCTCAGCTCTTCAAACTTGGTAATTATAGCTGTCCATCCATCTCTTTTGTTGCTCGCAGGAAGATTGCCTTTTTCAATTTGTTCAGTGCACAATCGACAAAATGTTTCTACATCTTCCAGGCTCCAATGAGCCTTTTCTTTTGATGAACTCGCCATCTTCCAATAGAATAAACACAAACACATTTGAAAAATGAAAACAAATGAGATTAACTACGACCCAATTCCCTATAGATGAATGAACACATATATAGATAGAACTATGCATAGCACAGAAGGTTGAGTTCAGGACGTTCATTCTCCATTTTTAGCTAATTTCCTCTTTTAGATGGAAAGGATCCATACAACTATGGATGCATGTCTCCTATAAGATTTTGCAAATTCACGATCTATTAGCACATACCTGAAAACCATATGGGTGACTGGAAAAACTTTGCAAACAAGGGGCAGAATGAAGGTTGTTAATTGCATTAAACAAAAAAGAGGCGAAAAAGCTTCACAGCGAGGGATATACCAAACCGAGAAGTTAACAGGAGAATTCTGATTATGATATCTAGTGCTAAGCATGCCTTGCTCTGTTAATGCAGCAATCTCAATGATCTCAAACACAAGTGTTCCATAAGATTCAGACTTTACAAGCAGAAACAAAGACTACCTTAGACTAACCGAACCAACGACACATCAGTCGAACCCAAACGGCCCAAGAAAATGAACTCAGAGAGCAATTCTACAACTGAAAAAACTCTATACTGCAATCTCACGCCAATTGCTAGATATCATCATATCGTTGAGTTCACAGAGTTACAGTTACATATTCACATGGAAGAAAAGAAAGCGAAAGAGTAAAAAGGACTGACCCGCCTCAAACAGAGGAGCCTGCGAAAAGATGGGAACTTTGGAGAGACCTAGATCAAGAAAGATCCTGATTTGCCCAAAAGAGCAGCACCGGAGTTTTCCTAGAGACGTTCTCGATCATGCCGTCCAATCTTTCTTCCACCCCTGATTTGCCCAAAAGGTACCATGTAGAGCAACCAATCCCCGACAGGAATTCTGACTCAAAATTGCTGTTACATATTGAAAACAGAAACGTGACAAGAAAGTCAATATGAAAAGCTCAACAATGTGAACAATCGAGATGGAATATTGAGAGGAGGAAAATACACCAAGAGCAAGGTAACGATCTGATTTCCAGATTTTCTTTCCTTTCTGAAGAATCATGGTAAACCAGATTCTTGGAAAATTGCTTAGTAGGAGAACCACACCCCACCCAGGGTTTAGCACTTTCGCGGATAAATCAATAACACAAGAAGAGTTTTCAGAACCACTATAATAACTATGTTCAAGTAGCATCATCATTCTATCACGTTGTAGATATTACTTCCGGTCCCAAAAGACAAAAAATTGTAGCTAGTGTTTGAGGAAAATCCAATTACATGTGTTCACTCCTATGTAAATACCTCCAAATAGAGAAATGCACATTATTGAAAATGCCTGTAAAAGGATTATCTTGAATAAGAAAGGTTCAAATTAGTGATTTGCACAACAAACAGATGGAAAGATGTAGCAAAACAGATGCATGTAGACATCTTGTATAATGCATCAATGAGAGTTTAACAAGAAGAAACTGAAGCATGCACTCTTCTACACGAGACTCTTTTTTGACCATAGACTGTCCCCGCCGATTCATCGCACGGTTTGGCCCTCGAGGACACCAACCATCGGTATTTGCGCAGCTCACACCAACAGTGAGGCTCAGTGACAAGGTAAAAAGACCAAGGAAGACAAAGTTCAATGGGTACTTCTGCTGATAAATGTGAAGAGGCCACAACACTGCAGAGATATCACGATTAAAATCTCTATACAAATAAAATTAGAGCAAAATAATCCTCCACACTTCCACAACTGAAAAGTCAAAGAGAAAAAAGGGCCTCTGCAGGAATTTAAGATTTAATTTGCCAGCGATCATGAACACTCAACAAGGGAAATGCAGAAATGCAGTTCCATTACTTAATGGACGACACTACCAAAGAAACATAACAAGGGCAGATGATTATTTAACCGGAGAGACAAGAACGGGGCAACGACTCTGGAAGACAAATACTTAAATCAGGAGCTGAATTGGATTTTAAATTAGCGGATGGCACCTAAATGACCTGAAAACACTCCAATCGTGTCAAAAGCAACAGTTCTAATACTCAATGACAAACAGATTCAAACTTCCTTAGTGAACTCTATGTTTGGATGAAGAAGATATTTGCTTGTCTTAAAAGTTTTCTCACGGAAGCAATGCCAAAAGATGTTACTTGATATTGGGTTGGTACTTTAACACTAACCTAAGTAATCCAATTGCAATGGCATATAAATTTACCAATTGGTGATAAAAATCACAAAGTTTAATTCAGTGGCAATGGGATCATTAACCTTAGGCTCGCAACACCGATGCTAAGATGTGTATTCTTTACTCTAGTATAATACAAGGGGCTACATCACATGCTTATCAGGAGAGATCTCCAATGAAAGAAGAAAAGAATCAATTGTAGGGAATAGAGTCCACAAGCTACGCGGCGCAAAGTAAAGTACTTGATCCATGTCAAATGCCAACATCCATGCCAAATGCAAAATTTCGCTAGAAAGACACAACACCACCACCACCACCACCATCAACAGAAAACCCCTCTCAAAATTCAATTCCCTGCTCTACTTGAAATCGACCGATAATTAGAACATCCACCTACACCGAGCCCCATCAAACAGAGGCAATTCCCCCAAAATCACAAGCAAAACAAAGATATAAATAATTAGAGACGGCAAAGAAGCAGAACAATCAAATCGAGAAAGAAACCCAAATCGATGAACACAGTTTTTGGGAAAAGGGAATATGCTCGGGCACTACAAGATGAAAATCCCAACTCACCTAAAGAAGAAGAAAAGGGACCAGACCTCCTGAAGTTTAGCTCCGAATGACGATTCTTGCTGCGTGCTCGTGGATTTGAGAGAGAAGAAGAAGACATGGGTGAGGCTCGTGGATTTGAGAGAGAAGAAGAAAAGACTTGCGGGTGGGTAAGGAACGGAAGAAGAAAGTGTGGGCGCAGATCTAGGGTTTTCAAAAGGGTAACTTGGAATTTCGTTTAAGTTATGAGGGCAATAATGGCAAACGAACAAAAATTCATTAAGCCCCCCATCAGCTTACCGAGAAAGCTAAAATGCCCAAGGCAGGGGTATCCCTGCCTTGGGCTTTCAGCCTTCAAAAGGCAAGTTTGGAGCCAAAGGTGTTTACAAATTTTTTTGCCAAACACATATACTTAGCCCAAAGGGCTTTGGAAGCCTGAAGTCGCTTGGAAAAGCTAAATCCAAACATAGCCTATAAGTGCAAGAGCTTTCATGGATTATTCCTTGAGAGGATAGGAAAGAATTGCATTCACTAGTGAAAAATCGCGTCCATTGTCAGTACAAATTCTCTAGACAGTCTTGTTGAATTGATTCTTAACAAAGGAGAGAAATTTCGATAGGTGAGAAAGTTAAGAAACACCAAAGTGGCACGAGAATAATTATTAACGATAGTGAGAAAAAAAAAAAAAAGGATCTACCATGATGTGGAGTATGATATGATTTCCAAATATCCATATGAATCAAGGAAAAATCATTAGTAACTCGAGATGCACTAACTAGAAACGGTGTTCGTGATTGTTTAGCTAAAGATAGATAGAACACTTTGGATGAGGAAAATGAGCGCTACGACCAAGACGTTGATGAGAAATTATATTTTTATTGCTGATAGCAGTATTATAAAAATGTTTCTAAAAATATAACCCTTGGGCGACACTACCCATGCCCATTAGCTTGCTAGTTGAATGGTCTTGAAAAAGGTAATTTTGGGAATTGAATATGACCAAACAAGAATTATCCTTTTAGATTTTGGAGACAAAAATGAGATTGAACTCAAAATTAGGAATATAAAGGCATTCTTGAGAATGATATTTGGAGTAAGATAGACAGTACCAACTTTACTCAGACGTCGTACTTCCATTCGGAAGACGTACTAAGATGGTAGATTGAGAATTTTTCAGGATGAAAAATTTTTCATTGCAAATTATGTGGTCATTGGCATCCGAATCAATTACCCATACATCAATTGAAATTGAATTCCCTTTTGAGAAAGTGGTACCTGAAAAATTCCCAATCTTGTTTGTGGTTTTTAATTGTCCCAAAGCTTTCATGATGTTTTGGTATTGATTTTGAGTAATTGTCTGATGCACCCTATTGCTCCCTTGTGCTGATACTTGGTAAGTAGAAAATTCTCTTTCTTTCTTGTCTTTATTAGTTGGCTTTCCATGCATATATCAACGTTAAGATGTAGGTGTTTGCAATAATTACAAAATTTACCTTTTCTTCCAGAATTTTGCCCATCATTTCTTTGTGATGATGTGGCACCTTTTGAACCATTGGATGGTTTATAAACAAATGTTGATGTGAAATGATACTGGCCATTAGATTCAGCTGAGTGACCGATCAAATGATGGCCGTTGGATCCAGTCCCTAAATCGTGGTCGTCCATTTGAGATAACCCTTTAGGGTTAGTGTTTTTTTCTCATTGAATAGACACCGCTCAATGGACTCCTTGTTCGATGACACCCCCAAAGCCCTGGTGACACCCCTGAAGCCTTCGACACCTCCGAAACCCCAGCGGTCCTAAGACTCCTCTATAGTTGCTTGGTTGGTATGGTGAGGACGACGCCTTCGTTTCTCCCGTGCTTAGCTACGACTAGTCGCTGGCTCTCCTCTTGGATGGCCAGATGATAGATCAAGCCGAGTGGCAGCATCAGGCCCATCACCAGAATCTGTCACTTAAAAGGTGCGTATATTTCGTTTAGGATTAGCGAAAAACGGTCACCTTTTCTCTTTCTTTAATCATTTGGTATTTTTGAAGGGTGGCTTTGGGTCCTTCCAACTGTTCGTTGGTCGCCTCAAGCTCATTCCACAACACCGAGAATCGGTTGACGCAAATGGTGATCGAGAGGTTCCCTTGCTTTGATTCCAATAAGGCTTGGGTGAGCTTAAAAAGCTTGAGTCTCCCATACATCTTGCGTATGTTCTTCCACATCGTCTTTCGAGTCCTCTATTGGAGGGAGTCCAGCCGTGACATTGGGAGCTAGGCAATTCCCAATCCAGGTACAAGCTAACTAATTACATCTTCGTCAGTGTTGTTGAACTCATTTGTCGGTCAGGAGGGGGATGATTGTGTCGAGGAAGCCGTCCTTGTCCTTCGTGAACAAGGTCCACCGGAACTCCTGAGGCCAGGTGGTGTAGGTGTCCGAACTCGTGAGCTGTAGGTTGATCAACCGGAGTTTGGGTCCATTGGCCGGTGACGTGTAGAGGGGATCTTCAGGCTCTGGATGACCGCCACTTGCTGCAGCTTCAAAGGGGAAGAATCAGGGTTGCCAATTGGATTGGAAAAACGGGAAGGGATTCATCCTTGACCCGATTGAGAGAAGTCGGGTCTGCGACTCAGATTTGCCCATCTAGACCCACTATTTAGATTGGCTCCAGAGACGGAAGGTGGCAGTAATCCTTCATTGGATTGATCTCCAAGGCCCGGGCCTCCTTCCTCTCTGGGCGGGCCATATGGAGCTCATGCTAGATTTGCTTCGTTGGTCCATTGACCCTGAACTAGAAACCAATGGACCAATGACCACTGGGTCGGAAGGAGATGCGGAGCTGTCAGGATGCTGAGGAGGCTGATTTTCTTGGATCGACTCATTCTGATCCGAGGTTTTGCTGTGTGATGAATCTTCACTCGAGTTCTTTTTTTGATCCTTCTGCATGGTATCGTAGAATAGGGATCCCTACGGATTCCTACAGATTCCTACCAAGGTGCTGAATTGTTTTGCAAATGTTGCGCTACAACAACTCAAAAGACCAAAGTAGAGGCAATTCTAGGAGATTTTTGCAGAAGCCATGCCGGAAATAATGCTCGATATCATGTCGAAAAACTAGAGAAATTGGAGGAATTTGTTGTATAGTATTCACTTATCCAATGTACATCTACACGTGTCAATTTACAATACAATGAATAAAAGCAAATTTAGGAAAAGATATATAAAAGATTGCAATTTCCTATTCTACAAAATCAATTATGGATTGACTAAATCAATCACTCCATAATCAAGTTACAACGAATATCCTCCCAATCTTCAATCATATCTCCAACAATAACTATTCATCTTGACTTCATTTACAAATGCAATTATAGAACAGTAAAACTCGCGGAATATTGGAAAATGAAAGGCGTTGGAGCACACGCAATTTCCGCAAGGAGTTATCGCAAGAAGACAACGACTTTTTTTTTTGGTAAAAGAAGACAACGACTTTTTCTTGCAGAAGAAGACAAAGGAAGACTGAAACGGGTGGACCGAAGAAGAAGCTCTCTCTGGTTACCAACAGCGATGAAAGACTTGTTGGTCGGGGCTGGAAAAAGAAGACAAGAAAAGGGACAAATTTTGGTACGTGAACATGGTGCCGAGAATTTATCGTAAGGAGACAACGACTTTTTCTTGCAGAAGAAAACAAAAGAAGACTAAGGGTCCGTTCGAATGGGCCATCTCCGGAAAATATTTTTCCGTGTCACTTTCCAGGGAAAATGACAATATTTTTTTAGTGTTAAATTAAAACCTGAAAGTATTTAGGAAAATATTTTCCGGTGTTCGGTAAAGAAAATATTTTCTGCTCACCAAATTAACGAGTGCGAGTGCCAAGTTCGAGGCTCGCCAAATTGGCGAGCGCGAGTTTAAGATCAATGAGTTTGAGGTTTACCTGGTTCGACGACTAGTCAAGAAAGAAGAAGATAGGAAACAAATAAAAGAAAAAGAAAAAAAAGGAAAAGAAAAAAAAAAAGAAAAGAAAGAAAAGAAAAGAAAAAGGAAACTAAAAAATAATTTGAATAAAAAAAAAGGAAGAAGAAATGAGAGGAGAAAGTGAAGATTTATAAAGGTGCGAGGTAAGAGAGATCAAGTGAGGAAAATGTTTTCCACTTTTCAAAAGTGGAAAACATTTTCCCTTACTTTAGAAAACTTTTTTTCTTGGATGGAAAACATTTTCCCCAAGGAATTCATTTTTTATGAAACGAACACCGGAAAATTCGGAAAATATTTTCTCGGAAATTATTTTCCGCGAAATGAACGGAGCCTTAAACGGGTGGACAGGAGAAGAAGCACTCTCTGGTTAGTTACCCCCAGCGGTCAACAACTTGTTGGTCGGGTCTGAAAAAAGAAGACAAGAAAAAGGGCAAATTTTGGTACGCGAACATGGGGCCATTGCCGGAAGTGAATGCGAGAGATACAGACTTGTCGGATCCTAATGCACGTCTGAACCTGGATTACATAAGAAAGAAAGACGAGGTTGAGCGAATGTTCGTTGTTCCTGCAATAATCTCAGTTTACCCGCTTGGGTATAAAATAGTGAGCAGTAATTATGACGATCTTATTTGATCTTCATTTGATGATTAGTGAGGGAGTGACTGATTAAGACTCAGACCCTCGAATCTTAATTTGAGCAAATGTTTATTTTTTTGGTCCTTTTCCCAAATATATAAGTAAGACAATAAAAAGGAAATAAAAAATAAATTTAATATATTAAAGAAGGGAAGGGAAATTAGTAAAGGTCCTATATGGGAGTCTTTTATATGGCAATGCTGGACATTGAGTTCTTTAATAAGCATATAAAATTTTCACAACATCCCCTATAAAAAATTGCACGAGTACGAGTGATTTACACTTGATTTTTCCATTTATAACCCTCTTCCAAGTATTAGTACAAGTACAAAAACGAAGCAGAATACAACGCATTAACTCTGGAAAAAAGGGCAGGCCTCATCGATACTACCCCACTCCTACACCCAAAACTTGCCTACATAAAGCCATGCTTCTATACTGTGGATCAACAATTTTACTAATGTTACCAAGCATCTGTCCCAAATACACACGCGTTGATATGTACGTATTTTTAACAAAAAGGTTGGTTTGGGTTTGGGATACCGGTGTAGGACTTTTTGTGAGACAAAAATTAGATTGGAATAAATGTGTTATGAATATTATGAGATAAAAATTAGTTTGGAGTAAATAAGTAATAACGATACCAATTCAAGATTTTTAATGGAATTAACCTTTCTAATAATGCAAATGCTCTACAGATAATACTTCTGACCCGATCCCATATCGTATACCACAACCAATGAAAGAGTTACGTAAATAACAAGGCCGTCCAGATGAACATGATTTCTCAGGACAACATTTTGGTGTTTGACCAACCTAAAAAAAAAAGACCTTGACCCGAAGAAACTTGTCCGAACGGGTTACTCCCCAAGACGATACAAAGCACGCACCGAAGAGCTGATTCTTCACTGCGCCAGGCACTCTCACTCTCCTGTTATGGCTGCTCCAATTTTCATTCTCCTCCCATTGGCACTCTTGTTCATAACAGCAACTTCCCAGGGACAGAAAACCATCAGCCTCACCGACACTCTCACGCCCACCTCCAAATCCTCATGGCTCTCCCCTTCCGGCGTCTTTGCGTTTGGATTCTACCAGAGAGGCAACAGTTATTACGTGGGAGTCTTCCTTCCAAGGACTTCGAACAAAACCGCAGTCTGGACTTATGGCCGAGATAACTCTCCGCTTCCGAGCAATTCCACTCTGCGTTTCGACGGCAGTGGCAGACTCGTTCTTCAGTCAGCACAAGCACAGGATAAATATGTTGCCACTCCTATAGATCCCAATGCGACCACTTTGGCTTCAATGCTTGATTCGGGGAACTTTGTTCTTTACAACTCTAACCAGAAGGTCATATGGCAGAGCTTCGACACACCCACAGATACCATTTTAGGCGGCCAAAGTCTACCGGCATCAAAAGAATTGCATTCAAGTGCTTCGTTCACTGATCCGTCCACGGGTCTCTTTCTTGCCATCATGCAGTTAGATGGAGTGCTTGCGTTATATCCCAAGGGCACTCCATTTACTGGCGAATACGGTTACTGGGATTCCCAGACACCTAATAATGGTTCGGACGTGACGCTACATCTTGAGGATGATGGGTTTCTCTACCTATTGAAACCCCAAGGTGTATACCTCAAGAAATTCACGAGCCAAGGACTTCCTAAAGAAGATATGATCTATCTTGCCAGGATTGACCCAGATGGGATTTTCCGGCTATACTCATACAACATAACCAGGAATGACGATTGGTCCGTCAAATGGGATGTCCCAACCGACAGATGCAGCCCCAAGGGCCTATGCGGGCTTAATGGGTTTTGTGTGAATGTTGGTCTGGATTATGAGTGCCAGTGTCTTCCAGGATCTGTGAAGTACGGCAACGGGACTGCAGGCTGTGAGAGGAACATCACTGCAGAAAGCTGCAATAACCTCACGGTCAGCTACGACATGCAACCTGTTCCTGACACCACGTGGGAGTACACCACGGATTCCGCTCTTACATCGTTGACCAAGGATGAATGTCTAGAAGCGTGTCGGCAGGATTGCAAATGCGAAGCTGTTACGTACAACGCCAGTCAATACTGCTACAAGCAGAACCATCCTCTAAGATTCGGTAGAGTCACTGAAGGGATCTCAAACCCACAACTTTACGTCAAGGTAGGTGGAGGCAATGGAACAGAAGGTGATGTTGGACGTGGAGGCAATGGAACAGAAGGTGATGTTGGACGTGGAGGCAATGGAACAAAAGGCTCTGAGCAAAAGCATACTCGGAGAGACATTCTGATTGCAGTTGCATCATCGATTGCTTTTGCAATAGTGATGTTGGCGGTGTCTGTAATTATTGTTCACAGGAATCGTGTCTGTGTTTACGGAAGGTTTCCAAAGGAGGGATTTCTCACAACAATTGAAGATGACATCGTATACTTTTGAAGACCTGAAGAAAGTGACTGGAAATTTTTTGGAAGAGATTGGCAGGGGATCATTCGGAACAGTCTACAAAGGCACGCTGATGAAGAATCAGCACAGCAGCGAAGCTGTAGCTGTTAAGAAGCTAAAAGAGATCTCCTCCGATGGGGAAAGGGAGTTCCTAGCTGAGGTGAAAACTATTGGAAAGACTCATCACCGGAATTTGGTCCGACTGCTAGGTTATTGTCACGATGGAGAGAATAGACTCTTGGTGTATGAGTACATGAGCAATGGGTCACTTCGAGCTGGATAAACTGGTGCATTATCAAACTATTGACCAAAAACAATTGGAGAGGATGGTTAAAGTTGCACTTTGGTGTATCCAAGAAGAGCCAGCTCTTCGTCCTTCGATGAGAAAGGTGCTGCTGATGCTTGAAGGCACGGTCGACGTTCCAATCCCCCCAGTGTTATCTGAATCATCTTCGCAATTGCAATTATCGCCACCAAAACCTGCTTGATTTAGAGTGAAATTGAGCCGTTTCTCCTATAGGCATTTCCAGAGCAGAGAATATGTTTTTAGGTTTATCCGTGCAAAGTGCATTTTTGGTCAAAGTGCATTTTTTGTCTGTCATTTCGACATAAATAAGTTATATGATATCCTGAAATTTGACTCATATTTCTAAATATATAAAATGATTATTGTTGGGATATAATACGCGAAAACGACAGGATCTTGCAATTTACGTCAACGAGAAATCACCAGAGAAAATAAACGAGAAAAATAAGGACACCAGAAATTTACGTAGTTCGGTTCGAGTATCGGTACCTACATCTACAGGGAGAGCCAGCAGCAAATAATCCATTATAATCGGAGTATCAGAGTTTACAATCGCTTAATCACTCAAGTGTTTCCCATACCTAGATTTAACCCCAAACCCAAAGTGTCTATAAATAAACAACTTAACAGGGATAAAACTCATGGCGCAAATTAATCGCGCGTCCAAGTCGCACGCCAAAAAGAAGAAATCTCCAGCTTCTCTTCAGCGGCGTGTGGCTTCTTTCAAACGGCGTGAATGCGGCTCGTCACGAACGTAGAGATTTTTCGGTGGATTTTATACGGGGACTGCAGCTGCCAAAAAACCCTTCGAAGACTTCCCCATATATATATATATATATATATGTGTGTGTGTGCCCAGGTCAAAAGTTTGACCTGGGCCCACCAACAATTGTCTTTTACGTGCAGGGAGCTGTTTCCTCTTTTATCTCACGTGGATTCTTCCTTAGGATGTGGGTGTGCAGGGACTCCTTCACACTTTGGACTCTACGTGCACGGGCTGAAGCTTCAGCAAATTCACTCCAAGGAAGAAAATTCTGATTTTATCATTCTTTCTTTATTTCCTATTTTGTAAATCCTTCAAGTCCAGTCCAAATAATCGCGTAATTAACGCTCAAAATCGAGACATGATTTAACAATTCTCCACCTTGGCTCAATGTTTGAAGCCAAGTCATAGTGCTCATCATCCATGCTGCTCTCCCAATGCCCCAACGGGCCCTCACTCTCCATAGACGCCAATAGAGCTCAAGCAGAGCTTGAGCTTCGCCAAAGGAACAGACTTAGTTATCATGTTTGCCGGGTTATCTGCTGTAGCAATCTTTTTAATAGTAACAATACCTTTAACTAAGACATCTAAGATGAAATGGTACCTCACATTGATATGCTTGATAAACTGGATTATATGCCAAATATATCGCACCTTGGTTATCATAGTGTATATCCACACTTTTATGTTCTAACCCAAAGTCCAAGAGCAAACTCTATAACCATATCGCTTCCTTCGCTACAAAGGTTAGTGCCATGTACTCTGCCTCAGTCGACGACAAGGCAATGTGATCCTGTAAGGACGCTTTCAACTAACTACACCACCCGCTAGCGTAAATATGTACCCTGCTAAAGACCTGCGATCATCCAAGTCACCGGCGTGATCCGAATTCACAAAACCAGTGGTCTCACTGCCATTGCTGTTACTCCGGTATACTATACCCACGTCTGTTGTCCCCCTCAAATATCTGATGATTCACTTCACAGCTTCTCAATGAGCTTTACCAGGACGCTTCATATAGCGACTAACCACGCTCACAGCTTGTGAAATATCAGGCCTAGTGCACACCATAACATATATAATACTACCTATAACACTAGAATAAGGAACATGGGACATATGCTCCTCCTCCTCCTCAGTCTGCGGTGATAATTTATCTGAAAGTTGAAAGTGCTTCGCTAAAGGTATACTTACAGATTTAGCCGACTGCATATTAAAACGTGCTACGATCTTCTCAATATATTTCTTTTAAGATAGACGTAAAACTCCTGCAGCCCTGTCACGCAAAATCTTCATACCCAATATTTTCTTTGCTGCACCTAAATCTTTCATCTCAAATTCAGCATTGAATCGCCTCTTCAGCACGTCAATATCAGACATATTCTTAGCTGCTATTAGCATATCATCAACATATAAGAGTAGATAAATCAAAGAACCATTCTCCAATCTCCTAAAGTAGACACAGCTGTCCATCTTACTTTTCGTATAGTCTTGACTAGCCATGAATGTATCAAAACGTTTATACCACTGTCTAGGAGATTGTTTCAGCCCATACAAAAATTTCTTTAACAAGCAAACATGATCTTCCTTACCCGGAATAGCAAATCCCTCTAGTTGTCTCATGTAAATCTGCTCCTCCAACTCACCATGAAGAAACGTAGTTTTTACATCCAATTGCTCTAACTCGAGATCCTGCGAAGCAACTAAGGCAAGTAAAACACGAATAGAAGTATGTCTTACCATAGGAGAGAACACCTCATTATAGTCAATGCCCTCACGCTGTGTATATCCCTTCGCCACCAGTCTCGCCTTATACCTCGCTGCCTCGACACCAGGAATGCCCTCTTTCCCTTTGAAGACCCATTTACTTCCGACAATCTTTTGGCTCTTTGGTACTTTGACCAGCTCTCATGTCTGATTTCGATGGAGTGATTCCATCTCTTCACTCATAGCCCCTAGCCACTGCGATGATTCCGAACTAGCCATCCCCTCAGAGTAAGATGAAGGCTCATCTGTCTCCACCTCATCACCTACAGTCAATGCATAAGCAATATCTGTATAACCATAACGTACCAGTGATTTAATTTGCCTTCTTTGTCTATCTGCGGCTATAGTCTGCTGCGACTTTACTAGTTGTTCACTATCACCGACTTCAGGAACTGCGGCTTCATCTGTAGTCTCAACTTTTGTTACCTTCGAGGTCTCCGGAGTCTCCACCTGAACTCCACCTCACTCATGACATCATGATCTGTCTTCTCTGCTGGTTGTGTCTCAGAACTCCTCCGTTGAAGCATTGCAGTCTCATCGAAGATCACGTCTCTGCTGATTAGAAAACCGGGTGATCTGGGATCGGTGCACCACAGCCGGTAGCCTTTCACCCCTTGTGCATAACCCAGAAATATGCACTTCTTTGCCCTCGACTCAAGCTTACTATCACTCGCATGAACATACACAGGACATTTGAATATACGTAATCCGGAGTAATCAACAGGTTTCCCCGACCATACTTCCTCAGGAGTCTTCCACTCGATAGCAGATGAGGGAGATCGATGAACCAGGCAACACGACATGTTAACTGCTTCGGCCCAAAATTCCTTGCCAAGTCCTGCATGCGAAAGCATGCATCGAGCTCGCTCAAGCAAAATTCTGTTCTTCCGTTTTGTCACGCCATTCTACTGTGGTGTCCTAGGTACTGTGCGGTGTCTTACAATATCTTCTTTCTCACAGAACTCAGTAAAATCTTTACCACAGAACTCCATGCCATTATCGGTTCTCAGGCACTTGATCTGTTTATCTGACTACTTCTCAATCAAGGCCTTAAATTTCTCGAACCGATCAAACACTTCATATTTGTGCTTTAGAAAGTAAACCCATACTTTCCTCGAATAATCATCGATAAAAGTCAGCATATATTGGGCACCTCCTTTCAAAGGAACCGAAGACGGGCCCCAGACGTCTGAATGAATATATTCAACCGGTCGTTTGGTCGAATGGATAGCTGTTGTAAACTTAACTCGGTCTGCTTCCCATAGATGCAAAGCTCACATAAGTCCAGCTTCCCTATCTTCTGACCATTCAACAACTCCCTTTCACTCAGCATCGTCATACCTGCCTTACTCATGTGCCCCAAACGCATATGCCATAATTGAGTCAAGTTAGAGTCTGACTCACCTGATGAAACTGCAGCGGTTCCGGTCACGGTCTCTCCGAGTAGATGATAAAGAGTGTTCACTTTCTTCCCTTTCATCACTATCATGGCACCTCGAGAGATCTTTAGTACTCCACCTTCAGCGGTGTACCTACACTCGATGTCATCGAGTGTCCCCAGAGAAATAAGGTTTTTCTTGAGCTCCGGTACATGCCTCATATCTGTCAATGTGCACACCACCCCATCGTGCATCCGGACTCGAATTGTCCCTATCCCCACAGCCTTACAAACTGCATTATTCCCCAAAAGAACTCTACCACCATCTGCAGCTTGGTAAGTAGTAAACCAGTTCTTATGAGGTGTCATGTGATAAGAACACCCCGAATCTATCACCCATTCGTCTCCTGACGAAGTAGCAGTCGCACGTAAGACAGCTTCTGCATCCTTATTGCTCCCTTCGGCAACGTTTGCCACACTGCTCGTGGCATTGTGCCTATCAACTTTATTCCTCCGCTTTGGACAATCTCTCCTAATGTGTCCTTCCTCGTGACACTCAAAGCACTTCACACGTCCCTTGGACTTTCTATGGCGTGATTTTGATCTGCTTTTACCTCTGCTGCTACTAGGCCATCGATATTGTTCTCTACCTCGAATCGTCAGTGCTTGCGCTACTCCTTTCGCCAAACTGTCATCTCGTAACTTTCTCTGCCACTCCTTAGAGAATAAGGCGGACTTTACCTCCTATGAGGTAATCGTATTACGCCCCTGCAACAGTGAATCGGTAAAGTGCTCTCATGACTCTGGTAACGAGGCTAACAACATCATGCCCTGTTCTTCATCATCAAGTATCTTACCGACGTTCTTCAAATCCATCATGAGTTTATTAAATTCATCTAGGTGGGTTCTGATAGACGTACCTTCAGTATATCTAAATTGAAACATCTTTTTCAGCATATACAAGTGATTGTTTAAACCTTTCTTCACATAGAGTGCATGAAGTTTTGCCCAAAATGCTGCGGCATCCTGCTCCTCAGCAACCTCTATTAAGACCTCATCCGATAAATTCAACAGGATCGTGCTCTTTGCTTTTTCCATTAGCTCTACCCTCTCAGAGGCTTTCATGATAATAGGCATCTCATCCTCACCATCCAGTGCCTTGGCCAAACCTTGTGTTGTCAATAAAGCTCACATCTTGATGCTCCATAACACAAAGTTGTTGTTCCCGTTGAACTTCTCAATTTCAGATTTCCTCTCAGACATAATTGCAATAACAAAATATCCAGATAATAATCAGACAAGCAAAAGCTCCAAATCACAATCAAGAAATCCAACCTCAAGCTCTGATACCAATTGTTGGGATATAATACGCGGAAACGACAGGATTTTGTAATTTACGTCAACGAGAAATCAACAGAGAAAATAAACGAGAAAAATAAGGACACCAGAAATTTACGTGGTTCGGTCCGAGTATCGGTACCTACATCCACGGGGAGAGCCAGCAGCAAATAATCCACTATAATCGGAGTATCAGAGTTTACAATCGCTCAATCACTCAAGTGTTTCCCACACCTAGATTTAACCCCAAACCCAAAGTGTCTATAAATAAACAACTTAATAGGGATAAAACTCACGGCGCAAATTAATCGCGCGTCCAAGTTGCACGCCAAAAAGAAGAAATCTCCAGCTTCTCTTTAGCGGCATGTGGCTTCTTTCAAACGGTGTGAATGTGGCTCGTCACGAACGTAGGGATTTTTCGGTGGATTTTATACGGGGACTGCAGCTGCTAAAAAACCCTTCGAAGACTTCCCCATATATATATATGTGTGTGTGTGTGTGTGTGTGTGTGTGTGTGTGTGTCCAGGTCAAAAGTTTGACCTGGGCCCACCAGCAATTGTCTTTTACGTGCAGGGAGCTGTTTCCTCTTTTATCTCACGCCGCTTCTTCCTTCGGATGTGGGTGTGCAGGGACTCCTTCACGCTTTGGACTCTACGTGCACGGGCTGAAGCTTCAGCAAATTCACTCCAAGGAAGAAAATTCTGATTTTATCATTCTTTCTTTATTTCCTATTTTGTAAATCCTTCGCGAGTCCAGCGAATCGTATAATTGTAAACGCTCAAAATCAAGACATGATTTAACAATTATTTTATTAATGTGCTTATAGTTACTTGACTTTGAACTAATCACTCACAAGTTAATTGATCTATTTGACGATACCGTATAAGGTTAAAACACGAAAGACTAGAGAATTCGATTAGGACTAGACCGCTCGACCATAAAGATCGACAATGGTCAATACTATGCTATATAAATTAATTAGCGAACGGATATAAATTGATTTGACGGAAGTGCGTAGTTGATTCGCGGGTGATTCCGCACGATTGTGATATTCGCGTTGAACGATGATAAACTGATTTTCTATTGATATTATATTTAGGGTATGTAATTAAACCCTCGCGATTACATGACAACCGATGGTCGTTTGCGATTCGAAGATGCACAAATGTGAATAAAAAATTATCGGCTACGAATCAACCGCGCGAGAACTCTTAAAAGCCACATGATAAATTAGGTCATACTAAAGTTGCATTCAATCGATTTTAACCATGAAATTTAATTCGAATTTGGATATCGAACTTTCGATAATTTTGAGATTTAATTATTGGACGTCGTTCCATCGTCCGTTGAATTATCGGCGAGTTCAAAATTTTTGAAAAAGAAATTATCAGATGAAAAATTGGGACTAGAAAAAAAAAGGAAAAAATAATATTTTTTTTCTCTCTCTTCTTTCTCCTCTCCCTCATGTTTCCCCCCTCGTTCTCACAAAATTTCCTCCTCTCCCTTTTCTTTTCTCTTTCTCCTCCCCCTCACGTTTCCCCCTCCTTCTGCCACCTTTTCCCCCATCTCTCCTTTTGTAATCATTAGGAGTGAGCATAGTCTGAATTGGGCTGGTCTGCCCACTAACTCTAGAACCAACCCGCACAGTACTGGTCCTCAATTTTTGGGATCGAGGACCGACCCTATTGAGCTTCGGACTGAGGACCAGACCGACCCAATGGGTTCGGTCCGGTTGCAGGGTCAACCCGAGACCGATCAATAATTTTTTATCTCATTTTTTGTATTATTTAAAAAACAATTGAGGACCGAACTGATTCAATGAGTTCGATTCGGTTTTAGAGTCAACCCAGGATCGACCAATAATTTTTTATTTCAATTTTTGTATTCCTTAAAAGGGTAACCGATGACCGTACCGACCTAATGGATTCGATGATGAGTGAAGTCAACTAAGAAAGGCAAGCGGTGAGGGTCAAGTGGGGTGAGCATTGAACAGAATGAGCATCGAATGTCGAGTAGGAAGCAACAAGCTAAGTGAGTATCGAGCGGCAAGAGGCATGAGTGACCCAAAGTGAGTGAGGCGAGTATCAAGTGGTGAGCGGAGAAGTTGTTTCTTTCGATTTTGGCAAACTAAAAACTAAGAGGACAAATAAGATAGAAGAGAACGAATACTAAAGGATGATGCTATAAAAAGCTGTTTATGCCTTGTTGGACGCCGTGGGGACTCCTTACAAAAACATTTTCCTCATTAGTAAATTATGACTATTGATACCGTAAAAGACATTAAAAATCTAAGTTATTAAAGAGCAATATAAAATTACTTGAACTCCTCACTAAAGAGCTATTTAATATTGTTAACGCCGTTTATTTTAAGGTTTTTCTATATATAAAAAGATTATAAGTAATATATTAGATATATATAGTTAAGGTTGGTCCAGGTTGGATCAACTTGAAACTTTCAAAACCGAAGACCAACCCGCACAGTGCTAGTCTAGGAATTCTAGGACCAAGGATCGACTCAATCTTTTTGGGAATCGGATCAGGACTGATAGGGTTGGGCTGGTCCAAAGTCGGTCCAGGGTTGACCCTAGACCGATGCTCACCCTTAGTAATCATTTCTCTTTCCCCCTTTCTCTCTTTTTCCCCTCTTTCTCATGCCACCTTTTGCCATCTACCCTCCCCTTCTTTTTTTTTTTTTCCTCTCTCTCTCCCTCTCCTCCTCCCTCATGCCACCTTCTGCAGCACCCCACCTTTTTCTTTTTTATTCTCTTTTATTTTCTTTTTTTCTTCTCCCTTATCTCTAGGTGAGCGTGATTCCCGGATAAAACCGGAAACCGGAGAACCGAACTGGAGGGATCGGTTCCGATTCCCGATTCCCTTTTCTTGGGAAGTGGTGGTTCTCGGTTACCGAAACCAGAATCATTTAGGGCTTTAAGCCCCAAGTCAATTACCCTACTTCACTTCACACTTTCATAGAAATCTCTCCCGTTCTCTGCCTCTGTTCGTCGTTGACGCTGCTTGCCCTCGACACCACCACCGGACGTTGCTCACCCTCGATGTCGCCGCCCCGCCGAACACTACCATCGGACACTGTCGCCAGATGTCGCTAACCCTCGACATTGGACGCTAGTCGGCTCGCTTTCACCCAGTCATCCTTGAAGCCGCTCACTGATCTGCCCTTGACGCCGCTCACCCAATCACCCCTACGCCCCTCACTGAGCCTCCCTCGAAGCCCCAGCTGCCCTTGACATCGCTCACCCAGTCATCCCCGATGCCGCTCGCTGAGCGATGGTTCTTTGTTAGTGGACGAGAAGCGCGCTACCTGCAAAACCGAGGGATCTTGACGTGGAATGTATAGATGTCGGAGCGATGGTTCTTTGTTAGCGGGGGCTTTTTTAGGTTGAGTTTGATGTCTGGATATGGTGTGTTGGGGGGCCCCCGAGGGGGGGCGTTTGATGATTGATGAAGAATTCTGAGTAACTCATTTGAGGGATGTGCACCTGGTTTAGTCACGTTGAAGCGGAGGGATGATTATGCTGTCAGAATTGTGCTTGTTTAATTGAGATGTTGTATTTTTATTGCATTCATCGTGTTTGCTTTTGTGGATTTGATGTCGGGGACATAATTCTGTAATAGGATTAATCACGTCGAATTGTTTCTTCCAGTCGAGTTGCTTCATGTTCTTAAATGTCGATTCTAGGTTGAATTAGTTTGTTGATACAAAACGGAGCTGCATTTCTCTTGGCAGTGAAAGGTTTTGATGTGATTGTCGTTGGAATTCACAAGGCCGGTTCATGGCAATAGATTGCCTACAGCCTCTTATTTGATTATTTCTAGTTTACAGTATTCTTTTGAAGTAAGTGCTGAAAGGAGGAACCCACAGGTTTTTTCCTTTTTCCCATCTAATTTGTGTCTTGACATGTTGTGTAATTCTTTCTATGATATTTGGTTCTTGTCATATTATGCAGAGACCGTGAAGGAGTTATATGACAAAATTCTTGAGTCTGTTAACACGAAAAGAACAATGGCTCCAAACGCATGGACGTGGTTGATGATTGAAAATTGCAAGAACAGAGAGGATATTAAGCTTCTCTTTGATATCTTGTAGAACCTATGCAGATTTGTCAGTTGACTTCTTGCTCCATTTGAGAAGTGAAGTTTTAATTTTTGAGTAGTTGATAAATTCATGTCTTTTCTTTCATTGCAGAAATTGTCAAATCTTCGAATTCATGAGAATTTTAACTGCAACCTTTGTTGGGAAGTCACAAAAGCATGTGTGCATGCAAGGGCTCTTGACTTTGGTGAGCTTTATCTACACAAGTTGTGTGCCAAGTTCAAAAATTCTATATCATGTTGATATATTTACCTGATTCTTCTTCTGCATTCGATTGTTGCTACTTACGCTATCATTAGCACAATCATTTTGTTGTATATTGCTTGTTCTCAAATGATCTTTTTACCTCAAGCCTGTCATGCTTGGAGAACATATTAAGAACATATTCAGTTGCTTATAGGAACTTTTGACCATCCCGCTAGTAGCTAGTTATGCTTTTGTGTTTTTTCTTTCCTAGATGCGTCAATTATGTAAACCAGAATTTTGTCCTACGCAAATGCATCACGTCTATTAAGCACGTGTATGGAACTAACACGACACATAACATATTCAAGAAATAGTTTTTCATGTGTAAATGTGTATAAGGATATTCAATTTAAAGTATAGAACATTGTTAAATGTGTGTATAAACTTGTCCTTGTGAATAACATGTTAACCTTCTCGACTTGATTCAATGTGTTTAAATTGTTAAAGGGATTCACTTTATTTTACATGTACAAACTTGTTAACTCATTCATGACTTGGACATTATTGCGCTTAATCCAACTTAATATGTGTCAAACGCTTAATTTGTAAATGGATCTTCTCGCACATTGCTGGCTTTGTGAGACTTTGATTTCTTGAATGACACCTCCGCTTCAAGTTGTTGAATTCATTGTTGAAGCTTAGCAAATAGCATTCACTTTTTGCAGACTTGTTTTTATGAACTGATAGCTTCAGTAGTTGTCAATTCGAGCTGTTTCTAGTGATTGAGCTCTTCATAATTTTCAATAAAAATAAATCAAATCAAAATTTAGTTCCATAGTGTAGCTTATGTCAGGAGATTGCTGCAATTAGTCCGTGATGATAGAAACTAAGCGTTGACAAAATTGTAGGTAAGAAGGCCTTGTGGGAGCATAATGTCTATGGATTGACCCCTACAATTGGCTTTGCAAACCATCTATTGGTAATGATGAATTGTATCTATGTCAAGTGATTCTTTTTTCCATTTGTTTCATTTACACATTTTTCTGCTAACTTGGGGTTTGCAATGCAGCAATATGCTAAAGAGCACAGAGATGCTGCCATTGCAGGATGTTACGAAGCTTTTGAAGAAGAATAACTTGCCATGGCAACCCAGCACGGCCGATATTGTCTTCAGGTTCACTTCCGTGTTGTTTATCCTGAGAAGTTATCATGTAGTAAGCCATTATTGCACTTAGTTGTGTGAAATGTACTGCTTGGTTATCAAGCAATTCATCCAATTTATTAGTGTCTTTTATATATGATTTAATCAACTTGTTTTGATATTAATTATTCTCTGCATTGCTACTCTCAATCTAATAGTTTACTCATGTTATTTGATATCCTTTTTTTCATGGAAAAATTTTGCAGCATTTGTAACGATACGGACAATTGGGGGTTGCTCACAAAGTATTCGAAGAGATTTGTCAAGGGTGGCGTGAAATTGCATAAAGCTGCATTTGACATCTTGATGGAGTCTGCTGCAAAAGTAGGTGAGAAACACTCACTCTATCTCCCTTTGCTGCTCTCAAGCCCTTGTCCCTCAGCAATTTTTGTTTTCCATTTCTTCCCATAAGTAGTTTTCTCATCCAGGTCCCGCCACTTACTACAAAAGATGGGATATGCTTGAATATATTCTTCTTTGGCCATTTGTTCCTTTATGGAGATTCATGTGATGCTGGACAGGTATGAGATCTTCTATGAAAGGTAATCTAGTATCCTGAAGTTGAGTCTATAACATCCTTTCATTTCAGCTTATTGAAGGTATCCTCCTTCGTTATAGTTCAAATTTGAAAATGAAAAAAAAAAAAAAAAAAAAAAGAAGAACTTGTTGAAACTTGAAATTGACCCTAGAACCTGTGACAAGGTATATTTCAGGTTCTTGGTTTTGATGGGTAGGTTCTAGGTTTCAAAAAATGAGGAACTTGTACCTAAGGGTAGGTTCCAGGTTCTAGACAAAACTGAACCAGAATTGGGAACCGTTCATCCCTACTCATCTCTTCTTCTCTCTTTTCCTTTCTCTATCACACGTCCTCTATCACGCCCCAATCCTCGAGCGTGTGCCCATCCCTCTGGTCGATAAAATTTTGTGACTTTCCAAGATAAGTCACCGACCCTTTCATTTTATTGCACATGCAGAAGTGAATAATAAATTCCCTGACAGTAACCATCTCGGGATAGAAAAGCATGACAACAGATTCACAAACAAACATGTTTTTATATTCACGTAGAGTCATGTACAAGGTCTATGACCGAAAGACTATAAAGACTGGCTTTCCCAAAAGAAGCGGTGCTAACTGATCTACACTTCAGATCACCTCCCCTCGGCTCTAGGTCCTCCACTCAACGATCCTGAAAATTTAGCCCATGATGTGGAGAGATATAAATCTCAGCGAGTTCATGCTCTAAACCTCGATTAGAAGGGTAATACGCCCCAAGGGCTACCTAAGCACAAGCACGAGTCAGAGGGCTTACCTTTGCCTCAGATCCTTCCTGCACATCAGTGTAATTCAAATACTTGATTAAACAATTCAATTTAATTCAATTCCAATCAACCATCAATCAATCGACTCATTTGACTCCATGTCATCGATGCCATCTATGAATTCTGTCGATTCAAATACTATTCACCTAAGCTGAAATAGATATATTCATATATCATTGCTCCCCAAAGCTAATGTCTAAAATTTGCTCAACGAAGCCGCTAGATCAATTATTGCTCACCGAAGCTGCTAGATAACACCTGCTCAGCGAAGTTGCTAAATTACTATTGCTTGCCGAAGCTGATATCTATAGTGCTCACCGAAACTGCTAGAGATCTATAATGGTGTTAATGCTCCCCGAAGCTGAATCACTATACATTACTCCTAGCCAAGAATCTTGTGCTTTGCACACCAATTCCTCAATTAAATACCCAACTTGGCAGAAATCCACCATATTAAAATGTACTCAATAAAAATAATTGTGTGTGGGTACATGGTCAGCTTAAGCCAAAAATATAATATCTTTACTTTAGAAAATCTCACTATTTATATAGAGTCTGAAAACATTTTTGACATTGTAAACCGACGCCCCAGTAATTTCTAATTGATTAAAGAAATTATACAATTTTGGGATAAATTCCCAAAATCACAACTTAAATTCAAATTACACAATTTAACACTCAATTGCAAAAATTAACCACACCATTGCAATTAGCACGAAATTCCGGTCACCGGCTATCCCGATCTAATTTACGGAAAAATAATTAATAAACAATTAATTTCTTAAATTAATTAAATAATTCAATTTAAATTCTAAAAATACCAACCTAGGCCTAAATTAACTACCGATACGGGCTCGGAAAATTTCCGAACCCTTCTAGATAAATAGCACCTCCTATCTAGGCCTTGAATAATTTGATCTAACCACCTAACATGCACAATTAACTAATTAAATCACTAATCTAATCTAACTAACCACCTAAATCCTAATTAAATTAAACTAAACCCCCCTTAAACGTCATTAGCCTACTAAGAATAGTTTAGTGCATAAACTCATTGGTTTAATGCAAAAACCGGTTCATCATAACGGTAGCATGACGGCGGCTGAAATCCGAATTTTCGAGGGCGTCGACGGACACTCGAACCAGGCCCAAAGGCCTTGCAAGTCCACAGCAAATGCTGGGCTTGGCTTCGGGCTTAGGCTGCTTTGTAGGCCTCAAGTGGACTTCAAAACCGCGGGCTTGATGGATTGAACTAGACTACTGGGTTGACGGGCTGAAGTTGGGTTGAACAATTGCGAGCTAGGCCACATTCTGCTAGGCTGAGGCGGGCTTCAATTGGGCCTGACCAAAATTGAAGATGGGCTGGAATTCACGAGCCATGAAATTCGCTGGTGTGGCTTCAAATAGACTGGAGCTTGCTTCGAGAGGACTACTTGCTCACGGGCTGGGCTTCGTGGAGCTAACTGAGCGAAGACAGAGAAGTAGCTTAAGGATGGGCTGCTTCGGTGATGTTGTTGGTGGAGTCAATGACTAGCTGAAGAAGCGGCTGGTTTGGGGGAATTGTTGACCAAGAGAAGACACCGATATGGTAGTAAAGATGGAGGGAAGCTGGCGTGGGCTGAGCAATCGAGCAGCAGCCTCGATAGAAATTTAGTGGAGTTTCGAAGGTCAACACCAGCTTCACTAGTTGACCGAGCTGGATGAATCAATTCGGTGGGGTAAAAGCTTCGATTGAGGAAAACCAACAAAATTAGGGCAACTTCGGTCTTCGTGGCGGCTTGCAGAAGGATCGGCGGAGCATGCAGAGTTGACTAAGCCGAATGAAGACTCGGACGTGGTAGTGGGCTAAATTGAAGACACAAGCGGTGGAGATGGGATCAAAGGGGCTGACTTCGGACAAGGAAGCGTGAGAGGAGCAAAGAAAATGGAGTCGGTGGAGTTTGGGGGCTTTGAAGGAGACGAAAGAAAAGCAAACACAGATGGCTTCGGATGAAGAAAAATAAAGGAAAGTAGAAGCAGATTGGTGTGCAAAAGAGAAAAGCCGAAGGAGGGGAGATAAGTCAAGCAAAAATATCTTAAAATTCATCATGAATTGGTCCCCACATGCCTCCAACCTTATCCCTCTTGTCCCCTAATTCTTTCTAGTCTTTTAATCCACAATTAATTAAATTGAAGCCAAAATTGCAGCTTCCTAAGCCAAAATTCCGAATTTCACTCTTTAGGTTCAATTTCTTCACTCAATTTCCCAAATTGAGGTCCAATTTTGATGAAGAAAAATCTTGTATAATTTTCTGCGAGTCCCCAACACTAAAAAGCTCAGCGTGGAAGTCCAAATTTCCTTTAATTTGGCACATCCGAATTTCCGTTATTTTTTTTGCGACGTTCGAAACGATTTTCCGTAAAAATCCCAAAATCTTCGAAAAATCTTCGGAGGATGAGTTGATGTTCCTAAAATAGATCGTGACATGATAGAACTTTCAATTTCTGAAATCGAGTTCAAATTCGCAGTTAAGTTCAATTCGACGAACTTTAATGTGACCTAATATACCGGGTAGTTTTTAGGAATTTTTAGTGCAATTGACCCGTGATCGATTTATCTTGAGTCACATTGTATATTTTTGACACATTGGCGGCTCTTGGTTGTCATGAAAATCTCGAGATTTCAAATACGGACATCTAGTACCAAAATGATAGAAAAATCGGTCTAGTGCCGATCGACGAGTATTTTGCAATTAGGTTGAATCACCCATACTCTGATCACATATCTTAGTCAAATCGACCTATCTCCGGTCTCTTATCGATTTCGATAGTGCTGTTATGACCCTTGCAGATCTACACGGTCGAGAAATCAATTTCTAATCGAATTATCAAGTCTATTACAGTAAAATCCTTTAATGGCTTCTCCAGATAGTTTAGTAATCTCGTGAGTGATCAGCTCAGAGAATAGCATCATCGCCGCGTCGACGAAAGATCCAATTTATTTAATCAAAAACAAAATCTGAAAATTCAAGCTATCACATCCTCCCTCTGCAAACCCTTCCCCTTCATTTTTTTTCCCTTCCATTTCTCTCACGCCCCTTATTCTCTTCTTCCCCTTCATCTCCTCCCATAACCACCCACTTACGCCACTATTCATCATTGCCACCACCTTCTTTTTGCGGCCACCTGTTAGCTGGGTTCACTTCTATGTGGAGGAGACCCAATGAGTTGCAAGCCCAAAAAGGGCTTGAGCCCATATAATAAGTTATATGAGGAAATATGGTTTCTTACTATATATAAAAAGTGATAGCCGCAAAAGGAAATAGTAACAACAGAAAAAGAGAAAGTAGAAAATCTGGGGGCTGAGGCAATATCTGATTTATATCAAGCTGGCGTCGGAGGTCGATTCATGATCCGATTGAGCTGAAATTTTTTCAGCATAATCATGCCACAATCTTCTCAAATCTGAACGGTTTGATTTTCGTTTGAAGCTGCCTACATCATGTTTTTCGTGGATTGATCAAAACCTGCGTTTTTGATCAGATATATCCTTGATCTCTTGTGAAGTTTATGTGTATTGCCAAGAATTATGTTTTTGAGGTCTTTGCTGCTATGTACCTCTAGTATTTGCTAGAGAAGAACAATTTTGTTGATAGTGAAGAATTTTGGGTGGACTCCAGTCCCGTGGTTTTTGATCTCCTTACATCGATGAGGTTTTCCACGTAAAAAATTCATCTTGTGTTCGTGTGCTTGGTATTTATTTTATTCTACTATATTAATTCCTATTAGGTTTACACAAGAGGGGAGATTATTTTATTCCGATGCGTTGATTCGATATTGTTCGAATTGTTTTCATTTGCCCATCAGAGTGGTATCAGAGCATCTAGTTATTGCTTGATTTTTCTGCCTGGTGTTAAACATGGAAACGAATACGAGTAGAATGGTTATATTGAATGGTTTGAATTATCATATTTGGAAAGGGAAGATGGAAGACCTTTTATATGTGAAAGATTTTTATTTGCCCGTATTTGCCGAGGAGAAACCAGAGAATAAAACTGATACTGAATGGTCTATATTTCATCGTCAAGTGTGTGGTTATATTAGGCAGTGGGTCGATGATAATGTTTTGAACCATATTATTGAGGAAACACATGCACGCAGTTTATGGGATAAGCTCGAACAGTTATATGCTCGAAAAACTGGGAATAATAAGTTATTTTTGATAAAACAGATGATGGTTTTGAGATATCAAGATGGTACTCGTTTGACTGATCATTTAAATTCTTTTCAAGGAATTATAAATCAGTTGGCTGCGATGGGAATCAAGTTTGATGATGAGATACAAGTACTATGGCTGCTTGGTACCTTGCTGGACTCATCGGAGACGTTCCGAACATCCTTATCTAACTCTGCCCTGGATGGTACGATTACCATGGATTTGGCCAAGAGTAGTATTTTGAATGAAGAGATAAGAAGGAAGACACAAGGATCGTCCTCTTCACATTCTGATGCTTGGTTGTTGAGAAAAGGGGTAGAAGTGAGTCTTGAGGTCCGAGAAATAGAGATAAAAGTCGAGATAAAAGCAGAGGTAAGTATAATAAATTTGCTAATGTTGAGTGCCATTATTGTCATCGGAAGGGACATATTCAGAGATTTTGTCGCCAGTTAAAAAGGGAGAAACAAAATGAGAAAGGTAAAGAGAAGAAAAGTGATAATAACAGTGATGACAATCGTGTTGTTGCACTTAAACAAGACTTTCTCATTATTTTTTATGCTAATATGGTGAATTTTGTATCTCATGAGACCAGTTGGGTAATTGATAGTGGTGCATCTGTTCATGCTACGTCTCGTAGGGATTTCTTTACATCATATAGGTTAGGTGATTTCGGATCTGTGAAGATGGGAAACAATGGGCTAGCTCAAGCTGTAGGCATCGGTGATGTGTGCCTAGAAACCAACAATGGCACGAGGTTAGTATTGAATAATGTTAAACATATACCTGATATCCACTTGAATTTGATTTCTACAGGCAAGTTGGATGATGAGGGGTATTGCAACACCTTTAGTAATGGTTGATGGAAACTCACCAAAGGTTCTCTTGTTGTGGTTAGAGGTGAAAAACATTCTTCGTTGTACATTATGCAGGCAAAGTTGTTCACAGACAAAATTAATGCAGTAGACAGCGAAGATGTAGCTGAGCTGTGGCATAAGAGGCTCAGTCACATCAGTGAGAAGGGTTTGTCAATATTGGCCAAGAAGAAACTTCTTTCAGGATTGAAAAGTTCGACGCTAAAGAAGTGTGCTCATTGTTTAGCAGGAAAACAAAACAGAGTTGCATTTAAAAGCTCATCTCCTTCAAGAAAGTCAGGTATACTAGATTTAGTGCATTTTGATGTTTGCGGTTCTATGAAAACAAAATCACTTGGTGGATCTCTTTATTTTGTTACCTTCATAGATGATTTTTCAAGGAAAATTTGGATTCATACCTTGAAAACTAAAGATCAAGTGTTAGATGCTTTTAGGCAATTTCAGGCTTCGCTTGAGAGACGACTGGAAAGAAATTGAAATGCATCCAAACGATAACGGGGAGAGTATATTGGACTTTTTGATGAATATTGCAGACAACAAGGTATTCGACATCAAAAGACACCTGCCAAGACGCCTCAGTTAAATGGCTTAGCTGAGAGAATAAACAGAACACTGGTTGAAAGGGTAAGATGCTTACTTTCACAGTCAAAGCTACCTGGATCCTTTTAGGGTGAGTCTTTAAATCTTACTCCATGCGTTCCTTTAGAGTTTGATGTTCCTAACAGAGTTTGGATAGGCAAAGATGTTTCTTATGATTATTTGCGTGTCTTTGGGTGCAAAGCATTTGTGCATATTCCCAAAGATGAGAGGTCTAAACTTGATGTGAAAACACGACAGTGCATATTCATTGGTTATGGACAGGATATACTTGGCTACAAATTTTATGATCCGGTTGAAAAGAAAATTGTAAGAAGTAGAGACGTTGTGTTTATGGAAGATCAAACAATAGAGGATATTGAGAAAACAGAGATGACTTCAGCACCACAGGTTAGTGATAATTTGGTTGATTTGGATCCGGTTCCTCTTACAAATATTCCTACACAGGTTGATGAAGAGCAGCAGGAAGTCAATGTTTCAAATAACGCACATGTTCCTAAACATGTTGAAACGAATAACAATATTCCTGAATCAGAGGCTCAATTAGATGTTCCATTGGATGTTCCAGTCCGGAGATCCGTTAGAGACCGACGACCTTCCACCAGGTATTCTGAAGATGAGTATGTATTATTGATTGATGCGGTGAACCGAGTGCTATGCGAAGCAATAGAAGATGAGTACAAAAGCAACCGGTTTGATGCTATGCGAGATGAGATGCAGTCATTTTATGATAATCATACTTTTGAGTTGGTGAAGTTACCTAAAGGTAAAAGAGCTTTGAAGAACAAGTGGGTATATAGGTTGAAGCAAGATGAACATTCTTCACAACCACGGTACAAAGCTAGATTGGTTTTTAAGGGATTCGGTCAGAGAAAGGGTATTGATTTTGATGATATATTTTCTCTCGTAGTGAAAATGTCTTCTATCCGTGTGGTACTAGGCTTGGCAGCTTCCCTAGATTTGGAGATTGAGCAAATGGATGTCAAAACAGCCTTCCTACATGGTGACTTGGAGGAAGAGATATACATGGAACAACCTGAGGGTTTTAAAGTAAAAGGGAAAGAGGATTATGTATGCAAATTGAAGAAAAGTCTCTATGACCTAAAACAAGCACCGAGGCAGTGGTATAAAAAGTTTGCGCGCTTATGACGAACAAGGCTATAAGAAGACTTCCTCGGATAACTCGTGTGTTTGTCCAAAAATTTTCTGATTATGACTTTATTATTCTCTTGCTTTATGTCGATGATATGTTGATTATTGGCAGGAATGCTTCAAGAATTAAGTTATTGAAGAAACAGATTGAGCAAGTCTTTTGCCATGAAAGACTTGGGCTCGGCGAAGCAGATTCTTGGCATTAGAATTACCTGAGATAGAGATGCTAAGAAGTTGTTTTTGTCGCAAGAGAAATATATCGAGAAGATTCTTCAGAAATTTTACATGGACAAGGCTAAAGTGGTTAGTACTCCTCTTGCTGCCCACTTTAAGTTAAATATGAAGCAAAGTCCTACGATCGATAAAGAGAAGAAAGATATGGAAAGTGTTCCATATGCCTCAGCTGTAGGAAGCTTAATATATGCGATGGTATGTACACGCCTGCACTTGGCGCACGCAGCTTGGCGTTGTTAGTCGCTATTTGTCAAATCCAGGCGAGAGCACCTTTGGAATGCAAAGTGAAGTGGATTATGAGGTATCTTCGGGAACTTCAAATTTGAAACTCGCTTTGGGATCGGGAAACTTGAGTTAGTTGGATACACAGATTCTGACTTGGCAGGAGATATTGATACTCGTAAATCTACTTCTGGTTATTTGATTTCTTTTGTGGGTGGAACTGTTTCATGGAAGTCAAGATTGCAGAAGTGTGTTGCACTTTCTACAACCGAAGCTAAATTTATTGTAGCGACTGAAGCTAGTAAAGAGATGCTATGGATGAAGAAGTTCTTAGAAGAACTTGGGTTCAAGCAAAAGAGGTATGTGCTATTTTGTGATAATCAAAGCGCAATTCATCTTGGTAAGAATTCATATTTTCATTTGAGATCGAAACATATTGATGTTAGATATCATTGGATAAGGGATGTTCTAGATGAAAAGTTGTTGGAACTTGAGAAAATTCATACAGATCATAATGGCTCTGATATGATGACGAAGACTCTATCAAGAGAGAAGCTTGAACATTGCCGATTGATAGCAGGATTGGTGAATCCCTCCACATTGTCGTGAGGGGGAGATTTGTTAGCTGGGTTCACTCCTATGTGGAGGAGACCCAATGAGTTGTAAGCCCAAAAAAGGCTTGAGCCCATATAATAAATTATATGAGGAAATAGGGTTTCTCACTATATATAAAAAGTGATAGCCACAAAAGGAAATAGTAACAAGAGAAAAAGAGAAAGCAGAAAATCTGGGGATTGAGACAATATCTGATTTATATCAAGCTGGCGTCGGAGGTCGATTCGTGGTCCGATTGAGCTGAAATTTTGTCAGCATGTTCGTGCCACAATATTCTCAAATCTGAACGGTTTGTTTTTCGTTTGAAGCTGCCTACATCAGGTTTTTCGTGGATTGATCAAAACCTGCGTTTTTGGTCAAATTTATCCTTGATCTCTTGTGAAGTTTATGTGTATTGCCAAGAATTATGTTCTTGAGGTCTTTGCTGCTATGTACCTCTAGTATTTGCTAGAGAAGAACAATTTTGTTGATAATGAAGAATTTTGAGTGGACTCCGGTCCCGTGGTTTTTGATCTCCTCACATCGAGGAGGTTTTTCACGTAAAAAATTCGTCTTGTGTTCGCGTGCTTAGTATTTATTTTATTCTACTCTATCAATTCCTATTAGGTTTACACAAGAGGGGAGATTATTTTATTCCGTTGCGTTGATTTGATATTGTTCGAATTGTTATCGTTCTTCCATCATCACCATTGTCATCGTCCCTCGTGCCACCCATCCATGCTGCGTTCGCCGCCGGTTCATGCCGCGTTCGCCGCCGCTCGCGACTCTCAAGTGGCAAGCCACCATCGCCACGCCATCTACATCACCGCCCCGTTTGCCGCCGTTTGACCGCCACCTGTGGCTCAATGCCATGTCGATTGCCAAGCTGAGCCTCCTTGGCCGTGGCCACCAAGTTTCTATTCGAGTCGCGAATCTTGTGTTTTCGCCGTCATCGCCGTGAGCACGCTGTTGCTGGAAACCCGTGAATTAACCTTCTAATTGTGGATTATGGCGTTAATTACGTTTAGGGATAGATTAGTTTAATATTAACAGCGGTTAGTATTAGTTAATTTTAGTTTAGTTTTAATTGCACTTAAGGATGATTTAGATTAAATTTAAGTGCGATTAGTTTAAATAATTATGATTAGATTAATTAATTATGGTTAGATTAATTAATTGAGTTTATTTTAATTAATCGTTATTTATTTAATTAATTGTAATTATTTTAGTCAACGTCGATTGATTTTTAATTAATTATAGTTAGGTAAATTAATCGAGTTTTGGCCTAATTAATTGCAATTAGCTTAATTAATTGTAATTAACTTAATTAATTGTGATTAATAGTGTAATTAATGACAAATTAGCTATTAAGTAGAATTTTATGCTCGTTTTACAAGGTGACTTTACACTTAATTTTGATTGTTTGAGCATGTAATGCCATAATGTTTGATTGCCCATATAATGTATTTTAAATGCTATTTTTAAATATAGTTTATTGGTAAGAAAATAGCAAATTTTGATGTGTCGTGTTTGGATGCGTATTTTACATGAGAAAAGGGGCAATGATGTTTTAAAATGAAAGTGTGCAAAGTTTGATGGATTGATTTTAAATATGCGACCATGTGCGTTTATTTTATCGGAATTTTAAATATAAAGATTTTCCGAGATTTGTTATTCAAGCATGAACTCTTACATTAGACTAATTGATGGAAGATAAAAATTGGCTTGAGTGTTGGCATGCTTGTGTGGTCATTTAATTGAACCCATCATCCAACGGGAGTTTGGGGACGATGCTCGATGTTTATTGGATGCCCGACGGGGGTTCGAATACTGAGTCACGGTTGAGATCGGATTGATGCTCCTTTATGGAATGTCGTTTAGGCGGGAATTCTAGACGATGCTATGCTCGATCGGACGGGACGATGCCCCGTCATGTCGGAAGACCACCGACTCTTGTGTTAGCCGTGACCCAAGGTGTCATAATAATTAGAACATGTGTGAATGATTGTGATGCATGTTGAAGAAAAATCCCTTGGAGTTTTGAAGTTGACAAAATAGCCTCGAGATTAAGGTCTGAAGAATCCAAGACTCAGTCGGTTAAGTCTGAAGATTTCAAGTCACAAAGGTTTTTCGTCGAAGACAGTCAAGACCCAAAGTTCGGTCTGAAGTTTTTTCGTCCAAGATTATCAAGACTCGCCAGTCAAGACTTTTAAGACCCAAATCAAAGTCTCGAAGACAGCTTTGTGATTTTGACAGGCTGGCTACAGGTTATTCTTATGGCTAAGGAAAGTAAGATATTGGATTCTATATTTCCTAATCTTAATCATGGAATATCTCTGGCTGTGATCGCGAGCTTGGAAGATTTATTCTTCGGATTTTATCTGTCGAAGATCAAGCTTATTTTAGGAAGAATCTAATTTTGGGAACTCAAGATCCTGATTGTATGGGCGAACAGGATTGACGAGCTGTTGTCTACTTACATTTTTGGCGACAAGGAGATCACTTAAATTGATTCAGTCCAACGGGTTGATTGGATGAATTTTTGGTAAGTGCCAACGGGTATGGAGGCACGGAAGCTATTTAAGGTGGATCGGTGTTGCTCGGAAATAGGGGAGAGACTGAGCAGAAAAATCTCGATGTTAGAATCTCTGAAATCACTTGATCTCTAAAATCTTTCATGTTCATACTGTGTATCAAAGAGAGTGAGATATAGTGCAAAAACAGCAGGAAGCTGTAGGAGAGACTGTCTATTGAAGAAGTCTAGTTCGTGAACTGTAACAACTCTCGTTTTGCTACATAGTGATTACAGCCACTTGGCTGCCAGCGTGGAGAGTGGACGTAGGCTTGGAATAAGCTGAACCACTATAAACCTCGTGTCGATTCTCTCTTACTCTATCTCATTTATTTTATAATTGCATGATCTATCTATTGTGATGCATTAGCTATATTAAATTGTTCTTTGATTAAAGATTCGAAAGAGAATTCCGCGATCACCTATTCACCCCCCTTCTAGGTGGATTCACTAGCCAATATCAATGCATTACGCTTGATTATGGGGTAAAACTGTTAGGCATGGTATAAGACATGCCAAAACGGGCTTTACTTTATAATTGGGGCCCGTGTGGATGCTTGGTGCATGAGAGTTATGTGCTCTGATTATGGATTATGCTTATTGTATAATGACCTATGTGACGTACTAATATGCAGGGGTGTGCCAAGGTGAGATAAGATTGTATGCCATTGCATGATTAGGCTACCTTTGATATGAATTTGCGTCCTAATCGGGGCTTAGGTCGTTAACTCACTGAGATTTATATTTTCACCCCATTGTTAAATATTTTCAGGTTCGTAGTATGGAGAACCGTCACGTGCAATTTGGGGTCCCGATGGACCAAGACGTGGGCATGCTTGGCATCACTTTTGGTTGGCCTCGCGTTAGTGAAGTTTAGGTTATCCCTGTCCCCCCTGTTGATTGTTTTTTTGAGATGGTTGGTAGGGAGCTGCAGTGTAAGGTCTTGTAAATATCAAGCTCCCTGGGGTTAGCAAACAAATAAATAAAAGTAGTGTTTTGGAAATGTTTGTCTTGTGCGAACTATTTCTATTATTTGTTGGTTGATTGGGTGTTTATATAATTGCTTCCACATGCGTTTAATCGAAAGAAAAAAAGAATGGGTCGACGACGCATCTTGGGATGTCGCAATTTAATTGACTGCTCAGGGGGTTTCATGCACTCAGGGTTCGGGGCGTGACAAGTTCCCTGTTCTGTCCTATGCGATTCTTCGTTCTTATAGGAAGTAAAACTACCTTAGTTCATTTAAAAAATTCTTAACTTTCTTGAGGTTGCAGATATAGTTTATCAGTATGAGTCTTGTTAGCTAACCATGAATTTAAGAATGTGTTTTGGGTGAGAGGGGACAACACTGTTTTGCCTATGGACCATCGCCCATGTAAATGTTGGATGCTGTTCTGATTGATCGACTGACCTCATGCGAAAGGTCGATGGAACTTCCCTATTTTTCAGCCTAAAACCGACTTATGCATATTCAGAATTATTCAGAGACGCCAAAAATTTGCCATAATCTCTTTTTTGACGCAAGAAAGTGAACTTCTCATTCCTTTCAGTTGTTAAGGGGGCCAGCTTTCTTTTAAGTATGGTCAGATCTACACATGAAACAATATTATCTAGGGGTAAGTAGGGTTTGGGCCCTAGGACCAACCGCATAATGTTGGTCCTCAATTTTTGGGACCAAGGATCGACTTTATTGAGCTTGAGACCGAGGATCGGATTGACTTAGTGGGTTCAATTCAGTTCCAAGATCAACCCAGGATCAATCGATAATTTTTTATTTAATTTTTATACTCCTTAAAACAACGATTGAGGATCGAAGTGACCCAATGGGTTTGGTTCGATTATAGGGTCAACCCAAGACAAATCAATAATTTTTTATTTTATTTTTTGTACTCCAAGAGCTTGTCATGAGTTCTCTACAAGCAAGAACAAGCAGAGCATTCCTTCAATTAAACGAAGGATCTCATGTGAAACCATATGAGGTTCTTTTCTATTGAGCATTCCTTCAGCTAAAGAGAGACCGCCATTTCCTCATAATATACTGGTTCCATAAAAGTCTAGTCCTCATATCCAAAATTTTTCCAAGATACAATGGAATGAATATGAAGACATGTTTCGACTTCCACTCCAGTAAAACCACCGCTGTCTCCATAGAAGCTTCGTTTGGTTGAAATTGGTTGCCATTGCATTGCCTTACCGCAATATACTGGTGAGCTACCATCCAAGGACCATCAAAGAGCACATCGTCATAAGGAAAAACTCATTGCCCCGGTCAGTAATAGAGAGAGAGAGAGAGAGAGAGAGAGAGAGAGATTGGAAAATGAAAGGCGTTGGGGCACGCGCAATTTTTGCAAGAAAAGTTCTTGCAAGAAGACGATTTCTTTCTCATGCAGAAGATAACAAAACAAGACTTCAACGGGTGGACAGTAGAAGAAGCCCTCTCTCGTTACCGACGGCAAAGGAGATAAGAAAAGGGACCAACTTTGGTACATAAACATAGTGTTATTCACATAGAAGAATGGGAGACATATAGACCTATCGAATCCTAACACATGTCCGAACCAGGAGCACATAAGAAAAAGTAAGAGATTGGGCAAAGGTTCGATTTCTTGCAATGATCTTAATTTACCAACTTGGGTATAAAATAGCAAGCAGTAATTATGATGATCTTATTCAATCTTAATTCGTTGATTAGTGACGGAGTGACTGGTTAAGACTTGCGACCCTCCTCAAATCAATAATGAATAAGGCGGCTTGTAGAAAATTTTCTTTACATTAGTGTTAAATGCTCCAATTATTTAAAATTAATTGTGGATAGAAAACCCTTTGTATCATGGCATGTACTTATATTATTTCTATTTTTCGGGCAGGAATCTAGAGCGTATAAGTTACGATGGAAATTACGTATATGTGTTGCGACTTACCTTTTCTGTCCCTCCGAGAGTAGGGAAGGGGGAGGGAAGACATAAGTTTAGGGATATTACTTAAAATGTGGGCCTATAGCTCTCATTTAAGATACAGGCTCTTTTAAGCTCGCACCTCATGCGATTTAGGTATTTAAGTTGACGCTATGAGCATTTTCTAATGAGGAGTCACCACTAACCTATTGAGATCGACTAGAAATCAAGTTAGGCATAAGAGCGTATCTCACTTCCTACGCAACTAAAGATTTAGGGCTGGGGAGTTGGTCATACTCATTGATTAACTAATGCATTTTCGGTACTTAATCTTGTTCATTTCAAAAGATATTTGTCGAATAGTTTGGATTGATTTTAGACTTATCTATTAACATGGAAGGTAATCACGTGGGTGTAAAATTATTAAAGTAATTATCAACAACCAAGGAAGCACTAATTTAATTGAAATGAAAAACAAGCATTTAACGCTAGTAAATAAGAACGATAAAATTCCTAACTACGCCAAAGGTAAATGAAAATTAATATATTGAAAGCACACAAACAATTGATAATTCCATCACAAAGCCCTAAGGTTGCGTTTGACAGTTGGGATAAAATTCGGGATAGGATATGACTTATCCTATCTTACGTTTGGTGCTCGCTTAGGACGGAATAAAGTTGGATATAAAGGGATATAGGCGGGGATAAAATTATCCCATGAGAGAGGTGGGATAAAGGTAGATAGAATTTCTAATATCCATCATAGGAAAGTTATTTTTCTCGAATAATAAACTTATTAAGTTAACAAAATTGAAATTATATTTCAATATAAATAATGTTTGAATTCTAATTTAAGAAAATAAAAATTTATTTTTAATTAAGCTTTATATATTCAACTTTAATTCTATCTTACAATAAACATTCAATCTATAAATTAAATATTTATATTTATTATATATTTTAGGTATTTTTGTATTTTAGGTATGTTAGTACGGTTTACTATTTGATAAATTTTTATTAAAGAATGATGAAAGGGGAAAAAAATAATATAATATAAAAAAGCGAAAAAATAAAATAAAAATAAATTGAGGAATAGTGTTAAAAGAGATATTTATCATCTCCGTTTATGAACATTTAGATTCATTTATATACCTTCATAATGATATTGCCGTTTATATTAAAAAATATACATTATATGATGTGAATATATCTAACTTTAATACTATGATTTACCAAACAATGAACAGAATATAATAATAAACAGAATATCTAAAATCTCAAGATTTCATATTTTGTCCTATCTAGTTTTATTCTGATTATAAATCCGGATGACCAAGCGTAGCCTAAGAGTTTGTTTAATTTTGAGCACGATTTTTTATCAAGTGATTTCACACATTTTTTTATGCTAAACCTTTTTTAAACCAAGATTAACATGAAAATCTAATGAAACTAGTCAAAATCTAATTTCTAAAGTTTTTCTATATTTTTTAGCTTTTTCCAAAGACTTTTGAGTGTTTGGGACTTTTTTTTATTTTTAAAAAAGGTCTCGGGTCGGGTCAAAGGATCCGGCCCGAATATGGGCTTAACCCGGACCATAGAGGTCTGGGTTGGGTCGGGCCTGTTCCGACTGTGGCCCTAACCTGATGGGTTCGGGTTATTTCAATAAAGAAAGCCCAAATTTCTAATTTCCCTTTAAGTGATCTAAGCCCAAGGTCAAAATCAGCCCACACGCTTAGTGCAGATTCACAAAAATCTCTAACCCATGTTTCTATTCTTTTATTATTCCATTTTTCTTTTCTTTTCTTTTCTTTTCATTTTTCCTCTTCTATTTTTCATGTTCGTACCCACACCATCACCGAACATATCGATATACTCACTCATCCTAAGCAAAAGCCGTCGAGATTAAGACTAAACCTCTCCTTTGTTCTTACTGAAGATGCAGAACTGAAAGCTTCTCATTTGTCCACCATCCATCCTCACCCTTTATGAAAGTCACGATTGGCCACCATCCATCACCGGAATGATGAACGCAAAACACACCACGCACACGAAAGTAACAATAATGAAGAATAGAAGAGAAGAATCGCGACCGTGACCAACAAAATGTGAACAAAGGGATCTACGGTTTCGGTAAGACGGACATAACTTTCATGAGTACCACAGAGGCATTTCATCGAGCACTCGGTGGGCATCAACTGGAGGACCAATGATCACTCAACCGGGACATCAAACGGCGATCGAGATAGAAACAGAAAACCACGCAGCGTCCAGAGGCAACAAAACGCAGCACCTCCTGGTTCGGAACTCGAGCGAACCGAAGAACCGCGAGCCCCGGGCAGGCGGCCCGAAAACAGAGCGACGCGGAGCGCACTTATGCGCTCGGGCGATGGGGCCCTGCCCGGCTCGGCAGCGGCGGACAGTGGGCGGGCTCGGGATGGATCGAGCCATGACCGGCCGCCTTGGTGTCGTCGAGACGGGATCCTCAGGCCGAAGTGTCCTAACTCAAAAAAATAGACTTACCAGAAGAACGATCAGACGGCGAGAGGTGGGGCCTCGAGCGCGGCCAAGCTTCTCTCTTGCTCTCTACCCTCTCTCAACTTTCGACTTCTCTCTCCGCTCTCACTCTCAGTCGTTCTCTCAACCTTTCTCTCGGACCTCACTCTCTTTCCCCAAACCAATCCCCTGTTCTAGCCGACTCTCCCTCTCTCACTTTTAAGCTCGACCAGCAATCGCGCATGGCTCCTGCCGCTACCAGCTGCCTTGCCGGCCTAGCCCGGATCCTGGGATGATGCTGCGCGATCCTCTAGATGAAGGAGGCCGGGCCAGGCCCAAGCCAAAACGGACAAAGAGAAAAGGAAAGAAGGCCGGGCCGGCTTGGCCCCGGCCCGGTATTTTAAATAATTTTTTTATTTTAACAAAAATGATCTATTACTACTAATGCAAATGCTCATAATGTTTGTATGCTATGCAATTCAAAATTAATTTTCCTAGGGTTTGAAATTTAATCATAATTTTCTATACAATTGATAGATGATTAAACAGGTTACTTAAATTCAGGTGTTAACGACTTTTACCAGCTACACAAAAAAGTGTCGGAAAAGTTTTAAACATTTTATATTAGTATCAATTTCGTCATAAACTTTTTATTAGTGTCAATTTAGTCATAAATCTTTTGATCTAATGCCAACTCAGTCATTCTGGCTAATTTTGCTTGGATCTTGTTTACATGAATGTCAGTCGACTGACATGGATAACTTCTGATGATATTTTAATATTTTTTTTAAAATTTTTTATTTATTCTTTTGTTTTCCTTTTTCCTTTCCTTTTCTTTTCCTTTTTTTTTTCCCCTTCTCCTCTTCCTTCCTCTAACTGATTGCTAGACCTCAACAACTAGCCAAAGGAGAAATTAGATCTCTCTTCAATTCAAAATTCTCATTAGAGGCTCTGCCATTACTTGCCTAAGATTTTCAGGTTCTTGCAGTGGGTGGGGCTCTAATTTTTGGATGACAAATTGATCTTCTTAATTGCTGCAACCCCGAGACCAAGACTATGGTACGGCGTAACCACGTGCAAATGCATTGTAAAAAGAGTAATTTTGTTTGACGATTTGAAGATGCGAATATACAGACATGAGTCACTAAATAAACTGGGATCATTAAAGAGACTCCACAAATGACTATATCTAGTCTTAGTAATATATATGTTGACACCCAAAATTACCCTTTTGACTATCAACTCGGACTTGATAAGACCAAGCAAAAAGACTTAGCTAACATAATTTTGGTCAACAACTATAGATAAGGCGATGAGGAGTTGCTGAGAAGCGATATAAGAGGAAATTACTAAGTATTAAGCCACGAAATGTCAGTAAGTAAATTTTGGTTCAGTCATCTAAAAAGAATTGTAAAGATTGTTTATATCAGCAACATCTGTGCAATGTGGGATGGTGTCACATCAGCGATTACTTGTTAAAATTGGTTCGAATGACTAAATTGAATTTTTTAAAAAAGGTTTAAGACTAAATTACTAGATTATCGAAATGTTTAGTATTAAATTGTTACAGTTGAAATATTTAGGAATAAATTGGCAAGTTATCAAAATGTTTAGGACTGAATAGATTTAAGACTTTTTGGACAATTTTCTAATTGTTTTACAATCCTAAATAATTGAAAATGTTGGACAAAACAAGCAATCAAACAATAAAACTTCAGTTAAAGAGATAATTCAAGTCAATTTGAGGAAATGCGAGTTAAATAGGGCTTCTTGCTTTCGCATCAAGTGAGTTCATCCATCTGGACACAAACACGATTAATTACCAAGCCCGTCAATTGTTATAATAGTAACTGATTACCAAAAAACCATAGAAACTAAAGATTAAATTAAATTACAAAGCTTGATGCAAGTTGGGTATACATATCTATGTCATATGACCAGATATTAGCAAAAACCTGATTAATTTAAACCCAGGTACAAATCAAAACGCACAAAGTGAACACTTCATGTACTATTAACATGATCAGTATGCTTTACGACCTCTTCATGAGCCATCATCACATTGCTCTAACAAGTTAAAGGTAAGTCACAAACACTAACAAGCTATAAGCACTGCATCCACATAGTCATATTTGCGGGGTGCTAGATTTGTCGCCCCACAGATATCCATAAACACAGCTTTAACTATGTAAAAGAAGAAATTTAGATAAGGTAATAGGACAAGCATAATATAGGAAAGTATATAATTAAAATAAAAAACAAATTAGATAGGTGGTAAAAGATTAAAAAATGGCAGTAAAGGCCCTACATGGGAGCTTTGCATGGATGTGTTGCCCTATAAAGGCCGCTCACAATACTTTTTGGGGAAAATGGCATGACAATTATCATAACTTTCGTTACCAAAAAAAAAAATTATCATAACTTTTATACGGTACTTATTCGAGTGCTATATTTTTCTTTCTCATTTTCTTGAGTGTCATAACTTAGTACATCAATCACTTGAATGTTATAATTTTTTTTTTTTTTATCACTTGAGTCATATATAACTTTTCATGCGATCTTTTGAGTGCCGTAACTTTTTAAAATGTTCAACATGAGTCCTATATCACGTTGAATTTTCGGCACTTGGGTGAATGTTTTTAAAAAATTATGGCACAAAGTGATTGATTGAAAGTTATAGTACTTCTAGAAATTATGGCATTCAAGTAGTCGAAAAATAATATTATCGTAGTTCAAAAATTATGGCACTTGTGACACGCAGTCCTTATCCCCACTACTTTGATATATGACTTTCTCATGCACTCATGCAGAAGAAAACAGAGAAAAGGCTTAAAGCCTTCTAGTGCTTCCCCATATGCGTTGAACGGATCAATCGTGGAAGAAGCTCTCTCACGTTTTGGACAAAAGCATTGGAGAGGCTTGTGGCAAAGAATAGAAGAAAACGACAGTTTGGAACGAAAATGAAACACCATTAGTGTATGCTAATGAAAGACATAAACCAATAGAATCAAAATGTATTATGTCCTTACCCATAACAAATAAGTATATTGAAAGTCCTAAAAGTTATTATAAGTGTTAAAATATGTCTCGAGTTTGAGTCCAATGTGAAATTCTGAATATTCTGAAATAGGAAAGTCCAACTTCGACTTGGATTTGGATTTTGTTTAAAATATATAGAGATATGTTTTGGATAAAATCGTTTAAAATAGGCAACATAATCCTATGAGAAGTTGGCAGGTTTCACTCATATATATAGACCTGTGGCCGTGGGTGATAGGTGTGGATCACAAATTGTCTTGAAGCGCCGCGTGAGTGCTTGATGTTCCGCCATTGATCATGAAGAATTTGTCTTGAAGCGCCGTCTCGTCGTCGAGTGCTTGGGAGGGATTTTCTTTGTCATTCTTGTTCGTGAATTACATCCAAGAAGATTTAGTGTTCGAGCCAATTAAATCTTGTGGTAAGATTTGTGTGTAAATTCGTTTGTGAGATTGAGAGATTATTTTGTAAGGAATTTTGGGGCTAAACACTGTGCGTTTTTGGATGTAATTGGGGCTTGGGAAACACCGAGAGAGTGTTTGAGTGACTTGAGTGTGAATCTCCTTGTATCGCTTGATTTATAGTGAAATTCGCTGCTGCTCTCCCCATGGACGTAGGTCTTTACGATTGAACCACGTAAATCCGTGTCCGATTTATTTTCTTCTTTTTGCCTATATTATTGTTCGATCGATCGCCCTATCTCAACAAGTGGTATCAGAGCCAGGCTTGGCTAAGTTGAAGCGAATCGATGGCGACGAGAAGAAGTAAAAGTGAGAATCGAAAATTTGATGGGAAGGATTTTAGTTTCGGAAGATGCAGATTGAAGATTATCTTTACCGATGAATCTGCACTTGCCTTTATCCGGGAGAAACCAGCAACGATGAAGCAAGCTGATTGGGATTTGCTTTGGACACGAGCTATGGGTGCTATTCGGTTGACGTTGGCTCGTAACGTCGCGTTTAACATCCCGAAGGAGAAGACCACTACCGATTTGATGCAAGCCCCGTCGGATATGTACGAGAAGCCCTCTCGCGGTCAACAAGGTCTATTTGATGCGACGTCCGTTTAATTTGAAGATGAGCGAAGGTGCGTCGCTTGCCGATCATATCAATGAATTCAATGTGATTGTTAGTCAATTGAGTTCGGTTGAGATTGACTTTGAAAATGAGGTACGTGCTCGATTCTCGTTATCCTCATTACCCGATAGTTGGAATACTACTTTTATTCTTGCTGTTAGTAATTCCTCTGGGTCAACAAGTTTGACATTTGATGGAGTTCGAGATTTGATTCTGAGCGAGGACATTCGTAGAAGAGAATCTGGCGAACATGTATCTGCTGCTTTAGTAGGTGAAAATAGAGGAAGATCTAGAACACGTGTGGGTATCAGTAGTACTAATATGAACAGGCGTAGTCAGTCTAGGACTGCTAATGTTGTCTGTTGGAGCTGTGGCAAGAGGGGGCATCTTAGAAGGGATTGCCTTAAGCTGAAGAATGAGAAGGGTAAGAGAATTATGGTTGATTCTACAGATAATGTTGCAGCTGTAGCAGATAATGCCGATTATGTATTGTCTGTCACTAATGATTCATCGCTTGATGGATGGATTATGGATTCTGGTTGTTCTTTTCATGTCACACCAAATAAAAACTGGTTTATCACTTATCAATGCATGGGTAGTGGTAAAGTTTAGTTAGGGAACAACGCTGAGTGCGATGTTGTGGGTGTTGGTGATGTTAAAATCAGAATGCATGATGGTATCGTGAGGACATTGACTGGAGTGAGGCATGTTCCAGATTTAAAAAAGAACTTAATTTCCTTGAGTGCCCTAGATTCAGCTGGTTGCAGGTATTCTTCAAAAGGTGGAGTTTTGAAGGTTGTTCGAGGTGCCCTAGTGATAATGAAAGGAATCAAGCATGGAGACCTGTATAAACTTCAAGGTGAGACAATGACAAGTTTCGCTCCGGAGACGTCGGATGCATCTGTTCGAGGGTCTATGGACTGCTCGAGGAAGACCTGGGTGTTTGTGCCAAGGCACAAGTTTGATGCTGGTGTCAGGATCACGCAGTCAAGAGCTTTGATCGAGACGGAGACTGGTACGTCGATCAAGCATGTGCGGACTGACAATAGCATGGAGTTTTGCTCGGAGCTGACAAATAAATTCTGCATGAAAGAGAGCATAGTGAAACACCGCACTAGTGCTAGTAAATCACAATAATTTGCAGAATTGATGAGCAGAATATTACTAGAGACGGCCTGAAAAATTATCTCTAGTGCTAGTGTTGCTAGGAGAATCCTAGCTGATGTGCTAAGTACGATAAACTGCCTGGTGAATAGATCCCCATCAACTGCCATTGAATGGCGAACTCTTGAAGAAGTGTGGTCAGGTAATGTTGCTGATTATTCTATTTTTAGAATGTTTGGTTGCCCATGTTATTTTCGAGTGAGTGATGGTAAGCTCGATGGGAGGGCAAGGTGCATATTCCATGGCTATGCACAAGGTGAGCGGGGTGATCAGTTGTGGTGCCCGAATATAAATTCACCTGTTGATAGTAGAGAAGTTACCCTTGACAAGTCTCCAATAGTTCTGGCTAGGAGTGTTTGTGGCAGTGCTAATACGGATCTAGACGGTGTTCAGCTTGAGGTGGAGTTGCGACCAGAAACTCCTGAGGTAGCGAGTACAAGTACTAGCAAAGTAATTAACACAGATGGTGCTCATAACGAGGTGGAGCCTATAGAGCCAATGGTTGCTGTAACTACTGATATTGACAAGGTATGTATTCGATCTCCTAACAGATATGGATGCAACAACGGTTTTGCTTTATCTGTGGTTAGGGAGGTTGTGTCAGAAAATCCTTGCGAAGCAGTTAAAGGTGCATGTGGAGTTGGTATTCTGATGAGGTCCTCAGTTATGGTGAAGTTCAAGCGAGGCTTGGACTTGAATAATATCTGTGGCGGTTGAGCCCATCGGGGGCAATGGGAAAGTAGTAGCAGAATTTGAATTTTTACGAAGAGATTGCGACTTGGCTCAAACGTCGAGCCAAGGTGGAGATTGTTAAAATATGTCTCGAGTTTGAGTCCAATATGAAATTCTGAATATTCTGAAATAGGAAAGTCCAACTTCGACTTGGATTTGGATTTTGTTTAAAATATATAGAGATATGTTTTGGATAAAATCGTTTAAAATAGGCAACATAATCCTATGAGAAGTTGGCAGGTTTCACTCATATATATAGACCTGTGGCCGTGGGTGATAGGTGTGGATCACAAATTGTCTTGAAGCGCCGCGTGAGTGCTTGGTGTTTCGCCGTTGATCATGAAGAATTGGTCTTGAAGCGCCGTCTCGTCGTCGAGTGCTTGGGAGAGATTTTCTTTGTCATTCTTGTTCGTGAATTACATCCAAGAAGATTTAGTGTTCAAGCCAATTAAATCTTGTGGTAAGATTTGTGTGTAAATTCCTTTGTGAGATTGAGAGATTATTTTGTGAGGAATTTTGGGGCTAAACACTGTGCATTTTTGGATGTAATTGGGGCTTGGGAAACGCCGAGAGAGTGTTTGAGTGACTTGAGTGTGTAATCTCCTTGTATCGCTTGATTTATAGTGAAATTCGCTGTTGCTCTCCCCGTGGACGTAGGTCTTTACGATTGAACCACGTAAATCGGTGTCCGATTTATTTTCTTCTTTTTTGTCTATATTATTGTTCGATCGATCGCCCTATCTCAACAATAAGAGTGCAATTATGTTTTAAAACTTTCAAAACGTGCAATCAAATCATAAATTTATCAAATTGGTACAATCGAGTCCCCAAAACTTATCATCATTTTCCATTCGTTAAAATTGGACGAAGTTAGTAAAAGAACTCGAATACATCAATATGACAAGTATTAGAATTTGATTACACTTTTTAAAAGTTTAGGACTCAATTGTATTTTCGTGATAAGTTTTAGAATTTGATTACACTTTTTTAAAACTGAAGTACTCGATTGTAATTTTCTGACAAATTTTTGGACTTCTAGTTTACTTATTCTTAAATAAAACTGTAGAATGGTGCAACTTACGGAAAATTGGAGAAATAGAAGGCGGTGGAGCATGTAATTTCCGTAAGGAGTTCACGCAAGAAAACAATGACTTTCTCATGCAGAAGAAAACAGAAAAAAGACTAAAAACTTCTAGTGCTTCTCCACATGCATTGAACGGATAAATGGTAGAAAAAGCACTCTTGTTATTGATAAAACATTGGTGCGGCTTGTGGAAAAGAAGCGAAGAAAAGGACAACTTGGTACGAAAATTGAACACCAATTAATGAATGGAATAAAAGACATATAAACCAATCGGATAAAAATTATCAAGTCCTTATCCATAAGCAATCTTATTCATTTTGATGATTACTGAAAAAGTGGGTGGTTAAAACCCCAAATTAATTGTAAATTGGGTAGCTTGTAGAAAATCTTCTTATCTCCAGTGATATATGCTCTAACATAAATTGTGGGTAAGGAGTCCTGTGTATCATCGCATATGTTTATTTTATTTCTCTTTTTCCCATGAAAAATAGGGTAATGGTGTTAAAAGTTACCCTACATACATCACTCATCGGCGGTGAAAAATTCATTGAAAAATAGGGCCTTTGCACGGGGTTACTTATTGAGTTCTCTTTCCCTATCCACTGCCAACTTGCTGCCCTAGGAGCTGCCTTAAATAAAAGGTTTTGTGCTAATTTCATTCCCGAGGTCCACTAATTGAGGAGATGAATCAAACTGTATCGATTGTTTTATAGATCGTTTTGGAATTACTTTTTATTTGATTTTTATATAAGGGGTCAACTGAGCTCACAAGGGGTAGCCGGTCGTCGGCTAGGAGCTCGGGTCGCCTATACTCGAATGAGCTTCCGAGGTTGAGCAATCTGAAGCTTGTTCACCTCCAAGATGCGATGAGTCGACATCGATGTGGTCTCTTATAAAGTATCAGCCTTTTTTTTTTCCTTCCCCAGGATCACTTTGATCCTTTTAACACTTCTTTAATTTCAAGTGCCACAGCTTATGGTTGAACTTATCCCTTACTCTTATAAAAAAGGGCCATGGGGACTAGATACCAATAGACGGCGATCTTCTTACTGAGGTACCAAGGTTTCACAAAGTGATAACGACAGTGATGATAATCGTGTTGTTGCACTTAAAGAAGACTTTCTCATTATTTTTTATGCCTAATATGGTGAATTTTGTATCTCATGAGACCAGTTGGATAATTGATAGTGGTGCATCCGTTTATGCTACGTCTCGTAGGGATTTCTTTACATCATACAGGTCAAGTGACTTCGGATCTGTGAAGATGGGAAACAATGGGCTAGCTCAAGCTGTAGGTATCGGTGATGTGTGCCTAGAAACCAGCAATGGCACAAGGTTAGTATTGAATAATGTTAAACATATACCTGATATCCGCTTGAATTTGATTTCTACAGGCAAGTTGGATGATGAGGGGTACTGCAGCACCTTTAGTAATGGTCGATGGAAACTCACCAAAGGTTCTCTTGTTGCGGCTAGAGGTGAAAAATATTATTTGTTATACATTATGCAGGCAAAGTTGTCCACAGACAAAATTAATGCAATGTAGTAGACAGCGAAGATGCAGCTGAGCTGTGGCATAAGAGGCTCAGTCACATCAGTGAGAAGGATTTGTCAATATTGGCCAAGAAGAAACTCCTTTCAAGATTGAAAAGTTCGGCGCTAAAGAAGTGTGCTCATTGCTTAGCAGGAAAACAGAACAAAGTTGCATTTAAAAGCTCCCCTCCTTCAAGAAAGTCAGGTATACTGGATTTAGTGCATTCTGATGTTTGCGGTCCTATGAAAACAAAATCACTTGGTGGATCTCTTTATTTTGTTACCTTCATAGATGACTTTTCAAGGAAAATTTGGATTCATACCTTGAAAACTAAAGATCAAGTTTTAGATGTTTTTAAGCAATTTCAGGCTTCAGTTGAGAGACAAACTGGAAAGAAATTGAAATACATCAGAACTGATAATGAGGGAGAGTATATTGGACCTTTTGATGAATATTGCAGACAACAAGTTATTCGACATCAAAAGACACCTCCCAAGACGCCTCAATTAAATGGCTTAGCTGAGAGAATGAACAGAACACTGGTTGAAAGGGTAAGATGCTTACTTTCATAATCAAAGCTACCTGGATCCTTTTGGGGTGAGGCTTTAAGTACAGTTGTGCATGTATTAAATCTTACTCCACGTGTTCCTTTGGAGTTTGATATTCCTAACAGAGTTTGGACATGCAAAAATGTTTCTTATGATTATTTGCGTGTCTTTGGGTGCAAAACATTTGTGCATATTCCCAAAGATGAGAGGTTTAAACTTGATGTGAAAACACGACAGTGCATATTTATTGGTTATGGATAGGACATGCTTGGTTACAAATTTTATGATCCGGTTGAAAAGAAAATTGTAAGAAGTAGAGACGTTGTGTTTATGGAAGATCAAACAATAGAGGATATTAAGAAAGCAGAGATGACTTTAGCACCACAGGTTAGTGATAATTTGGTTGATTTGGATCCAGTTCCTCTTACAAATATTCCTACACAGGTTGATGAAGAGCAGCAAGAAGTCAATGTTCCAAATAACACACATGTTCCTGAACATGTTGAAACGGATAATAATATTCCTGAACCAGAGGCTCAATTAGATGTTCCACTGGATGTTCCAGTCCGGAGATCCGTTAGAGACCGACGACCTTCCACCAGGTATTCTGAAGATGAGTATGTATTATTGACTGATGCAGGTGAACCAGAGTACTATGCAGAAGCAATAGAAGATGAGCACAAAAGCAATTGGTTTGATGCTATGCAAGATGAACATTCTTCACAACCACGGTACAAAGTTAGATTGGTTGTTAAGGGATTCGGTCAGAGAGAGGGTATTGATTTTGATGATATATTTTCTTTGGTAGTGAAAATGTCTTCTATCCGTGTGGTACTAGGCTTGGCAGCTTTCCTAGATTTGGAGATTGAGCAAATGGATGTCAAAACAACCTTCCTACATGGTGACTTGGAGGAAGAGATATACATGGAACAACCTGAGGGTTTTTAAGTAAAAGGGAAAGAGGATTATGTATGCAAATTGAAGAAAAGTCTCTATGGCCTAAAACAAGCACCGAGGCAGTGGTATAAAAAATTTGCGTCAGTTATGACAAAACAAGGCTATAAGAAGACTTCCTCGGATAATTGTGTGTTTATCCAAAAATTTTCTGATGAGGACTTTATTATTCTCCTGCTTTATGTTGATGATATGTTGATTATTGGCAGGAATGCTTCAAGAATTGAGTTATTGAAGAAACAATTGAGCAAGTCTTTTGCTATGAAAGACATGGGCTCGGCGAAGCAGATTCTTGGCATTAGAATTACCCGAGACAGAGATGCTAAGAAGTTGTTTTTACCGCAAGAGAAATATATCGAGAAGATCATTCAGAAATTTTACATGGACAAGGCTAAAGTGGTTAGTATTCCTCTTGCTACCCACTTTAAGTTAAATATGAAGCAAAGTCCCATGACTGATAAAGAGAAGAAAGATATGGAAAGTATTCCATATGCCTCAGCTGTAGGAAGCTTAATGTATACGATGGTATGTACATGCCCAGACTTGGCGCACGCAGTTGGCGTTGTTAGTCGCTATTTGTCAAATCCAAGCAGAGAGCACTGGAATGCAGTGAAGTGGATTATGAGGTATCTTTGGGGAACTTCAAATTTGAAACTCAGTTTTGGGACTGAGAAACTTGAGTTAGTTGGATACACAGATTCTGACTTGGCAAGAGATATTGATACTCGTAAATCTACTTCTGGTTATTTGATTTCTTTTGCGGGTGGAGCTGTGTCATGGAAGTCAAGATTGCAGAAGTGTGTTGCACTTTCTACAACTGAAGCTGAATTTGTGGCAGCGACTGAAGCTAGTAAAGAGATGCTATGGATGAAGAAGTTCTTAGAAGAACTTGGGTTCAAGCAAAAGAGGTATGTGCTATTTTGCAATAATCAAAGCGCAATTCATCTTGGTAAGAATTCCACTTTTCATTCTAGATCGAAACATATTGATGTTAGATATCATTGGATAAGGGATGTTCTAGATGAAAAGTTGTTGGAACTTGAGAAAATTCATACAAATCATAATGGCTCTGATATGATAACGAAGACTCTACCAAGAGAGAAGCTCGAACATTGCCGATTGATAGTAGGGATGGTGAATCCCTCCACATTGTTGTGAGGGAGAGATTTGTTAGCTGGGTTCACTCCTATGTGGAGGAGACCCAATGAGTTGTAAGCCCAAAAAGGGCTTGAGCCCATATAATAAGTTATATGAGGAAATATGGTTTCTCACTATCTATATAAAGTGATAGTCACAAAAGGAAATACAAACAAGAGAAAAAGAGAAAGCAGAAAATCTGGGGGTTGACGTAGTATCTGATTTACATCAAGCTGGCGTCAGAGGTCGATTCGTGCTCCGATTGAGCTGAAATTTTGTCAGCATGTTCGTGGTGCAATCTTCTCAAACCTGAACGGTTTGATTTTTGTTTGAAGCTGCCTACATCAGGTTTTTCGTGGATTGATCAAAACCTGCGTTTTTGATCAGATTTATCCTTGATCTCTTGTGAAGTTTATGTGTATTGCCAAGAATTATGTTCTTGAGGTCTTTGCTGCTATGTATCTCTAGTATTTGCTAGAGAAGAACAATTTTGTTGATAGTGAAGAATTTTGGGTGGACTCCGGTCCCGTGGTTTTTGATCTCCTCACATTGAGGAGGTTTTCCATGTAAAAAATTGTCTTATATTCGTGTGCTTGGTATTTATTTTATTCTACTATATCGATTCCTATTAGGTTTACACAAGAGGGGAGATTATTTTATTTCGCTGCATTGATTCGATATTATTCGAATTATTATCGTTCTTCCATCACTTTGCTCCTCTCGTCCATAATTTCCAGCATGTTGTTTGACTTTGTCTTCACTTTTTTTGCGTGCCAGCTAGATAAATAGGTTGGTCATCTCTTGATTTGATGGGATATTGTTGTCTCGGCTGCATATGTCTTCACTTAATGCCCTTATTTGAGACAAACCATTTTGAATTTTTTTTTTGAGAAAATGCATTCGTTTTGGGCCCTTAATTAAGGGCGCGCATGAAAACCATTCTGTTCCAGAAATAATTTTTGAAACATAAATAGATTTTTCTATTTCTATTTAGAAGAGTTTTTAAACAAAAACAACCATTTGATAACGACACAAAATTTCTACTCTAAAAATAAAAATTCATTTGATAACGACACAAAATTTCTACTCTAAAAATAGAAATTCATTTGATAACGACACAAAATTTCTTTCTTTCAGACGGCAGCGGACCGACGGATAGCAGTGATGGATGGCGACGGCGGCGGTGGCTGACGATCGGTGGTGGCGGTTGACAATCGGTGGCGGCAGGCGACTGGCGGTGGCGGCAGCGGCGAGTGGCAAAGACGACGGCGGCAGAGGTAGGCGGCGGCGATGAATGATGAAAATTTCTTTTATTTCTCAGGAACGGAATTTGGAAAGGAGAAAATTTTTATTTCGATTTCTACTCCAAACCTATTTCTAGTACAAAAATTTATTTCAGAAATAGAAAAATGAAATAATTTTACCAAATGGATTTCTATTGCAGAATTGTTTCTAGAATAGAAAAAACTATTTCTAAAACAGAAATTTTTTTTAATCATGCATCCCTAAAAGTTTTCCTCTTTTTTTGGGAGTAACTTTTGTTTTTTGTGGGTCCGCAAGAGAATACTTCCACAGGCCACTCCTGAAGAAGACTATCCCTTCTTTGGCATTAAAAGGGAGTTGCATAAAGACAACCGAGAAGATGAATTCTTCCATGCACACGATATTATTTAATGTGTGGATTCGTTTTGTTTCTTTCACTAATTCCCTCCGACGGTAGCTGAAGAGAAAGAAAGACTTCGGCTTTGTTTGTTTCGTGAAAAATGAATAATTAGAAAAAGATTTTTCTAAAAACAATCGTTTGTATCGATTGAAATAATTAATCATTAATCCATAGAAAATATTTTCAATATCGATAACAATTTATACCTAAATATTTTCGTGGTTGATGAAGATATATTTTACTTTTTGACTTTTGTGAGCCATACAAATAATCACTTTTAGGAAAATGTCTTCAAATAATTATCTTTTGTAAAGTGAATGGAGCTTCTTCACGTGTAATAAATGAGACTAGGTTCTTCTTTGTGTATAAATAGAGAGCTCATTGTAAGTTTTCTACAAGCTAGAACAAGCAGAGCATTCCTTCAATCAAGCAGAGGATGTCACATGAGGTTTTGTGCAGAAAATCCTTGAGTGTTTTTTGATTAGTGATGTAAACCCAATATATAATGGGCAAGTACGTGAGGCTAAACACTACAAGATTGGGTATAATTTTAGGGCTGGGAAATACTCGAGTGCATAGGAATTGTAATCATGTAATTATCCGATTGATTAGTGGATTATTTTTGGATGGTTCTTCCCATGAACGTAGGTTCTGACGGTCGGATCGAACCACGTAAATCTCTTGTGTCCATTTATTATTCCTTATTTTCTTGTTCTTTGATAATTTTGTGTCCCAATATAATTGCAAAGATCCGAATCGTTTTACAACATAGACAGTGACATGCACGCCGAATATAAGTATATGCCTTGCCTCGACTTTGATAACTAGCCCAACTTGAACGGATACTGTTTGCATGAAAAACAGTGTGAAATAGGTTGGGGTCATCCTCATAATTATAAGCATTTATAATACTCAATAGAAATGAATCTCATATTCGGAAATAATTCGAGCCACATCGAAATGTCCAATCGATTAATTGACATTTTTGTGGAGTTGCTCCTGCGACATTGAACATCGATTCTTGGGAGGTTTTAGTGAATGAATGATAGAGAATTCTATATAAAATTGGAAAAAAAATTAGTTATTTTTATGACTAAAAAAATGTACTCATTAACAAAGATGCACTTCTTTTATTGTAATCAAAAGATGTCTCTTTTAAGAAAGCAATTAGTAAAAGATATTTGGCCGTTTTGAATAGAATTCACTCAATAATATTTAAGTACTTCAAGAGCTCTTGGCTTTTTATGATTGTAATCACAATAAGATTCTTTCCCTAACAATAGAATTCTTTCCTCAATTCTCTTCTAAAATCCAATAAATGGAAACTTGAATGGATACTCGATATTACCAAAACTGCAATGGCCACGCACAAAATTATGTTATTTCTTAAGCTGAGAACTATTGCTCACTCAATTATTTTACTATTATCGCAAGATTCAGCTCTTAGATGCAACCATCGTTAAAAGATTTAGGGGCAAAAGCATGATATCATAATTACTATATCAATCAACTCCGTGAATTAAATGTCTGCTTAATAAATATTATTCAACCAAGTAAACTAATAATGTAGCTTCATGAATAATTTAGGGGGGCCTTCTGTTCACATTTACATGGATGAGTACTATATTATGTAATTTCATTGACATTATAAGGAGCTAGCTACCCAAAAATAAAAATCAAACTATAACGAGGTATATACTAGGTAAGATCGGCTAAACTGATGTACTCAATGAGGCGATAGACTATGACAAAACAAAATACATAATACATGATGACTTTCTCGGCTTGACATCTGCCAACAATTAGCGAGAGACCGCCATTTCCTCAATATACTGATTCTATAAAAGTAATCTTCAACATTTTTTTTAGTACACAATGAAATGAATATGAAACCATGTTTCAACTTCAACTACAATAAAACCACCGCTGTCTCAATTGGTGAGCTACCATCCAAGGACCATCAAAAAGCACCTTTCTTATCTTCACTTTCATACTTTAAATTAAGAAAAACTCATTGCCCCAGTCAGTAATCCGCATAGAGAGAGGGGAGAGAGAGAGAGAGAGAGAGAGAGAGAGAGAGAGAGAGAGGGCTTACGTCCAATTAGGGGAAAATACAAAAAAAGTCCCAAGCTTATTGCACATGTACTAATTCAATCATAAATCTTTTAATTGTATCAATTTAATCCTCAACCCTTTCATAATTTATCAATTGAGTAATTCCAGCCAATTTTGGTTTGAAATTACTTACGTGGATGTCAAACATCCTACGTGACAAGGCGGTGCTAACATGGACAATTTTTATAATTTTATTATGCTTTCTTTTTCCTTTTTCCTTTTATTTTGGCTAATAAGGGTGGCAACTCTTGCCAAATCTAGGTGAGGCCCTAGCCGGCCGTGATGGCCTTGCCCAAGGGCCTAGCCAACTATGAGCAAAGACATAAATACTACGAGGGTAGGGGTGAGGGCTTGAAGTCTATCACTGGTCTTTAGTCATTCTAATTGAACTAAGTAACTTTGAGTTGATTCAACTCATGCATGCAGCCTATATATATCTATGATATACTCATCCTATTTAGCTCTCTATTATATACTTGTCCTACTTAGCTCACATAAATATGTTCTTTGCCCACAAATATGAGTATGTGGAGGTAGTGCCTGTGTCTTTTAACTCATTAGAGCTAGGCACCGGAGGCTCGAGAGAATATCATGTCGCCAAAATATATTGATAAGACAATAAAAGGGAAATAAAAAAAGAAGTAGATTTAACATATTAAAGAAGGGAAATTAGTAAAGGCCATATATGGGAGTCTTTTATGGACTGATAGGTGTCGCACAATGAATGCCTTATACATTACTACGATATTGGTAAAGATAAAAGTAATAATGCCAATAATTTACATATACACCGCTTTAATATAGTTAAAGATGAAAATGACAACAATAATTGTAAGAGAAATGGGAGGAATTTGTCGTATTGTATTGACTTATCCAATGTACATTTACACGTATCTATCTATAATACAATGAATAAAAGCAAATTTAGAAAAAGAAATATAAAAGATTTCAATTTCCTATTCTATAAGATCAATCATGGATTGACTAAATCAATCAGTCCATAATCTAATTAGAATGAATATCCTTCGAACCTTCAAACATATCTCCAACACTCCCCCTCAAGCAGGTAGTCTGTATATTTCGAAGACGCCTAGCTTGCTCAAGAGATATGAATATTGTCTCTTACACATAGGTTTGATGAAAATATTTGAAGCTGTTCCACAGTCCTAATTCCTCTGATGATGAGTATTCCTTCTTGGATTTTGTCTTGAGTGAAGTGACAATCAACTTCTATATGTTTCGTTCTTTCATGAAAGATTGGATTTGCTACTCATTTGGTTGCAATATCATTATCACAAAATAACTCACTTGGTCCATCAAATTTTACCCTAAGATTTGAGAGTAAATTTCGAATCCAAATTTTGCAAATAGTTTTTGTCATGACTCAATACTCTAATTCGGCTGAAGATAAATAGATGGTTGACTGTTTCTTTGTCTTCCATGAAATTAATGAATTTTCTATTTTGATGCAAAAACTAGTGATAGATCTCTTGGTCATCGGATAGGTGGCATTGTCCATATCGCAATAAGTTGGCATCTTCATATTAATATCTCAAGATACAAATTTACCAAGTCCAGGATATCCCTTAAAATATTTCACAACCTTTAGTGCTACATTAATATGGGACTCCTTTGGATTATGCATGAATTAATTGAGAATTTGCACTGCGTAACATAAATCAAGTCTTGCCTTGGTGAGATATATCAGTTTTCAAAAGAGCCGCCAATATCTTGACATATCCTTAAGTAGTGGATCTTTTATAGGAGATAGACCCTTGGTATCATACTCATGTGTCGTCAACTTAACATTCTGCTCAATTTGTATGACAGCTGCCTTACATTTTAACAATCTTGCTTCCAACATAATCTCCAAGACAAATTTCAAAGCTTAAGATAGATTCCTCTTTAGATTGAGCTATCTCAATCCCTAGAAAATATTTAGGAGGTTCCAAATCATTGATGTGCATAGTAGAATGCAGATACTTTTTGAATTTATCAATTGCAAATCCATTATTTCCCATAATAAGTATATCATCAACATATATCAATAAATAAATTGATGATGTACCTTTGGTCTAGGTAAATAGAGCATAGTCATATTTGGAGTGTTGAAAACATGCATTTGTAAGTGCACTAGTAAATTTGGCATACTACTGCCGAAAGGCCTATTTAAGCCCGTATAGGGACTTATAAAGATGACATACTTGAGACTCCCTTTGTCTCTGTATGCCCTGTGAAAATTCCATATATATTTCTTTATCCAAATCTCCATGTAGAAACGCATTATGGATATCCATTTGGTGTGGGTGACAATTGCAAAAAACAACAATAGTTAGAAAGGAATGAATAGTTACTTCCTTGGTGAGTGGAGAAAATGTCTCATGATAATCAAAACCCTTTTGTTGTGTAAAACCCTTAGCTACTAAGCCAGCCTTGTAGCTTAGTAGCGTTCGACAATACCATTGGCTTTGTATTTGATCTTGTACATCCATTTGTAGCCAACGGGTTGACGATGTAGAGGCAATGGTATAATATCCAAGTATGATTTTCCATGAGTGCAAGTAATTCAGTCTTCATAGCATTCTACTAGTGTGTATCACACGATGTTTCTATATAAGAGGACAGTTCTTGTCCCTTGGAAATACGACAAATACAACACATGTGATTTGGGGATAGTTGACTGAATAAGACACGTGAACATGCTAGATAGTTTGTATGTAGACAACCCAATATAAGGCATACATAATCCTTGGTCCATGTCGGAGGACGAACCTGATGTTTAGATTGATGGGGATACTCAGTAATTGTCTCTTCGGATACATTTGGAGGAGATCCATCAATAGTAGGTGATGGAAATGCCACTGGTGAGGTGGATGAATGATCCTCCTTGGAAGATAAATGATTTTCTTCTTGCGATATCACTAGAGATTGAGGAGTTTCCCCCAAAGAGTCAGGAGCTTCAAGTAGAGGTGGCTAGGGCGTCACAAAATATGTTGGGAAGCCATGCATAAATCATCCTGTGATAAAAAAAGCCTTGTTGCTCGAAGATGGCATTGATGATTGGGATGTGGATGTCATCTCTTCGAATGGAAATATGTCTTCGTGGAAGATAACATCTCGACTTATAAAGAAACACTTGTAAGATATCTCCATAACTTGATAACCTTTTTGTAGAGAGGAATATCCCATGAAAACACATTTGGTAGCACGAGGATCCATTTTATCTCGAGGACCCATAGTTGTGGCATAACATAGACATCCAAACACTCTTAAATGATCTATTTCAGGTTGTTTCCTAAAAAGCATCTCAAAAGGAGTTTGTCCTTCAAATATTAAGTTGGCATGTGATTAATTAAGTAGGTTGCTGTGATCACACAATCAACCCAAAAAATTTCGGGAATAGAAGCTTGGTATTTGAGAGCTCGAGCTAACTTCCAAAATGTGTTTATGTTTAAGCTCAACAACCCCATTTTGTTGGGGAGAATAAGTGCAAGAGCTTTCATGGATTATTCCTTGAGAGGATAGGAAAGAATTGCATTCACTAGTGAAAAATCGCATCCATTGTCAGTACAAATTCTCTAGATAGTCTTGTCGAATTAATTCTTAACAAAGGAGAGAAATTTCGACAGGTGAGAAAGTTTGTCGCTTGGATTGCATAAGAAACACCAAAGTGGCACGAGAATAATCATCAACGATAGTGAGAAAAAAAAGGATCCATCACGATATGGAGTATGATATGGTCTCCAAATATCCATATGAATCAAGGAAAAATCATTAGTAGCTCGAGATGCACTAACTAGAAACGGTGTTCGTGATTGTTTAGCTAAAGGGTAGATGGAACACTTTGGATGAGGAAAACGAGCACTACAACCAAGACGTTGATGAGAAATTATATTTTTATTGCTGATAGCAATATTATAAAAATGTTTCTAAAAATATAACCCTTGGGTGACACTACCCAAGCCCATGAGCTTGCTAGTTGAATGGTCTTGAAAAAGGTAATTTTGGGAATTGAATATGACCAAACAAGAATTATCTTTTTAGATGAGGTTGGGACACATGGAGTGCCATAACTTGGCACGGGGGGACACTTAAGTGCCAGTTTCGAAGTTAAATGGAACACTTAAGTGCCACTCTGGCGAAAATCCGGCCAAATGCTGACGTGGCAATTTTTCGGCGACGGAGGTCCAAAACGGCGTCATTTTGCACGCCGATAATTAAAACGACACTGTTTCATGTCTGATGTGTAAATAATAATATAAAAATTAATTAAATTAAATTTAAACTTAATTTTATTTAGAATATTCTAAAAATTTAAAAACTAAAAATTAAAATTAAAATTTTTAAAAAGGGGGAGGTCGAAGGGGGCGGCTAAGGGCCGAGCCCTCGCCGCCGTCGCCGGAAGGGCCGGCGACGGAGGGGGAGGGTCGGCCGGGGTCGCCGGCCCCGGCCGACCGGCGGCAAGGGCCGCGAGCCCTCACCGGATCGCGGCGAGGGCCCGTGAGCCCTCGCCTAGATCTAGGGCGAGGGTCGTGGCCCTCGCCCGATCCGGCGAGGGCCGCGGGCCCTCCTCGCCCGGCCCCCGGCCGACCCTCCCCCTCCGTCGCCGGCCCTTCCCGGTGACGGCGGGAGGTGGCGACGTGAGTGCTCGGCCCTCGCCGCCCCCTTCGACCTCCCCCTTTTTTTTAAAATTTAAATTTAAATTTTTAGTTTTTAAATTTTTAGAATATTTTAAATAAAATTAAGTTTAAATTTAATTTAATTAATTTTTATATTATTATTTACACATCGACATGAAACACATGAAACGGCGTCGTTTTTGCATTTTCTCGCCACGTCATCATGCAAAACAACACTGTTTTGGACCTCCGTCGCCGAAAAATTGCCACGTCAGTCATTTGGTCGGATTTTCGCCGAAGTGGCACTTAAGTGTTCCATTTAATTTCGAAACTGGCACTTAAGTGTACCATTTTAAAGTTATGGTACTTAAGTGTCCCCCCGTGCCAAGTTATGGCACTCCAGGTGTTCTTTCCTCCTTTTTAGATTTTGGAGACAGAAATGAGATTGAACTCAAAATTAGGAATATAAAGGCATTCTTGAGAATGATATTTGGAGTAAGATAGATAGTACCAACATTACTGACACACGTTGTACTTCCGAGTGGAAGACATACTAAGATGGTAGATTGAGAATTTTTCAAGATGAAAAATTTTTCGTTGCAAATTATGTGGTTATTGGCATCCGAATCAATTATCCATGCATCAACTGAAATTGAATTTCCTTTTGAGAAAGTGGTACCTGAAAAATTCCCAATCTTGTTTGTGGTTTCTAATTGTCCCAAAGCTTTCATGATGTTTTGGTATTGATCTCGAGTAATTGTCTGATGCACCCTATTGCTCCCTTGTGTTGATACTTGGTAAGCGGAAAATTCTCTTTCTTTCTTGTCTTTATTAGTTGGCTTTCCATGCATATATCAACATTATGATGTAGACATTTGCAATATTTACAAAATTTGCCTTTTCTTTTGGAATTTTGCCCATCATTTCTTTGTGATGATGTGGCACCTTTTGAACCATTGGATGGTTTATTAACAGGTGTTGATGTGGCATGATACTGGCCATTAGGTTCGGCTTAGTGACCGATCGAATGATGGCCGTTGGATCCAGTCCCTAAATTGTGGCCGTCCATCCGAGATAACCCTTTAGGGTTAGTGTTTTTTTCTCATTGAATAGATACCGCTCGATGGACTCCTTTTTCGGTGACACCCCCAGAGCCCCGGCGACACCCCCGAAGCCTTCGACACCTCCGAAACCCCCAGCGGTCCTAAGACTCCTCTATAGTTGCTTGGTTGGTATGGTGAGGATGATGCCTTCGTTTCTCCTGTGCTTAGCTACGACTAGTCGCTGGCTTTTCCCTTGGATGGCCAGTTGATAGATTAGGCCTAGTGGCGGCATCGGGCCCATCACCAAAATCTGTGACTTAAAAGGTGCATATGTTTCGTTTAGGATTAGCGAAAAACGGGTCACCTTTTCTCTTTCTTTGATCATTCGGTATTTTTGAAGGGTGGCTTTGGGTCCTTCCAATTGTTCGTCAGTCGCCTCAAGCTCATTTCACAACACTGAGAATCGGTTGAAGCAAATGGTGATCGAGAGGTTCCCTTGCTTTGATTCCAATAAGGCTTGGGTGAGCGTAAAAAGCTCGAGTCTCCCGTACATCTTGCATATGTTCTTCCACATCGTCTTCGAGTCCTCTATTGGAGGGAGTCCGGCCATGACATTGGGAGCTAGGCAATTCCCAATCCAATTACGAACTAACTAATTACATCTTTGTCTGTGTCGTTGAAGTCATTTGTCGGTCAGGAGGGGGATGACTGTGTCGAGGAAGCTGTCCTTGTCCTTCATGAACAGGGTCCGCCGGAACTCCTGAGGCCAGGTGGTGTAGGTGTTCGAACTCGTGAGCTGTAGGTTGATCAACTGGAGTTTGGGTCCATTGGCCGGTGACGTGTAGAGGGGATCTTCAGGCTCTGGACGACCGCCACTTGCTGCAGCTTCAAAGGGGAAGAATCAGGGTTGCCAATTGGATTGGAAAAACGGGAAGGGATTCATCCCTTGACCCGATTGAGAGAAGTCGGGTCTGTGACTCAGATTTGCCCATCTAGACCCACTATTTAGATCGGCTCCAGAGACGGAAGGTGGCACCAATCCTTCATTGGATTGATCTCCAAGGCCTGGGCCTCCTTCCTCTTTGGGCGGGCCATATGGAGCCCATGCTAGATTTGCTTCGTTGGTCCATTGACCCTGAACTAGAAACCAATGGACCAATGGCCATTGGGCCGGAAGGAGATGCGGAGCTGTCAGGATGCTGAGGAGGCTGATTTTCTTGGATCGATTCATTCTGATCCGAGGTTTTGCTGTGTGATGAATCTTCACTTGAGTTCTTTTTTGGATCCTTCTGCATGGTATCGTAGAATAGGGATTCCTACTGATTCCTACAGATTCCTACCAAGGTGCTGAATTGTTTTGCAAATGTTGCGCTACAACTCAAAAGACCAAAGTAGAGGCAATTCTAAGAGATTTTTGCAAAAGCCATGCCAGGAAATGATGCTCTGGTATCATGTCAGACAAGAAAAGGGACAAATTTTGGTACGTGAACATGGTGCCAAGAATTTATCGCAAGGAGACAACGACTTTTTCTTGCAGAAGAAAAAGAAAAGAAGACCGGAAATGATGCTCTGGTATCAACAGCGATGAAAGACTTGTTGGTCGGGGCTGGAAAAAGAAGACAAAAAAAGGGACAAATTTTGGTACGTGAACATGGTGCCAAGAATTTATCGCAAGGAGACAACGACTTTTTCTTGCAGAAGAAAACAAAAGAAGACTAAAACGGGTGGACAGGAGAAGAGGCACTCTCTCGTTAGTTACCCCCGGCGGTCAACAACTTGTTGGTCGGGTCTGGAAAAAGAAGACAAGAAAAAGGGCAAATTTTGGTACGCGAACATGGTGCCATTGCCGGAAGTGAATGCGAGAGATACAGACTTGTCGGATCCTAATGCACGTCTGAACCTGGATTACATAAGAAAGAAAGACGAGGTTGACCAAATGTTCGTTTTTCCTGCAATAATCTCAGTTTACCCGCTTGGGTATAAAATAGTGAGCAGTAATTATGCCGATCTTATTTGATCTTCATTTGATGATTAGTGAGGGAGTGACTGATTAAGACTCAGAACCTCGAATCTTAATTTGAGCAAATGTTTATTTTTTTGGTCCTTTTCCCAAATATATAAGTAAGACAATAAAAAGGAAATAAAAAAAATTTTAATATATTAAAGAAGGGAAGAGAAATTAGTAAAGGATATGGGAGTCTTTTATATGGCAATGCTGGACATTGAGTTCTTTAATAAGAATAATAAAATTTTCACAACATCCCCTGCACAAGTATGAGTGATTTACACTTAATTTTTCCATTTATAATCCTCTTCCAAGTATTAGTACAAGTACAAAAAAGAAGCAGAATACAACGCATTAACTTTGGGAAAAAGAGCAGGTCTCATCGATACTGTTGGGAAATAGAAAAGAATATTCGTGGAGAAGTCCTAGATAATTTTGCCCGCTACTATTTCTGTGAAAATTAAATAGGATAAAATATTAAATGAAAAACAGTAAAGATGAAGAGAAAATAACATCGGAATTTTTAACATTATGATAAATAATGGGGTATAACTTCACCAAAAGGTAGATCTCTCGCTGTCTTCAGTTTGTGGATCTGAACCTCATTCAAAGATAACTCTCTTTCTTAGAAGAAGAAAATTGTTTCTTCCGCTACGCTGCACTGATATTCTTGCTTGTGTGTATCAACTTTTACGTTGAGGAGGACTCCTATTTATAGGAGCAATTGAAATCCCAATCGGAATTGTACGATACAAAATCACGTAAATTTATTTCATAATCTCTCGTGATTTTGTATATATGAGAATATCACTTTGATTTCTTTCTCAAACTCCCTTGATCTTCTGGATGTGGAAGATTACGTTGATTTATCTCCCAATCTCTTTTGATATTTTCTTTTTCTTTTTCTTTTTTTTTTACTTTTACACACTCACTACCATATACATATATATATATATATATATATATATATATATATATATTCTACTACAAATATACATAATTGCGTTGGTCTCTCCAACTGGGAGTGACCTACTCTACAAATACTACCCCGATCCTACACCCAAAACTTGCCTACACAAAGCTATGCTTCTATACTGTGAATCAACAATTTTACTAATGTTACCAAGCATCTGTCCCAAATACACACGCGTTGATACGTATGTATTTTTAACAAAAAGGTTGGTTTGGGTTAGGGATACCGGTATAGGACTTTTTTGTGAGACAAAAATTAGATTGGAATAAATGTGTTATGAATATCATGAGATAAAAATTAGTTTGGAGTAAACAAGTAATAACGATACCAATTCAAGATTTTTATTGGAATTAACCTTTCTAATAATGCAAATGCTCTACAGATAATAATTCTGACCCGATCCCATATCGTATACCACAACCAATGAAAGAGTTACGTAAATAACAAGGCCGTCCAGATGAACATGATTTCTCAGGACAACATTTTGGTGTTTGACCAACCAAAAAAAAGACCTTGACCCCAAAAAACTTGTCCGAACGGGTTACTCCCCAAGACGATATAAAGCACGCACCGAAAAGCTGATTCTTCGCTGCGCCAGGCACTCTCACTCTCCTGTTATGGCTGCTCCAATTTTCATTCTCCTCCCATTGGCGCTCTTGTTCATAACAGCAACTTCCCAGGGACAGAAAACCATCAGCCTCACCGACACTCTCACGCCCACCTCCAAATCCTCATGGCTCTCCCCTTCCGGCGTCTTTGCGTTTGGATTCTACCCGAGAGGCAACAGTTATTACGTGGGAGTCTTCCTTCCGCGGACTTCAAATAAAACCGCAGTCTGGACTTATGGCCGAGATAACCCTCCGCTTCCGAGCGATTCCACTCTACGTTTCGATGGCAGTGGCAGACTCGTTCTTCAGTCAGCACAAGCACTGGATAAATATGTTGCCGCTCCTATTGATACCAATGCGACCACTTCGGCTTCAATGCTTGATTCGGGGAACTTTGTTCTTTACAACTCTAACCAGAAGGTCATATGGCAGAGCTTCGACACACCCACAGATACCATTTTAGGCGGCCAAAGTCTACCGGCATCAAAAGAATTGCATTCAAGTGCTTCGGTCACTGATCCGTCCACGGGTCTCTTTCTTGCCATCATGCAGTTAGATGGAGTGCTTGCGTTATATCCCAAGGGCACTCCATTTACTGGCGAATACGGTTACTGGGATTCCCAGACACCTAATAATGGTCCGAATGTGACGCTACATCTTGAGGATGATGGGTTTCTCTACCTATTGAAACCCCAAGGTGTATACCTCAAGAAATTCACGAGCCGAGGACTTCCTAAAGAAGATATGATCTATCTTGCCAGGATTGACCCAGATGGGATTTTCCGGCTATACTCATACAACATAGCCAGGAATGACGATTGGTCCGTCAAATGGGATGTCCCAACCGACAGATGCAGCCCCAAGGGCCTATGCGGGCTTAATGGGTTTTGTGTGAATGTCGGTCAGGATTACGAGTGCCAGTGTCTTCCAGGATTCGTATCTGTTGAGGACGGCAACGGGACTGCAGGGTGCGAGAGGAACTTCACTTTAGAAAGCTGCAAGAACCCCACGGTCAGCAACAACATGCAACCTGTTCCTAACACCTCATGGGAGGATGACACGTATTCTTCTCTTACGTCGCTGACCAAGGATGAATGTTTAGAAGCGTGTCGGCAGGATTGCAATTGCGAGGCTGTTGCATACAATGTCAGTCAATCCTGCAATAAGTGGACGCTTCCTATAAGATTCGGTCGGAGAGTCCCTGATGGGAACTCAAACTCTCAACTTTACGTCAAGGTAGGCGATATAAATGGCTTTGAGCAAAAGCATACTCGGAGAGACATTCTGATTGCAATTGCATCATCGATTGCTTTTGCAATGGTGATATTGATGTAAGAGTTTTTTTTTTTTTTTTTTCCTTTCTTAATAATTATTATCTATATTAAATATTTAATGTGATATATATTAATTGATATTTGTTGCGACCTACCCTCGGGGGGAGGGTTCAGGTTTAGGAGTATTGCCGAAAGGACGGGCCTAAGACCCATGATTAGGCACGGGCTCTCCCAAGCCCATACCCTACGTGATGTTGGGATATTCTTAAGAAATTTTACACAAAGGAGTCGCCACTAGCCTATTGGAGTCGGTTAGAAACCAAGTGAGGCATGAGTGTACCTCACTTCCTACGTAACCAGAGAATCTAGGGTGGGGGACTTGATTACATTAATTGACCAATTAGTGCCTTTTCGGTACCTAATCTTGTTTTTAAAAAATGATTTTTGTTAGGCAATTTTGATTGATTTTACTTATCCACTTACATATAAAGTGATCATACGGGTGCACAATCATTAAACCAACAATCATAGCTAACATTGTCTTAATTGCCATAAGACTACACACATACCATTAAACATAATGAGATATGCAAACTAAACAAGCGATATAATCAACATACGAGCAAATAAATGCATAATTACACTTAAAATGGAAATACATAGAGATTTCCAACCAACCCAATAATTTTGGATTTTTGAAATTTTTAAAAAATTAATTTTTAATTTTTAAATATTTTAAATATTTTTTTTGGGGGCCGAACCAGGTCGGGTCTCGATCTAGCCCGGCCCGGTTTGACCGGATCGAGCTTGGTCTGGCTCGACCGGATCGAGCTCGGCCTTGTTGGGCTAGGCCCACATGATTTTTTTTTTTTAAAGAAAAGGATAATTCTCGGCCCAAAGCCCATTTTTAATTTTCTAGCCCATTTTTTTTTTTGGTCAGGCCTATTCTAGCCCATTTGAGGGTCAATTTTTTAACTTCCATTTCCAGCCCAACCTAAACAGCCAACAGAATAAAAACCAGCCCAAAACGAAGCCCATTTCTCTTTTCTTATTTTTTAATCTTTTTATGCTTTCTTTTCTCTTATTTTATTTTATTTTATTTTTATTTTTCTTCTGCCCCTTTTAAGATCGTCTTCTTTGATCCCTCTTCTCCTGCAGCCACGACACACCGAGGCTCCTACCGCTCCCTCGTCGGACCGACGTCAACTACTCCATAAGTATTAACCGCCCCAAGGAAAGTCGTCGGACCACTGCTGCCCACTGGTCATCCCTCTCGACCGGTGCCAGCCCCCGTCGGCTACCTATTCTGGTGACCAACCTATTTCTGACGGAATGAGTCACCGATTCAAATACATGCCAATATCTCGCGCAAACCATTCGAAAACACAACAAATATAGGCAAAGCAACAAGGATTTAGCAAGCACGGGGGCAAAATTGAGTGGGTCTGGCTTTAAAACGCAAGTTGCTCTTCGAATTTCTTTGAGGAATTTTGTCGAACACATGGTCTGCACTACCGAACTCGAAGGATTCCGGCTCGATCGAGCACTGAACACGCTTCAAGGGTCTTGGAACATAACGTAAGAGGAACATGGGAGCAAAGCGCAAAAGCGATGTGGGCCGGAGCTCATGCGAATAGGTCGACCGCGAGCTTTGGCTCGGCATTCGCCAAAAACGAGACCACGGGGTTTAGAGGACCTACTTTGTCTGGGGAAGGGCTACGGTGGACAACGGCAGGCGGACTGGCCTCTGGCGATGGCTACCTACTACCTTGAGCTCCCTGCCTCTAGTTCGGTCTCTCCCCTTTGAATTCTCTCCCTGCCTCTCTCTCTCTCTCCAATTTTCACCTGTTCTGTTTGTTTTGCCTCTTGAGGTTCTAGTGGGGTTGGAGGCAGTTGGCACCTCCAGCGGCGATCGACCGCAATGATCGACGGCCCAAGGGGGTCTTCTCCTCCTCTCCTTCCCTCCATGTTTCTCTCTATGCTTGGTGTGTTCTCTCTCGCTCGCTCTCGGCTTCGTGTTTTCTTTTTTGGTGCCGATTCCCCACCCTCCCCCCCAATCTGGTCTTCTCCTCCCCTTTTGTTTATGTCCGTCCCCCTTTTGAGCAACTTGCACACATGGCCTTTGTATTTGCCAGCTTGTCGGTCGGACCGCACCTCGACCCACGGATCACGCCGCTTGCCCGCCACCCCGATCCCCTTACTCTTTGTTGCTGCTCCTCTTTTCTGTCCTTTATAGGTCGTCGTGCGAAGGATAGCAGGAGGGAGATGACCGACTTGTGGGCGGGCTGGGCTGAAGGGGAAAAGGGACTGGGCTGGGCCCAACGCGAGGAAAAAAGAAAGGAAAGGGGCGGGTCAGACTAAGGCTAGATCCAGCCGGACCCGATCCCTACAGTTTTTTTTTATTTTTTAATTTCAATTTTTTAATTTTAATTTTAATTAATAAATTTTTTGTAATTTTAATTTTTTTGACTAATAATTTTTTTAACTAATTCCTAACCTTAAGTGCTATTAAGTCTTAAATAAAATGGCAAAATTTAGGTGTTAATAGTTGCCCCTCTTTAAATAGGAGCTCGAAGAGGTTCCCTTTAAAGATAAAAGACATCTAAATTTTGCCCCTAGATGATGATAATCGGGGCTGCGAACGAGAAAATGATATGAAGGGATGACCTTACTTTGTAAAAAAAATGTCCCTCGACCAAGGTGGGAAAAATCTTATTGTATGATAATGAGTTTCGACTAGAAAATGGGCCTCACTGTGTAAAAACGGGTATTGACCGAGTATGATAGTCTCACCGTGTACAAACGGGTTTCGACTAGGAGGAAGGTCTCACCGTGTACGAATGGGTTTCGACCAGGTATGATAGTCTCACCATGTACGAACGAGTTTTGATTGGGAGGAAGGTCTCATCGTGTACGAACGGGTTTCGATCGGGTATGGTAGTCTCACCATGTACGAATGGATTTCGACTGGGAGGAAGGTCTCACCGTGTACGAATAGGTTTCGACTAGGTATGATAATCTCACTGTGTATGAACGAGTTTCGACTGGGAGGAAGGTCTCACTGTGTACGAACGGTTTTGACTAAGAGGAAGGTCTCACCGTGTACGAACGGGTTTTACGAACGGGATTCGACCGGGGATGATAGTCTCATCGTGTATGAACGGGTTTCGATTGGGAGAAAGGTCTCATCGTGTACGAACGGGTTTCAACCGGATGAGGACAAGTGTGGTTTACGGATGAACCCACAAGTTATGTGGTTTAGGAAAAGCCACCAACCCCGTGGTTTAAGGATAAACCCACCAACCTTGGAAATGGCATGGTTTAAGGTTGACAATGAACCTTTGGGAATGACATGGTTTAAGGCTGACCATGAACCTTTGGAGATGGCATGATTTAAGGCTGACCATGAACCTTTGGAGATGGCATGGTTTAAGGTTGACCGTGAACCTTTGGTTTTTAGGGAGCACCTACTAACCCTTGAAAATTGCATGGCTTCACTAAGGAATCCTGTCAGACTCAACTTGAGCAAATGTCATTAGGGACGTCATTAAGAAACGTATTGACAATATTGCAGTATTAATTGAACAAGCTAATCAATCTAAGTCCGACTGCCTTTAAAAAAAACATTCGATGTTAATGAGCATCATATGACACAAAATTGTCATATTGTTCGGGGATGTATCATTAATCATCAAATTCCCCGGGAGTCAAGTTCTTATTAGAACGGCTATGACTTGTGAAAATGGCTCATTGAGCATGCCAAACTAGAGCTTCTTACTCAGAAAGGATTTCTCACACACTCTCAATTAAATGGCTACTTGATCCCATCCATTTGCGTGGAAAGTAACTAATTGTTGATGGTATCTCACATAACCCATGTCAAAGGCTTTCAGAAACATTCGCAATGAGCACAATTTGATTGATTGAAAAGGTCTTTTGAAAGGACCGCAATATAGGTTTGGTCAAGGACTTACACACATGAATTATTGCTTTGAGACCAATAAAGGAACATTTGTTGTCATCTTCATCAGGTTTACAAGTTGAGAACTTTGAAGATAAGACAAGAAGAATTACCTCTACTCCTTCAAGCAATAGCTTCTTTGTGGTATTCTCATTTTCACTCAAACCATCCCAATCAGAATAGACTTCGGAAGAGGGTTGTAATGTTGGCTTGGGAGAAGCTTAGAAGGCTTAGAATTTTCAAGAGGATTTTTAAGTGTTGGTGATCATCATGGCATCATGACCAAGTCACTCGACCTTTTGAAAGCATTTGGCTTTTGAAACACAGCACATCTTGAAAGTCCCTTGACTAACCATTTATACATGGGAGCTTTGCTCCTTTCTCTAATTCCTTTGTTCTTGCGATGAATTTTTTTTTTTTTTACGCAAGTACTTAGACTTTGATAATTTTTCTTTCACCTAAGATGCGACCTTTTGGCTCTTTTTCTTGATGGGCATTAGCCTTACTTTTACCAGGCACACTGCTTTTTCATGCCCCCTAGTTTGTCGACACTTTTGTTCTTTGAACTTTTGGAGCTCTTGTGACTTTCGAGATGCTTTTCATGTTTGCTCGTAAATGCCAATTGTATGTGGTCAATCCTTATAGCTTGCCCCAGTGAAGGGAGATAATTACTGCTCGGGGTTTAGAAATGAATAATCAGGCCCAAATTGGTTAAAGCAATGGGTATTATTGTTTGGGTAGAGAAGGAAATGCTCTTTTTCACCTTGGGATGAGTCAAGCTCTAATGAGAATTCCTCCGAAGCTATCGCCAGAAGATTGATGCAAGTGAAAGTAATAAAATCTTTCTCAATCCTTCGCTTTATGACACAACTATAACCTCCCATGCTGTAGGGTCATTATTGACAGGGGTATGTTGAAGGATCATCTTTATCTGGCCCAAAGGGCTAGCAAGAGATTAGCATGGTGCTTGGGATTGATGAAGGAAGTGCCTTTATCATTTCAATCTTTTCGCTCAATGCGAATGAATCCTTCATCCTAAGAGGAGGTTGTTTTTCACTCAGCTCTCAAAAGTGTTTGAAGGATGTGTTTGGAAATGACTTACCTTTCTTTGTCCTAAGCACTTCTTGTTTGGCATGATTAACATTCCCTTTCACTCGAATAAAAATATTTTTACGAACCCCTTTTTTCGAGGGTCACTGACATGACGCACACGTAGTGACACCGGAAATAGGTCATGCGAATGATGCCATGCATTTTTTTTTTTTTTGAAGTATTTTTTGGAAAGTGTTTCAATAACTCATCCTCATATCCTTAGATCTCCTTGTTCTTGCAAAATAATCAAACTTGGGAGCATGTGGAGGCCCAGGCCTCATTGACCATCATAGGACTAGTTTGAGGTGCTTCCACATGTCCATAATAAGAGATGCGTCTATTTTATTAAATGGGGAAAGATAAAACCGTATTTTAACACACACCACCCTCGACCAACGGCTCAAGATCGGGGCTGACTATAGTTTACGCTACGAATGACATAGACAAGAAAGAAATAACAACAGAATCCCACGCAGGGGATTGGACATAAGATAGAGGACTAAGCTGAATGAGAACCGCTTTTCTCTGGGGGACAGCTATGACTTCGGAGGACTCGGCTTCCTCTCAAGTTAGGATGGTGCATATGACGTCCTCCTCAAAAATTGAGTTTGCTTCATCAACATGATTTGGCAAAGGATTCTATTGCACATTGGGCGTAACTTCTTTGAAGGTCAACTTTCCTTTATCCAAAAGGTGTTGAACTTCCCATTTCAGTGCGAGCCAATCATCGACGTCATGCCCCCTTGCCCCCATGTGGTATTCACACGCCTTGGTCACATCGAACCCCGGGAATCTTGGGTGATTGTCTCTAGGCACTTCCTTGGCTACCAATTTCTTTTCAAGGAGGATAGGTAACAACTTCGATAGAGGTTGGGGTAGAGGTGTAAATTCCCTTCGGGGGAACTTCTTGCTTCCATCAAATCCCCGTGACGTGTTTCCTTGCATGTCTTTAAGCTTTTGTGAAGGCATCGACACTGATTTAGGTGCAAATGGCTCTTGGATAAGCGCCACTTCAATTGCCGTCTCCCTGTCCTTCCTTGTTGAGAACTTTTTGCTATTCCCCGAAGATATTCTTCCATCATCCATTGTCCATTCGACTCCTTCACCTACCTCAACCAGTTGTGAAAACGTTTGGCAACCTGAGAACACTAAGCCTTGGAAGTATTCAGGGGGCAATGTCTTGAGGAATAGTTGCTTCATCTCTCTCTCATTCAAGGCCGGCTTCACTTGTGAGGCCATAGTCCTCCACCTTTGCACGAAGTCCTTAAATAATTCATTCATCTTCTTCTCAATGCGGGTCAACTCTTCCCTCGTGGGGGTGAGCTCGGTATTAAACCGGTATTGCTGCAAGAACTCATTAGCTAAATCTTCCCAACTGGTGAATTCTTCAATGTCTAGTGCGATGAACCACGTTAAGTGAATGCCTTCCAAGCTATTCTAGAATGTGTGTATGAGGAATGGCACATTGTTAGCGTAGCAGGCCATTTTTCTCATGTAGTACCTAAGGTGTGTTTTGGGGCATCCTGTTCCGTCATACTTTCTTGTGAACTCCAGCTCTTGAAAATTCTCAAGGAAGTTCATCTTAGTGTATGGAGACAGCCTATCAACTCCTTTCAGCTCGTAACCTTGCAAGGCACACAGTCGCTTCTCCATCTTTGCCAAACGTTTTTAACTCTCTTCACATAAGTAGGGTGTTGATATTTCCTTCAGAGGAGGATGCAAATTGACGATGATTGGCATGACAGAAGGAGCCTCTCCAGCAATTTCTTTCTCGGGGAGATCAGCAATGTGCGTGCCTTCTATCGACGGGGGAGCGTGTCCTGATGACGTAAGAGTGGATGTTCTAGTGACAGCTACAGCGGGGGCTCCTTAAGCTTCTGGCTTATTTCAAGCATCATTATGGTGAGCTGGGCTAGCTGGTCCTCCATCTTGGCCATGCGCACGTTGGTGTCCTCGTTTTCCATCCTGACTTTTGCGCATGTGCGAATCGAGGATCTCCGCTTGGCCGTGTCGACAATCGACAAAAGACAATTGATTGGTTAGTACCTAGACAAAGATAGACAAACATTTATAAGCACAAGTAATAATTAGTCGGTCGGTCCATGATGAAGATCTAATCACCCCAACTCATTCATTTCATTGAAAGCAAGGTTGCTACATAATGCAAGAAAAGATGCGAGGGAGAACCCTTAAACAACGAAGTTATTCTGAAGACGGAAGGGCACTCCCGATATTGCAACATGAGACAAACTCTTTAACATTGTGACATATGTGGGTATGGTCCCGCTACATAACGCACTAAACTCAATCTAACTAATAAGGGCAGCTTTCGCTTGTGGTAGCCCCAATAACTTGTGTCAACTTCGAGGCATGCTCCTTGGCTTCTTCAAGCTTCCTTTTGAGGCGCTTGATCTTGGCTCGGTGGGTGCTCTTTAATGGCACGTCAGGAATTTTCGAGCGTAGACTCTTTGGGATCTTGTGCCTAAGGATGTACTCTATCGAGGCACAGTAGGTCTTCTCTTGCCCTTCCAACTCCTCTTCAGGCCATATCAGTTTCCAGGGGTGGCACATATCCCACATCGACTTGACTAACGCAACGGAGTCTTCGTGATCTTGGCATCCGTCAGGGAAGTCTATCCTGAGCGAGTCTTCTTGAATCGTTAGCGAAAGTTGTTGAACCTCTTGGAACTGGCAAGCGACTCGGGTCGGGTAATACTCAGTGACTCCAGTAACTCCCAACAAAGGAATAGGTCTTGTAAGCCCACACATGAATCGCGCTTCTCGAACTCGGAGCCATTTGGCATGTCATTGGAAATTTTGAGGTCTAGGGTTGGTCATGAAAACTAACCACTCAAAATAATGATAATTGGGAGCAAACGTTTTCCTATCTTTAAACTTCAGGATAGGGTGGCTAGAGTCAGAGATGTCCTTTATGGTCATCAAGCTACCAAACCCCTTAACGTGAGAGAAGAACCAAATTTATAAGAGTTCAGGAGGAGTATGGAAAATTTGGTTTTTGTTTTCTTTGAAGCGGATAATTTCTTTGAAGTGGGTAAGGGAAAGAAAGGTTTCAGTCAAGATGGAATTAACAAAACCCCTTCCTATACATACCTCATGAACTACCGATGCCACGGAAGGGTTAATAGCATTCTTACAATGTGGGAATAACATGAACCTGAAGAAAGCTAATAGGAAGATCCTATTCTTTTGAAAAGATGGGGCATTTTGAAAAAGCTCATTTAAGAATGAAAATGGGCAGGTCTTGCGATTGGCTTTCAAAACTTTCCTCATGTCTTCTTCCTTAACTCTAAGGAAATCAGATAAGGTCAATGCATGCTCAGTCCGTACAGGTGGGCTTACTAACTTCGACACCAAGGGCTTTCCAATGGCAATACTATATTCTTCTAGGGTTGGAGTGAGTTCGTGATCACCGAGTATGAGCGTGCAAGTTTCGGGGCACCAAACATGCGCTAATGCTTGCACGACACCAGAATGAGTTTCTATCTCCAATAGGGGAAGTAAACGTCCAACGTATGATCGCATCCAATCATGGTCAGTTGGATCCAATTTATCCCACCACGCATGAAGCTCGGCTTTCGGGACGGGGATGATGCAAAGGTCGAGTACCCCCATTGTATGATCAACCTAATTTGTTGTGGACTGACCAAAATGAGAGCGAATAAGTAAATTGCAAAGAAGAGAATTCCAAAAAAAAATTACCCTACTCATTGAGTAGTGATGTCAAGGCCAAAGATATGCGCATGGATAGTGGTTTGATTTCTACTCTAGACGGCCCAAAATGGAGCCATGGGATCATAGGACTAAACCAACAAGCTCACGGCTAGGTCGTGTTACCCATGACTCCGGCTTTGTTAAAGAACCGACCCGTGTCACATGCTTGCAGACCAAGGTAGGGACCTCTGACATCAAGAAAGAAATTTCGGGGTTGAGATGGATGACTCGTACTACATGCTTGTAGTCGGAGTGGTATCCACCTCAACACCATCCTAAGGGATCCTATGCGACCCAGGTCCAGTGGCAGGTAGTGTGTGCTACAGTGTAGTGCAATGCAAGGGACGCATGCATGACGATTTAAAAACAATTGGCACTTCAAACATAAACAAACCATTCATTCTTACATCCCTTACAAAACAAAGGTTAGAAATCACCACCCCTTATAACTCCCATAAACATTTAACATTCGATATGTTATGGATGCATGTGATATCCTCGTTGCCAAACAAAAATATTTTTGAAAAAGATAAATTTAGGCCTAAGTCCTCTAAGTTTTTAAACCAAATCCCTAGTGGAATCGCCAAGCTGTCGCGACCTACCCTCGGGGGGAGGGAATAGGTTTAGGGGTATTGCCTAAAGGACGAGCCTAAGACCCATGATTAGGTACAAGCTTTCCCAAGCCCATACCTTGCATGACGTTGGGATATTCTTAAGAAATTTGCACAAAAGGAGTCACTACTAGCCTATTGGAGTCGGCTAGAAACCAAGTGAAGCATAAGATGTACCTCACTTCCTATGCGACCAGAGAATTTAGGGTCGAGGACTTGATTACACTAATTGACCAATTAGTGCCATTTCGGTATCTAATCTCGTTTTTAAAAAAAATGATTTTTTTCAGGCAATTTGGATTGATTTTACTTATCCACTTATAAAGTGATTATACAGGTGCGCAATTATTAAATCACCAATCATAGCTAACAATGTCCTAATTGCCATAAGACTACACACATACCATTAAACATAATGAGATATGCAAACTAAACAAGCGATATAATCAACATACGAGCAAATAAATGCATAATCACACTTAAAACGGAAATACATAGCAATTTCCAACCAACCCAACAATTTTGGATTTTCTGAAATTTAAAAAAAATTAATTTTTAATTTTCAATTTTTTTTTGGGGCCGAATCGGGTTGGGTCTGGTCTAGCCCGGCTCGGTTTGACCAAGTCGAGCTTGGTTTGGCTCGACCGGATCGAGCTCGACCCTGTTGGGCTAGGCCCACACAAATTTTTTTTTTTTTTTTTTTAAAGAAAAGGATAATTCTCGGCCTAAAGCCCATTTTCAATTTTCTAGCCCATTTGAGGGTCAATTTTTTAACTTATAGTTCTAGCCCAACCTAAACAGCCCACGAAATAAAAACTAGCCCAAAACGAAGCCCATTTCTCTTTTCTTATTTTTTAATCTTTTTATGCTTTTTTTTTTCTTTTGCCCCTTTTCAGATCGTCTTCGTTGATCCCTCTTCTCTCGCAGCCGCGACATGCCGAGGCTCCTGCCGCTCCCTCGCCGGATCGACGCCGACTACTCCGTAAGTATCGATTGCCCCAAGGAAAGTCGCCGGACCACTGCCGCCCACCGGTCATCCCTCTCGACCAGCACCAGCCCTCGTCGGCTACCTATTTCGGTGACCACTAACCTATTTTCAATGGAACAAGTTGTCGATTCAAATACATGCCAATATCTCGCACAAACCGTTTGAAAACACAACAAATACAGGCAAAGCGACAAGGATTCGGCAAGCACGGGGGCAAAAATGAGTGGGTTCGGCTTTAAAACGCAAGCTGCTCTTCGGTTTTCTTTGAGGAATTTTGTTGAACAAATGGTTTGCACTACCGAACTCAAAGGATTCTGGCTCGACCGAGCACTGAACATGCTTCAAGGGTCTTGGAACATAACGTAAGAGGAACACGGGAGCAAAGCACAAAGGCGACGTGGGCTGGAGCTCACGCAAACAGGTCGATCGCGAGCTCCGGCCCGACGTTTGCCAAAAACGGGACCACGGGGTTCAGGGGACCTACCTTGTCCGGGGAAGGGCTACGGTGAACAACGGCGGGCGGACAAGCCTCTGGCGATGGCTAGCTGCTACCTCGAGTTCCCCGCCTTTGGTTCGGTCTCTCCCCTTCGAATTCTCTACCCACCTCTCTCTCTCTCTCTCTCTCTCTCTCTCTCTCTCTCTCTCTCTCTCTCTCTCTCTCTCCGATTTTCACCTGTTCTGTTTGTTTTGCCTCCTGAGGTTTCGGTGGGGTTAGAGGCAGTCGGCACCTCTAGCGGCGATCAATCGCAGCGATTGACGGCCCAAGGGGGTCTTCTCCTCCTCTCCATCCCTCCGTGTTTCTCTTTGTGCTTGGTGTGTTCTCTCTCGCTCGCTCTCGGCTTCGTGTTTTCTTTTTTTGGTGTTGATTCCCCCCCGGATCTGGTCTTCTCCTCCCCTTTTGTTTTTGCCCGTCCCCTTTCGAGCAACTCGTGCGCATTGCCTCTGTAGTTGCCAGCTCGCCGGCCGGACGGTGCTCTGACTCACGGATCACGCCGCTCACCTGCCACCCCCCGATCCCCCCGCTCTCTGTTGTTGCTCCTCTTTTCTGTCCTTTGCAAGTCATTGTGCGAAGGACAGCAGGAGGGAGATGACTGGCTTGTGCGCGGGCTGGGCTGAAGGGGAAAAGGGACTGGGCCGAGCCTAGCGCGAGGGAAAAAGAAAAGGAAAGGGGCGGGTCAGACCAAGGCTGGATCCGGCCCAACCCGACCCCTATAGGTTTTTTTTTTTTTTTTAATTTTAATTAATAATTTTTTTGTAATTTTAATTTTTTGACTAATAATTTTTTTTACTAATTCTTAACCTTAAGTGCTATTAAGTCTTAAATAAAATGGCAAAATTTAGGTGTTAACAATATTATATTTTACTTTTTTTTGAGATTGGTCTAATAAGATGAGATAGAGATTTCTTAATTAATCTAATATAAGACTGGCTAGTATGAGCCAAGTTGAGCTTGGCTCGTTATGAGATGGTCTAATTGAAAACTCTACAAATAGTATTCAAGTCTCTCTTCTAATCTTAACATACACAATTATTCTCACATAAAAAGTGTTTACTAAATGATAAGGCTGAGTGGCAATTTTATTGAGTTAGTGATACATAGGGCAATAAAGGAGAAGCTCTTGAATTTGGATCATTGATGTTCTGATCAAGAACGACAAATTTCAAAATAGGTGTGCAAATATTTTTACTTGATTATTTATGTGTTCTTAATAATAGTTATGGAAATCATGAAATGCATTTCCATGGCTTACATGTGGTATCATAGTAGCCATATCTTAGAAGTCAAATGTATTGTTTTTGCTCGTTTTCATTTTTTTTTTTTTTGTGCAGCAAAAATCGATTATAATCATACAATTGGCAAGAGCTCATTGAGATGAGCATTTTGAGTGGTGGCATGCCATTAGGGGACATTGCACGCACCGCCATGTGCAGCCATGCTCTATTGGGCTTTGACGTGCGTCACCACATGCTCCCATGCACAGGGGGACACCAATGCCTGCCTTGCACGTGCTAAGGTTGATGCCTTTGTAACGTCAACGATCGGATGATTGACCCAAGATCCGACACGTTGACATGCTTGACCCGATTCTCCGTTGATTAGACCAGTTGGATTGGCGATTCAGATTGGTTCAAGCAAGCCTGAGGGTGTGCTACACACGCTGCGCACTTCGACTGCATGTATAGGCGCATCTGAGCTCTGATTGGAGCATTCTTGGTTCCTGCGTGCTCGTATAAAGATTGTCTATACTACGATACATTTATGTTACACGTTTGATGATTTTATGGATGTGAAAATATGTACAGAACCCTAAATATGTGTATTTTTAGGGTATTTTCCCATATTTTCCTATATTTTTCTATGATTTTGGAAATACAAGTGTTAGCTCACATGGATATCATCACATGAAGAATGTGCAGAGTGTGATTCATTATAACATGTACAAGATTCAACATGTGTCAATGAATGAAACAATGTAATTAGCATGATATGTGATTTTAGTGGCAAATTGCCCTTGTCATCAAGTCTAAGATCACATGTATATGGTGAATGTGAGACATAAAGCTTATATCTCCGGTATGAGAGAGTTTCGATAATTCAATTGGGTTTTCACCGCCAAAGTGGTACATTTGATTGAGCTTGAGAAATATCGGGAAAACAGATTCTAGTGGTTCATACACCCAAATGTGATGAATTTACGAAGGTTGGAATATATTTTCATGATCGCTGTGATATGGAGAGTATTTATATATTTTGTCTAAAGATGATTATATGATGATGTATGTAACTCTCTAAATATGTATTCATACAATTCCAAGCTACACAATACTCACACGATGCTAATTATACACATTGCTAGTTTTTTAGTCACTTTCTCAGTAAATGGTAACTCCACAACTATTGAAATTCTTACTGGTTCGAACTTTAAAAAATAGAAAGAGGATTTTCTGTTTTTGCGATGGAGTTGGCAGATATATATATATATATATATATATATATATATATATATATTTCTCTTACTGAGGATAGGTCGGTAGATTACGCTACAAACAATACAAAACCCCAGAAAGCACAATTTGCTGCTTGGCAAAAGAGTAATTAGATTTGCTTGTTATCTATGAAGCGATCTATTTAGGAACACCCAGAGTTCTTCGCTAGCAAACTATACTGCTAAACAAATGATGGAAATCTTGGTGGCTTGAAACTATGTTTAGTCTAATGCGGAGGTTGGGGTACATTTGTGAGGACTCTTCAACATAAGGTATGATGATGTTGACGGGGTTATAGGTTGCATCCTAAGGTGGTAAACCTAAAATCCAAAAACTTTACTCGTAAATGAACTCATGAAACTACAAGTCATTTTGACATTCTGGGTCCTAAGAAAAAGCATCCTTTGAAGGATGGTGACTATTGCTTCTTTTGCAAGAAGAAAGGTCACATAAAGATATGTTGCAGCAACTATATAAAACTTGGTTATCTAATCGTGAGCCTGCAGGTAATGATTATTTGGCATTGTTTATGAATCCAATCTCTATCAAAAGCCTTATCCAATTCATGGTGGCTAGATAGCGATGCAACAAATCATGTTGTTTACCATACAAGGATTCATGAATCGAAGGAAGCTAAATCAAGGTGAATCATAGCTCATCGTGGGAAATAACGATATATTCGACATTGAGTTCGAGGGAGAAATCATTGTAATTCTAAATTCTGGTTTTGATATGATTTTATGAAACACATTTTATGTACCTTCCTTAAGACAGAATTTGGTTTCCATATCATGTTTAGGCATGTGTGGTTACTCTTTTGAATTAAAGAACATGAAATAAAGAACAATATTATTTTTTTTGTTCTTTAATTCAAATAAGGTTGGGTGCTGTAATATGTCAAATAGATTGTACAAATTGTGTTTAACTCCCAATGATATAAACGTCGCTTATACGATTGAAAAGTCGTTTCCAAAAGACTTTTGCCTATAGAACAATCTCATACATTGTGCCATAAATGTCTTGGTTACATAATCTAGAGAAAGAGCAGACATGCTGATAAAGTCGACATCCTGCTTACTCTTAAAAGTGATCTAGAGAATTGCGTAGACTATTGTAGAGGTATGATGGCTAAGATAAATAAGAAAACTACAGTATGAAGTTCTGACCTTTTAACAAACCATCAAAACCAAAATGCGATATTTCTTACTTTAATATAATATGGTCATAGTAGAAATACTCCATAAAATAACAAAGCAAACACTGCTGGTTCAATCCATTGATCAATCTTATCAAATCGCATGTCAAAGGTCCATTCCATTGACAAAACTCATGCTCAAGTATTTAATCATGGTCATGCATAATGCCCGTGATAAGGCACCAAGATTTTCTCCCATTGGTTAGGTCTCCATCTACTATTAGCCGATAACTTAGCCAACAAGGATATCTTAGACTAGTATGAGTATACCCACAAACTCCTTGGTGGGTTCACAAAGACACTAAGCATAATTCATCAATGTCAAACTCCAGTATTACACAACCAAAATCAAAACCATCTCACAAGTTAGGTTTAAATATCAAATCACAAATCTTCACCATTCAATATAATATCAAAGCGTCTTTCAAAAACTATGAACTTTTTGTGATTCTTTTATAAAAGGTTTCATAAACTATTTACAAACAATAATTCGAATTGAAGTCAAAAGATGACTTCCCAAGTCAAATAGACAAAAAAATAGTAAAGGCTCAATCCTGTTCAATTTCTTAACTCATAATATATATAATCCATATTGTTTTTCAAAGTGGAAGTTTACAAATGCAAAAAAGAAATAGTATTACTCACATTGGAAAGCCGAAAACCAACCTACAGTGGTTACTCGAACTAACACACTTGAATTCCTAACAATTAATTGAAAAATGATATCAAGAGACTGAGTAAAATGATATTCTAATGAATGACTCGACTACACTATGCCTACTCGTCAAAAAAAAAAAAAAATCCATGCGCCAACGAAAGGCATGCCCATGGCAAAAACCTATTGTTATCCGTAATGCGCGGCTTGTGCGTTAAACTTGTTTGCACCATAACTTCCTAAATAGAATTCCATTACAAGCAAGCATTAGAGCTAAGGCTGTCAAATGGCTGGGTCGGGTCGAAAATGATTCGACCCATATTCATTTAACCCGTTTTGACCCATTTTCATGCAATGTAAAATTGATGATCTATACTTGATCCCACCCACACCTGAATCATATCTGCCTCAACTTATTTTATCGAGACACATTAATATTTAACTCAATCTAAGAAAACCAACGCCGTATTTCTCACCATCATGTGGGATACGACAAGGAGATTCCCTATCACATATTTATTCATTCTTATGGCCAATGTCCTATCTTGAATGATGCATAGAGTACTGGAAGAAGGAGATATAAAGGGGATTACTCTCAATAGGTACTGTCCAACCCTAACACACCTATTATTTGCTGACGATGCTATGTTTTTTCTGGAAGGGACGGTCAAAGAATGCTAACAAGTAGCCTCAATCTTAAATCAATACTACCATGCCACAAGCCAGGCAATTAGCCTCAACAAATCAGGTGTATACCTTAGTAAGGGCTGCCCTATGAATATTTAGCGAGATATGGCACGTGAATTAAGAGTTCCGATAATCGGTAAGACGAGGAAATACCTCGGTATACCATATGATTCGGGAAGCTCTAAGAAAGAAATGTTTGCATGGATATTGGTGAGAGTGAATATGAAGCTAGAAGGCAGGAAGGAAAAGATTCTTACAAAAGTTGGTAAATAAATTTTAATTAAGAGTGTGGTGCAAGCAATCCCTCAACATGCAATGTTAGTCTTTAAAGTTCCCGTTATGACCTACCCCTTGGAGGGAGGGAACAAGTTTAGGGTATTGCCTAAAGGACGGATGTAAGACCCATCATTGGGCTTGAGCTCTCCCAAGCTCATATCTCGCGCAACGTTGAGATATTTTTAAGAATTTTTGCAAAAAGGAGTCGCCACTAACCTATTGAGGTGGGCTAGAAACCAAGTGAGGTATGAGAGTATACTTCACTTCTTACGCAACTAGAGAATCTAGGTCGGGGACTTGATTACACTAATTAACTAATTAGTGCCATTTCGGTACCTAATTTTGTTCATTTTAAAAGAAAAGATTTTTGTCATGTAGTTTAGATTGATTTTACACCTATCCACTAACATGTGAGGTGATTATGCGGGTATGCAATTATTAAAATAATAATTTGCTGCCAAAATCCTAAATGCAGTAAACTTTTGTACGTGCAATGAAACATAATAAAACATGCAAATTAAGCACGCGATATAATCAATATACGAGCAAATAAAGGCTTGATTATACTAAAAAGGCAAGACATGTCAATTCATAACCAAACCCTACAATTTTTAGATTTTCTAAACTTTTTAATTTTTAATTATAATTTAAAAAAATTATAATTTTATTATATTTATTATTTTTTTTTGAAAAAAATGGGTGAATCGGGTCCGGTCTGACCTAACCTAGGTCTGACCCGGTTGGCGCGGATTGAGTTCGGTTGGAGACGAGACTTGGGTTCAATCTGGTGGGGGGGCGACGGGTCGATTGACCCACCTGAAAAGGGCCCAAGCCCGACCAGAGGTGGTTGGGCCTTTGCTGGGTTTAGTGTCACGCCCCGACCCTTCGAGCAAATGCCTATCCCTACTTGGTCGATAAAATAGCGATGTTCCAAGATGCATCGCCGACCCTTTCGATTTTAAATACGCATATGGAAGCATATAAATAATTCTCAGAAAATGAAATAATAGGACAGCATACTAGGGTCACAAAATTTTTCAAACTAAAATAAACCTTTTATAATAAACAAGTTTATTTACAACATCAGGTTGTTTACAAAATTATCGGCTTAACCAAAAAGAAACTATCCTATGACTAACTAGCCAGACAAGTTTGTCGATTCTGTTTCTTCCACTTTTCCAAACTTCGAGACTTCTGGCTCCCCACGACCGTCACCTAGGGACCTAAAAATGTGATCCCACAACGGGGTGAGACTACGTCTCAGCGAGTTCTACTCCCTAAGACCCGATTAAAAAGAAAATATGTCCTAGGGGCTGCCTAAGCACAATCAAGTGTCAGAGGATTTACCTTGGTCCTAATTTCTTCCTGCAAGTCAGTGCAAATAATACATATTGACAATTATATCACTCAATCAATCAGATCGACTCATCGATCAATCGACCTAGTCGATTACATGTCATCACGACCATCTCTTGATTACATGTCATCACGACTATCTCTAGGTCAGCCCATTCCATACTATCTATGAGTCCAACCAAAATCCAGGACTTCTCATACAAAGTGAAATATATATAATACTATCCTATCTCCATATGACATATAGAGCCATTGAGCAGGTTTGCATAACATTCTATCTCCAAGACGACATATAGAGTCATCGAGCCGTTATAACACACCGTTGAGTCATACTGTTCTATCTCCAAGATGACATATAAGGTTATCAAGCTGGTATACAAACAATTCCTTCTCAAGATGACCAGAGAGTTATTGAGCTATAATATTATAACGTCCATTCTCTAGATGACATACGAATCATCCAGCCATTATAGTATTTTGTTCCAAAGATAAAAACAATTTTACCCTTTTTATCATACTTGATAAAAATACACGTATGTGGGTACGCGGTCGGCCTTAGCCATACAAGGTTTTCAATTTTGAACCTCCCACTATTTTCAGCAGTCCCAAAATAGATTTTTGGCACTGTAGACTGATGCCCAGTAATTTTTCAATTAATTATTGAAAATAATAAATTCAGGAATGTATCCAAAAATCACAATTCACACCAATTCAGTATACATTCAAGTTCAAATAAATAAACATATCACATCACAGCAATCAACATAAAATTCCGGTCGTTGGCTATCCCAACCTAATTTTCGAAAATTAATTAATTAAATGACTACGGAAAATATTAAATAAATACCAATAAATCCAACTTAGGCCTGTAATGCCTAGTTAGACACCGAAATAGACCTGGAAAAATCCCAAGGTTCGTTAAATAAATAATAGAACATGTCTGCTTGCTAAATACATTAATTAAGCACCTAACATGCATCGGCAGATAATTAAATTAACTAATCTAATCTAATCTATCCACCTAAACCATGCTTAATTAATCTAATTAACTCCTAAGCACAATTAACCTACCAAGCGAGGATTAGTGAGTAAAATCACTTGATTAATGTGAAGACTGCTTCACCGCGATGACGACGTGACGGCAGCCGAACTTGGGCTCGCGATGACATACACGGGCTTGGACCAAGCCTAAACTTGGCCCAACAAATCTTAGCCCAATTTGAGATTTGTTTTTGATTTGGGCTTGGCTTCAAATGGGTTGCTGCACTTGCATTTGTGGGCTGATCTTGGCTGAAATGTGGGCTGGCTTCAAGCGGGCCAAATTGTTAAAATCTTGGGTCGAGTTGCTGGCTTTGCTGGGCCAAATTCGCTAGGCTTCGTTGGACTTTTATGGGCTGATATTGCTGGGCTACTTCAAGAAAAGCGTGGGCCAGTCTTTGGTGGATGGGCTGCGGTAGAAATGGAAGACTGTGGAGAGGAAACGGACGAAAGCAATTGTTGGCGTTGGCTGTTGGACTCGAGGACTTCAACTGGCCAAAGACATAGATAAGAGGAGAAACGTGGTCGTCATTGCTGCCGAAAACCACACGGTTGTTGGAATTTGCTCGATGGAGACATGAGCTGGTGGGGATTTAGTGGAGTGGCGACTGGCATGAGGCACTCGGACGAAGCAGGGGTTGCTCCGTTGGGGCATTGACAGTGTGTGGACGTAGCCACTAATTGCTGTTGGGGAAAATGTGGCAAGGAGTCAACAAGAAGGAATTCGGATGGATGTGTGTTGACTGGTAGGGGACAGAACTTGGTGGAGGTGTGGGCTTCAATCAAGGGAAAGAAAGACGCACGGCAAAGGAAGTAGTCTGCTGGCGATCGAGAGATGAGTAGAAATGAAAAACTATCGGCCGAAGGAACAATGAAAGAAAAGCAAGAGTCGCTGGCTTTGTGGAGGCGTATGCTCGAAGAGGATGGAAGAGGCAACACGCGTGATGAAGAAGCTGAATTAAAGGGGAGGAAAAGTCCAAGACAATATCCTAATTTAATCAATGCTTGGTCTCCCTTAGTCCACGTGATTATCCTTCTCATCCCCCCAATACTTTCTAGGATAAATTGAAGCCAAAATAGCACAAATAGATGCCAAAAACACAGCCCCCAAATCATGCTCCGAATTTCCATTCTTGGTTCTCAAGTCCTCAAATTGAAGTCCAATTTTGATGAAGAAAAATCCCGAATAATTTTTTGTAAGTCTCTAACACTCAAAGGCTCGACTTGAAAGTCCAAATTTCCTTTAATTTGGCCCATCTAAATTTTCATTAATTTTTCGCAACATCCGAAATGATTTTCCGTAAAAATCCCGGAATCTCTGAAAATTTCTTAGAGGATGAGTCGACATTCCTAAAATAGCTCATGACACCATAGAACTTTCAATTTCTGAAATTTGATTCAAATTCGCGGTTAATTTCAATCCGGCGCACTTTTAGCGTGACCTAATCTATCGGGTAACTTTTAGGAATTTTTGGTGCGATTGACCCGTGATCGATTTATCTCGACTCACAAAGTACATCTTTGACTTATTGGCGACCCTCGGTTGTTGTAAAAATCTCAAGATTTCAATTATGAGCACAGGATACCAAAACGATAGAAAAATCTGTATAGTGCCAATCGACGAGTATTTTGCAATCAGGTGGAATCATCCACACCTTGATCACATATGTCAATCAAGTCGACCTATTTTCGGTCTCTGATTGATTTCTGACAGTGTCGTAATGACCCTTGCAAATCAACACGATCAAGCAGTCGATCCCTAATCGAATTCTCAAGTCCGTTGCATTTAGATTCCTTAATTGTTTCCATAGATAGTCTAGTTATCTCGTGAGTGATTAGCTCAGAGAATAGCACTATTTGCGCGTCGATGAAAGGCCCGATTTATTTAATCGAAAACAAATTTTGAAAATTTAGGCTGTCACATTTAGGGTTGGGCCCAACCCCTTTTTGCAAAAGAGAAAATGGCCACCCCCTCAAGCCCACATTTCAGCGTGGGCTGCTCGAAGCATAGGCCAGCTAGGATCATCAGCTTATGGGGTGAGAGGGGCTGATTAGGCCAAATCATGAATCTAGCCTGGTCCAGCCCTTCCTCCTCTGGTCTGCGACTTCCTAGTCATGACCAGAGGAGATGACGCCATGCCTAGATGGTTCTTGGCCCCTTGGGCACGGCGGCGTTGCCTCAGATGGGGCGGAGGACAATGCTCGTCCTCCTACCAGACTGTGGCATCCCCACCGGCGGCCAAACGATCTCTCTAAATAAGGGGCCAAAGACTAATTTTCAGCTTAGCATTATAGGGAGCAAGTGGTGCGCACTAAAAGGGCTGGGGATTTTCGACTTAGTTGAGGCTCGAGCGCGGACCCTAAGGACAAAAGGACCACACCAAGACATTAAGCAGGGCAATGGGGATGGGCAAGGTGCCGGAGCTCGCCTCTGGTCAGGATGAGCTTTGGTCGGCTCACTTCTGAAGACGCACACCAAGTGCTCCATGAAAGCCTACTTGAGTTCTAGTAGGAATGGCAACGGTTGGCGTTGGTCGGCGACTCTCCAGCGGTGGCAAGGCGTTTTGGGCTTCTCTTCTCCGTCTTGCTTTGGTTTCTCCCTCTCCTCCCTCTACGATCGCTTCTCCTCTCTCTTTTGTTCTGCCTCTCCGTTTTTCTTCCTCTATTGTCCCTTTTCTTTCACTTGGTTCACGCGCGTGGCTTCATTGCGGATTACGCTACCTCCCAGGCGATCCTGCTGCCCCCTACAGCCACTCGAGATCTTGCTGTGGTGACTCTACTTTTTGCTTTCGCAGGTTCCTCGTGGGGAAGACGGCCGAAGGAGAAAACAAAGCGTGGGCCAGGCTAAAGGGAAGAGGTAGCTGGGCCATGCGAGGGGAAAAAGAAAAAGGAAAAGAGAAGGGGTCAGGCCCAGGCCCAAGCGGGGGAGAAGAAAAGGAAGAGGGGACGGGCTAGGCCAAGGCTGGATTCGGCTCGACCCGACCCCTACGTCTCCTCTCTCTCGCTTTTTTTTTTTTTTTTTAAATAAAATATTTTATGTGTTTGAAAATACAAATTAGGTGTCAACAGTTCCAAATTTTGTCTATAATGCTATTGAAAGAAGAATTGCTTCTTTTTGGTGGAGACAAACTGAAGCAAAGAAGGGACTACACTGGAAAAAATTGGAAGTTTTCAAAACCAAAAAAGATGAAGGGGGTCTCCATTTCAAAGAACTGAAAACATTAAACACAGCCATGCTAGGCAAACAAGCGTGGAGATTATCCCAAAATCAATCAACCTTGTGGGGAAAATTTTTAAATGGCATCTACTTTCCTAAATCAGAATTCTAGCGAGCAAAGAAGGAGAATCGCCCTTCATGGGGATGGCAAAGTATCCTTATGGGTAGAGAAGCCATAGAACCAGAAATGAAATGGATAATCGGAGATGGCAAATTTGTAAAGATTTGAGAAGATAGATGGCTTTCTATTGGGATAGTTGGGGGACCGGGATGACTTGTAATGGTTGTTGAGTTGTTTAATGTAAAGAAGACAGAGTGGGATGAGAACAAAATAAGAATCTCCTTTGTTGAGAGAATGGCCAACGAAATTTAAACCATCTCTATTGCTCCCAATTCAAAGGAGGACAAACTAATAAGGTTCGGGAATAAATCCGGTACCTATTCAGTAAAAAGCGGCTACAACAAGGTGCATGCAAAGACTACAAATCTAGACACAAACATAGCATCAACATCTTTTCAACCCCTTGCTCCTTATGGACTAAGATTTGGAACCTACAGATTCCCCCAAAAATAAAGATCTTCCTTGGAGTTTATGTCAAAATGCCTTGCCAACACGGGAGAATCTATTTAAGAGAAAAGCATTACCTGATCCGCTTTGCCCTTTCTGCGCCAGAACCAGAAACAACAGAGCACCTATTTTTGCTTTGCGAAGAAACGACCAAAGTGTGGTCAGATCCAAGAGTAAAATTGAACATAAATGCCCTGAACATCACCAGACTAGACAAATAGTTGCTAAAATTTTTGGATCAAAAGTACAAGTACTAGGAGATGAACTGCTTGCAACAATACTATGGCAGATATGAAAAGTAGAAATAGCAGAATCTTCCGGGCTAAAGAACTCGACCCGCTCGGTTTAGTACCTGCAGCAACAGTGCAAGTCAAGAATTTCAGTTGTTGGATTCAGATGAAGAAACCGAAGGAACCCAAATGCGAGAACTCACCTACTCACTGGCACCCACTGGCTGAAGGCTTCCAAACTTTGAACGTTGACTGCTCATGGATAATATCAGACAAACCGAGCTCAATTGCAGGAGTTCTACGTGATTCGAGAGGTCTATTAGTCGATGGTTTCACAACAGACATTTGGGCAAGTACTCCTCTTCAAGCTGAAACCTTAGCTCTTGTGTAGGGAGTTCAATTTCTAGTCCAAAGGCAAGTACAGCACGTGAAGGAAAAGGGGAATCGGGAATGCAAATACAAATGTGAGAGTGATAGCTCCTCAGTTGTTGAGTTGTTTATGGGTCAAGAAGAAATTCCATGGGCCTTGCGCAATATGATGGAAGAAGGCAAACGTTTGCTGGACCAATTACCTTTAATGGGTATTACTTACATTCCGAGGGAGTCCAACCAAGCAATCGATTGGATTGTGATCCAACCAAGCAATCGATTGGATTGTGAAAGCACACCACACAAGGTCTCTTCCTTTAGTCTGGAAATCTTCGCTTCCCCAACCTCTGTGGGACATTTTATGTTCAGAATCTTCTCTTAATGTTGCTTGTAGCACTCCTACTGATGAATGAATGAATAAAATGCTTTCACGACCCAAAAAAAAAAAAAAAAAAAAAAAAAAAAATCCAAGAAAACCCACTCCCACCCATTTGTTCCACTTTAAGCTCTTCACACACACACTCACACTCACACACGCACACACACGTTACTTGAATAAAAGCTTCACATCAAATTAAAAAAGTAAATTAAACAATAAAAAATTAGTAAATAAAATTAAAAAAAATTGAAAAACCTTTAAACTAACATGCTTTTGAAAACTCTTGATAAGAAAAAGTTTGACTAGCTAATGATTGACATGAAAGAATGCAAGAATGTGTAGCATCTTAATTGTAGTTCACTAAGTAAAAAATTACACTATGATGTTTAGAATTTCTATTTCAATATGGATTGAATTTTGATCTAAACAGTATCGAGCTTCCTCTAAAAATAATTCCCTAATTTGTATAAGGAGATCTATACATCAAAGGATGTACCGACACTTTAATAGATTTCGATCGCGTATTTACTAGGGACTTCAGGACAGTATGTGACGAAAATACGTGAAGCCAAAAGTACGGAACACGGCCTTACCGCAAACAAGTAATCAAACGAACTTACGGTCAAGAGAAACAACGCAAATGGAAAATTCTCATAGACATTTTGTCAAACAAGTCACATGCATGTATGGATGTGGACTTACGTTCCAAAAAAACACCACGAATAGAAACAAGGCCATCGCGAGGTACTCAACCAAACATTAGCAGGGAAAAATTGACGAATTTGAGGGCAAACGACAACTAATCCGGCACTAAGACTCTCTCGGAATCTCAGGTTTCTCTCAATTTCTTAGCGATGGCTATTATAGCTCCGACCACCGCCACGGAGAACAAGATCGTTGAGCTCAAGCTCTCCGGCGCTAAATCTCCACTCCTCTCTTTGCTTTCCTCCTTCCTCGCTTCGTCCAGTCTAGCCACTTCGTCGGCTTCTGGCGCCGGAAATGCCTAGTCGATGTCCATGCGTTTGACATGGCTTTGTGCGTGTTTTCTCTGAGATGGGTTCGATCGAATCGCCAAAAACTTAAGAACAGACGAGAGTGAGCAAAGAAAGGGATGAGCAGAGAGAAGATGCATGATTCAAGGAAATGGGGTCATCATCTGGCAGCGCTACTGAGTCGACACGTTGGAATGACGTGTCCAGCTTGGAAGGTGAGTATGCGGCTCAAGTTGTGACGTTGACATAGGAGAATTTGCTATGTATGCGCCGAAGATGGGCAACGTGACGGCGGGGTAGGCAATGGCTGCAATCGTTTGGGAACGAAAAGGAGGGGGAGTGCTCACCGAGAGATTTTGCGATCCGTGGATGGAAAGAGAGAGAGAATGGAGGACGCCGAGAGCAGAAAGGACTTGGGCCTTTTCATGGGTCCAAAGTAGGTTTTTGGATAACCCATTAACACTCATTTCCATATTTAGCTTTACTTTTTAAGATCCATTTATGACTCTTATTAAATATTCATTTGAGTCATATATGACCTATTTAACAACAAGTGAGTTATAATATGGGTTTATGGCTCATTTTGATAGCTCTACATACAGTCTATAGAAAGTCATTTCGATATATTACACCCAAATTGGCCCCCAAAACCTTGGGGGAAAGAGTTGAAATTCAGCCCAAAGGTTACTGTTCGCAATCTATCCAGTAGGCGTGGAAAACTTTAAAATTTAATTTTGAAAAAATCCTAAGTTCAAATTAAGATCTATAAAATGTTATAACTTCACAACATCCTAAATTTCGATGATTCCTTTGATTAGATGATTCCTGAATTCAAATTTCAAGCCATAATTTCGATGAATTTTTTGATTAGATGATTAGAGGCTTCAATTACTTATCTGGCATTGCGAAATGATATTAACTCGACAATCACGTGCGAGAACTTTCTTCTTTTCCTTCTCTTTCTCTCTTCCCACGAGTGAGCTTCTTTTGTCTTTGTTCTTTCCGCCACTTTATGCTCAACGTGAGTAATCTAAACAAACAAAAAAATGAAGATTGGCTGAACTTTGGAGAACATAGGCTAGGCTTTGCTTTTATTGGGTCTATTACTACACTATTACTACACTATAACTGACTATGGTCAGATTTACACATAAAAGTATACTATCTTGACATGAAAAAGCTAATAGTATAATTAAAATTTATTTTGGTATAGCACCGCTCTCTTTTCACTCCCCCGAGCTACTTCTCGTAGTTTCTCTAGTTGATCTAGTTTTTGGTTCTGGTTCTCTCCCCTTTTGCTGGTGGTGCATCGAAGCCATTTACATAGGCTTGTTTACCACACTTTGGCAGAGGCAAAGTCATCTCACTACTTACTGCCTTGTTGACGCCTAATTTTTTGGTTTTTTATTTTTTGGGTTTTTAAATTATTACTATTTTCTTTGGGTTTTACTTCATTTTATTTTATTTCGTTTTATGTTGATAAAAACAAACAAAACCAAGAAAAAACGAAAAAACCAGAAAAACTAAAAAAAGAAAAACAAAAAACCAAGAAAACCAGAAAAAAACAAAAAATCAGAAAAGAAAGGAAAAAAGGGGGGGAGACAACCCGCGCGGGTCGGCCCGCGCCCGCACCCGACCCGCCGGGTCGTCTCCTACACTCGGTTTCGCGTGCGTGGCACACGCGAGCAGGCGCGCCACAGAGCGCGCAGAGCAGGGAGGAACGGCACGGCGTACGGCGAGCAACGAGGCACGTGGGAGAGCAGAGGGGGTGGCCGGCCGACGGGACGCGTCGGATGGGACGCCGCTTCGGCCGGCTGGAGCCACGGCGGTCTTCCCTGGTCGAACCCCCGTCGGCCAGCCACCCTTGGCCTATAAGTAGGCCCTCCCCCACTTCGATCTAAGCACACCGGAGCAACGGCAAGGAGAGAGAAGGAGGCTCGTGACCTTTAGGAACCCCGCCGAGAGACTTCGGGGGGGCCGAGGTCGACGAGCTTCGATCTTGACTTGGCCGAGCCGATTGCGAGAGAGACGCGAGAGGCACGAAAGAGGAGAGAGGGAGACGGATCAGAAATCGCGATCCTCGAAACCCCCCACTGAGAGACTTCAGAAGGGGGCCGACGATCTGCGATTCCAGATCTGAGCCCTCGCCGGAGAGAAACACACAGAAGAGAGAGAGAGAGAAGGGGTGAAATCGAGCTTAGAGAGAGAGAGAGAGAGAGAGAGAGAGAGAGAGAGAGAGAGAGAGAAGAGGGGCGGAGGATCAAAGGGCGGAGCCCTGCCGTCGCCGCCGCAGGTATCGCATCGTCGCCGTCGTTGTCGCCGTCGCCGCCATCTCCCCCCCGTAGCTCGGTCGCCGCCGTCGTTACCATCGCCTGCCGTCGCCGCCGCTGCACCCTCTTCGAACCCCCAATCTAGGAACCCTAGGGTTCCCGATTTGTCGGGTCACAAGCCCGGGTCTTTGAGTCGGACCCGGACTGGGAATTAGATAGGGTTCCTGCGCCTTCGAAGGAGGTTGGAGCCGGGTCGGAGTCGAGTCGAGCCGGGTCAGCCGGGAAAAACCACCGAGGGGACGGCACCATTTCGCAGAAGGTTGGATGGGTCGCGGAGCGGGTCGGACGGGTGACCCGCGGGTTGCGCATGGCCCGACCCCTCCACGGCGCCGTTTCACAAGAAGCGAAACGGCACCGTTTCATACGCCGCCACGACGTCGTTTCGCACTCCGTGGGAAGCCGGGTCGAGAGCCAGGCCGGATCCGGGTAGGGTTTCGCCCCGAGACCCGAGTCTTCGGACGGCCACGACGTCGTTTGACGGGGAAGCAGGAACGACGTCGTTTCGCGTAAAGTGGGAGCCGGGTCGCCCAAGCGGGTCGTCGGGCCGGGTCGGGCATCCAAACCCGGCCACGACGCCGTTTGGTACCCCGTCCCAAAACGTGAGTCTTGGCCGCGTTTCGAGTCAACCCGGGCGAATCCAATCCATGGATCCGACCCGGGTCGTTTTTTTTAGTTATTTATATATTTTTTTATTTATTTCAAAAAATAATATTTTATTTTAATATATTAAAAATCATTTTAAATTTCAAAAAAATCAGAAAAATGTTTTTAAAAAGTGTTCTATTTTCCAAAAATCAAAAATTAAAGCAAAAATTACTTATTTTCAAAAATGCTTAGAAAAATAAAAAAGATTATTATTTTCCAAAATATCCAAAAGTATTAAAATACTTTAATATTTTCCAAAAATAAAAAATATCAAAAAATCCCAAAAAATGCCAAAATTCATAAAAAATGCCCAAATTTTCATAAAATCCCAAAAGACTTGCATTTTTCCCAAAGTACCCCAAAAATCTAAAAAATTCTCTTTTATGTCCAAAAATGAGAAAAACACCCCAAAAATGTGATTTTTCCAAAATGCATGAAAAATCCCCAAACATCCAAAAAACCTTAGAGTTTAAACAAGATTAGGTACCGAAAGGGCATTAGTGATTAACTAGTGTAATCAAGTCCCCGATCCTAATTTCTCTGGTTGCGCAGAAGCAAGTATTTCTCCCGATACTTTGCTTGGGTTTCTAATCAACCTACCCCAAATTAATTAGTGGCGACTCCGTTTTAAAAAAAAAAATCAATTTACAAACCAAATATTTTAAAGTCGTGAATTGGCGGACTTGGGAGAGTCCAGGTTTTAATTAAATCCAGCCAAGCCATTAACGTCCTTAGGTGCTCGTACCCGATCCGGCTGGGCGCCCCCGCAAAAAAGGGGTCGCGACAGCTTGGCGACTCCGCTGGGGACTTTGAGGACTTAGGCCATATTTATCTTGTTTAAATTTTTTACTGACTTAGGTTTTTTTTTTTTCTTTTTACAGGTCAATTGCTTATAAGTTTATTTTAAGCTTGCTTAAATTAAATTGTCTTGTGATTATAAACTGTTGTGCATGCTTTACTGTTTTTAAACACTACACATGGCACACACAACCCGGCCGCCGGACCTGGGCTGCCATAGGATTTTTAGGATGGTGTTAAGAAAGATACGGCCTCGAAAGCGAGACTGCCATGTAGAGATTGCCTTTCTTTTCCCCGAATTTCTTAGCCGAGATTAAGAGGGTACACTGCTAACGCGAGACTGCGACCCGCAGATGCCCTTTTAATTTCAACAAGCCTTCTGAGTTAGAAATCGAGCCGCACGTCTCATGTGCATGTTTGTGTGCTTGTCATTTTACTTAAAAGCAAAGTAATTTATTTACTTTTCACTCAGTCTTTTTTAATGGCCCATGGCAATTTAGGATAAACTTTTCAAAATCCCGATTCATATACGATGGGGGAAGACGACATCCAGTTTATTCCTACTCCCAAGACAGAACTCTTCAGATGGTGGGGTCAGTTGGATCGGCTTGCCCAGGAGTTTGTGAAGGCCAAGCTCGACCATCTCCTTTCATTAATCCGAATTACTGTTCACCCAGAAGTCATACAAGCCATTGCACATTTCTGGCCCTCGAGGATGCTCACCTTTATGTTCGGTAGATTTGAGCTAACCCCGACCCTGGAAGAGTACAGCATCATCACTGGAATGCCCCTTGGGAAAGAGCTGGTCAGACTATTAACAGGCCCCCTCCCATGGTGTGAGTTGGCACGGTTTTTAGGAGCTGAAATTCATGTTATAAAACAAATTCTTGAAAACAACAATTATACCTGCCCACTAGAGTTTTTGAATGCATGTTTTCAAAATCAGCCTATGACCCAAAAAAGTGAGATTTTCCTCCTGGCCTTTTTCGGACTCATCATTTTCCCCCACCAAAGAAACGCTATAAGTCCTAGGATGGTTTGGATCATTGATCAGATCTTGTGGGGGGCAAACTATGTCAACTTGATTTTAGTTGAAACATTCTTGTCCATTGATCATTTTAAAGACAACATAGAAAAAATCATGCGAGCTCCTCCCGAAATTTTACAAGTTTGGTTCTTCTCCCACTTGAGCAAATACCGGGGCATCATGCGGTCGTTTGAAACAAACACTTCTGAGCATCCATTACAAAAATTCATGGTTTTAGGACCTTATATTCCTAATCAAACCTCTTCGCACTGGGTTGACTTCCTAAGAAATCCAGCTCCTGAGACATTCTAGTGGTATGCCGATTGATTCCATGAAAAGAGGGCTCGCTTCAAGCACTACCACCCAATTCCGCTACTCGATTGCACCGACGCCTTTCCCTATCACCCGTACTAAGTGGCACGACAGTTCGGAGCCCTACAGGAGATCCCACCACCTTCCAGAAGGAGAACCCCTCCGATCCTTTTCAACACGAGCCATGACTACGAACTCGAAATTTCTACTGCCAAGGAAATCTGGGACAAGTGCCACCACAAACATATCATGATACCTGAAAGGCTTGAAGGAGAAGAAGAAGCCCACCACGCCTCTGCATTCTGCATCCACAAATATCATATCCCTGCAAAGTGGAAGCCGTCGGTCCATTGCTCAATCAGAGAGAGCAGCTCGCATGAGCAGAGTTTTTGCGAAATAGGCCAAGGAAGCGAGCAGTCGTCATAAGACCCCCTGTCGTATATGTAGTCATATTTCCCTAGTTTTTTGAAAACTTTGTCCCATTGACTAGGGACTTTTCTTTAAGTGTCTAGTATATGGTTCTGTCATTTCAATTCCTAGACATCAGGAGTCTGTAAGGTCCCCTTTTGATAAATAAAAGTAGACCGTTGCCATGGGTCAATCTTTGGCTACCTTGTGCTCATTCATTGCTTTCAAAAGCAGATAATCATGAATCTTCAAGGGTCGGATCAGGATGAAGTACAAAATTGCCTTGCCCACATTGAAGACGGCGTAGGGCAAATGTCCATTGCCCTTCAACAGCTCTCGAGACAGATAAAATTCGCTCATAATGAGCCCGGCTCTGTAATTGCCCTAAACACTGTCGTGACCCCTGCAGATATGCTAAAAATAGTCAACAATTTAGAAAAATCATGAAGAAGTTAAACCAACTACAGGGGCAGAATCCCATTGACTTATCTGACTACTCCAATTTTGAGATCCCTGAAGAATTCAAAACACCTGAATGTGAAAAGTATGCTGATACCTCCCACTCGGAAGCTTACCTACAGGCCTACCTGGTGCAAAGAATGATTCAATCATATCAGTCAGACCTGACCAGCCCTGTCCTACGATGGTACATTGTTAGAAAGATCAATCTCCTTAAAACCTGGAAAGAGTTAATCCGTGTTTTCTGCCAAGAGCACGACGTCAGCTCTGACATAACCCTACCCTACAAAGAGCTAATGACCGTGGAACAAGAAAGGCCACTAGTTGCTGAGACAGGAGAAAAGCGTAGCGGTGAAGCCTTACACAGCGAATGGACGGTTGAACAGCACCCAGCTACCGAAAAGTTTCCCACTAGGAAAGGCAAGGAACCTTTGTACGAGATCACAGATTCAGAGCCTGTTCAAGACTAGGGCATGACAAAACAACTCCCCAGACTTACCCCAAGAGCCAGGGTCCAAAGAATACCAACTCCTATCAATCTGGAAAGTGACTCAGACAGCGAAACCTTAATATCTCTCACTTCCCGCGATAAAATTGAAAGCCAAACGTAGGGCCTTACTCAAAAGGTCTGGACCAGGGACCAAGAAAAGAAAGCCTAGCCAGATTGATACGTCGTCCGGCAACAAGCTACAGTACCAAAGCTTCGAGCATTCCCAGGAATACAACCTTGAAGGCAACCATCCCCTGGAGTATGATCCTGAAGATTTCCCGCCCCTAGAATACCATCCCAAGAGCTTCCAGTGCTATTTCGATGGCGAGATTGACAGTTCATCCTATAACTGTTTCCTGCTCTCATCCGAAGATGAAGGCCCGTCAGAAGGGGAGGAATACATTTTTATCCGCTACAATCCCAACGAAGTGCTAAGCTCGTCGCCCGATCGTGAGAATAGCGTAAATGCCCCATCCTCCCTCAGTGATTTTAACTCCGAAGAAAGCAATGGAGTAATCTCAGTAGAGTCCCATGTTCCTGAAGAAGAAGAATTCGACGCTACAATGGGTATGTAGTGGGAAAATCAGTGGCTCAACCAAGACCTATCAGGACCGTCTCACCCTCGTAGGGTCTTAACCCCCATAGAGATGTGGATACCCAACCTCCACAAGTACAATGGCACGACTTGCCCTGTGGCTCACTTGCAGTATCTTTACGAAGAAATGAGTCGGTATTATGGTCCAGCACTGCTTACGACTCCGGTGTTTCAAGAAACCCTTACAGGATCTGCCTTACAGTGGTTCTTCATAGCAAATATCCATTTCATAGAGGATTGGAGCGAGCTGACTTCCGCATTTCTGCATCAGTACCAAAGCCAGATCGAAACCGAGCTACCGTGCGAGGACTCGGCCCACTTTGAAAGAAGACCGATGGAGAATTTCCGAACATATGCCAAGAGATGGGGGGCTCCCATAATGCAAATCCACTCTGAGCTGGCCAAAGAAGAGTTGATAAAACAGTTTATAGAAGCCTTGCCCTGCGACTGTCGCTGCTGGTTGCACGGGTTGCACTTCCGTAGCTTCGACGAAGTGGTCATCGCATGCGAACATTTCGAGTCTGCTGAAGACGAGGAATCCAAGAATGCTTAGCTCCAAGACTGGCACTATCAAAGCGCTCCTTTACACAGGAGTCAAATGCAAAGACATTGTTCCAGGAAAATAGGGGCAAACAAAAAGATCATCCTGTTTCAAAAAGGGTAAGTCTTATCCCCTAACATGACATTGAAAATAACAAACTCTCCCTTCTATTGACAGGATGCAAAGGATGAAGCATAATAGGTACATGCATAGAGTTGAAATCCAGGCATCCGTGACATGTCTCGCTCTTGCCCAGTACCCTCCTAAGCCGAAGGACTGTCTTGCTGCATGACATGCCCAAACAGCCGGACGTCAGAGCTTTGACAAACCCGGAAGCACGAGGAAGAAACTCCTTTAAAGCAGCTACTGTCAACAGGGAGAGGATCCACGCAGTCAAGGCGATCTGTAGCCCATGCCCTGACAACGACTTTAAAATCAAGAAGCCACACCCTAGATGCATGTTTTCCCCAAGGAGGAGTTGCCATCAGATAACTTGAGATTTTTGATTACCCATCTCAAGTTTCGTAAAAGCTTGAGGAGCATGGCTTTGCCCAAATACTGCTACAATCCAAGACAATGAAAAGAATCCTCAGCCGCAAGATACAAAAGATGAAACATAATAGGTACAGGCACAGAGTTGAAATCAAAGAATCCATGACGTGCCTCACTCCCCCCTAAGCGAAAGGATTATCTCGTCTCGCGACATAGCCAGGTGCCACAGCTTCGACAGACTTAGGAGCATGAGGAAGAAATTCCTTCTCTACCTTTAAAGTGATTACTGTCAACAGGGAGAAAATCCAGACAGTCAAGGCGATCTATGACCCCACACATTAGACAATGACTTTGAAATCCAGAAGCTTCACTCCAGGGGCATTTTCTCCCAAGGAGTAATTGCCACCAAAATAGGAGATTTTTGATTGTTCATCTCAAATTCCATAGAAGCTTGAGGTACATGACTTTTTGCTCAATAAATGCTGTAGCCAAAGACAAAGGGAGGAATTCCGCAGAAGGAAGGCGTTGAAGACAACCAGCAATCACGCATACGAGGAAGGCCAACGAGAGGAAACACTGAACCGTGCCAAGATAAATAGGCCATCCTCAACATTCAAATATCCTTAAGAGATAGCATAGACGAGCTCTGGGGAAGGGTAATTTGGTATTGTTTCCAATACTCTCATTATCTGAACCTGCTCTTGACATGTTTTTCCCTATTTGACAGGAAACATTACAACACAAGGACCAAACCCGATGGTTAGGTTTGACAAAACGATACTAGCCAAACTAGTATACGGAGATGACCTGCATCAAATACACTCGACTTCCTGTAAAGAGATGTGTCATCCACAAACCAATTAAGGAGAATAATTAACCTGACGTGGGGAACACCAGATTTCATGTCCCCTCCTCCACCTAATCATCTGCAAACCAGTGGAGAGTAATGTTGTATCGCTTCCAATTATTTGACTTCCAAAAAGAGATTCGTGACTAACACACTTTCTCTTGCCTTTTACAGGACCACCTAACCATCTAAGATACGAAAAATAGATCAGTGAAAGTCTTGTTGGACTTTGATAAACTTTCCGAGCAGAATGACATCTCAAATATCGCCGAAGCAAATGACGGAGATCCTTCAAGGCCTCAAGTCACTTACGATCTAGGCCCTATTGATTGAGCCTTCCACAACTTCTCTTCTGCAAAAAGCAAGAATAGGAATTCCTGATCAGATCCCCGGTCCCTGGCTGATCATGCATGTGTCATGTCCCTAACCAATAGGAGAATTTTGTTGACACCCATTTTGTGAATACTCTTTGTAAATAACCTTTTTTGATGTTCAAACTTCAACACATTTGTGAATACCATCTCACTAATTAAGCACTCTCTTCAAGCTGTTAATAGTCTTTCTTGAGTAAAAAGTCCTTCATTCATTTTTTGAAAAACACAAAACTCTTTCACATCATACATTGCATGCCTTTTTCCATGTGAAATGTGCATGATGATTTTGTCTGTCTAAAACTTTGATTCTGTCAAGGGATATTAGAATAGACTGCTAAGTGAAGAATACAAGATTAATTGAGCATACTGAATGAGGCGCGTCGGAATGATGATAGGCAAGCCATATCCCATACACAGTCCCCCATCTACACACTCGTGAGATAAGTGCAGAAAATTCCATGATTACAGGGTAAAGAGTTCTCTCGCGAAGGGTACAATAACCAAAGCAGTGGGAGGCATTCCATCACCCACCTTGAGCCCCATACACTGGCCAAATTTCCATCTTGCCCCCCCATAAAAAAAAAAAAAAACCCCCCACACTGGGGCAAGCCAAAGGCAAATCAGCATCATGAGGTGAGGAAAGGGATAGAAATTCTCTTGCTTGCACTTGCATCAATCTTTGAATATCTTTATTGCATATGAACACTCGCGTTAATTTAAGTGCCCTAGAGTCATGAAGAGCAATTCTTTACATGCTTGTATTGTACAAACAAATTGAGTCTGTAAACTCACCATCACAAGGAGGCAAAGCAGAAGCTGCCGCCATTCAAGCAGCATAATTAGAAGAGATAGCAAAGAATGAAGACTCAACAAGTCTGGTAAAGGCATTCGCTTGAGCTTGTCAAGATCAGTTCCTCAAGCGACAAGGACAAAAAACCTGGGGGCATAAAAAGCAGTGTACCTAGTAAAAGCAAGGTCAATGCCCGTGAGTAAAAAATTGAAAAGAGAAATAGGGGCATGAAAAAGCAGTGTGCCTGGTAAAAGCAAGGCCGATAACCCGAACAAAAATACAGCCATTTGTAAATCTCAAGAGAAGTTGCTGTTGAGATCCATGAAACCTTCATCAGAACATGAGAAGAAAGACTGGCGACAAATGACAAGGCGATCGCCTGCTCTCACCGCTTACACAAGAGTCAAGTCTACATGGCACCCTATTGTAAAAAGTCTCTTCAAACTAGGGGCACCTCAATTAACGTGGGATTTCATATGTCTATAAGCATCGCTCAAAGAAGTACGAGCAAGATTATTCTATCTCTTTTCGCAGATCCTCGACTTGCAAACACCGGAGATAACCATGCAACAGCTTCCCTACAAAGCCATGACTTTATTGGTCCTCCTCTGATGAGCTATTGACCTAGCCTTCATTACAATCCCAAAAAAGACCTCTCACATTGGTAAAGTTGTATCATTTGCGAGAATACTCGGACGCCTGCTGACATGATGAAAGTGAGATAGTGTGGTCATTGTAAATCCTGCATCAATGGTCAAGAAGTCCTTTTAGACTGAAAGTCCCTCATCTGGCATGCTCAAGACATCTACATTCTAAGCAAAAGTTGTATTTCAAAATCTTCCCCAGTGGAATTCAAATGATGCAGAACTGACAAGGTCATCATGCGTAAATCACACTTTAAACTACAAAATTACAGCATATACAGTCATTGCATGCATGTCTACATATTGTACAAATGATAAGTACACTGCTGTAGATCAGAGATATCGCCGGGAAAGCATATCCCCGTCCTTGTTCCCGGAGCTTTATATTTGAGTACCCCTCACTCACCGAGTACTCCCTTTCTTTAGCACTCAGCTCGTGCGAGTCATTCCCAGGGTATTGATATTGGTAACTGACCAAATATCCCTTGTACCTACCATTGTCTAGGTACCCGTGCTCAGCTTGATTTGTCCCTCAGGTATTGATATCTGCAGTTGCCCAAGCTTACCCCTGTTTTCGAGTGTTCGCCGCTACTCAAGTACCCTTTTTGTTAAACACTCGACCTATTCATGTTGTCATTAAAGTTTAAATGCTTGTGACTATCCAAGTATCCTCTCATCTCAAAATGTCGACCACTGTTCGAATACCCCATTTCTGTGACACTCGACCTGCCAGAGTTGTCCTCAAAATCAAGACATTGGATGCTAGCAACCTCTCAAGCATTCCCTCACATCATGTGCCTGCAATTACCCAGGTATGTTGTCTTACATTTAGGCTAGTTGAGTGGTCCCTAATCATATTGTCAAATACCTGTGTCCATCCAAATATTCCCCTACTTTGTACGTTTGTGTACCTATAACCACCCAGGCAAGCCTCGCGCTGCATCTAAATTGCAAGAGAGTGGGAAACCTCCATAAGTATCTCAGGTATGCCTTTGGTAGCCCTAATCCAGAAGGCGGGAGGCCTTCACAGATACTCGAGGTACTTCCTCGATATCCCCCAACATCCAGAAGGCGGGAGGCCTTCACGAATAGCCAAGGTACGTCCTCGGCATTCCCCGCAATCCAGAAGGCGCGAGGTCTTCACGAATATCCGAGGTACGTCCTCGGTATTCCCAAAATTCCAGGAGGCGGGAGGCCTTCGTGAATATCCGAGGTACGTCCTCGGTACTCCCAAATCCAAGGAGGCAGAAACCCTTCACAAATGTGTGAGGTGTACCCTCGCTATTCCCAAAATCCAGAAGGTAGAAGACCTTCACAAATATGCAAAGTGTACCCTCGCTATTCCCAAAATCCAGAAGGTAGAAGACCTTCACAAATATGCAAAGTGTACCCTCGCCATTCTCAAATTCCAGGAGGCAAGAGGCCTTCATGAACATCTTATGTACGTTCTCGATGTTCCCAATTTCCAGGAGGCGGGAGGCCTTCATGAACATCTCAGGTACGCCCTCGATGTTCCCAATTTCCAGAAGGCGGGAGGCCTTCACGAACATCTCAGGTATGTCCTCGATGTTCCCAATTTCCAGGAGGCGGGAGGCCTTCATGAATGTCCAAGGTACGTCCTCAATATTCCAATTACCAGGAGGTGAGAGACCTTCATGAATGTCCAAGGTATGTCCTCGACATTCCCATTACCAGGAGGTGAGAGACCTTCATGAATACATGAGGCATGTCCTCAGTATTCCCAATTACCAGGAGGTGAGAGACCTTCATGAATGTCCAAGGTACGTCCTCGACATTCCCATTACCAGGAGGTGAGAGACCTTCATGAATGTACAAGATACGTCCTCGACATTCCCATTACCAGGAGGTGAGAGACCTTCATGAATACACGAGGCATGTCCTCGGTATTTCCAATTTCCAGGAGGCGGGAGGCCTTCATGAATGTCCAAGGTACGTCCTCAACATTCCAATTACCAGGAGGTGAGAGACCTTCATGAATGTCCAAGGTACGTCCTCGACATTCCCATTACCAGGAGGTGAGAGACCTTCATGAATACACGAGGCATGTCCTCGGTATTTCCAATTTCCAGGAGGCGGGAGGCCTTCATGAATGTCCAAGGTACGTCCTCGACATTCCAATTACCAGGAGGTGAGAGACCTTCATGAATGTCCAAGGTACGTCCTCGACATTCCCATTACCAGGAGGTGAGAGACCTTCATGAATACACGAGGCATGTCCTCGGTATTTCCAATTACCAGGAGGCGGGAGGCCTTCATGAATGTCCAAGGTACGTCCTCGACATTCCCATTACCAGGAGGTGAGAGACCTTTATGAATACACGAGGCATGTCCTCGGTATTTCCCATTACCATGAGGTGAGAGACCTTCATGAATATCCAAGGTACGTCCTCGATATTCCCAAATTACCAGGAGGTGAGAGACCTTCATGAATACACGAGACATGTCCTCGGTATTTCCAATTACCAAGAGGTTAGAGACCTTCATGAATATCCAAGGTACGTCCTTGATATTCCCATTACTAGGAGGTGAGAGACCTTCATGAATATCCAAGGTACGTCGAGGATATTCCTAGGAGATGAGAGACCTTCATGAATACACGAGGCATGTCCTCAGTATTTCCAATTACCAGGAGGTGATAGACCTTCATGAATGTCCAAGTTACGTCCTTGACATTCCCATTACCAGGAGGTGAGAGACCTTCATGAATACACGAGGCATGTCCTCGGCATTCCCAATTCCCAAGAGATAAGAAACTTCCGTGAATATCACAAGTGCGCCCTCGGTATTCTCAATTACCAGAAGGTAAGAGGCCTTCACAAATATCTCAAGTACGTCCTCGATATTCCCTATTTCCAGAAAATAAGAGATCTTCACAAATACCCAAGGTATGGTCCCCATATTTTCAATTATCAAAAATCCCTTTGATACTTATGAACGTTCAAGTATCCCTAAAAACTCGTACTTGTGATCATTCGAGTACCCTTTCAATGCTTAGGACGCCTGCCAAGGCCCAAATATCCGTCAGGTTAGTACTCGTGAATATCCATGTATTCTCTAATATCTCTGTAAATGTTCAGATATTTTCCAAGAGCAGGTGTCCCGAGAAAAGTCGGCGCGTCCCCCGAGAAAGGTCGAGTTTCAACTAGTGTCCCTGACAGAGGTCAAACACCCCCAGAGCAGATGCCCTGAGAAAGGTCGGCGCATCTCCCGAGAAAGGTCGGGTTCCAACTGGTGTCCTTGATAGAAGTCAAACACCCCCCCAAAAACAGATGCCCTGAGAAAGGTCGGCGCATCCCCCGAGAAAGGTCGGGTTCCAACTGGTGTCCCTGACAGAAGTCAAACACCCCCCCAAAAACAGATGCCATGAGAAAGGTCGGCGCATCTCCTGAAAAAGGTCAGGTACCAACTGGTGTTCTCGATACAAGTCAGACACCCCCAAATGAAATGTCCCGAGAAAGGTCGGCGCATTTCCCGTCACGGCGACCAAAGAGTGGTTCGGGTCCGAGACACCCCCTGATTGCTCCGACAGGTGACCGAAGAATGGTTCGGGTCCTGGAGAAGTAATTCCTCATCAAGGCGACCGAAGAATGGTTCGGGTTCGAGACATCCCCCCTAATTGCCCCAACAGGCGACCGAAGAATGATTCGGGTCCTGGAGAGGTAATTGCCCGTTAAGGCGACCGAAGAAAGGTTCGGGTCCTAGACAAATTATCTATTGTTTTAACAGGTGATCGAAGAATAATTCGAGTCTTGGAAAAGCAGCCTCCTCACATCACCAGGTAAGATGACGCCTTGACGCTTGCCAAAACCCGGGGTTCACACCCTATATCACTCATTCCCGGTAAGTAAGTCCAAGTATCTTCTTATCTGTCTAAATATACGTAATGTTATATTTCTCATTTTCTTTTAGGATAGTATGTCCTAAATAAGGTATAACCCGCTGCCCACGCTGGGTAAAAATTAGGCATCAGTTTGTCTTTGAATGCAACCTCTACGAGCTCACCTTAAAAAAGGGGCAGCTGTTGACGCCTAATTTTTTGGTATTTTATTTTTTGGTTTTTAAATTATTACTATTTTCTTTGGGTTTTACTTCATTTTATTTTATTTTGTTTTATGTTGATAAAAACCAAAAAAAACCAAGAAAAAACGAAAAACCAGAAAAACTAAAAAAAGAAAAACAAAAAACCAAGAAAACTAGAAAAAAACAAAAATCAGAAAAGAAAAGAAAAAAGGGGGGGAGACAACCCACGCGGGTCGGCCCGCACCGCACCCGCACTCGACCTGTCGGGCCGTCTCCTACACCCGGTTTCGCGTGCGTGGCACGCACGAGTAGGCGCGCCACAGAGCACGCAGAGCAGGGAGGAACGGCATGGCGTACGGCGAGCAGCGAGGCATGTGGGAGAGCAAAGGGGGTGGCCGGCGGACGGGACGCGTCGGATGGGACGCCGGTTCGGCCAGCCAAAGCCATGGCGGTCTTCCCCGGTCGAACCCCCGTCGGCCGGCCACCCTTGGCCTATAAATACCCCCTCCCCCCTTCGATTCCAGCACATCGGAGCAACGGCAAGGAGAGAGAAGGAGGCTCGCGACCTTTAGGAACCCCGCTGAGAGACTTCAGAGGGGGGGTCGAGGTCGACGAGCTTCGATCTCGACTTGGCCGGAGCCGATTGCAAAGAGAGACGCAGAGAGGCACGAAAGAGGAGAGAGGGAGACGGATCAGAAATTGCGATCCTCGAAACCCCCCACTGAGAGACTTCAAAGGGGGTCGAGGATCTACGATTCCAGATTCGAGCCCTCGCTGGAGAGAAACACACAGAAGAGAGAGAGAGAGAGAAGGGGTGAAATCGAGCTTAGAGAGAGAGAGAGAGAGAGAGAGAGAGAGAGAGAGAGAGGATCAAAGGGGTGGAGCCCTGCCGTCGCCACCGCAGGTATCGCATCGTCGCCGTCGCTGTCGCCGTCGCCGCCATCTCCCCCCCGTAGCTCGGTCGCCGCCGTCGTTACCATCGCCTGCCGTCGCCGCCGCTGCACCCTCTTCGAACCCCCAATCCAGGAACCCTAGGGTTCCCGATTTGCCGGGTCACAAGCCCAGGTCTCCGGGTCGGACTCGGACCGGAAACCGGATAAGGTTCCTGCACCTTCGAAGGAGGTTGGAGCCGGGTCGGAGTTGAGCCGGGCCGGGTCAGCCGGGAAAAACCACCGAGGGGACGACACCATTTCGCAGAAGGTTGGACGGGTCGCGGAGCGGGTCGGACGCGTGACCCGCAAGTTACGCACAGCCCAACCCCTCCACGGCGCTGTTTCACAAGAAGCGAAATGGCACCGTTTCATACGCCGCCACGACGTCGTTTCGCACTTCGCGGGAAGCTGGGTCGAGAGCCGGGCCGAATCCGGGTAGGGTTTCGCCCCAAGACCGGGGTCTTCGGACGGCCACGACGCCGTTTCGCGGGGAAGCGAGAACGACGTCGTTTCGCGTAAAGTGGGAGCCGGATCGCCGAAGTGGGTCGTCGGGCCGGGTTGGGCATCCAAACCCGGCCACGACGCTGTTTGGTACCTCGTCCCAAAACGCGAGTCTTGGCCGCGTTTCGGGTCGACCCGGGCGGATCCGATCCATGGATCCGACCCGGGTCGTTTATATATATATATATATATATATATATATATATATATATTTCAAAAAATGATATTTTATTTTAATATATTAAAAATCGTTTTAAATTTAAAAAAATCAGAAAAATGTTTTAAAAAAGTGTTCTATTTTCCAAAAAATCAAAAATTAAAGCAAAAATTACTTATTTTCAAAAATGCTTAGAAAAATCAAAAGATTATTATTTTCCAAAATATCCAAAAGTATTAAAATACTTTAATATTTTCCAAAAATAAAAAAATATCAAAAAATCCCAAAAAATGCCAAAATTCATAAAAAAGGCTCAAATTTTCATAAAATCCCAAAAGACTTGCATTTGTCCAAAAATACCCCAAAAATCCAAAAAATTCCCTTTTATGTCCAAAAATGAGAAAAACACCCAAAAAATGTGATTTTTCGAAAATGCACGAAAAATCCCCAAACATACAAAAAACCTTAGAGTTTAAACAAGATTAGGTACCGAAAGGGCATTAGTGATTAACTAGTGTAATCAAGTCCCCGATCCTAATTTCTCTGGTTGCGCAGGAGCAAGTATTTCTCTCGATACTTTGCTTGGGTTTCTAATCAACCTACCCCAAATTGATTAGTGGCGACTCCATTTAAAAAAAAAATCAATTTACAAACCAAATATTTTAAAGTCGTGAATTGGCGGACTTGGGAGAGTCCAGGCTTTAATTAAATCCAGCCAAGCCATTAACCTCCTTAGGCACTCGTACTCGATCCGGCCGGGCGCCCCCGCAAAAAAGGGGTCGCGACATGCCTCAAATGATTAATACCATGAAATTTTCAAATTATTACACCCGTGACAAATTTACCTTATGTTAATTTTTGTTAAATTTAACATTCGAATAGTGGAGTTAGACGACAAGTGGTAGTTGACGGATGTACCGGTTTGAGATTTTACCATCCATTTGTCATATGTATTTTAGTTTAAAGTTTTTGATGTTATCGAACATATTTTAAATTACTTAACAGTTAAATTTCAAAATTTGCTCTTCGCGTCCATAATTTCCAGCATGTCCTTTGACTTTGTCTTCACTTCTTGCCTGCTGGTTGCATAAATAGGTTGGTCATCTCCTGTTTTGTTAGGATCATGTTGTCTCGGCTGCAGATGTTTCTCTGGAGTTACTTTTGTTTTCCGTGTGTCCGCAAGAGAAAGAGTTCCAAAGGCTACACCTATTTCCTGAAGAAGACTCCATCACTCCTTAGGCATTAAAAGAGAGTTGCATGAAGACAACCGAGAAGATGAATTCTTCCATGCACACGATATTATTTAATGTGTGGATTCGTTTCGTTTCTTTCACTTATTCCCTCCCACGGCAGCCAAATAAAAGGGAAGATTTCGCATCCATTTTTTTGGTCAGAAAATGAATGATTTGATTTTTTTTTTTTTTTTGAAAATGATCACTTACATCAATTGAAATAATTAGTAAATAAACAATATTTACAATATCGATAACAATTTATATCTACGCATTTTTGTGAATGATGAAGATATCTTTCACCTATCAACTTTTATAATCAATACAAGCAATCATTTTTAGGAAATTGTCTTCAAATCAATGGAGCCTTCATCATGTGTAATGAATGAAAGCCGTGTTCTTCTTTGTGCATGATTAGAGAGCTCATCTTGAGTTCTCTACAAGCAAGAACAAGCAGAGCATTCCTTCAATAAAATGAAGTATCTCACGTGAGGTTTGGTGCAAAAAATCTTTTGAGTGTTTTTGAGCAATTAGGTGATTCTCAATATATCAATTCCATAAGCCTAAACATTGGGGATAATTCCAGGGCTGTAGACCATTCGAGTGCGTGAGCGATTATAACGATGTAATTCTCTGATTGATTATCGGATTGTTTGTGGCCGGTTCTCCTCTAAGGTGTAGATATCGACATTCAGACCGAATCATTTAAATCTCTCGTGTTCTTTTATTGTTCCTTGTTTTATTGTCATTTGATAATTTCGTGTCCCTATATAATTGCAAAGATCCAGTCGTTTTGCAACAAGAATGTGTGAAACAGGTCAGGAGTCACCCTAATAATTATAAGCATTTATAATATACCATTGAAAAGAATCTCATATTCGGGAATAAATATAGGGGCGCCTTCTGTTCACATTTACATGGATGAGTACTGTATAATGTGATTTCACTGACATTATAAGGAGATAGCTACCCAAAAATAAAAATCAAACTATAATGAGGTATATACTAGGTAAGATCAGCCAAACTGATGTACTAAACGAGGCGATAGACTATACTTTCTAGGCTCAACATCTGCCAGCATTAGCGAGAGACGGCCTATAAAAGTCTGGTCCTAATATCCAACATTTTTTTAATATACAATGAAATGAATATGAAACCATGTTTCAAATTCAACTATAGTAAAACCCTTGCTGTCTCAGTTGGTTGCCATTGCCATCGGAACGTACTGGTGAGCTACCATCCAAGGACCATCAAAGAGCACCTTTCATATCTTCTTCACTTTCAAACTTTAAATTGAGAAAAACTCATTGCCCCGGTCAGTATTCCACATAGAGCTTAAACTTACTACACACGTACTAATTTGATCATAAATTTTTAATTGTGCCAATTTAGTCCTCAATTTTTTTTTATAATTTGTCAATGGAGTCTTTTCCAGCCAATTTTGATGTGAAATTACTGACGTGGATATCGGACGTCCTGTATGGGAGGATGGTGTTTACATGGACAATATATATAATTATTCTTTTTCCTTTTATTTTGGCTGGTGAGGATGGCAGCTCTTGCTAGATCTAGGTGAGGCCCTAGTGCAGCCTAGCCAATCACGATGGCCTCGCCGAAGGCCATGATGGCCTAGTCAACCACGAGCAAGTGCATGAATGCTATGTAGGGCAAGGGCGAGGGCTTGGGCGAGGGCTTAGGCGAGGGCCTGAAGGTTGTCATTGGTCTTTAGCCATTCTAATCGAACTTAGTAACTTTGAGTTGATTCAGCTCATGCGTGCGGCCTACATATATTGATAAGACAATAACAGGGAAATTAAAAAAGGTCGATTTAGCATATTAAAGAAAGAAATTAGTAAAGGCCCCATATGGGAGTCTTTTATGGACTGATATGGGTCGTCCAATGGATGTCCTATGCATTACTACGATATAGGTAAATATAAAAGTAATAACGTCAATACTTTACATAGACACCGCTTTAATATAGTTAAAGATGAAAATGACAACAGTAACCATTCACGTTGATTTCACTTACAAGTAAAATTGCAGAACAGTAAAACTCGTGGAAAATTGGAAAATGAAAGGCGTTGGAGCACACGCAATTCCCGCAAGAAGTTATCGCAAGAAGACAACGACTCTTTCTTGCAGAAGAAAACAAAAGAAGACTAAAATGGGTGGACCGGAGAAGAAGCAATCTCTCGTTAGTTACCCACAGCGATGAACAACTTGTTGGTCGGGTCTGGAAAAAGAAGACAACAGTCAATGTACCGTTTGTGAATGATCATAGTCCGATCCCAAACTACCGTGAGTTCAGGGTCGGTGATTGATCCTACTCGATTATGTGACAATCTAGGGTCATTCAGGGATGAACCAAACTCAAATAAAAGTCATGTGTAAAATTCCGAACTGGCATCGAACTTAGTTCAAGTCTGGCTGCGCGAGCTCTTCCAATGTCGCCCGAATTGGTGTAGGTCGCGTTAATGCCGTTTTCGATCAAAACTTAGTCACGAATCCCGGTCCTATTATAGTAGTCACGAGCCCTGGTCCGATTACAGGCGTCAATCATAGATGTTATCAAAACATTCCTATCCAATTGAAATGATTTTAGTGAACCCATTAGTACATTAATTGGCGAAATGAGCTAATTTGAGGACATAAACTTTAGCTGTCCCAGAGGTAACACTAATTTAGCTTCTTAAGCTTTAATTGAGATGAGATCAAATTTTGGGAGACCATGCAAAGGGCAATGGCCGCGCCCTAGGATAGAACAAGGAGGAAGAATAAGCGTGGTTCTTGTAACTAGGCTTGTCCTCTTGAGACTAAAAGCCAATAATTTAGAATTGAAGAAGAGATCTTGGCCATTGATGAGCTTGGCAAGATGGAGGGATTGGAAAATGAAAGATGTTGGAGGACACGCAATTTCCGCAGGAAATGTTCTCACAAGAAAGACAATTACTTTGTCTGTTGGAAGGAGAATCTATCGAGATCATAATTGATAGGGCAGATAATAGACATAGAATATTTTAGGAAAAACAAAATTGTGCATATATTTATTTTCCCTTTGGTGTATTACATATATCGATGCTCATTGTACATTTGAATACACAGAAAATATATACAAAACCTTTTCTTCTCCATTGCTCTGCATTTCCTTTCATGGTATCAGAGCAGCTTTTCTGATCCACCTTCCGCACCGTCCTTCTTGAATTGCCTTCAATTGTCTTCTGTTTTTTGCTGCTGCAAATATCATCTGCAGAACAAAGACAGCACATTGAAAAGAGGAATTCAATATGCAGAGCCCCAACAACTCGGAAATCCAAAATCAAGAACCACCCAAAAACACGACAGAGGAGTCGTCCAATCAATCTACACCCGCCCCTGCAGTCGGACAACTTCCTACTTCAACCACTGAGCAACTCCCTACTCCAATGCCATGGCCCTATGCGCCATGGTTCCTAATTCAAGGACCGTGGTTCGCAGGATCTAATCAACAGTGGACCGGCTACAATCCAAATGGAGAAACCGAACCTAATCCGGGTGGAACAAACCATGGGTCGGGAATGAATTCTTACCCAAGCCTCCCACCTGGGTTTGCGCCTCTCGTTCTTCCACCCTTCGCCGGCCGTCTAGAACCTGGAGATCCCCTGTGCACGTCCTCAGCCGATGGTCCAGAGCTGCGACTCATCACTCTTCAACTTACTGGACCGGATCACTACTCAGCATGGGCAAGGGATCTTCAGCGAGCTCTTGTAACCAAAGATAAGGACGGATTCCTTGACGGATCCGTCCCCTTTCCGATTGATGAGCGCCTGCAACGACATTGGCGCAAATGCAATCAATTAGTGCGCACGTGGATAGGAAATTGTGTATCGCCAGAGGTCGCGGCTGGGCTACCCCCGATTGAAGACGCAAGGTTAATGTGGAGCAACATAAAGGACATGTATGGGAAACTTGACAGGGTAAAGGTCTTCTCGCTGACTCAAGCCCTCGCCGAGTTGAAACAGGGGAACCTTTTGGTTACCGCCTATTTCAACCGGCTCTCGACGCTCTGGAATGAGCTCGAGTCGGTCGAAGAGCAGCTCAAAGGACCGGAGTCCACACTCACACAATATCGGGCAATCAAGGATCGTGAGAAAGTGACGAGGTTCCTATTAGGCCTAAACGAGAGCTACGTACCTTTTCGCACCCAGATCTTGGCCATGGAGACTGTTCCACCACTCGGTCGCCTCTTCCATCTCGCTGTCCAGGAGGAGAATCAGCGAATGGGCACCGGAACTGAAAATGGGGAGAAAGCATGGCCCTCGCCGCGCCGGCGAGGTTTTCCGGCCGTTCTCACGGCGGCCCTCGGGCGTCGCAGCGAGCCCCAGGCTTGGGAGGAAACCCCAACTCATTTGGGGAAGAAGATGGACACGACTGGAACCCTAACTTTAGGGCCCCTTGAACGGACGGCCACGATCTAAGAATCCGATCCGACGGCTCCCATTCATTCGGCGGATCTGACGGTAGAAGTCAGCAGGGGCGTGGATCCGACGGTCTTTATTCACTCGGCAGAGCTGATGGCCGAGATCAGCAAGTTCGCGGATCTGACGGCCCAAACTTCACCCGACTAGACGGCGTGGATCAAAGGAGAGCCCGCGGATCCGATGGCTCTCATTTTATCTCATATGGGCAGGAATCCAACGGCAACTATGGTGCCACGTCAGCACAGAAAGGGGGAAATCACAAATTTAAAGGTAAATATTGTGAATATTGTCGGCGTCCTCATCATACCATTGAGACATGCTGGAAATTACATGGTAAACCCACTGACAAAGAAAAGAAAGGAAAAGAATTTTCTGCTTACCAGGTGTCAGCACAAGGGTATGATAAAGCTCATCAACCCATATCCCAGGATCAATATCAGAATATGATGAAGGCCCTAAATTAGCTGCAGACAGTTGACAAAAGTGCAAATTTCTCAGGTACTTCATCAAACAAGACTCGTAATATTTCAGTTGATGCATGGATTATAGATTCGGGCGCCAGTGATCACATAATTTGTCACGAAAATTTATTCTCTAGTGTTTCGACAAATCATGCTTCCATATATGTTCGACTTCCAAATGGAAATATTACTGATGTTAGAAAGATTGGTACTGTTCAGCTCAGCCCAAACATTACCCTTAAAAATGTTCTCTATATCCCAGAATTTGAATTTAATCTTATAGCTGTGTCCAAAATCTGTGAGGACAACAATTGTCGAGCCAATTTCAATTATGAAATTTGTTCCTTTCAGGACCTTTCGACTGGGAAACTAATGGGCTTGGATAGAATGGAACAAGGACTATATTTCTGGATCAATTTCCCCAAAGATTTTGATCTTTCTTCTTTGAATAAAAGCATTTCTTGTAATGTTGTTGCTGCAAATAAAATTTCACTTTCCCATAAACGTCTGGGTCATAGTGCCTGTTTTCCTTGTTCTAATTGTAAAATATGCCCCTTGGCAAAACAAACGAGAAATCCATTCCCAACTAGTGTATCTCGAGCCACTAGTATCTTTTCATTAATACATATGGATATTTGGGGTCCTTACCACACACCACATCGTGATGGATCCCGGTTTTTTCTTACTATCGTGGATGATTATTCTCGTGCCACTTGGGTATTTCTCATACAGTCAAAAAGTCAGGTCTTCTCCTGTCTGTCAAAATTCTTGTCCATGGTTAAAAATCAATTTGATAAACATGTTCAGAGAATTCGTACAGACAATGGGAGTGAATTTTTTTCCGATGAGTGCCAATCTTTCCTGTCATCACAAGGAATTCTTCATGAGAGCTCTTGTGCTTACACTCCGCAACAGAATGGAATTGTCGAGCGAAAACATCAACATCTCCTAGAAGTTGCTCGTGCACTTAAGTATCAAGCCTCCATTCCAGAATCTTTTTGGGGAGATTGTGTGATCACTGCGGCTTACTTGATTAATCGTATGCCAACTAGAGTATTAAAGGGTTGCACTCCTTTTGAGATGCTCTTTGGTAAGAAACCAGACATTAGTCATCTTCGAGTGTTTGGCTGTCTTTGCTATATGACGAATGTTCGCTATAAGCATAAAATGGACCCTCGTTCTTTTCGGTGTGTCTTTATGGGATATGGGACCTTGCAAAAAGGTTATCGGGTTATGGAACTATCCACCGGCTGCTTCTTTATTAGTCGGGATGTTATATTTCACGAGGATATATTTCCTTTTCAAGAAATTGGATCTCTAGAAAAGGCATCCATGACTGAATCAGGCTATCGACAATTTTTATCAGTGGAGGATATTTCTGTGCACCCACAATATATCTTGATTGGGTCAGAGCGGCCAACTCCTGATTCATGTCCTGCAGCATCATGTCCTGACTCACCTGCTCTCACCACTGGGTCTTCTGATTCTTCGGCATGCTCAACTAGTGATACCTCTCCAGCAACACATAGTGAGCTTCCTGCGTCACCGCAACAACATATTGAACAATCTTCCCCAGCAGTTGACAGGCCTAGACGCTCAGGAAGACTAGTTCGTCCCCCAACATGGACAAAGGACTATATTTGCTCTACATCGCGAGCTTCAGGTACGCAATACCCAATATCTTCCTATGTTTCCTTTGGTCGACTGTCTCGGGAACACATGTGTTGCATCAGTCAGATATCCGAAGAACAAGAACCATCTTCTTATGAAGAAGCAGCGCGTGATGTTCGTTGGCAAAAGGCAATGAAAGAGGAGATTGCTGCACTCCAAAAGAATGACACTTGGGACATTGTTCCTCTGCCTGCTCATAGAAGACCCATTGGCTGCAAATGGGTTTATAAAATAAAATACAAGGGAGATGGTTCAATTGAGCGATACAAAGCTCGGCTTGTCGCAAAGGGATTCACACAACGTGAAGGATTTGACTACCATGAGACGTTTTCCCCAGTTGCTAAAGAGGTAACTGTTCGCTCCTTTCTAGCGGTTGCTGCATTACGCAACTGGGAGTTACATCAAATGGATGTCAACAATGCCTTCCTCCATGGAGATCTTGATGAAGAAATTTACATGGAGGTTCCACAAGGATTACGTCGACAGGGGGAGTCTCGAGTGTGTCGTCTCCGCAAATCCCTGTATGGGCTTAAACAAGCATCTAGACAGTGGTATGCAAAATTCACCACGGCACTTACAAATGCAGGCTTCCAACACTCGAGGCATGATTATGCGTTATTCACATGGACCAAAGGTACTTCATCAATCTACCTATTGATTTATGTTGATGATATACTTATCATGGGAAATGATGATGTCGCAATTCTAAAGTTCAAAGAATACTTGCATTCTGCTTTTCATATCAAAGACTTGGGCCCTCCAAAATATTTTCTCGGCATTGAAATAGCTCGATCCAGTGCGGGAATTTGTCTCAGTCAGCAAAAGTTTGTCCTGGAAATCATATCGGATGCTGGTTTATGGGGATGCAAACCAGCTGCTATACCTATTGAGCAAAATGTCAAGTTGACAACGTATGAATATGATGTAAGTTCTTCTTCTCCAAATGAAGATTCACTGCTCAAGGACCCATCCGGATATCAGCGACTCGTTGGCAAGTTAATTTATCTTACCATGACCAGGCCCGATATATGCTATGCGGTGCAAATACTTAGCCAATTTATGCACAACCCGAAGCAATCACATATGAATGCAAACGAAGGTTGTGAAATACTTGAAGGGGTGCCCAGGACTCGGAATTCTACTATCTCGAAACTGTAACATGAAGATGACAGCATATTGTGACACAGATTATGCTACCTGTCCCATGACAAGAAGATCCATCACTGGCTTTTGCATTAAGCTAGGAAAATCCTTGATTTCATGGAAAACGAAGAAACACTCAACAGTCTCCTTGTCATCAGCAGAATCAGAATATCGAGCCATGGCAAAGACTGTCTGTGAGATAGTTTGGATACGAGGACTCCTTTCAGATCTTGGTGTACAAGTCAACAGAGCAAGTGAATTGTTTTTTGATAATGATGCTGCGCTAAAATTGGCAGCGAATCCAGTTTTCCACGAGAGGACAAAGCATATCGAGGTCGATTGTCATTTTACTCGAGATAAAATCCAACAAGGCATCGTTACAACTCGAGGAATTGGAACTGTAGAACAACCAGCAGACATTTTCACTAAACCATTATGCCAGAGACAGCACAGATATTTGTTGAGCAAGCTTGGCGCCTTTGACATTTACAAGCCGCCAGCTTGAGGGGGAGTGTTGGAAAGAGAATCTGTCGAGATCATAATTGATAGGGCAGATAATAGACATAGAATATTTTAGGAAAAACAAAATTGTGCATATATTTATTTTCCCTTTGGTGTATTACATATATCGATGCTCATTGTACATTTGAATACACAGAAAATATATACAAAACCTTTTCTTCTCCATTGCTCTGCATTTCCTTTCATTGTCATGCAGAAGAAAACAAAAGAAGACTCAAACGGGTGGACAGAAGAAGAGAAGACTCAAACGGGTGGACAGAAGAAGAAGCCCTCTCTTGTTACTCACCGCAAAGAAGACAAGAAGAAGGACCAACTTTGGTACGGAAACATAGTGTCATCGACGAGTAGGAGTGGGAGACGTGTAGAAACCTATCGCATCCTAAATACATGTCCGAACCAGGATCATATAAGGAAAAAGAAGAGATTGAGCGGGAGACGTGTAGAAACCTATCGCATCCTAATACATGTCCGAACCAGGATCACATAAGGAAAAAGAAGAGATTGAGCAAGTGTTCGTTTTTCTTGCAACGACCTTAATTTACCCACTTGGGTTTAAAATAGTGAGCAGAAATTATGACGATCTTATTTGATCTTAATTTGATGAATAGTGAGAGAATGATTGGTTAGGACTCGTGGCCCTCCTCGAATCAATAATAATAAATAAGGTAGCTTGGAGAAAATTTTCTTTACATTTGTGATAAAAGTTATGATTATTTATAATAAAATTGTTGATAGAAAATCCTTTGTATCATGGGGTATACTTATACTGTTTCTCTTTTCCTAATAGAAATCTAGGGTACGTAAGTTATGATGGAAATTACGTATATGACATAATTTTCGATGAAAAGGATAAAAACTTACTTTCATGAGATGAAAGTTTGCCAAGCAAGCTCATAAAATTCGTAAGATAATTGTTATGTTTTTTTTGTGCTGGTGATAGAAATATCAAGCGGTCCGATCATACTTTACAAGTATTTCTAGTCATAATGTAATACCTTTACTATTGGTTGCCTTGTCATGAAGATGAGCATACCAAAAGAGAGAAGACATGACCTAGGAATAATCCATGTCTCTCACTTCCATCCCCTTCTCAATATTAAGCCTAATTAAATATAAACAGGAGCATAAATAGTAACCCCCCTAGTCAATACCGTGCAAAGGAATTCAAACTCAAAATTCAGGCATCCGAATGAAAATCATTATAAAATTCCTTGATCATCCTAGAGAGGAGTGGTCGATCATGACAAAAGCAGGTTTTAGGCTGATTTAAGCCACAAAAACTTAGTCAAGATTTCCTCGGAAAAATCATAGATAATAAAATCTCACCACGTGACTTTTGAGCGGTGCAGATTTATTTAGGATAAGGATTTCCCCACCACTTCAGATTGTTCTAATTTTGTCATTTTCCAAGTCGTCGGCTGACCCATCAATCAATATCTTAATCATCGATTATCATCATGTGAATTCTCTCTATCAAAAGATGGATTCAAAAAGTGCTAATCACTATCAACTCATTATACTTGTGAAAAATATATTTAGAATATCATGAAATTCTATATATTTCTGTTGATGGGTCCTCATTGATTATATTTTACATTATGTAAACTAATAAAAAAATCTCAAATTCTTCCTTTCACTTTGTTCTTAACATGGCATTAGAGCTAGTACTATTTTTTTTTCGCGTATGTCTGTTTCTTATTAGTCAAATTTTGGGTACCGCTTGTAATCTAACTTATATATGAGAGTGAGAATTGAAATATTATTCCACATCATTTGATAATAAATTTTAGATGCTGTAGCTATTCATATCATCTCTAATAAATTTTAGATGCTCTAGATATTCATATCATCTCCATTCACTTATCAATTTAAATTTTTGGATTGAACTTTCTAATACTATATTGTTAGTAATGTGAAAGGACCATCAAAGAGCACATTGTCATAAGGAAAAAGTCATTCGCCCGGTTAGTAATCTAGAGAGAGAGAGAGAGTGGAAAATGAAGGGCATTGGAGCACACCGCAATTTCCGCAAGGGAAGTTCTCATGTAGAAGAAAACAAAACAAGACTAAACGGGTGGACAGAGAAGCTCTCGTTACTGACAGCAAAGAAGACGAGGAAAAGGACCAACTTTCGTACGGAAACAGTGTCATCGACGAATAAGGATGGGCGGATCCTAAAACGGGTCCCAACCCGGATCGCATAGGAAAAAGAAGAGATTGAGCAAGTGTTCGTTTATTGGCGTAAAAAAAAAAGTACTAAACTATTTTTGTTTGAATCAATTTGGTCATAAATCTTTTATTGACGTGAATTTAGTCACAAACCTTTTGATTTGGTGTCAATTTAGTTATTTTAGCTACTTTAGGCTAGATTTTGTTAATTGAGCATTGGTTGACTGATGTGGCACGGTCGATATTGATATGGACAACTTTTATTGATATTTTCATATTTTCAATTTTTTTTTAATTTTATTTTTCCATTAGTTTTTCTTTTTTTTTTTCCTCCTCCCTCCTCTAGTTGGTTGCCGGACTTCAACGATTGGCGAGGTCAAGGTCGACCTCACTAGCCTCTAGTGAGCCTCATTGGCCATTGGGGAGGTTCAAGCCCTCGCTAGAGGCCACAAGGTCGCACCTATGAGGGCTCGAGCCCTTGCTAGTGGCTGGGCGAGGCCTTGCCCTTATGAATGGTCTACAGATAATAATTCCCCGAAGAGCATTCCCCAAGTTAAACCCGATTGGCCATTGCAGGGAAGTCGAAGACTTCCATCATTGGTCCTACAAGGGCCGACCCTTGGCCTACTACCTGACACGAGATAGAAAATATTCGAATCGCTGGATTCAATGGACCTCAGGAGAGAATTTACCATAAAAACGAGATTGAACAATTTTCCTCAATGGTCCAAATCCTCAAATGACAAAGCATGAAATGACATTTAAACAGAGGGATCGTGTTCAGGCATCCCTTAAGAGTTCGCATCATTTTGTCAAAGTTTTTCTAGTCAATCTTAAGATACACGGCCACGAGGATAGAAAAAGGGGGAATTACATATTTGCATTTGGATGCTGAGCTGTGTAAAGAACACTCACGAGATGAGTCTTCACGCCACAAGCCCGTGTAGACAGAACCTCCATTTCACAGCACAGGCACTCTCTCTCTCTCTCTCTCTCCCTCCCTCCCGTTATGGCTGCTCGAATTTTCTCTCTCCTTTCATTGGCATTCCTGTTCATAGCACCAATTTCCCAAGCACAGAAAAACATCAGCCTCACTGATACTCTCACTCCCACCTCCAAATCCTCATGGCTCTCGCCTTCCGGTGTCTTCGCGTTTGGATTCTACCAGAGAGGCAACGGTTATTATGTGGGAATCTTCCTACCAAGGACTCCAAATAAAACCGCAGTTTGGACTTACGACCGAGATAACTCTCCGCTTCCGAGCAATTCCACTCTACTTTTCGACGACAGTGGCAGACTCGTTCTTCAGTCCGCACAAGCACAGGATACATATGTTGCTAATCCTATTGATAGGACTGCCTCAGCCTCAATGCTCAATTCGGGGAACTTCGTTCTATACAACTCTAAGCAGGAAGTAATATGGGAGAGCTTCGACAAACCAACAGATACCATCTTAGGTGGTCAACAGCTATTGGCATCACAAGAGTTGCATTCAAGTGCTTCGGTCACTGATCCATCTACGGGTCTCTTTCTCGCCATCATGCAGTTAGATGGAGTGCTTGCCTTATATCCCAACGACGCTCCATTTACTCCCGAATACGGTTACTGGGATTCCGGGACACCTAATAATGGTCCGAATGTGACGCTACGTCTTGAGGATGATGGGTTTCTCTACCTATTGAAACCCCAAGGTGAATACCTTGCGAATTTCACGAGCCAAGGACTTCCTAAAGAAGATATGATCTATCTTGCCAGGATTGACCCAGATGGGATTTTCCGGCTATACTCATACGACATAACCCGGAATGACGATTGGTCCGTCAAATGGTATGAACCAAACGACAGATGCAGCCCCATGGGCCTATGCGGGCCTAATCGGTTCTGTGTGAATAATGGCCAGGATTATGCCTGCCGGTGTCTTCCTGGATTCGTACCTGTTGAGGACGGCAACAGGACTGCAGGGTGTAATAGCACCATCACCACAGAAAGCTGCAAGAAGGCCGCGGCCAGCTACGACATGCAACTTGTTCGCACCATATGGAAGGACGCCACGTATTCCGCTCTTACATCGTTGACCAAGGACGGATGTCTAGAAGCGTGTCGGCGGGATTGCAATTGCGAGGCTGTTACATACACCGCCAATCAATCCTGCAACATGCAGAACCTTCCTCTAACATTCGGTGGGAGAGACCATGACGGGAACTCACAACTTTATGTCAAGGTAGGTCATGCTGGACCTCCAGACGGCGGAAGAAATGGCTCTGAGCAAAAGCATACTCGGAGAGACATTCTGATTGCAGTTGGATCATCGATTGCTTTTGCGATAGTGATGTTGGCGGTGTCTGGAATTATTTTTTACAGGAATCGTGTCTGGGTACACGAAAGGCCTCCAAGGGAGGGATTTCTCAGAACAATTGAAGATGTTGCTCCTACATCGTATACATTTGAAGACCTGGAGAAAGTGACTGGAAATTTTTCGGAAGAGATTGGCAGGGGAGCATTCGGAACAGTCTACAAAGGCACGCTGATGAAGGATCAGCATAGCAGCAAAGCCGTAGCTGTTAAGAAGCTAAGGAGATCTCATCCGATGGGGAAAGGGAGTTCCTAGCTGAGGTGAAAACTATTGGAAAGACTCATCACCGGAATTGGGTCCGACTGCTAGGTTATTGTCACGAGGGAGAGAATAGGCTCTTGGTGTATGAGTACATGAGCAATGGGTCACTTGCCGATGTACTCTTTAAAGCTGAACACCAAGCCAGTTGGGATGTGAAAATGGGAATAGCTCAGCATGTTGCCAGAGGGCTTCTTTATCTACATGAAGAATGCGAGACACAGATCATTCATTGTGACATAAAGCCTCAGAACATATTGATAGATGACAACATGCAAGCAAAGATCGCTGATTTTGGGCTGTCGAAACTGCTGAAGCCAGATCAGACCAATACCACAACAATGATAAGGGGTACAAGAGGGTATGTTGCGCCGGAGTGGCACAAGCAACTGCGGGTGACGGTGAAAGTGGACACTTACAGCTTCGGCGTTGTGCTGTTGGAGATCATCTGTGGCCGAAGGTGTGTGGATTCAAGCCTTCCTGAGGAGGAAGCTGTTCTCGAGGATTGGGTTTACCACTGCTTCCAGGCCGGCGAGCTGGATAAACTGGTGCATTATCAAACTATTGACCAAAAACAATTGGAGAGGATGGTTAAAATTGCCCTTTTGTGTATCCAAGAAGAGCCAGCTCTTCGTCCTTCGATGAGAAAGGTGCTGCTGATGATTGAAGGCACGGTCGACGTTCCAATCCCTCCTTGTCTTACTTCCTTCTCCAGTGTTATCTGAATCATCTTTGCAATTGCAATTATCGCCACCAAAACCGGCTCGATTTAGAGTAAAATTGAGCTGTTCTGTTATAGGTATTTCCGTGCAAAGTGCATTGTCTGTCTGTCATTTCAACAGAAATAAGTTCCCTGTTCTGTCCTATGCATTTCTTCGTTCTTATAGGAAGTAAAACAGCTTTGAGTTTATTTCAACAATTCTTAACTTTCCTGAGGTTGCAGATATAGTTTATCAGTATGAGTCCTGTTAGCTAACCATGAATTTAAGGATGCGTTTTGAGGGAGAGGAAACAGCACTATTTTGCCTATGGACGATTGCCCATGTAAATATTGGATGCTGTTCTGACTAATCGGCTGACCTCGTGCAAAAGGTCGACGGAACTTCCCGATCTTTCAGCCTAAAACCGGCTTATGCAGATTCAGAATTATTCAGAGACGCCAAAAATTTTGCCATAATCTCTTTTTTTGCCCTCCTAAACAGGATTCACACCTATTTTATGTGTCAAGAATCTGAGATTTAAATCAGTAATCTTTTTGTATAATTAAGGAGGATATCAGACGTCTCTAGCATGATAAGTGCGCTTAGAAGCAAACCCAACATTGACACAAGAAAGTGAACTTCTCATCCCTTTCAGTTGTTAATAGGGGCGAGCTTTCTTTTAAGTATGGTCAGAGTTACACATGAAACTATACTTTCCCAACATGAAAAAACTTATAGTATAATTGAAGTTTATTATGGTATACAGCACCACTCACTTCTCACTCCCCCCGAGCTACCTGTCTCTCTCTCTCTCTCGGTTTCTCTATTTTCTTCTCTAGTTGATCTAATTTTTAGTTCTGGTTCTCTCCTTTTGCTGGTTGTGCATCAAAGACATATACATTAGGGGTGAGCATGAATTCAGGATAAAACCGAGAACCTGAGATTCGGATATGTGGGAATCAGTCTAGTTTTAGGTTTTATGATATGTAGGGTAGGTTCCAAGTTTCGACACACCTAGAACCTAAAATTTGGAACAAGTCTTTATACTTTTCTTGTTCTATGTTTTCACATAATTTTGTGGTATTTTATGGTGTCCAATAATGAGCATGTATAAGTTTTTCATTTTCAACGATATCCATGATTAGGACTTTTATTTCATATTTCTTTGTGTGTTGAAATATGATTTGTAAATGGTTCATTATAACAAATGGTGTTCATTGAAAGTCAAGATTCACTATAATCATAATATTATAGATGAAACTTGCATAGACCTTGGAACTTTTTATAGGGTAATCTCCGGATACTAAAAATTAGGAAATCTGTTGTGGTTGATGGGCCGTAACCTTAAATCGCTGACCCCTAATATACGTAGGCTTGTTTACTAGACTTTGACAGACGGAAAGTCATCTCACGACCTAGAATAGGCAACCGCCTAAGACTTACTAAAATTTTAAATTACTTAGCTCCTCACGTCCATAATTTCCAGCGTGTTCTTTGACATTATCTTCACTTCTAGCGTGCCGGCTGGATAAATAGGTTGGTCATCTCCTGATTTGTTGGGATCATGTGGTCTCGGCTGCACATGTTTTATCTTTTATCTTTTTCTGGAGTTACTTTTGTTTTCTGTGTGTCCGCAAGAGAAAGACTTCCACAGGCTACACCTATTCCTGGAGAAGATTCCATCCATCCTTTGGCATTAAAAGGGAGTAGCATGAAGACAACCGAGAAATGAATTCTTCCATGCACACACAATATTATCTAACGTGTGGACTTGTTTTTGTTTCTTTCATGGACTCCCTCCACGGCAGCCGAAATGTCTGAAAACGATTGCTTATATCGATTAAAATAATTAGTCAATGAAAAATATTTTCAATATCAATAACAATTTATATTCATATATTTTCGTGAATGTTGAAAATATCTTTTGTTTATTGACTTTTATAAGTTATACAAATGATCATTTTAAGAAAATATTTTTAAATTAGTCACTTTCCATGAAACAAACATGGTCTCTTTCATGTGTAATAAATGAGACTGGGTTCTTCATGGTGTATAATTAGAGAGCTTGTCATTAGTTCTCTACAAGCAAGAACAAGGAGAGCATTCCTTCAATTTAACGAAGGATCTCATGTGAAACCGTATGAGGTTCTTTTCTATTGAGCATTCCTTCAGCTAAAGAGAGACCGCCATTTCCTCAAAATGTACTGGTTCCATAAAAGTCTAGTCCTAATATCCAAATTTTTCCAAGATACAATGGAATGAATATGAAGACATGTTTCCACTTCAACTACAGTAAAACCACCGCCGTCTCCATAGAAGCTTCGTTTGGTCGAAATTGGTTGCCATTGCATTGCCTCACCGCAATATACTGGTGAGCTACCATCCGAGGACCATCCATCAAAAAGCACATTGTCATAAGGAAAAACTCATTGCCCCGGTCAGTAATAGAGAGAGAGAGAGAGAGAGAGAGAGAGAGAGAGAGAGAGAGAGAGAGAGATTGGAAAATGAAAGGCGTTGGAGCACGCGCGATTTCCGCAAGAAAAGTTCTCGCAAGAAGACCATTTCTTTCTCATGCACAAGAAAACAAAACAAGACTTCAACGGGGACAGTAGAAGAAGCCCTCTCTCGTTACCGACGGCAAAGGAGACAAGAAAAGGGACCAACTTTGGTACGTAAACATAGTGTTATTCACATAGAAGAATGGGAGACATATAGACCTATCGAATCCAAATACATGTCCGAACTAGGAACACATAAGAAAAAGTAAGAGATTGGGCGGTATAAAATAGCGAGCAGTAATTATGACGATCTTATTCAATCTTAATTCGATGATTAGTGACGGAGTGATTGGTTAAGACTTGCGACCCTCCTTGAATCACTAATGAATAAGGTGGCTTGTAGAAAATTTTCTTTACATTAGTGATAAATGCTCCAATTATCTAAAATAAATTGTGGATAGAAAACCCTTTGTATCATGGCATGTACTTATATTATTTCTCTTTTTCCCGTAGGAATCTAGAGCATATAAGTTATGATGGAAATTACGTATGTGTTGCGACTTACTTTTTCTGTCCCTCCTGGAGGAGGGAGAAGACATAGGTTTAGGGGTATCACCTAAAGTGTGAGCCTATAGCTCTCGTTTAAGATATAGGTTCTTTTAAGCCCACACCCCACACGATGTTAGGTATTTAAGTTGATGCTATGGGCATTTTCTAATGAATAGTTGCCATTGGCATATTGAGATCGACTAGAAATCAAGTGAGGCATGAGAGCGTATCTTGCTTCCTACGCAACCAGAGATTTAGGGCCGAGGACTTGGTTATACTGATTGATTAACTAATGCATTTTAGGTATCTAATCATATTCATTTCAAAAGATAGTTGTCAAGTAATTTGGATTGATTTCAGACCTATTCATTAACATGGAATGTAATCATGCGGGTGCAAACTCATTAAAGTAATAAACAACAACCAAGGAAGCATTAAATAAATTGAAAGGAATAACAAGCATTTAATGCAAGTAAATAAGAAAGATACCATTCCTAACTAGGCCAAAGGTAAATGAAAATTAATATATTGAAAGCACACAAACAATTGATAATTCGTCTCAAAAAGAAAAACGAGGAAACCCCGTTATCAAGTGATTTCACACATTTTTTATGCTAAACCATTTTTAAAGCAAGATTAACATGAAAAATCTAATGAAACTAGTCAAAATCTAATTTCTAAAGTTTTTTTAAAAAAAAAAAAAAAAAAAAAAAAACCTTTTCCAAAGGCTTCTGAGTGTTTGGAACATTTTTAATTCTTAAAAAGGCCTCCAGTCGCGTCAAAGGATCTGGCCCGAATATAGGTCTAGGTTGGGTCGGGCCTAGTCCGACTGTGGCCCTAACCTGATTGGTTCGGGTTATTTCAATAAAGAAAGCCCAAATTTCTAATTTCCCTTTAAGTGATCTAAGCCCAAAGTCAAAATCAGCCCACACGCTTAGTGCAGATTCACAAAAATCTCTAACCCATGTTTCTATTCTTTTATTATTCCATTTTTCTTTTCTTTTCTTTTCATTTTTCCCCTTCTATTTCTTTCCTTTTTCTTGTTCGTACCCACACCATCACCGAACATATCAATATACACACTCATCCTAAGCAAAAGCCGTCGAGATTAAGACTAAACCTCTCCATTGTTCTTACTGAAGATGCAGAACCGAAAGCTTCTCATTTGTACACCATCCATCCTCACCCTTTACGAAACTCACGGTTGGCCACCATCCATCATCGGAACGATGAACGCAGAACACACCACGCACACGAAAGTAACAGTAATGAAGAACAGAAGAGAGGAATCGCGACCGTGACCAACAAAATGTGAACCAAGGGATCTACGGTTTTGGTAAGAAGGACATAACTTTCATGAGTACCACAGAGGCATTTCATCGAGCACTTGGTGGGCATCAACTGGAGGGCCAATGATCACTCAACCGGGACATCAAACGGCGATCGAGATAGAAATAGACAACCACACAGCGTCCAGAGGCAACACAATGCAGCACCTCCGGGTTCGGAACTCGAGCGAACCGAAGAACCGCGAGCCCCAGTTCGGTGGCCCGAAAACAGAGCGACGCGGAGCGCACTTATGCGCTCGGGCGATGGGGCCCTGCCCGGCTCGGCAGCGGCGGACAGTGGGCGGGCTCGGGATGGATCGAGCCATGACCGGCCGCCTTGGTGTCATGGAGACGGGATCCTCGGGTCGAAGGTGTCTGAGCTCAAAAAAATAGACTTACCAGAAGAACGACAGATGCCGGGAAGTGGGGTCTCGAGCGCGGCGGAGCTTCTCTTGCTCTCTACCCTCTCTCACTCTCACTCTCAGTCGTTCTCTCAACCTTTCTCTCGGACCTCACTCTCTTTCCCCAAACCAATCCCCCCTTCTAGCCGACTCTCCCTCTCTCGCTTTTAAGCTCGACCAGTAATCGAGCATGGCTCCTGCCACCACCAGCTGCCTTGCCGGCCTAGCCCCGATCCTGGGATGATGCCGCGCGATCCTCTGCCTCGCTTGCTCCTCTGGCTTGTACCTTGCTTTTCCATTTTTCTCCGGAGAGCGTGAGAAGGGGGAGGGGGAATAGGAAGAGGAAAAGAAGACTGGGCCGGTGAAGGAAGGATGAAATGAAGGAGGCCGGGCCCGCTTGGCCCTAGCCCGGTATTTTAATTATTTTTTTTATTTTAACAAAAATGATCTATTACTACTAATGCAAATGCTCATAATGTCTGTATGCTATGCAATTCAAAATTAATTTTCCTAGGGTTTGAAATTTAATCATAATTTTCTATACAATTGATAAATGATTAAACAAGTTACTTAAATTTAGGTGTCAACGACTTTTAATAGCTACACAAGAAAGTATTGGAAAAGTTTTAAACATTTTACATTGGTATTAATTTCATTCTAAACTTTTTATCAGTGTCAATTTAGTCATAGACCTTTTGAGTTGACGCCAATTCAATTCTTCCAAATAATTTTGGCTAGATATTGTCAACATAGATGCCGGTCGGCTATTGTGGCACAGTGATGTTGATTTAGACAACTTTAAATAATATTTTAGTATTTTTAGAATTATTTTATTTGTTTTGTTTTGTTTTGTTTTCCCTTTCCTTTATTTTTCCACCTCTTAGCGAGGCTCGCGCTATCGCCAGAGGCTCTGAGGGTGGCTTGGCGTTAGGCTGGTGAGGGTAGCCTAGACCACCTAGTGAGAGGCTACCCCTGCGACCTCTGGCAAGGTCGAGGTTGACCTCATCGAACCTCTCCTTTGGCCAATTGCTGAGGTTTTGGCAATCAATTGGAGGAAGGAGGAGGAGAAGGAAAAGAAAAAAAGGGAAAAGAAAAAGAAAGGGAAAAAGAAAACAAAAGAATACATAAAAATTTTAAAAAATATTAAAATATCATTAGAAGTTATCTATGTCAGTCGACTGACGTTCATGTAAACAAGATCCAAGCAAAATTAGCCAGAAGGACTGAGTTGGCATTACATTAAAAGATTTATGACTAAATTGACACTAAATCAAAATGTTAAATACTACATTTGCACCAATAAATGTTTATGACTAAATTGGTACAAACGTAAAAAGTTTATAACTTTTATTATACTTTTGCCCCGACCATTGGGAAACTACCAACTACATTAGAAAGTCACTAGCCGATCCTTTTGTCGGCTTAATTGATCCAGCTGTTTGTACGATTTCATATTTGGAGGGTGGATATTCGCCCACGCTAAAATAAATTTCCTCTTGCATGAAAACCCGACGAAGAAAAATTATCCACATATATACTCGCTATAGAGAAATTAGATCTCTCTTCAATTCAAAATTCTCATTAGAGACTCTGCCATTCCTTGCCTAAGATTTTCAGGTTCTTGCAGTGGGTGGGGCTCTAATTTTTGGATGACAGATTGATCTTCTTAATTGCTGCAACCCCGAGACCAAGACTATGATACGGCATAACCACGCGCAAATGCATTGTAAAAAGGGTAATTTTGTTTGACGATTTGAAGATGCAAATATGCTGACATGAGTCACTAAATAAACTGGAATCATTAAAGAGACTCAACAAATGACTATATCTAGTCTTAGTAATATATATGTTGACATCCAAAATTACCCTTTTAACTATCAACTCAGACTTGATAAGACCAAGCAAAAAGACTTAGCTAACATAGTTTTGGTCAACAACTACAGATAAGGCGATGACGAGTTGCTGACAAGCGATATAAGAGGAAATTACTAAGTATTGAGCCACGAAATGTCAGTAAGTAAATTTTGGTTCAGCCATCTAAAAAGAATTGTAAAGATTGTTTATATCAGCACCATATGTGCCATGTAGGATGGTGTCACATCAGCGATTTCTTGTTAAAATTGATTCGAATGACTAAATTGAATTTTTTTAAAAAGGTTTAAGACTAAATTAATAGATTATCGAAATGTTTAGTATTGAAATGTTACAGTTGAAATATTTAGGACTAAATTGGTAAGTTATCAAAATGTTTAGGGCTGAATAGATTTAAGACTTTTTGGACAATTTTCTCATTGTTTTACAATCCTAAATAATTGACGATGTTGGACAAAACAAGCAATCAAACGATAAAACTTCAGTTAATGAGATAATTCGAGTCAATTTGAGGAAATGCAAGTTAAATAGGACTTCTTGCTTTCGCATCAAGTGAGTTCATCCATCTGGACACAAACACGATTAATTACCAAGCTCGTCAATTGTTATAATAGTAACTGATTACAAAAAAACCATAGAAACTAAAGATTAAATTAAATTACAAAGCTTGATGCAAGTTGGGTATACATATCTATGTCATATGACCAGATTTGAGCAAAAACCTGATTAATTTAAACCCAGGTACAAATCAAAACGCACAAAGTGAACACTTCATGTACTATTAACATGATCAGTATGCTTTGCGACCTTTTCATGAGCCATCATCACATTGCTCTAACAAGTTAAAGGTAAGTCACAAACACTAACAAGCTATAAGCACTGCATCCACATAGTCATATTTGCGGGGTGCTAGATTTGTCGCCCCACAGATATCCATAAACACAGCTTTAACTATGTAAAAGAAGAAATTTAGGTAAGGTAATAGGACAAGCATAATATAGGAAAGTATATAATTAAAATAAAAAGAAATTAGATAGGTGGTAAAAGATTAAAAAATGGCAGTAAAGGCCCTACATGGGAGCTTTGCATGGATGTGTCGCCCTATAAAGGCCACTCACAATACTTTTTGGGGAAAATGACATGAGAATTATCATAACTTTTGTACGGTATTTATTCGAGTGCTATATTTTTCTTTCTCATTTTCTTGAGTGTCATAGCTTAGTACATCAATCACTTGAATGTTATAAATTTTTTTTATCACTTGAGTCATATATAACTTTTCATGCAATCTTTTGAGTACCGTAACTTTTTAAAATGTTCAACATGAGTCCTATATCACGTTGAATTTTCGGCACTTGGGTGAATGTTTTTAAAAAATTATGGCACAAAGTGATTAATTGAAAGTTATAGTACTTTTAGAAATTATGGCACTCAAGTAGTCGAAAAATAATATTATCGTAGTTAAAAAATTATGGCACTTGTGACATGCAGTCCTTATCCCCACTACTTTGATATATGACTTTCTCATGCACTCATGCAGAAGAAAACAGAGAAAAGGCTTAAAGCCTTCTAGTGCTTCCCCATACGCGTTGAACGGATCAATCGTGGAAGAAGCTCTCTCACGTTTTGAACAAAAGCATTGGAGAGGCTTGTGGAAAAGAATAGAAGAAAACGACAGTTTGGAACGAAAATGAAACACCATTAGTGTATGCTAATGAAAGACATAAACCAATAGGATCAAAATGTATTATGTCCTTATCCATAACAAAAAGTATATTGAAAGTCCTAAAAGTTATTATAAGAGTGCAATTAAGTTTTAAAACTTTCAAAACGTGTAATCAAATCATAAATTTATCAAATTGGTACAATCGAGTCCCAAAAACTTATCATCATTTTCCATTCGTTAAAATTGGACGAAGTTAGTAAAAGAACTCGAATACATCAATATGACAAGTATTAGAATTTGATTACACTTTTTAAAAGTTTAGGACTCAATTGTACTTTCGTGACAAGTTTTAGAATTTGATTACACTTTTTTAAAACTAAAGTACTCGATTGTAATTTTCTGACAAATTTTTGGACTTCTAGTTTACTTATTCTTAAATAAAACTGTAGAATGGTGCAACTTACGGAAAATTGGAGAAATAGAAGGCGTTGGAGCATGCAATTTCCGTACGGAGTTCACGCAAGAAAACAATGACTTTCTCATGCAGAAGAAAACAGAAAAAGGAGTAAAAACTTCCGGTGCTTCCCCACATGCATTGAACGGATAAATGGTAGAAAAAGCACTCTTGTTATTGATAAAACATTGGTGAGGCTTGTGGAAAAGAAGCGAAGAAAAGGACAACTTGGTACGAAAATTGAACACCAATTGATGAATGGAATAAAAGACATATAAACCAATCGGATAAAAATTATCAAGTCCTTATCCATAAGCAATCTTATTCATTTTGATGATTACTGAAAAAGTGGGTGGTTAAAACCCCAAATTAATTGTAAATTGGGTAGCTTGTAGAAAATCTTCTTATCTCCAGTGATATATACTCTAAAATAAATTGTGGGTAAGGAGTCCTGTGTATCATCGCATATGTTTATTTTATTTCTTTTTTTCCCATGAAAAATAGGGTGATTATGTTAAAAGTTACCCTACATACATCACTCATCGGCGGTGAAAAATTCATTGAAAAATAGGGCCTTTGCACGGGGTTACTTACTAAGTTCTCTTTCCATATCCACTACCAACTTGCTGCCCTAGGAGCTGCCTTAAATAAAAGGTTTTGCGCTAATTTCATTCCCGAGGTCCACTAATTGAGGAGATGAATCAAATTGTATCGATTGTTTTATAGATCGTTTTGGAATTACTTTTTATTTGATTTTTATATAAGGGGTCAGCTGAGCTCACAAGGGGTAGCCGGTCGTTAGCTAGGAGCTCGGGTCGCCTATACTCGAATGAGCTTTTGAGGTCAAGCAATCTGAAGCTTGTTCACCTCCAAGATGCGATGAGTCGACATCGATGTGGTCTCTTATAAAGTATTAGCCTTTTTTTTCCTTCCCAGGATCACTTTGATCCTTTTAACACTTCTTTAATTTCAAGTGTCGCAGCTTATGGTTGAACTTATCCCTTACTCTTATAAAAAAGGGCCATGGGGACTAGATACCAATAGACAACGATCTTCTTACTGAGGTACCAAGGTTTCACAAAGTGATAATGACAGTGATGATAATCGTGTTGCTGCACTTAAAGAAGACTTTCTCATTATTTTTTATGCTAATATGGTGAATTTTGAATTTCGTGAGACCAGTTGGGTAATTGATAGTGGTGCATCTGTTCATGCTACGTCTCGTAGGGATTTCTTTACATCATACAGGTCAGGTGAATTCAGATCTGTGAAGATGGGAAACAATGGGCTAGCTCAAGCTATAGGCATCGTTGATGTGTGTCTAGAAACCAGCAATGGCATAAGGTTAGTATTGAATAATGTTAAACATATACCTGATATCCGCTTGCATTTGATTTCTATAGGCAAGTTGGATGATGAGGGGTATTGCAACACCTTTAGTAATGGTCGATGGAAACTCACTAAAGATTCTCTTGTTGTGGCTAGAGGTGAAAAATATTCTTCGTTGTACATTATGCAGGATAGCGAAGATGCAGCTGAGTTGTGGTATAAGAGGCTCAATCACATCAGTGAGAAGGGTTTGTCAATATTGGCCAAGAAGAAACTCCTTTCAGGATTAAAAAGTTCGGCGCTAAAGAAGTGTGCTCATAGCTTAGTAGGAAAACAGAACCGAGTTGCATTTAAAAGCTCCCCTCCTTCAAGAAAGTCAGGTATACTGGATTTAGTGCATTTTGATGTTTGCGATCCTATGAAAATAAAATCACTTGGTGGATCTCTTTATTTCGTTACCTTCATAGATGACTTTTCAAGGAAAATTTGGATTCATACCTTGAAAACTAAAGATCAAGTATTAGATGCTTTTAAGCAATTTCAGGCTTCAGTTGAGAGACAGACTGGAAAGAAATTGAAATACATCAGAACTGATAATGGGAGAGAGTATATTGGACCTTTTGATGAATATTGTAGATAACAAGGTATTCGACATCAAAAGACACCTCCCAAGACGCCTCGCTTAAATGGCTTAGCCGAGAGAATGAACAACACCGGTTGAAAGGGTAAGATGCTTACTTTCACAGTCAAAGCTACCTGGATTCTTTTGGGGGTGAGGCTTTAAGTACGTTGTGCATGTATTAAATCTTACTCCATGTGTTCCTTTAGAGTTTGATGTTCCTAACGGAGTTTGGACAGGCAAAGATGTTTCTTATGATTATTTGCGTGTCTTTGGGTGCAAAGCATTTGTGCATATTCCCAAAGATGAGAGGTCTAAACTTGATGTGAAAACACGATAGTGTATATTTGTTGGTTATGGACAGGACATGCTTGGTTACAAATTTTATGATCCGGTTGAAAAGAAAATTGTAAGAAGTAGAGACGTTGTATTTATGGAAGATCAAACAATAGAGGATATTAAGAAAGCAGAGATGACTTCAGCACCACAGGTTAGTGATAATTTGGTTGATTTGGATCCAGTTCCTCTTACAAATATTCCTACACAGGTTGATGAAGAGCAGCAAGAAGTCAATGTTCCAAATAACACACATGTTCCTGAACATGTTGAAATGGATAACAATATTCCTGAACCAGAGGCTCAATTAGATGTTCCACTAGATATTCTAGTCCAGAGATCCGTTAGAGACCGACGACTTTCCACCAGGTATTCTGAAGATGGGTATGTATTATTGATTGATGTAGGTGAACCAGAGTGCAATGCAGAAGCAATAGAAGATGAGCACAAAAGCAATTGGTTTGATGCTATGCGAGATGAGATGCAATCACTTTATGATAATCATACTTTTGAGTTGGTGAAATTACCTAAAGGTAAAAGAGCTTTGAAGAATAAGTGGGTATATAGGTTGAAGCAAGATGAACATTCTTCACAACCATGGTACAAAGCTAGATTGGTTGTTAAGGGATTCGGTTAGAGAAAGGGTATTGATTTTGATGATATATTTTCTTCGGTAGTGAAAATGTCTTATATCCGTGTGGTACTAGGCTTGGCAGCTTCCCTAGATTTGGAGATTGAGCAAATGGATGTCAAAACAACCTTTCTACATGGTGACTTGGAGGAAGAGATATACATGGAACAACCTAAGGGTTTTAAAGTAAAAGGGAAAGAGGATTATGTATGCAAATTGAAGAAAAGTCTCTATGGCCTAAAACAAGCACTGAGGTAATGGTATAAAAAATTTGTGTCAGTTATGACAGAGCAAGGCTATAAGAAGAATTCCTCGGATAATTGTGTGTTTATCAAAAAATTTTCTGATGATGACTTTATTATTCTCTTGCTTTATGTTGATGATATGTTGATTATTGGCGGGAATGCTTCAAGAATTGAGTTATTGAAGAAACAATTGAAAGACATGGGCTCGGCGAAGCAGATTCTTGGCATTAGAATTACCTGAGACAGAGATGCTAAGAAGTTGTTTTTATCGCAAGAGAAATATATTGAGAAAATCATTCAGAAATTTTACATGGATAAGGCTAAAGTGGTTAATACTCCTCTTACTGCCCACTTTAAGTTAAATATGAAGCAAAGTCCTATGATTGATAAAGAGAATAAAGATATGGAAAGTGTTCCATATGCCTTAGCTGTATGAAGCGTAATGTATGTGATGGTATGTACACGCCTAGACTTGGCACACGCAGTTGGCGTTGTTAGTCGGTATTTGTCAAATCGAGGCAGAGAGCACTAGAATGCAATGAAGTGGATTATGAGGTATCTTCGGGGAACTTCAAATTTGAAACTCAGTTTTGGGACCGGGAAACTTGAGTTAGTTGGATACACAGATTCTGACTTGGCAGGAGATATTGATATTCGTAAATCTACTTCTGGTTATTTGATTTCTTTTGCGGGTGGAGCTGTGTCATGGAAGTCAAGATTGCAGAAATGTGTTGCACTTTCTATAACCGAAGTTGAATTTATGGTAGCGACTGAAGCTAGTAAAGAGATGCTATGGATGAAGAAGTTCTTAGAAGAACTTGGATTCAAGCAAAAGAGGTATGTGTTATTTTGTAATAATCAAAGCGTAATTCATCTTGGTAAGAATTCAACTTTTCATTCTAGATCGAAACATATTGATGTTAGATATCATTGGATAAGGGATGTTCTAGATGAAAAGTTGTTGGAACTTGAGAAAATTCATACAGATCATAATGACTCTGATATGATGACAAAAACTCTACCAAGAGAGAAGCTTGAACATTGCCGATTGATAGTAGGGATGGTGAATCCCTCCACATTGTTGTGAGGGGGAGATTTGTTAGCTAGGTTCACTCCTATGTGGAGGAGACCCAATGAGTTGCAAGCCCAAAAAGAGCTTGAGCCCATATAATAAGTTATATGAAGAAATAGGGTTTCTCACTATCTATATAAAGTGATAGTCATAAAAGGAAATAGAAACAAGAGAAAAAGAGAAAGCAGAAAATCTAGGGGTTGAGGCAATATCTAATTTACATCAAGCTGGCGTCGGAGGTCGATTCGTGGTCTGATTGAGCTGAAATTTTGTTAGCATGTTCGTGGCGCAATCTTCTCAAATCTGAACGGTTTGATTTTCGTTTAAAGCTGCTTACATCAAGTTTTTAGTGGATTGATCAAAACATGCGTTTTTGGTCAGATTTATTCTTGATCTCTTGTGAAGTTTATGCGTATTGCCAAGAATTATGTTATTGAGGTCTTTGCTGCTATGTACCTCTACTATTTGCTAGAGAAGAACAATTTTGTTGATAGTGAAGAATTTTGGGTGGACTCCGGTCCCGTGGTTTTTGATCTCCTCACATTGAGAAGGTTTTCCACGTAAAAAATCGTCTTGTATTCGTGTGCTTGGTATTTATTTTATTCCACTATATCGATTCCTATTAGGTTTACACAAGAGGGGAGATTATTTTATTCCGTTGTGTTGATTCGATATTATTTGAATTGTTATCGTTCTCCCATCACTTTGCTGTTCTCATCCATAATTTCCAGCATGTTGTTTGACTTTGTCTTCACTTTTTTTGCGTGCCAGCTGGATAAATAGGTTGGTCATCTCTTGATTTGATGGGATATTGTTGTCTCGGCTGCATGTCTTCACTTAATGCCCTTATTTGAGATAAACCATTTTTAATTTTTTTTTTGAGAAAATGCATTCGTTTCGGGCCCTTAATTAAGGGCGCGCATGAAAACCATTCTGTTCCAGAAATAATTTCTAAAACAGAAATAGATTTTTCTATTTTTATTTAGAAGAGTTTTTAAACAAAAATAACCGTTTGATAACGACACAAAATTTCTACTTTAAAAATAGAAATTCGTTTGATAACGACACAAAATTTCTACTCTAAAAATAGAAATTCGTTTGATAACGCCACAAAATTTTTTTCTTTTAGACGGCGGCGAACCGATGGATAGCGGTGATGGATGGCAACGGCGGTGGCGGGCGACGATCGGCGATGGCGGCGGCGCGGTGGCGGCGGCGGCGAGTGGCAGCAACGGCGGCGCGAGCGGCGGCGATGAATGATGAAAATTTCTTTTATTTCTCAAGAACAGAAATAGAAAAGTAGAAAAATTTTATTTCTGATTTCTACTCCAAACTTATTTCTAGAACAAAAATCTATTTCAGAAATAAAAAAATGAAATAATTTTATCAAACGGATTTCTATTCTAGAATTGTTTCTAGAATAAAAAAACTATTTCTGAAACAGAATTTTTTTTTTTATCATGCATCCCTAAAAGTTTTCCTCTTTTTTTGGGAGTAACTTTTGTTTTCTGTGTGTCCGCAAGAGAATACTTCCACAGGCCACTCCTGAAGAGGACTATCCCTTCTTTGGCATTAAAAGGAGTTGCATAAAGACAACCGAGAAGATAATATTATTTAATGTGTAGACTTATTTTGTTTCTTTCATTGATTCCCTCTGACAGTAGCTGAAGAGAAAGGAAGACTTCGGCTTTTTTTGTTTCATAAAAAATGAATGATTGGAAAAAGATTTTTCTAAAAACAATCGCTTGTATCGATTGAAATAATTAATCATTAATCCACAGAAAATATTTTCAATATTGATAACAATTTATACCTAAATATTTTCATGGTTGATGAAGATATATTTCACTTTTGACTTTTGTGAGCCGTACAAATAATCACTTTTAGGAAAATGTCTTCAAATAATTATCTTCTGTAAAGTGAATGGAGCTTCTTCACGTGTAATAAATGAGACTGGGTTCTTCTTTGTGTATAAATAGAGAGCTCACTGTAAGTTTTCTACAAGCTAGAACAAGCAGTGCATTCCTTCAATCAAGCAGAGGATGTCACGTGAGGTTTTGTGCAGAAAATCCTTGAGTGTTTTTTGATTAGTGATGTAAACCCAATATAGAATGAGCAAGTACGTGAGGCTAAACACTATGAGCTTGGGTATAATTTTAGGGTTGGGAAATACTCGAGTGCATAGGAATTGTAATCATGCAATTATCCGATTGATTAGTGGATTATTTTTGGATGGTTCTTCCCATGAACGTAGGTACCGACGATCGGATCGAACCACGTAAATCTCTTGTGTCCATTTATTATTCCTTATTTTGTTGTTCTTTGATAATTTTGTGTCCCAATATAATTCCAAAGATCCGAATCGTTTTACAACATAGACAGTGACATGCACGCCGAATATAAGTATACGCCTTGCCTCGACTTTGATAACTAGCCCAACTTGAACGGATACTATTTGCATGAAAAACAATGTGAAATAGGTTGGGGTCATCCTCATAATTATAAGCATTTATAATACTCAATAGAAATGAATCTCATATTCGGGAATAATTCGAGCTACATCGAAATGTCCAATCGATTAATTGACATTTTTGTGGAGTTGCTCCTGCGACATTGAACATCGATTCTTGGGAGGTTTTAGTGAATGAATGATAGAGAATTCTATATAAAATTGAAAAAAAAAAATAGTTATTTTTATGATTAAAAAAGTGTACTCATCAACAAAGATGCACTTCTTTTATTGTAATCAAAAGATGTCCCTTTTAAGATAGCAATTAGTAAAAGATATTTGGCCGTTTTGAATAGAATTCACTCAATAATATTTAAGTACTACAAGAGCTCTTGGCTTTTTATGATTGTAATCACAATAAGACTCTTTCCCTAACAATAGAATTCTTTCCTCAATTCTCTTCCAAAATCCAATAAATGGAAACTTGAATGGATACTTGATATTACCAAAACTGCAATGGCCATGCACAAAATTATGTTATTTCTTAAGCTGAGAACTACTGCTCACTCAATTATTTTACTATTATCGCAAGATTCAGCTCTAGATGCAACCATCGTTAAAAGATTTAGGGGCAAAAGCATGATATCATACTTACTATATCAATCGACTCCCCAAATTAAATGTCTATAATAAATATTATTCAACCAAGTAAACTAATAATGTAGCTTCATGAATAATTTAGGGGGGCCTTCTGTTCACATTTACATGGATGAGTATTATATTATGTAATTTCATTGACATTATAAGGAGCTAGCTACCCAAAAATAAAAATCAAACTATAACGGGGTATATACTAGGTAAGATCGGCTAAACTGATGTACTCAATGAGGCGATAGACTATGACAAAACAAAATACATAATACATGATGACTTTCTCGGCTTGACATCTGCCAACAATTAGCGAGAGACCGCCATTTCCTCAATATACCGATTCTATAAAAGTAATATTCAACATTTTTTTTAGTACACAATGAAATGAATATGAAACCATGTTTCAACTTCAACTACAATAAAACCACCGCTATCTCAATTGGTGAGCTACCATCCAAGGACCATCAAAAAGCACCTTTCGTATCTTCTTCACTTTCATACTCTAAATTAAGAAAAACTCATCGCCCCAGTCAGTAATCCACATAGAGAGAGAGAAGAGGGAGAGGGAAGGGGGAGAGAGAGAGAGAGAGAGAGAGAGAGAGAGAGAGAGAGAGAGAGAGAGAGAGAGGGAGAGAGGGAGAGCTTACGTCCAATTAGGGGAAAATACAAAAAAAGTCCCAAGCTTATTGCACATGTACTAATTCAATCATAAATCTTTTAATTGTATCAATTTAATCCTCAACCCTTTCATACTTTATCAATTGAGTAATTCCAGCCAATTTTGGTTTGAAATTACTTACGTGGACGTCAAACATCCTACGTGACAAGGCGGTGCTAACATGGACAATTTTTATAATTTTATTATGCTTTCTTTTTCCTTTTTCCTTTTATTTTGGCTAATAAGGGTGGCAACTCTTGCCAAATCTAAGTGAGGCCCTAGCCAGCTGTGATGGCCTTGCCCAAGGGCCTAGCCAACTATGAGCAAAGACATAAATACTATGAGGGTAGGGGCGAGGGCTTGAAGTCTATCACTGGTCTTTAGTCATTCTAATTGAACTAAGTAACTTTGAGTTGATTCAACTCATGCATGCAGCCTATATATATCTATGATATACTCATCCTATTTAGCTCTCTATTATATACTTGTCCTACTTAGCTTACATAAATATGTTCTTTGATCACACAAATATGAGTATGTGGAGGTAGTGCCTGTGTCTTTTAACTCATTAGAGCTAGGCACCGGAGGCTCGTGAGAATATCATGTCGCCAAAATATATTGATAAGACAATAAAAGGGAAATAAAAAAAAAAAAAAAGAAGTAGATTTGACATATTAAAGAAGGGAAATTAGTAAAGGCCATATATGGGAGTCTTTTATGGACTAATAGGTGTCGCACAATGAATACCTTATACATTACTACGATATTGGTAAAGATAAAAATAATAATGCCAATAATTTACATATACACCGCTTTAAGATAGTTAAAGATGAAAATGGCAACAATAATTGTAAGAGAAATGGGAGGAATTTGTCGTATTGTATTGACTTATCCAATGTACATTTACACGTATCTATCTATAATACAATGAATAAAAGCAAATTTAGGAAAAGAAATATAAAAGATTTCAATTTCCTATTCTATAAGATCAATTATGGATTGACTAAATCAATCAGTCCACAATCTAATTAGAATGAATATCCTTCGAACCTTCAAACATATCTCCAACACTCCCCCTCAAGCAGGTAGTCTCTATATTTCGAAGACGCCTAGCTTGCTCAAGAGATATGAATATTGTCTCTTACACAGTGGTTTGATGAAAATATTTGAAGCTGTTCCATAGTCCCAATTCCTCTGATGATGAGTATTCCTTCTTGGATTTTGTCTTGAGTGAAGTGACAATCAACTTCTATATGTTTCGTTCTTTCATGAAAGATTGGATTTGCTACTCGTTTGATTGCAATATCATTATCACAAAATAACTCACTTGGTCCATCAAATTTCACCCTAAGATTTGAGAGTAAATTTCGAATCCAAATTTTGCAAGTAGTTTTTGTCATGACTCAATACTCTGATTTGGCTGAAGATAAATAGATGGTTGACTGTTTCTTTGTCTTCCATGAAATTAATGAATTTTCTATTTTGATGCAAAAGCTAGTGATAGATCTCTTGGTCATTAGATAGGTGGCATTGTCCATATCGCAATAGGTTGGCATCTTCATAATAACATCTCAAGATACAAATTTACCAAGTCCAGGATATCCCTTTAAATATTTAACAACCTTTAGTGCTACATTAATATGGGACTCCTTTGGATTATGCATGAATTGACTGAGAATTTGCACTGCATAACATAAATCAAGTCTTGCCTTGGTGAGATATATCAGTTTTCAAAAGAGCTGCCGATATCTTGACATATCCTTAAGTAGTGGATCTTTTATAGGAGATAGACCCTTGGCATCATACTCATGTGTCGTCAATTTAACATTCTGCTCAATTTGTATGACAGCTGCCTTACATTTTAACAATCTTGCTTCCAAGATAATCTCCAAGACAAATTTCAAAGCTTAAGACAGATTCCCTCTTTTGATTGAGCTATCTCAATCCCTAGAAAATATTTAGGAGGTTCCAAATCATTAATGTGCAGAGTAGAATGCATATACTTTTTGAATTTATCAATTGCAAATCCATTATTTCCCATAATAAGTATGTCATCAACATATATCAATAAATAAATTGATGATGTACCTTTGGTCTAGGTAAATAGAGCATAGTCATATTTGGAGTGTTGAAAACACGCATTTGTAAGTGCACTAGTAAATTTGACATACCACTGTCGAAAGGCCTATTTAAGCCCGTATAGGGACTTATAAAGATGACATACTTGAGACTCCCTTTGTCTCCGTATGCCCTGTGAAAATTCCATATATATTTCTTTATCCAAATCTCCATGTAGAAATGCATTATGGATATCCATTTGGTGATTGCAAGAAGTAACAATAGTTAGAAAGGAATGAATAGTTACTTCCTTGGCGAGTGGAGAAAATGTCTCATGATAATCAAAACCCTTTTGTTGTGTAAAACCCTTAGCCACTAAGCCGGCCTTGTAGCTTAGTAGCGTTCAACAATACCATTAGCTTTGTATTTGATCTTGTACATCCATTTGTAGCCAATGGGTTTACGATGTAGAGGCAATGGTATAATATCCAAGTATGATTTTCCATGAGTGCAAGTAATTCAGTCTTCATAGCATTCTACTAGCGTGTATCACATGATGTTTCCATATAAGAGGACAATTCTTGTCCCTTGGAAATACGACTAATACAACACATGTGTTTTGGGGATAGTTGACTGAATAAGACACGTGAACATGCTAGATAGTTTGTATGTAGACAACTCAATGTAAGGCATACATAATCCTTGGTCCATGTCGGAGGACGAACCTGATGTTTAGATCGTTGGGGATGCTCAGTAATTGTCTCTTCAGATACATCTGGAGGAGATCCATCAATAGTAGGTGATGGAAATGCCACTGGTGAGGTGGATGGATGATCCTCCTTGGAAGATAAATGATTTTCTTCTTGCGATATCACTAGAGATTGAGGAGTTTCCCCCAAAGAGTCAAGAGCTTCAAGTAAAGGTGGCTAGGGCATCACAAAATATGTTGGGAAGCCATGCATAAATCATCCTTTGATAAAAAAAAGCCTTGTTGCTCGAAGATGGCATCGATGATTGGGATGTGGATGTCATCTCTTCGAATGGAAATATGTCTTCGTGGAAAATAACATCTCGACTTATAAAGAAACACTCGTAAGATATCTCCATAACTTGATAACCTTTTTGTAGAGAGGAATATCCTATGAAAACACATTTGGTAGCACGAGGATCCATTTTATCTCGAGGACCCATAGTTGTGGCATAACATAGACATCCAAACACTCTTAAATGGTCTATTTCAGGTTGTTTCCTAAAAAGCATCTCAAAAGGAGTTCGTCCTTCAAATATTAAGTTGGCATGTGATTAATTAAGTAGGTTGCTGTGATCACACAACCACCCCAAAAAATTTCGGGAATAGAAGCTTGGTATTTGAGAGCTCGAGCTAACTTCCAAAAGGTGTTTATGTTTGTGCTCAACAACCCCATTTTGTTGGGGAGAATAAGTGCAAGAGCTTTCATGGATTATTCCCTAAGAGGATAGGAAAGAATTGCATTCACTAGTGAAAAATCGCGTCCATTGTCAGTACAAATTCTCTAGATAGTCTTGTCGAATTGATTCTTAACAAATGAGAGAAATTTCGACAGTTGAGAAAGTTAGTTCCTTGGATTGCATAAGAAACACCAAAGTGGCACGAGAATAATCATCAACGATAGTGAGGAAAAAAAGGATCCATCATGATGTGGAGTATGATATGGTCTCCAAATATCCATATGAATCAAGGAAAAATCATTAGTAGCTCGAGATGCACTAACTAGAAACGGTGTTCGTGATTGTTTAGCTAAAGGGTAGATGGAACACTTTGGATGAGGAAAACGAGCACTACAACCAAGATGTTGATGAGAAATTATATTTTTATTGCCGATAGCAGTATTATAAAAATGTTTCTAAAAATATAACCCTTGGGCGACACTACCCAAGCCCATGAGCTTGCTAGTTGAATGGTCTTGAAAAAGGTAATTTTGGGAATTGAATATGACCAAACAAAAATTATCTTTTTAGATTAGGTTTGGATACCTAGAGTGTCATAACTTGGCACGGGGGACACTTAAGTGCCATAACTTCAAAATGGTACACTTAAGTGCCAGTTTCGAAGTTAAATGGAACACTTAAGTGCCACTCCGGCGAAAATCCGGCCAAATGCCGACGTGGCAATTTTTCGGCGACGGAGGTCCAAAACGGCGTCGTTTTGCACGCCGACGTGGTGAGAAAATGCAAAAACGAAGCCATTTCATGTCTTATGTGTAAATAATAATATAAAAATTAATTAAATTAAATTTAAACTTAATTTTATTTAAAATATTCTAAAAATTTAAAAACTAAAAATTTAAATTTAAATTTAAGAAAAAGTGGGGAGGTCGAAGGGGGTGGCTGAGGGTTGAGCCCTTGCCGCCGCCGCCTCCCCCGTCGCCGAGAAGGGCCGGCGACGAGGGGGAGGGTTAGCCGGGGTCACCGGCCCTCGGCCGACCGGCGGCAAGGGTCACGAGCCCTCACCGGATCGCAACGAGGGCCCGCGAGCCTTTGCCTGCATATGGGCGAGGGTCGCGGCCCTCGCCCGGATCCGACGAGGGATGCGGGCCCTCCTCACCTCCCCGCCTCGGCCCTCGGCCGACCCTCCCCCTCCGTCGCCGGCCCTTCCGGCGACGGTGGGGAGGTGGCGGCGGTGAGGGCTCGGCCCTCGGCCGCCCCCTTCGACCTCCCTTTTTTTTTTTAAATTTAAATTTAAATTTATAGTTTTTAAAATTTTAGATTATTTTAAATAAAATTAAGTTTAAATTTAATTTAATTAATTTTTATATTATTATTTACACATCATATGTGAAACAGACATGAAATGGCGTTGTTTTTGCATTTTCTCGCCACATCAGCGTGCAAAACGACGCCATTTTGGACTTTCGTCGCCGGAAAATTGCCACGTCAGCCATTTGGCCGGATTTTCGCCAGAGTGGCACTTAAGTGTTCCATTTAATTTCGAAATTGGCACTTAAGTGTACCATTTTAAAGTTATGGCACTTAAGTGTCCCCCGTACTGCTTATGGCACTTCAGTGTTCTTTCCTCATTTTTAGATTTTGGAGACAGAAATGAGATTGAACTCAAAATTAGGAATATAAAGGCATTCTGGAGAATGATATTTGGAGTAAGATAGACAGTACCAACTTTACTGACACACGTTGTACTTCCGAGTGGAAGACATACTAAGATGGTAGATTGAGAATTTTTCAGGATGAAAAATTTTTTGTTGCAAATTATGTGGTTATTGGCATCCGAATCAATTATCCATGCATCAACTGAAATTGAATTCCCTTTTGAGAAAGTGGTACCTAAAAAATTCCCAATCTTGTTTGTGGTTTCTAATTGTCCCAAAGCTTTCATGATGTTTTGGTATTGATCTCAAGTAATTGTCTGATGCACCCTATTGCTCCCTTGTGTTGATACTTGGTAAGCGGAAAATTCTCTTTCTTTCTTGTCTTTATTAGTTGGCTTTCCATGCATATATCAACATTATGATGTAGACGTTTGCAATATTTACAAAATTTGCCTTTTCTTTTGGAATTTTGCCCATCATTTCTTTGTGATGATGTGGCACCTTTTGAACCATTGGATGGTTTATTAACAAGTGTTGATGTGGGATGATACTGGCCATTACGTTTAGCTGAGTGACCGATCAAATGATGGCCGTTGGATCCAGTCCCTAAATCGTGGCCGTCCATCCGAGATAACCTTTTAGGGTTAGTGTTTTATTCTCATTGAATAGATACTGCTCGATGGACTCCTTGTTCGGTGACACCTCCAAAGCCCCGGCGACACCCCCGAAGCCTTCGACACCTTTGAAATCCCCAACAGTCCTAAGACTCCTCTACAGTTGCTTGGTTGGTATGGTGAGGATGATGCCTTCGTTTCTCCCGTGCTTAGCTACGACTAGTCGCTGGCTCTTCTCTTGGATGGCCAGTTGATAGGTCAAGTCGAGTGGCGACAACGGGCCCATCACCAGAATCTGTGACTTAAAAGGTGCATATGTTTCGTTTAGGATTAGCGAAAAACGAGTCACCTTTTCTCTTTCTTTGATCATTCGGTATTTTTGAAGGGTGGCTTTGGGTCCTTCCAATTGTTCATCGGTTGCCTCAAGCTCATTCCACAACACCGAGAATCAGTTGAAGCAAATGGTGATCGAGAGGTTCCCTTGCTTTGATTCCAATAAGGCTTGGGTGAGCGTAAAAAGCTCGAGTCTCCCATACATCTTGTTGATGTTCTTCCACATCGTCTTCGAGTCCTCTATTGGAGGGAGTCCGGCTGTGACATTGGGAGCTAGGTAATTCCCAATCCAGGTACGAACTAACTAATTACATCTTTGTCTGTGTCGTTGAAGTCATTTGTCGGTCAGGAGGGGGATGACTGTGTCGAGGAAGCTGTCCTTGTCCTTCGGGAACAGGGTCCGCTGGAACTCCTGAGGCCAGGTGGTGTAAGTGTCCGAACTCGTGAGCTGTAGGTTGATCAGCTAGAGTTTGGGTCCGTTGGCCGGTGACGTGTAAAGGGGATCTTCAGGCTTTGGACAACCGTCAGTTGCTGCAGCTTCAAAGGGGAAGAATCAGGGTTGCCAATTGGATTGGAAAAACAGGAAGGGATTCATCCCTTGACCCAATTGAGAGAAGTCGGGTCTGCGACTCAGATTTGCCCATCTAGACCCACTATTTAGATCGGCTCTAGAGACGGAAGGTGGCACCAATCCTTCATTGGATTAATCTCCAAGGCCTGGGCCTCCCTCCTCTTTGGGCGGGCCATATGGAGCCCATGCTAGATTTGCTTCGTTGGTCTATTGACCCTGAACTAGAAACCAATGGACCAATGGCCACTAGGCCGGAAGGAGATGCGGAGCTATCAGGATGCTAAGGAGGCTGATTTTCTTGGATCGATTCATTCTGATCCGAGGTTTTGCTGTGTGATGAATCTTCACTTGAGTTCTTTTTTTGATCCTTCTACGTGGTATCGTAGAATAGGGATTCCTACGGATTCCTACAGATTCCTACCAAGGTGCTGAATTGTTTTGCAAAAGTCATGCCAGGAAATAATGCTCTGTTATCATGTCGAAAAACTACAGAAATTGGAGGAATTTGTTGTATAGTATTTACTTATCCAATGTACATCTACACGTGTCAATTTACAATACAATGAATAAAAGCAAATTTAGGAAAAGATATATAAAAGAATGCAATTTCCTATGCTACAAAATCAATTATGGATTGACTAAATCAATCGGTCCATAATCAAATTACAACGACTATTCTCCCAATCTTCAATCATATCTTTAACAATAGCAATTCATCTTGACTTCATTTACAAATGCAATTGTAGAATAGTAAAACTCGCGGAATATTGGAAAATGAAAGGCGTTGGAGCACACGCAATTTCCGCAAGGAGTTATCGCAAGAAGACAACGACTTTTTTTTTTTTTTTTTTTTCCGGTAAAAGAAGACAACGACTTTTTCTTGCAGAAGAAAACAAAGGAAGACTAAAACGGGTGGACAGAAGAAGAAGTTCTCTCTCGTTACCAACAGCGATGAAAGACTTGTTGGTCGGGGCTGGAAAAAGAAGACAATAAAAGGGACAAATTTTGGTACGTGAACATGGGGCCAAGAATTTATCGCAAGGAGACAACGACTTTTTCTTGCAGAAGAAAACAAAAGAAGACTAAAACGTGTGGACAGGAGAAGAAGCACTCTCTCGTTAGTTACCCCCAGCTGTCAACAACTTGTTGGTCGGGTCTGGAAAAAGAAGACAAGAAAAAGGGCAAATTTTGGTACGTGAACATGGTGCCATTGCCGGAAGTGAATGCGAGAGATACAGACTTGTCGGATCCTAATGCACGTTTGAACCTGGATTACATAAGAAAGAAAGACGAGGTTGAGCGAATGTTCGTTTTTCCTGCAATAATCTTAGTTTACCCGCTTGGGTATAAAATAGTGAGCAGTAATTATGCCGATCTTATTTGATCTTTCATTTCATGATTAGTGAGGGGGTGACTGATTAAGACTTAGAACCTCGAATCTTAATTTGAGCAAATGTTTATTTTTTTGGTCCTTTTCCCAAATATATAAGTAAGACAATAAAAAGGAAATAAAAAAATAAATTTAATATATTAAAGAAGGGAAGAGAAATTAGTAAAGGATATGGGAGTCTTTTATATGGCAATACTGGACATTGAGTTCTATAATAAGCATAATAAAATTTTCACAACATCCCCTAAATCCTCTTCCAAGTATTAGTACAAGTACAAAAAAGAAGCATAATACAATGCATTAACTCTGGGAAAAAGGGCAGGTCTCATCGATACTATTGGGAAAAAGAAAAGAATATTCGTGGAGAAATCCTAGATAATTTTGCCCGCTACTATTTTTGTGAAAATTAAATAAGATAAAATATTAAATGAAAAACATTAAATGAAGAGAAAATAACACCGGAATTTTTAACATTATGATAAATAATGGGGTACGACTTCACCAAAAGGTAGATCTCTCGCTGTCTTCAGTTTGTAGATTTGAACCTCATTCAAAGATAACTCTCTTTCTTGTTGTTTCTTCCGCTATGCTGCACTGATATTCTTGCTTGTGTGTATCAACTTTTCCGTTGAGGAGGACTCCTATTTATAGGAGTAATTGAAATCCCAATCGGAATTGTACGATACAAAAACAGTAAATTTATTTCATAATCTCTCGTGATTTTATATATATGAGAATATCACATTGATTTCTTTCCCAAACTCCCTTGATCTTTTGGATGTGGAAGATCACGTTCATTTATCTCCCAATCTCTTTTGATATTTTCTTTTTCTTTTTCTCTTTTTTTTTTACTTTTACACACTCACTACCCCACACACACACACACACACACACACAATTCTACTACAAATACACACACACACACACACACACATATATATATATATATATATATATATATATTCTACTACAAATATACATAATTGCGTTGGCCTCTCCAATTGGAAGTGACCTACTCTACAAATACTACCCCACTCCTACACCCAAAACTTGCCTACACAAAGCTATGCTTCTATACTGTGAATCAACAATTTTACTAATGTTACCAAGCATCTATCCCAAATACACATGCGTTGATACGTAAGCATTTTTAACAAAAAGGTTGGTTTGGGTTAGGGATACTGGTTTAGGACTTTTTTGTGAGACAAAAATTAGATTGGAATAAATGTGTTATGAATATCATGAGATAAAAATTAGTTTGGAGTAAACAAGTAATAACGATACCAATTCAAGATTTTTAATGGAATTAACCTTTCTAATAATGCAAATGCTCTACAGATAATAATTCTGACCCGATCCCATATCGTATACCACAACCAATGAAAGAGTTACGTAAATAACAAGGCCGTCCAGATGAACTGATTTCTCAGGACAACATTTTGGTGTTTGACCAACCAAAAAAAAGACCTTGACCCGAAAAAACTTGTCCAAACGGGTTACTCCCCAAGACGATATAAAGCACGCACCGAAGAGCTAATTCTTCACTGCGCCAGGCACCCTCACTCTCCTGTTATGGTTGCTCCAATTTTCATTCTCCTCCCATTGGCACTCTTGTTCATAACAGCAACTTCCCAGGGACAGAAAACCATCAGCCTCACCGACACTCTCACGCCCACCTCCGAATCCTCATGGCTCTCCCCTTCCGGCGTCTTTGCGTTTGGATTCTACCAAAGAGGCAACAGTTATTACGTGGGAGTCTTCCTTCCAGGGACTTCGAACAAAACCGCAGTCTGGACTTATGGCCGAGATAACTCTCTGCTTCCGAGCAATTCCACTGTGTGTTTCGATGGCAGTGGCAGACTCGTTCTTCAGTCAGCACAAGCACATGATAAATATGTTGCCACTCCTATAGATACCAATGCGACCACTTCGGCTTCAATGCTTGATTCGGGGAACTTTGTTCTTTACAACTCTAACCAGAAGGTCATATGGCAGAGCTTCGACACACCCACAAATACCATTTTAGGCGGCCAAAGTCTACCGGCATCAAAAGAATTGCATTCAAGTGCTTCGGTCACTGATCCGTCCACAGGTCTCTTTCTTGCCATCATGTAGTTAGATGGAATGCTTGCGTTATATCCCAAGGGCACTCCATTTACTGGCAAATTCGGTTACTGGGATTCCCAAACACCTAATAATGGTCCGAATGTGACGCTACATCTTGAGGATGATGGGTTTCTCTACCTATTGAAACCCCAAGGTGTATACCTCAAGAATTTCACGAGCCAAGGACTTCCTAAAGAAGATATGATCTATTTTTAGCCCATTTGTTTCGCGGAAAAATAATTTCTAAAAACGTTTTCCGAATATTCCAGCGTTCATTTCACGAAAAATGAATTCTTTAAAAATATTTTCCATCAAAGGAAAAAAGTTTTCTAAAGTATGGAAACTGTTTTCCACTTTTTCAAAAGTGGAAAACATTTTCAAAAGTGAAAAACATTTTTTCACTTTCGATCTTTCTTATCTCACACTTCTACAAATCCTCACTTCCCCTTCCCCTTTCTTCTTCTTCTTTTCTTTTTTATTCGAATTATTTTTTAATTTTCTTTTTCTTTTTAAATTCTAATTATTTTTAATTTCTTTTTTTTTTTGTTTCCCATTTTCTTCTTTCTTTGCTAGTACCTCAAGCTTGTTGATCTTAAACTCACACTTATAGATCTGATGAGCCTCGAGCTTGATGCTTGCGCTTGTCAATCTAGTGAGCATAAAATATTTTTCTTACTGAACATCGGAAAATATTTTTCGAAACATTTTTAGGTTTTAGCGAACACCAGAAAATGTTGTCATTTTCCTGGAAAATTATTTCTGGAAAAATATTTTTCGGAAATGGCCCATTTTCCGTGCAATGAATAGACCCTTACTGGTCATCGTCTTCCCCACATTCGCTACCCCCCATTCGTTGCCCCGATCGCCAGCTCCTCTTCACCTGCGTTGCGCTCGTACCACCGGTCTCCACTAGCCATCGTTGCGCCGACCCACGACAACCCAAGCATCGACTAGTAGCCGCGTCGCCTGCAATCCAACACCGACAGCCGAGCTCACACTGCTGCTTTACTGTGCCTACTCCTCGAGCCATCACTTGCAGTCTTTCGTTCAAACATTGGCGTCGTAGTAGCGCGTTGCGCTTTGCCTACAATCCCCCCGCTTTGGTTTGAGATCTGCCGTCCTACCCCGCCGCGCCTCCTCCATGAGTAACCCGCGACCTCCTGCCGTCCATGAGCTATACTGACTTTCGCTGAGCCTCCATCAGAGCTAGACCCGAGCAAATTTGCAGCTGCATCACTAGTCACCGCCACTGCCGCCCCGATCTGACCGCAATTTGTGTCGCCCAGCAACCGGATCCAGGCCGAATCGATGTCTGACCCAACGCCCTTGTCTGTGAAGCCACCGACAATTCACCTTTGTGCGCTCGCCCACTGCCGATTCACCTCCTTACCACTCGTCCGTTGCCGGTTTACCCTTGCTGGAGTTCTTCTTGCCAGACCGACGACCCTCTAGCCTTGGAGACCCATGAGCAAGCCGTGTGTGAAAAGGGGAAAAGGAAAATAAAACCAAAAAAAAAAAAAAAAAAAAATCAGATTAGGTAGTTTATTTATTTCTTTACTGTGTTTTTTATTTTTATTATTTTCTTTTATATCTTGCTTTTTTTTTTTTTAGTGAAATTGTTCCTCAAATTTATGTTTGAGATGCCAATGTGAAATAATCCCTCAAATTAGGGATTGGCAGTCTAATTTTCGTGTTCGAAATCCAACTCACAATCTCTTTGCAAAATAACAATCCAATCTCATGCTTGAGATTCGATTTGCGATTTAATTTGAAATTGGCCAACTTAATCTCACACGCGAGATATGGTTTGTCAATTTTGGATATTAATCTTATTCTGTTGGATTGATTGTCGAGTTATCTAAAATAATTTTGTTTTCATAAAAGAAAATTAAAAGTTAGATTAGCAGGATTAGGAAATTTAGTTATCTCATATTTAAAAAGAATCCAATAAAAATGCATTCATTTATGATAGCTTTTTTTTTTTTTTTTTTTTTTTTTTTTTTTAGAATTGTACGTGTCAATTTAGAATAGGATTTTTACTTCAAATTTTTACAACAAAAAATCCCAAAAAAAAAATAATTAATTTAGGATGCTAGTTTTTTTAGGTTGCATGTTTAATTGTGTGTCAATTTTAAAATTTTGAATTATATATAAAAAAAAAAAAACACAAGAAAAATCATCATACATTTTAGAATAGAATTGCATGTCTCATTGTAAGTCTAGATCAATTTTTGGATAGATTGCATCATAGGTTAGAGATTGCTAGGTTAAAATAATGTCTTAGTTTAAATTAGGATTTAGTATGACTTAATCCTTAGTTTAAATTGGATAGAATCTTAATCTAGCTAGGTCATTTTACATTTTTTCTTAATTTCGAATTTCATGAAAAATAAAAAATTTGTCTTCACACAAATTAGTTTCAATTTTTAGGATAGATTGCATTTTTAGTAGAATAGAAGTATTATATGCACGTCATATAGGATTAGGTTCTAGAATTGCCCGTCATTAGAATTAGGTCATTTAGATTGCATTTAATTATTGCATTTCTTTATGAATTACTTTACTCATGTCATATAGTTTAGGTCATATTACCATGTCATATTATTTCATATTACCATGCATCGCATGATTTTCATTAAATAAAGTGAAAAGAAAAATTGAATGTTTTTGTGTTAATTAGAAATTATATCTAGGATACTGATGTGAATTTTAATCTAACAACGCAGATGCTTTTGTTGCTATGAGATAAGTCCTGCATTTTTTTTTTTTTTTTTTGCTTTAAAATTCCTCGATCATCCCAGAGAGAAGTGGTCGATCATGACAAAAGCAGGATTTAGGCTGATTTAAGCCACAAAAACTTAGTCAAGATTCCCTCAGAAAAATCATGGACAATAAAGTCTCACCACGTGACTTTCGGGCGCTACAGATTCATTTAGGATAAGGATTTCCCCACCACTTAAAATTCTTCTAATTCTATCATTTTCCAGGTTGTCGGCTGACCCACCGGTCAATATCTTAACCCTCGATTGTCATCATGTGAATTCTCTCCATCAAAAGATGGATTCAAAAAGTGCTAATCACTATCAACTCATGCTACTTGTTAAAAATATATTTAGAATATCATTAAATTCGATATATTTCTCTTGATTTGTTCTCATTGATTATATTTTACCTTATGTAAAGCCTAATAAAAAAATCTCAAATTCTTTCTTCCGCTTTGTTCTCAACATGGTATTAGAGCCAGTACTATTTTTTTCGCGTATGTGTCTCACGTTTGTTATTACTCAAATTTCGGGTACCGCTCGTAATCTAACTTATATATGAGAGGGAGAATTGAAATATTATTCCGCATTGTTTGATAATAAATTTTAGATGCTCTAGATATTCATATCATCTCCCTTCACTTATCAATTTAAATTTTTGGATTGAACTTTCTAATACTATATTGTTATTAATATGAAAGGACCATCAAAGAGCACATTGTCATAAGGAAAAAGTCATTCTCCCTCTTAGGCGTTGGACCACACCTCAATTTCCGCAAGGAAAGTTCTCATGCAGAAGAAAACAAAACAAGACTAAACGAGTGGACAGAGAAGAAGCCCTCTTTCGTTACCGACAGCAAAGAAGACGAGAAAAAGGACCAACTTTGGTACGGAAACAGTGTCACCGACGAAAAAGAAGAGATTGAGCAAGTGTCCGTTTATTGGTCTAAAAACAAAATCCTTAAACCTTTTTGTTTGTATTAATTTGATTCTAAATATTTTATTGACGTCAATTTAGTTATAAATATTTTGATTTTGTGTTAATTTAGTTGTTTTAGTTAAATTTGACTGGATTTTGCAAAATGAACATAGGTCAATTAATGTGGCACGACCGATATTGACAATGACAACTTTTTCTAATATTTCCATTTTTTTGAATTTTTTTCCATTTTATTTTTATTTTTTCCTTTTCCTCCTCCTTCCTTTAGTTGCTTGTCAAACCTCAACGATTGGTGAGGTTGAGGTTGACCTCACCGACCTTTGTTGAGCCTCACTGGCCACTAGGGAGGCTCGAGCCCTCGCCAAAGGCCGCAAGGTCATGCTTGTGATGGCTTGTGCCCTTGCTAGTGGCCGGGTGAGGCCTTGCCCTTGCGAATGGTCTACAGATAATAATTTCCCAAAGAGCATTCCCAGGTTAAGCCCGATTGGCCATCGCAGGAAAGTCGAAGACTTCCATCATCCGTTCGACGAGGGCGACCCTTGACCTACTACCTGACACGAGATAGAAAATATTCGAATCGTTCAATAAACCTCATGAGAGAATATACCATAAAAAATGAGATTGAACAATTTTCCTCAATGGTCCAAATCCTCAAATGACAAAGCATGAAATGACATTTAAACAGAGGGATCGCGTCCAGGCATCCCTTAAGAATTCGCATCGTTTTGTCAAGTTTTTTTAGTCAATCTTAAAACACGTGGCCACGAGGATAGAAAAAGAGGAACTACATATTTGCATTTGGATGCTGAGCTGCATAAAGCACACCCACGAGATGAGTCTTCACACCACAATCCCGTGTAGACAGAACCTCCATTTCACAGCACAGGCACTCTCTCTCTCCCTCCCTCCCTCCCTCCCTCCTGTTATGGCTGCTCCAATTTTCATTCTCCTCCCATTGGCATTCCTGTTCATAACAGCAAATTCCCAAGGACAGACAATCATCAGCCTCAACGATACTCTCACTCCCACCTCCAAATCCCCATGGCTCTCGCCTTCCGGTGTCTTTGCGTTTGGATTCTACCAGGGAGGCAACGATTATTACGTGGGAATCTTCCTACCAGGGACTCCAAAGAAAACCGTAGTCTGGACTTATGACCGAGATAACCCGCTTCCTAGCAATTCCACTCTACTTTTCGACAATGGCAGACTCGTTCTTCGGTCAGCCCAAGCACGGGATAAATATGTTGCCACTCCTATTATTACGGATGTGACGATTCGGCTTCCATGCTTGATTCGGGGAACTTCGTTCTTTACAACTCTAACCAGAAGGTCATATGGCAGAGCTTCGACACACCAACAGATACCATTTTAGGCGGCCAAAATCTATCGGCATCAAAAGAATTGCATTCAAGTGCTTCGGTCACTGATCCGTCCACGGGTCTCTTTCTTGCCATCATGCAGTTAGATGGAGTGCTTGCGTTATATCCCAAGGGCTATCCATTTACTCCCGAATACGGTTACTGGGATTCCGGGACACCTCATAGTGGTGATAATGTGACGCTATGTCTTGAGGATGATGGGTTTCTCTACCTATTGAATCCCCAAGGTGTATACCTCAAGAAATTCACGAGCCCAGGACCTAAAGAAGATATGATCTATCTTGCCAGGATTGACCCAGATGGGATTTTCCGGCTATACTCATACAACATAAGCCGGAATGAGGATTTGTTACTCATATGGTCTGAACCAGAGGACAGATGCAGCCCCATGGGCCTATGCGGGCCTTATGGGTTTTGTGTGAATAATGGTCAGTGCCAGTGTCTTCCTGGATTCGTATCTGTTGGGGACGGCAACGGGACTCCAGGGTGTAAAAGGACCATCACCTTAGAAAGCTGCAAGAACGCGGCCAGCTACGACATGCAACCTGTCCCTGACACCATATGGAAGGACGCCACGTATTCCGCTCTTCCATCGTTGACCAAGGACGGATGTCTAGAAAAGTGTCGGAAGGATTGCAAATGCGAGGCTGTTACATACAACGCCAGTCTATCCTGCAACATGCAGAAACTTCCTCTAAGATTCGGTGGGAGAGACCATGGCGGGATCTCACAACTTTATGTCAAGGTAGGTCATGCTGGACCTCAAGATACTCGGAGAGACATTCTGATTGCAGTTGCATCATCGATTGCTTTTGCAATAGTGATGTTGGCGGTGTCTGGAATTCTTGTTTACAGGAATCGTGTCTGGGTTTACAAAAGGCCTCCTGTTGAAGACACAAAGCAAAGTTTAAAAGCACAAAACGAGAAAGCTGAGCAATTGAAGGAAATGAAAGAAGGCACTCGAAGCAACTACAGTTGAGCAAGGCAGCTAAATGAACTAAAGCTAAAGTAGCTAAATAAAACAGAGCAAGCTCGAAGTGAAGAAAAAGATAAGTTGGCGAGCTGCAAGAAGATTGAAGAAACAAATGCTCTGCTGGTGATTCGTAGAAAAGCTGAGTTGGCAATCCAAGTGAAAGAGCTAAAACCTGGAAAGGAACAGAAGTCGATTGAATTACTGAAGAAGCTGCATGTGTATCAAGCTTTATCATTCTGTTACTAAAGTCTGTAATTGAAGTTGTTAAATCTGTTGAGGAAAGTCTAGGTAGTTAAAGCTTGAGTATAAAAGGAGACTGATGATGTAGAAGTTTTCATTCTGAAAATCTCGAACTCTTCTGTTCTCTTATGTTCTTCTTTGTTTCTTCTCAAGTTCTCTCTCTCTCTATCTCTTATCCTTGTTCATATAGAAAGGGTTTGTAAGATTGAATGAGTATGAAGATGAAGAGAAATGTTCTACAGATGTATTGCAATTGATTGTTCAGCAACTACAGAGTACACAATTTTCTCATTTACAGGTTATGTCATAGATTCTGTTTTCTTCTCACCTCCAAGGGAGGGATTTCTAAGAACAATTGAAGATGTTGCTCCTACATCGTATACTTTTGAAGACCTGAAGAAAGTGACCGGAAATTTTTCGGAAGAGATTGGCAGGGGAGCATTCGGAACAGTCTACAAAGGCACGCTGATGAAGGATCAGCACAGCGGCAAAGCCGTAGCTGTTAAGAAGCTAAAAGAGATCTCATCCAATGGGGAAAGGGAGTTCCTAGCCGAGGTGAAAACTATACTGAAAGCACACAAACAATTGATAATTCGTCTCAAAAAGGGAAATGAGGAAACCCAGTCACAAAGCCCTAAGGGTTTGTTTAATTTTGAGCACGATTTTTTATCAAGTGATTTCACAAATTTTTTTATGCTAAACCTTTTTTAAACCAAGATTAACCTGAAAAATCTAATGAAACTAGTCAAAATCTAATTTCCAAAGTTTTTCTATATTTTTAGCTTTTTCCAAAGACTTTTGAGTGTTTGGAACTTCTTTTATTTTTAAAAAAGAGGCCTCCGGTCGCGTCAAAGGATCCGGCCCGAATATGGGTTTAACCCGGACCATAGAGGTCGAGGTTGGGTCGGGCCTGGTCCGACTGCGGCCCTAACCTGATGGGTTCGGGTTATTTCAATAAAGAAAGCCCAAATTTCTAATTTCCCTTCAAGTGATTTTAGCTCAAAGTCAAAATCGGCCCACCCGCTTAGTGCAGAATCGCAAAAATCTCTAACCCATGCTTCTATTCTTTTATTATTCCATTTTTCTTTTCTTTTCTTTTCTTTTCATTTTTCCTTTTCTATTTCTTTCCTTTTTCTTGTTCGTACCCACACCATCACCGAACACATCAATATACTCACTCATCCTAAGCAAAAGCCGTCGAGATTAAGACTAAACCTCTCCATTGTTCTTACTGAAGATGCAGAACTGAAAGCTTCTCATTTGTCCACCATCCATCCTCGCCCTTTACGAAAGTCACGATTGGCCACCATCCATCACCGGAACGATGAACGCAAAACACACCACGCACACGAAAGTAACAGTAATGAAGAACAGAAGCGAGGAATCGCGACCGTGACCAACAAAATGTGAACAAAGGGATCGACGGTTTCGGTAAGACGGACATAACTTTCATGAGTACCACGGAGGCATTTCATCGAGCACTCGGTGGGCATCAACTGGAGGACCAATGATCACTCAACCGGGACATCAAACGGCGATCGAGATAGAAATAGACAACCACGCAGGGTCCAGAGGCAACACAGTGCAGCACCTCCGGGTTCGGAACTCGAGCGAACCGAAGAACCGCGAGCCCCGGTCCGGCGGCCCAAAAACAGAGCGACGCGGAGCGCACCTATGCGCTCGGGCGATGGGGCCCTGCCCCGCTCGGCAGCGGCGGACAGTGGGCGGGCTCGGGATGGATCGAGCCATGACCGGCCGCCTTGGTGTCGTCGAGACGGGATCCTCGGGCCGAAGTGTCTGAACTCAAAAAAATAGACTTACCAGAAAAACGACGGACGCCGAGAAGTGGGGTCTCGAGCGCGGCCGAGCTTCTCTCTTGCTCTCTACCCTCTCTCAACTCTCGACTTCTCTCTCCACTCTCACTCTCACTCTCAGTCGTTCTCTCAACCTTTCTCTCGGACCTCACTCTCTTTCCCCAAACAAATCCCCCCTTCTAGCCGACTCTCCCTCTCCCACTTTTAAGCTCGACCAGCAATCGCGCATTGCTCCTGCCGCTACCAGCTGCCTTGCCGGCCTAGCCCCGATCCTGGGATGATGCTGTTCGATCCTCTGCCTCGCTTGCTCCTCTGGCTTGTACCTTGCTTTCCCATTTTTCTCCAGAGAACGTGAGGAGGGGGAGGGGGAATAGGAAGAGGAAAAGAAGACTGGGCCGGTGAAGGAAGGATGAAATGAAGGAGGCCGGGCCAGGCCCAAGCTAAAACGGACAAAGAGAAAAGGAAAGAAGGCCAGTGTATATGTAAGTAACTTTGAGTTGATTCAACCCATGCATGCAGCCTATATATATCTATGATATACTCATCCTATTTAGCTCTCTATTATATACTTGTCCTACTTAGCTTACATAAATATGTTCTTTGCCCACAAATATGAGTATGTGGAGGTAGTGCCTGTGTCTTTTAACTCATTAGAGTTAGGCACCAGAGGCTCGTGAGAATATCATCTCGCCGAAATATATTGATAAGACAATAAAAGGGAAATAAATAAAAAAAGTAGATTTAACATATTAAAGAAGGGAAATTAGTAAAGGCCATATATGGGAGTCTTTTATGGACTAATAGGTGTCGCACAATGAATGCCTTATACATTACTACGATATTGATAAAGATAAAAGTAATGATGCCAATAATTTACATATACACCGCTTTAATATAGTTAAAGATGAAAATGACAACAATAATTGTAAGAGAAATGGGAGGAATTTGTCGTATTGTATTGACTTATCCAATGTACATTTACACGTATCAATCTATAATACAATGAATAAAAGCAAATTTAGGAAAAGAAATATAAAAGATTTCAATTTCCTATTCTATAAGATCAATTATGGATTGACTAAAGCAATCAATCCATAATCTAATTAGAATGAATATCCTTCGAATATTCAAACATATCTCCAACACTCCCCCTCAAGCAAGTAGTCTGTATATTTCCAAGACGCCTAACTTGCTCAAGAGATATGAATGTTGTCTCTTACATAGTGGTTTGATGAAAATATTTGCAGGCTGTTCTACAATCCCAATTCCTCTGATGATGAGTATTCCTTCTTGGATTTTGTCTTGAGTGAAGTGACAATCAACTTCTATATGTTTTGTTCTTTCATGAAAGACTGGATTTACTATTAGTTTGAGTACAATATCATTATCACAAAATAACTCACTTGGTCCATCAACTTTTACCCTAAGATTTGAGAGTAAATTTTGAATCCAAATTTTGCAAATAGCTTTTGTCATGACTCGATACTCTGATTCGACTGAAGATAAATAGATGGTTGACTGTTTCTTTGTCTTCCATGAAATCAATGAATTTTCTATTTTGATGCAAAAGCTAGTGATAGATCTCTTGGTCGTCGGATAGGTGGCATTGTCCATATCACAATAGTTTGGCATCTTCATATTAACATCTCAAGATAAAAATTTACCAAGTCCAGGATATCCCTTTAAATATTTCACAACCTTTAGTGCTACATTAATATGAGACTCCTTTGAATTATGCATGAATTGACGGAGAATTTGCACCGCGTAACATAAATCAAGTCTTGCCTTGGTGAGATATATCAATTTTCAAAAGAGTCGCCGATATCTTGACATATCCTTAAGTAGTGGATCTTCTATAGGAGACAGACCCTTGGCATCATACTCATGTGTCGTCAACTTAACATTCTGCTCAATTTGTATGATAGCTGCCTTACATTTTAACAATCTTGCTTCCAAGATAATCTCCAAGACAAATTTCCATGCTTAAGACAGATTCCCTCTTTAGATTGAGCTATCTCAATCCCTAGAAAATATTTAGGAGGTCCCAAATCATTGATGTGCAAAGTAGAATGCAATACTTTTTAAATTTATCAATTGCAAATCCATTATTTCCCATAATAAGTATATCATCAACATATATCAATAAATAAATTGATGATGTACCTTTGGTCTAGGTAAATTGATCATAGTTATATTTGGAGTGTCGAAAACCCGAATTTGTAAGTGCACTAGTAAATTTGACATACCACTGCCGAAAGGCCTATTTAAGCCCGTATAGGGACTTATAAAGATGACATACTTGAGACTCCCCTTGTCTCCGTATGCCCTGTGGAAGTTCCATATATATTTCTTTATCCAAATCTCCATGTAGAAATGCATTATGGATATCCATTTGGTGTGGGTGACAATTGCAAAAAGCAGCAATAGTTAGAAAGGAATGAATAGTTACTTCCTTGGCGAGTGGAGAAAATGTCTCATGATAATTAAAACCCTCTTGTTGTGTAAAACCCTTAGCTACTAAGCTGGCCTTGTAGCTTAGTAGCGTTCAACAATACCATTGCCTTTGTATTTGATCTTGTACATCCATTTGTAGCCAATGGGTTTACAATGTAGAGGCAATGAATAATTTCCAAGTATGATTTTCCATGAGTGCAAGTAATTCAGTCTTTATAGCATTCTACTAGCGTGTATCACATGATGTTTCTATGTAAGAGGACAGTTCTTGTCCCTCGGAAGTACGACTAATACAACACATGTGTTTTGGGGATAGTTGACCGAATAAGACACGTGAACATGCTAGATAGTTTGTATGTAGACAACCCAATGTAAGGCATACATAATCCTCGGTCCATGTTGGAGGACGAACCTGATGTTTAGATTGTCAGGGATGCTCAGTAACTGTCTCTTCAGATACTTCTGGAAGAGATCCATCAATAGTAGGTGATGGAAATGCCACTAATGAGGTGGATGGATGATCCTCCTCGGAAGATAAATGATTTTCTTCTTGCGATATCACTGGAGATTGAGGAGTTTCCCCCAAAGGGTCAGGAGCTTCAAGTAGAGGTGGCTAGGGCGTCACAAAATATTTTGGGAAGCCATGCATTAATCATCCTTTGATAAAAAAAGCCTTGTTGCTCGAATATGGGATCGATTGGGATGTGAATGTCATCTCTTCGAATGGAAATATGTCTTTGTGGAAGATAACATCTCGACTTATGAAGAAACACTCATAAGATATCTCCATAACTTGATAGCCTTTTTGTAGAGAGGAATATCCCATGAAAACACATTTGGTAGCACGAGGATCCATTTTATCTCGGGGACCCATGGTTGTGGCATAACATAGACATCCAAACACTCTTAAATGGTCTATTTCAGGTTGTTTCCTAAAAAGCATCTCAAAAGGAGTTCGTCCTTCAAATATTAAGTTGGCATGCGATTAATTAAGTAGGTTGCTGTGATCACACAATCACCACAAAAAAATTCGGGAATAGAAGCTTGGTATTTGAGAGCTCGAGCTAACTTCCAAAAGGTGTTTATGTTTTTTTTTTTTTTTTTTTTTTGATACACGGGAACCTCGTACAGCCGGTAGCCGGTGGGTAAATTCTGGGGCAACGCTAGCGGAGGACCCACCACCCCGACGCCGCGCTTAAGATCCCGTGTGGCCAGCGGGATTCGACCCCCTCCACTTTCGTTAGTTTCATTGGAGAGCCTTATCCAATTGGGCCACCGCAGGCGGTGGTAAAGGTGTTTATGTTTGCGCTTAACAACCCCATTTTGTTGGGGAGTATAAGTGCAAGAGCTTTCATGGATTATTCCTTGAGAGGATAGGAAAGAATTGCATTCACTAGTGAAAAATTGCGTCCATTGTTAGTACAAATTCTCTAGACAGTCTTGTTGAATTGATTCTTAACAAAGGAGAGAAATTTCGACAGGTGATAAAGTTTGTCCCTTGGATTGCATAAGAAACACCAAAGTGGCACGAGAATAATCATTAACGATAGTGAGAAAAAAAAGGATCTATCACGATGTGGAGTATGATATGGTCTCCAAATATCCATATGAATCAAGGAAAAATTATTAGTAGCTCGAGATGCACTAACTAGAAACGGTGTTCGTGATTGTTTAGCTAAAGATAGATAGAACACTTTGGATGAGAAAAATGAGTGCTACGACCAAGATCTTGATGAGAAATTATATTTTTATTGCTGATAGCAGTATTATAAACATGTTTCTAAAAATATAACCCTTGGGCGACACTACCCATGCCCATTAGCTTGCTAGTTGAATGGTCATGAAAAAGGTAATTTTGGGAATTGAATATGACCAAACAAGAATTACCCTTTTAGATTTTGGAGACAGAAATGAGATTAAACTCAAAATTAGGAATATAAAGGCATTCTTGAGAATGACATTTGAAGTAAGATAGATAGTACCAACTTTACTCACACGTTGTACTTCCATTCGGAAGAGGTACTAAGATGGTAGATTGAGAATTTTTCAGGATGAAAAGTTTTTCGTTGCAAATTACGTGGTCATTGGCATCCGAATCAATTATCCATACATCAACTGAAATTGAATTCCCTTTTGAGAAAGTGGTACCTAAAAAATTCCCAATCTTGTTTGTCATTTCTAATTGTCCCAAAGCTTTCATGATGTTTTGGTATTGATCTTGAGTAATTGTCTGATGCACCCTATTGCTCCCTTGTGCTGATACTTGGTAAGTAGAAAATTTTCTTTCTTTCTTGTCTTTATTAGTTGGCTTTCTATGCATATATCAACATTATGATGTAGGCGTTTGCAATATTTACAAAATTTACCTTTTCTTTCGGAATTTTGCCCATCATTTCTTTGTGATGATGTGGCACCTTTTGAACCATTGGATGGTTTATAAACAGGTGTTGATGTGGCATGATACTGGCCATTAGATTCGGCTGAGTGACCGATCAAATGATGGCCATTGGATCCAGTCCCTAAATCGTGGCCGTCCATCCGAGATAATCCTTTAGGGTTAGTCTTTTTTTCTCATTGAATAGACACCGCACGATGGACTCCTTTTTCGGTGACACCCCCAAAGCCCTGACGACACCCCTGAAGCCTTCGACACCTTCGAAACCCCCAGCGGTCTTAAGACTCCCGTACAGTTGCTTGGTTGGTATGGTGAGGACGACGCATTCGTTTCTCTCGTGCTCAGTTACAACTAGTCGCTAGCTCTCCTCTCGAACGGCCAGTTGATAGATCAGGCCGAGTGGCGGCGTCGAGCCCATCACCAGAATCTGTGACTTAAAAGGTGCGTATGTTTTGTTTAGGATTAGTGAAAACCGGGTCACCTTTTCTCTTTCTTTGATCATTCGGTATTTTTGAAGGGTGGCTTTGGGTTCTCCCAACTGTTCGTCGGTCGCCTCAAGCTCATTCCATAACACCGAGAATCGGTTGAAGCGAATGGTGATCGAGAGGTTCCCTTGCTTTGATTCCAATAAGGCTTGGGTGAGCGTAAAAAGCTTGAGTCTCCCATACATCTTGCGTATGTTCTTCCACATCGTCTTCGAGTCCTCTATTGGAGGAAGTCCGGCCGTGACATTGGGAGCTAGGCAATTCCCAATCCATGTACGAACTAACTAATTACATCTTCGTCAATGTCGTTGAAGTCATTTGTCGGTTAAGAGGGGGATGACTGTGTCAAGGAAGCCGTCCTTGTCCTTCGTGAACAAGGTTCGCCGGAAATCCTGAGGTCAGATGGTGTAGGTGTCCGAACTCGTGAGCAGTAGGTTGATCAACCGGAGTTTGGGTCCATTGGCCGGTGACGTGTAGAGGGGATCTTCAGGCTCTGGACGACCGCCACTTGCTGCAGCTTCAAAGGGGAAGAATCAGGGTTGCCGATTGGATTGGAAAAACGGGAAGGGATTCATCCTTGACCCGATTGAGAGAAGTCGGGTCTGCGACTTAGATTTGCCCATCTAGACCCACTATTTAGATCGGCTCTAGAGACGGAAGGTGGCACCAATTCTTCTTTGGATTGATCTCCAAGGCCCGGGCCTCCTTCCTCTCTGGGTGGGCCATATGGAGCCCATGCTAGATTTGCTTCGTTGGTCCATTGACCCTGAACTAGAAACCAATGGACCAATGGCCACTGGGCCGGAAGGAGATGCGGAGCTGTCAGGATGCTGAGGAGGCTGATTTTCTTGGATCGATTCATTCTGATCCGAGGTTTTGCTGGGTGATGAATTTTCACTTGAGTTCTTTTTTTGATCCTTCTGTATGGTATCGTAGAATAGGGATTCCTGGGGATTCCTACAGATTCCTACCCAGGTGCAGAATTGTTTTGCAAATGTTGCGCAACAACAACTCAAAAGACCAAAGTAGAGGCAATTCTAGGAGAATTTTGCAGAAGCCAAGCCAGGAAATAATGCTCTGATATCATGTCAGAAAACTAGAGAAATTGGAGGAATTTGTTGTATAGTATTCACTTATCCAATGTACATCTACACGTGTCAATTTACAATACAATGAATAAAAGCAAATTTAGGAAAAGATATATAAAAGATTGCAATTTCCTATTCTACAAAATCAATTATGGACTGACTAAATCAATCGGTCCGTAATCAAATTACAACGAATATCCTCCCAATCTTCAGTCATATCTCCAACAATAACGATTCATCTTGACTTCATTTACAAATGCAATTGTAGAACGGTAAAACTCGCGGAATATTGGAAAATGAAAGGCGTTGGAGCACACGCAATTTCCGCAAGGAGTTATCGCAAGAAGACAACGACTTTTTTTTTTTTGGTAAAAGAAGACAACGACTTTTTCTTGCAGAAGAAAACAAAGGAAGACTCAAACGGGTGGACCGAAGAAGAAGCTCTCTCTCGTTACCGACGGCGATGAAAGACTTGTTGGTCGGGGCTGGAAAAAGAAGACAAGAAAAGGGACAAATTTTGGTACGTGAACATGGTGCCAAGAATTTATCGCAAGGAGACAACGACTTTTTCTTGCAGAAGAAAACAAAAGAAGACTAGGACAGGAGAAGAAGCACTCTCTCGTTAGTTACCCCCAGCGGTCAACAACTTGTTGGTCGGGTCTGGAAAAAGAAGACAAGAAAAAGGGCAAATTTTGGTCCGCGAACATGGGGCCATTGCCGGAAGTGAATGCGAGAGATACAGACTTGTCGGATCCTAATGCACGTCTGAACCTGGATTACATAAGAAAGAAAGACGAGATTGAGCAAATGTTCATTTTTCCTGCAATAATCTCAGTTTACCCGCTTGGGTATAAAATAGTGAGCAGTAATTATGTCGATCTTATTCGATCTTCATTTGATGATTAGTGAGGGAGTGACTGATTAAGACTCAGATCCTCGAATCTTAATTCGAGCAAATGTTTATTTTTTTGGTCCTTTTCCCAAATATATACGTAAGACAATAAAAAGGAAATAAAAAATAAATTTAATATATTAAAGAAGGGAAGGGAAATTAGTAAAGGTCCTATATGGGAGTCTTTTATATGGCAATGCTGGACATTGAGTTCTTTAATAAGCATAATAAAATTTTCACCACATCCCCTATAAAAAATTGCACAAGTATGAGTGATTTACACTTAATTTTTCCATTTATAACCCTTCCATTTATAACCCTCCCATTTATAACCCTCTTCCAAGTATTAGCACAAGTACAAAAAAGAAGCAAAATACAACGCATTAACTCTAGGAAAAAGGGCAGGTCTCATCGATACTACCCTACTCCTACACCCAAAACTTGCCTACACAAAGCCATGCTTCTATACTGTGAATCAACAATTTTACTAATGTTACCTAGCATCTGTCCCAAATACACACGCGTTGATACGTATGTATTTTTAACAAAAAGGTTGGTTTGGGTTTGGGATACCGGTGTAGGACTTTTTTATGAGACAAAAATTAGATTAGAATAAATGTGTTATGAATATCATGAGATAAAAATTAGTTTGGAGTAAACAAGTAATAACGATACCAATTCAAGATTTTTAATGGAATTAACCTTTCTAATAATGCAAATGCTCTACAGATAATAATTCTGACCCGATCCCATATCGCATACCACAACCAATGAAAGAGTTACGTAAATAACAAGGCTGTCCAGATGAACATGATTTCTCAGGACAACATTTTGGTGTTTGACCAACCAAAAAAAAGACCTTGACCCCAAAAAACTTGTCCGAACGGGTTACTCCCCAAGACGATATAAAGCACGCACCGAAAAGCTGATTCTTCGCTGCGCCAGGCACTCTCACTCTCCTGTTATGGCTGCTCCAATTTTCATTCTCCTCCATTGGCACTCTTGTTCATAGCAGCAACTTCCCAGGGACAGAAAACCATCAGCCTCACCGACACTCTCACGCCCACCTCCAAATCCTCATGGCTCTCCCCTTCCGGCGTCTTTGCGTTTGGATTCTACCCGAGAGGCAACAGTTATTACGTGGGAGTCTTCCTTCCGCGGACTTCAGATAAAACCGCGGTCTGGACTTATGGCCGAGATAACCCTCCGCTTCCGAGCGATTCCACTCTACGTTTCGATGGCAGTGGCAGACTCGTTCTTCAGTCAGCACAAGCACTGGATAAATATGTTGCCGCTCCTATTGATACCAATACGACCACTTCGGCTTCAATGCTTGATTCGGGAAACTTTGCTCTTTACAACTCTAACCAGAAGGTCATATGGCAGAGCTTCGACACACCCACAGATACCATTTTAGGCGGCCAAAGTCTACCGGCATCAAAAGAATTGCATTCAAGTGCTTCGGTCACTGATCCGTCCACGGGTCTCTTTCTTGCCATCATGCAGTTAGATGGAGTGCTTGCGTTATATCCCAAGGGCACTCCATTTACTGGCGAATACGGTTACTGGGATTCCCAGACACCTAACAATGGTTCGGATGTGACGCTACATCTTGAGGATGATGGGTTTCTCTACCTATTGAAACCCCAAGGTGTATACCTCAAGAAATTCACGAGCCAAGGACTTCCTAAAGAAGATATGATCTATCTTGCCAGGATTGACCCTGATGGGATTTTCCGGCTATACTCATACAACATAGCCAGGAATGACGATTGGTCCGTCAAATGGGTTGTCCCAACCGACAGATGCAGCCCCAAGGGCCTATGCGGGCTTAATGGGTTTTGTGTGAATGTCGGTCAGAAATATGAGTGCCAGTGTCTTCCAGGATTCGTATCTGTTGAGGACGGCAACGGGACTGCAGGGTGCGAGAGGAACTTCACTTTAGAAAGCTGCAAGAACCCCACGGTCAGCAACAACATGCAACCTGTTCCTAACACCTCATGGGAGGATGACACGTATTCTTCTCTTACGTCGCTGACCAAGGATGAATGTTTAGAAGCGTGTCGGCAGGATTGCAATTGCGAGGCTGTTGCATACAATGTCAGTCAATCCTGCAATAAGTGGACGCTTCCTATAAGATTCGGTCGGAGAGTCCCTGATGGGAACTCAAACTCTCAACTTTACGTCAAGGTAGGCGATATAAATGGCTTTGAGCAAAAGCATACTCGGAGAGACATTCTGATTGCAATTGCATCATCGATTGCTTTTGCAATGGTGATATTGATGTAAGAGTTTTTTTTTTTAAATAATTATTAAGTATATTAAATATTTAATGTGATATATATTAATTGATATTTGTTGCGACCTACCCTCGGGGGAGGGTTCAGGTTTAGGAGTATTGCCAAAAGGACGGGCCTAAGACCCATGATTAGGCATGGGCTCTCCCAAGCCCATATCCTACGTGACGTTGGGATATTCTTAAGAAATTTTGCACAAAGGAGTTGCCACTAGCCTATTGGGGTCGGTTAGAAACCAAGTGAGGCATGAGTGTACCTCACTTCCTACGTAACCAGAAAATCTAGGGTCGAGGACTTGATTACATTAATTGACCAATTAGTGCCTTTTCGGTACCTAATCTTGTTTTTTAAAAATGATTTTTGTTAGGCAATTTTGATTGATTTTACTTATCCACTTACATATAAAGTGATCATACGGGTGCACAATCATTAAACCAACAATCATAGCTAACATTGTCCTAATTGCCATAAGACTACACACATACCATTAAACATAATGAGATATGCAAACTAAACAAGCGATATAATCAACATACGAGCAAATAAATGCATAATTACACTTAAAATGGAAATACATAGAAATTTCCAACCAACCCAATGATTTTGGATATTTTGAAATTAAAAAAAAAAAAATTAATTTTTAATTTTTAAATTTTTAAATATTTTTTTTTTTTGGGGCCAAACCAGGTCGGGTCTAATCTAGCCTCGGCCCGGTTCGACCGGATTGAGCTTGGTCCGGCTCGACCGGATCGAGCTCGGCCTTGTTGGGCTAGGCCCACATGAATTTTTTAAAGAAAAGGATAATTCTCGGCCAAAAGCCCATTTTTAATTTTCTAGCCCATTTGAGGGTCAATTTTTTAACTTCCATTTCCAGCCCAACCTAAACAGCCAACAGAATAAAAACCAGCCCAAAACGAAGCCCATTTCTCTTTTCTTATTTTTTAATCTTTTTATGCTTTCTTTTCTCTTATTTAATTTTAATTTTAATTTTAATTTTAATTTTTCTTCGCCCCTTTTAAGATCGTCTTCTTTGATCCCTCTTCTCTTGCAGCCACGACACACCGAGGCTCCTACCGCTCCCTTGTCGGACCGACGTCAACTACTCCATAAGTATTGATCGCCCCAAGGAAAGTCGTCGGACCATTGCTGCCCACTAGTCATCCCTCTCGACCGGTGCCAGCCCCCGTCGGCTACCTATTCTGGCGACCACTAACCTATTTCTGACGGAACGAGTCACCGATTCAAATACATGCCAATATCTCGTGCAAACCATTCGAAAACACAACAAATATAGGCAAAGCAATAAGGATTTAGCAAGCACGGGGGCAAAATTGAGTGGGTTCTGCGTTAAAACGCAAGTTGCTCTTTGGATTTCTTTGAGGAATTTTGTCGAACACATGGTCTGCACTATCGAACTCGAAGGATTCCGGCTCGACCAAGCACTAAACACGCTTCAAGGGTCTTGGAACATAACGTAAGAGGAACATGGGAGCAAAGCGCAAAAGCGATGTGGGCCGGAGCTCATGCGAATAGGTCGATCGCGAGCTTTGGCTCGGCATTCACCAAAAACGAGACCACGGGGTTCAGGGGACCTACTTTGTCCGGGGAAGGGCTACGGTGGACAACGGCAAGCGGACAGGCCTCTGGCAATGGCTACCTACTACCTTGAGCTCCCTGCCTCTAGTTCAGTCTCTCCCCTTCGAATTCTCTCCCTGCCTTTCTCTCTCTCCAATTTTCACCTGTTCTGTTTGTTTTGCCTCTTGAGGTTCTGGTGGGGTTGGAGGCAGTTGGCACCTCCAACGGCGATCGACCGCAATGATCAATGGCCCAAGGGGGTCTTCTCCTCCTCTCCTTCCCTCCATGTTTCTCTCTATGCTTGGTGTGTTCTCTCTCGCTCGCTCTCGGCTTCGTGTTTTCTTTTTTTGGTGCCGATTCCCCACCCTCCCCCGATCTGGTCTTCTCCTCCCCTTTTGTTTATGCCCGTCCCCCTATCGAGCAACTTGCGCGCATGGCCTTTGTAGTTGCCAGCTTGTCGGTCGGACTGCACCTCGACCCGCGGATCACGCCGCTTGCTCCGCCACCCCGATCCCCTTACTCTCTGTTGCTGCTCCTCTTTTACGTCCTCTATAGGTCGTCGTGCGTAGGATAGCAGGAGGGAGATGACCGGCTTGTGGGTGGGCTGAGCTGAAGGGGAAAGGGGCTGGGCCGGGCCCAACGTGAGGAAAAAGAAAAGGAAAGGGGCGGGTCGGACTAAGGCCGATCCAAAGGACCCGACCCCTACAGTTTTTTTTTTTTTAATTTTTAATTTCAATTTTTTAATTTTAATTTTAATTAATAATTTTTTTGTAATTTTAATTTTTTTGACTAATAATTTTTTTAACTAATAATTTTTTTAACTAATTCCTGACCTTAAGTGCTATTAAGTCTTAAATAAAATGGTAAAATTTAGGTGTTAATAGCTGCCCCTCTTTAAATGGGAGCTCGAAGAGGTTCCCTTCAAAGATAAAAGACACCTAAATTTTGCCCCTAGATGATGATAATCGGGGCTGCGAACGAGAAAATGATATGAAGGGAAGGTCCCTCGACCAAGGTGGGAAAAATCTTATTGTATGATAATGAGTTTCGACTGGAAAATGGGTCTCACTATGTAAAAACGGGTCTTGACCGAGTATGATAGTCTCACCGTGTACAAACGGGTTTCGACTAGGAGGAAAGTCTCACCGTGTACGAATGGGTTTCGACCAAGTATGATAGTCTCACCATGTACGAACGAGTTTTGACTAGGAGGAAGGTCTCATCGTGTACGAACGGGTTTCGACTGGGTATGGTAGTCTCACCATGTACGAATGGGTTTCGATTGGGAGGAAGGTCTCATAGTGTACGAATAGGTTTCGACTGGGTATGATAATCTCACTGTGTACGAACGAGTTTCGACTGGGAGGAAGGTCTCACTGTGTACGAACGGTTTTGCCTAAGAGGAAGGTCTCACCATGTACGAACGGGTTTTACGAACGGGTTTCGACCGGGGATGATAGTCTCACCGTGTACGAACGGGTTTCGATTGGGAGAAAGGTCTCACCATGTATGAACGGGTTTCAATTAGGAGAAAGGTCTCATCGTGTACGAACGGGTTTCAACCGGATGAGGACAAGTGTGGTTTATGGATGAACCCACAAGTTAATGTGGTTTAGGAAAAGCCACCAACCTCATGGTTTAAGGATAAACCCACCAACCTTGGAAATGGCATGGTTTAAGGTTGACAATGAACCTTTGGGAATGACATGGTTTAAGGCTGACCATGAACCTTTGGAGATGGCATGATTTAAGGCTGACCATGAACCTTGAACCTTTGGAGATGGCATGATTTAAGGCTGACCATGAACCTTTGGAGATGGCATGGTTTAAGGTTGACCGTGAACCTTTGGTTTTTAGGGAGCACCTGCTAACCCTTGAAAATTGCATGGCTTCACTAAGGAATCCTGTCAAACTCAACTTGAGCAAATGTCATTAGGGACGTCATCAAGAGACGTATTGACAATATTCCAGTATTAATTGAACAAGCTAATCAAGCTAAGTCCGACTGCCTTTAAAAAAAAACATTCGATGTTAATGAGCATCATATGACACAAAATTGTCATATTGTTCGGGGATGTATCATTAATCATCAAATTCCCTGGGAGTCAAGTTCTTATTAGAACGGCTACGACTTGTGAAAATGGCTCATTAAGCATGCCAAACTAGAGCTTCTTACTTAGAAAGGATTTCTCACACACTCTCAATTAAATGGCTACTTGATCCCATCCATTCGCGTGGAAAGTAACTAATTGTTGATGGTATCTCACATAACCCATGTCAAAGGCTTTCAGAAACATTTGCAATGAGCACAATTTGATCGATTGAAAAGGTCTTTTGAAAGGATCGCAATATAGGTTTGGTCAAGGACTTACACAAAGGAATTATTGCTTTGAGACCAATAAAGGAACATTTGTCGTCATCTTCATCAGGTTTACAAGTCGAGAACTTTGAAGATAAGACAAGAAGAATTACCTCTACTCCTTCAAGCAATAGCTTCTTTGTGGTATTCTCATTTTCACTCAAACCATCCCAATCAGAATAGACTTCGGAAGAGGGTTGTAATGTTGGCTCAGGAGAAGCTTAGAAGGCTTAAAATTTTCAAGAGGGTTTTTAAGTGTCGGTGATCATCATGGCATCATGACGAAGTCACTCGACCTTTTAAAAGCATTTGGCTTTTGAAACACAGCACATCTTGAAAGTCCCTTGACTAACCATTTATACATGGAAGCTTTGCTCCTTCCTCTAATTCCTTTGTTCTTGCAATGATTTTTTTTTTTTTTTACGCAAGTACTTAGACTTTGATAATTTTTCTTTCACCTAAGATGCGACCTTTTGGCTCTTTTTCTTGATGGGCATTAGCCTTACTTTTACCAGGCACACTACTTTTTCATGCCCCTAGTTTGTCGACACTTTTGTTCTTTGAACTTTTGGAGCTCTTGTGACTTTCGAGATGCTTTTCATGTTTGCTTGTAAATGCCAATTGTATGTGGTCAATCCTTATACCTTGCCCCAGTGAAGGGAGATAATTACTGCTCGGGGTTTAGAAATGAATAATTAGGCCCAAATTGGTTAAAACAATGGGTATTATTGTTTGGGTAGAGAAGGAAATGCTCTTTTTCACCTTGGGATGAGTCAAGCTCTAATGAGAATTCCTTTGAAGCTATCGCCAGAAGATTGATGCAAGTGAAAGTAATAAAATGTTTCTCAATCCTTCGCTTTATGACATAACTATAACCTCCCATGCTATAGGGTCATTATTGACAGGGGTATGTTGAAGGATCATCTTTATCTGGCCCAAAGGGCTAGCAAGAGATTAGCATGGTGCTTGGGATTGATGAAGGAAGTGCCTTTATCATTTCAATCTTTTCGCTCAATGCGAATGAATCTTTCATCCTAAGAGGAGGTTGTTTTTCACTCAGCTCTCAAAAGTGTTTGAAGGATGTGTTTGGAAATGACTTACCTTTCTTTGTCCTAAGCACTTCTTGTTTGGCATGATTAACATTCCCTTTCACTCGAATAAAAATATTTTTACGAACCCCTTTTTCTTGAGGGTCGCCGACATGACGCACACGTAGTGACACCGGAAATAGGTCATGCGAATGATGCCATGCATTTTTTTTTTTTGAAGTATTTTTTGAAAAGTGTTTCAATAACTCATCCTCATATCCTTAGATCTCCTCGTTCTTGCAAAACAATCAAACTTGGGAGCATGTGGAGGCCCAGGCCTCATCGACCATCATAGGACTAGTTTGAGGTGCTTCCACATGTCCATAATAAGAGATGCGTCTATTTTATTAAATGGGGAAAGATAAGACCGTATTTTAACACACACCACCCTCGACCAACGGCTCAAGATCGGGGCTGACTATAGTTTACGCTACGAATGACATAGACAAGAAAGAAATAACAACAGAATCCCATGCAGGGGATTGGACATAAGACAGAGGACTAAGCTGAATGAGAACCGCTTTTCTCTGGGGGGACAGCTATGACTTCGGAGGACTCGGCTTCCTCGCAAGTTAGGATGGTGCATATGACGTCCTCCTCAAAAATTGAGTTTGCTTCATCAACATGATTTGGTAAAGGATTCTACTGCACATTGGGCGTAGCTTCTTTGAAGGTCAACTTTCCTTTATCCAAAAGGTGTTGAACTTCCCATTTCAATGCGAGGCAATCATCGACGTCATACCCCCTTCCCTCATGTGGTATTCACACGCCTTGGTCACATCGAACCCCGGGAATCTTGGGTGATTGTCTCTAGGCACTTCCCTGGCTACCAATTTCTTTTCAAAGAGGATAGGTAACAACTTCGATAGAGGTTGGGGTAGAGGTGTAAATTCCCTTCGGGGGAACTTCTTGCTTCCGTCAAATCCCCGTGACGTGTTTCCTTGCATGTCTTTAAGCTTTTGTGAAGGCATCGACACTAATTTAGGTGCAAATGGCTCCTGGATAAGCACCACTTCGATTGCCGTCTCCCTATCCTTCCTTGTTGAGAACTTTTTGCTATTCCCTGAAGATATTCTTCCATTATCCATTGTCCATTCGACTCCTTCACCTACCTCAACCAGTTGTGAAAACGTTTGGCAACCCGAGAACACTAACCCTTGGAAGTATTCAGGGGGCAATGTCTTGAGGAATAGTTGCTTCATCTCTCTCTCATTCAAGGCCGGCTTCACTTGTGAGGCCATAGTCCTCCACCTTTGCGCGAAGTCCTTAAATAATTCATTCATCTTCTTCTCAATGCGGCTCAACTCTTCCCTCGTGGGGGTGAGCTCGGTATTAAATCGGTATTGCTGCAAGAACTCATTAGCTAAATCTTCCCAACTGGTGAATTCTTCAATTTCTAGTGCGATGAACCACGTTAAGTGAATGCCTTCCAAGCTATTCTAGAATGTGTGTATGAGGAATAGCACATTGTTAGCGTAGCAGGCCATTTTTCTCATGTAGTACCTAAGGTGTGTTTTGGGGCATCCTGTTCCGTCATACTTTCTTGTGAACTCCAGCTCTTGGAAATTCTCAAGGAAGTTCATTTTAGTGTATGGAGATAGCCTATCAACTCCTTTCAGCTCGTAACCTTGCAAGGCACACAGTCGCTCCTCCATCTTTGCCAAACGTTTTTCACTCTCTTCGCATAAGTAGGGTGTTGATATTTCCTTCAGAGGAGGATCCAAATTGACGATGATTGGCATGACAGAAGGAGCCTCTCCAGCAATTTCTTTCTCGGGGAGATCAGTAATGTGCATGCCTTCTATCGACGGGGGAGCGTGTCCTGATGATGTAAGAGTGGATGTTCTAGTGATAGCTACAGCGGGGACTCCTTAAGCTTCTGGCTTATTTCAAGTATCATTATGGTGAGCTGGGCTAGCTGGTCCTCCATCTTGGCCATGTGCACGTTGGTGTCCTCGTTTTCCATCCTGACTTTTGCGCATGTGCGAATCGAGGATCTCCGCTTGGCCGTGTCGACAATCGACAAAAGACAATTGATTGGTTAGTACCTGGACAAAGATAGACAAACATATATAAGCACAAGTAATAATTAGTCGGTCGGTCCATGATGAAGATCTAATCGCCCCAACTCATTCATTTCATTGAAAGCAAGGTTGCTACATAATGCAGGAAAAGATGCGAGGGAGAACCCTTAAACAACGAAGTTATTCTGAAGACGGAAGGGCACTCCCGATATTGCAACATGAGACAAACTCTTTAACATTGTGACATATGTGGGTATGGTCCCGCTACATAACGCACTAAACTCAATCTAACTAATGAGGGCAGCTTTCGCTTGTGGCAGCCCCAATAACTTGTGTCAACTTCGAGGCATGCTCCTTGGCTTCTTCGAGCTTCCTTTTGAGGTGCTTGATCTTGGCTCGGTGGGTGGTCTTTAATGGCACGTCAGGAATTTTCGAGCGTAGACTCTTTGGGATCTTGTGCCTAAGGATGTACTCTATCGAGGCACAGTAGGTCTTCTCTTGCCCTTAGGAGCTTAGTGCAAGGGAGACCGAGCAAGTGGGAATAAGTTCTTCCAACTCCTCTTCAGGCCATATCAGTTTCCAGGGGTGGCACATTTCCCACATCGACTTGACTAACGCAACGGAGTCTTCATGATCTTGGCATCCGTCAGGGAAGTCTATCCTAAGCGGGTCTTCTTGAATCGTTAGCGAAAGTTGTTGAACCTCTTGGAACTAGCAAGCGACTTGGGTCGGGTAATACTCAGTGACTCCAGTAACTCCCAACAAAGGAATAGGTCCAGTAAGCCCACACACGAACCGCGCTTCTCGAACTCGGAGCCATTTGGCATGTCATTGGAAATTTTGAGGTCCAGGGTTGGTGATGAAAACTAACCACTCAGAATAATGATAATTGGGAGCAAACGTTTTCCTATCTTTAAACTTCAGGATAGGGTGGCTAGAGTCAGAGATGTCCTTTATGGTCATCAAGCTACCAAACCCCTTAACGTGAGAGAAGAACCAAATTTATAAGAGTTCAGGAGGAGTATGGAAAGTTTTGTTATTGTTTTCTTTGAAGCGGGTAATTTCTTTGAAGTGGGTAAGGGAAAGAAAGGTTTCAGTCAAGATGGAATTAACAAAACCCCTTCCTATACATACCTCATGAACTACCGATGCCACGGAAGGGTTAATAGCATTCTTACAATGTGGGAATAACATGAACCTGAAGAAAGCTAATAGGAAGATCCTATTCTTTTGAAAAGATGGGGCATTTTGAAAAAGCTCATTTAAGAATGAAAACGGGCAGGTCTTGCGATTGGCTTTCAAAACTTTCCTCATGTCTTCTTCCTTAACTCTAAGGAAATCAGATAAGGTCGATGCATGCTCAGTCCCGACAGGTGGGCTTACTAACTCCGACACCAAGGGCTTTCCAATGGCAATACTATATTCTTCTAGGGTTGGAGTGAGTTCGTGATCACTGAGTATGAACGTGCAAGTTTCGGGGCACCAAACATGCGCTAATGCTTGCACGACACTAGAATGAGTTTCTATCTCCAATAGGGGAAGTAAACGTCCAACGTATGATCGCACCCAATCATGGCCAGTTGGATCCAATCTATCCCACCATGCGCGAAGCTCGACTTTTGGGACGGGAATGATGCGAAGGTCGAGTACCCCCATTGTATGATCAACCTAATTTGTTGTGGACCGACCAAAATGAGAGCGAATAAGTAAATTGCAAAGAAGAGAATTCCAAAAAAAACTTACCCTACTCATTGAGCAGTGATGTCAAGGCCAAAGATATGCGCATGGACAGTGGTTCGATTTCTACTCTAGATGGCCCAAAATGGAGCCATGGGATCACAGGACTAAACCAACAAGCTCACGGCTAGGTCATGTTACCCATGACTCCGGCTTCGTTAAAGAACCGACCCGTGTCACATGCTTGCAGACCAGGGTAGGGACCTCTGACATCAAGAAAGGAATTTCGGGGTTGAGATGGACGACTCGTATTACATGCTTGTAGTCGGAGTGGTATCCACCTCAACACCATCCTAAGGGATCCTATGCGACCCAGGTCCATGTGGCAGGTAGTGTGTGCTACAGTGTAGTGCAATGCAAGGGACACATGCATGACGATTTAAAAACAATCAGCACTTCAAACATAAACAAACCATTCATTCTTACATCCCTTACAAAACAAAGGTTAGAAATCACCACCCCTTCTAACTCCCATAAACATTTAACATTCGATATGTTATGGATGCATGTGATATCCTCGTTGCCAAACAAAAATATTTTTGAAAAAGATAAATTTAGGCCTAAGTCCTCTAAGTTTTTAAACCAAGTCTCCAGTGGAATCGCCAAGCTGTCGCGACCTACCCTTGGGGGGAGGGAATAGGTTTAGGGGTATTGCCTAAAGGACGAGCCTAAGACCCATGATTAGGTACAAGCTTTCCCAAGCCCATACCTTGCATGACGTTGGGATATTCTTAAGAAATTTGCACAAAAGGAGTCACTACTAGCCTATTGGAGTCGGCTAGAAACCAAGTGAGGCATGAGAGTGTATCTCACTTCCTATGCGACTAGAGAATTTAGGGTCGGGGACTTGATTACACTAATTGACCAATTAGTGCCATTTCGGTACCTAATCTTGTTTTTAAAAAAATGATTTTTTTTTTCAGGCAATTTGGATTGATTTTACTTATCCACTTATAAAGTGATTATACGGGTGCGCAATTATTAAATCAACAATCATAGCTAACAATGTCCTAATTGCCATAAGACTACACACATACCATTAAACATAATGAGATATGCAAACTAAACAAGCGATATAATCAACATACGAGCAAATAAATGCATAATTACACTTAAAATGGAAATACATAGCAATTTCCAACCAAATCAATAATTTTGGATTTTCTGAAATTTAAAAAAAAAAATTAATTTTAATTTTCAATTTTTTTTTTTTTTGGGGGGCCGAATCAGGTTGGGTCCGGTCTAGCCCGGCTCGGTTAGACCAAGTCGAGCTTGGTTTGGCTCGACCGGATCGAGCTCGACCCTGTTGGGCTAGGCCCACACGAAATTTTTTTTTTTTTAAGAAAAAGATAATTCTCGGCCTAAAGCCCATTTTCAATTTTCTAGCCCATTTGAGGGTCAATTTTTTAACTTATAGTTCTAGCCCAACCTAAACAGCCCACGAAATAAAAATCAGCCCAAAACGAAGCCCATTTCTCTTTTCTTATTTTTTAATCTTTTTATGCTTTTTTTTTTCTTTTGCCCCTTTTCAGATCGTCTTCTTTGATCCCTCTTCTCTTGCAGCCGCGACATGCCGAGGCTCCTGCCGCTCCCTCGCCGGATCGACGTCGACTACTCCGCAAGTATCGACTACCCCAAGGAAAGTCGCCGGACCACTGCCGCCCACCGGTCATCCCTCTCGACCAGCGCCAGCCCCCGTCGGCTACCTATTTCGGCGACCACTAACCTATTTTCAATGGAACGAGTTGTCGATTCAAATACATGCCAATATCTCGCACAAACCGTTTGAAAACACAACAAATACAGGCAAAGCAACAAGGATTCGGCAAGCACGGGGGCAAAAATGAGTGGGTTCGGCTTTAAAACGCAAGCTGCTCTTCGGTTTTCTTTGAGGAATTTTGTCGAACAAATGGTTTGCACTACCGAACTCGAAGGATTCTGGCTCGACCGAGAACTGAACACGCTTCAAGGGTCTTGGAACATAACGTAAGAGGAACACAGGAGCAAAGCACAAAGGTGACGTGGGCCGGAGCTCACGCAAACAGGTCGATCGCGAGCTCCGGCCCGACGTTTGCCAAAAACGGGACCACGGGGTTTAGGGGACCTACCTTGTCCGGGGAAGGGCTACGGTGAACAACGGCGAGCGAACGGGCCTTTGGCGATGGCTAGCTGCTACCTCGAGTTCCCCGCCTTTGGTTCGGTCTCTCCCCTTCGAATTCTCTACCCGCCTCTCTCTCTCTCTCTCTCTCTCTCTCTCTCTCACTCTCTCTCCGATTTTCACCTGTTCGTTTGTTTTGCCTCGCCGAGGTTTCGGTGGAGTTGGAGGCGCCGGCACCTCCGGCGGCGATCGACCGCAGTGATTGACGGCTGAAGGGGGTCTTCTCCTCCTCTCCATCCCTCCGTGTTTCTCTTTGTGCTTGGTGTGTTCTCTCTCGCTCGCTCTTGGCTTCGTGTTTCTTTTTTGGTGTCAATTCCCCCGGATCTAGTCTTCTCTTCCTCTTTTGTTTTTGCCCGTCCCGTTTCGAGCAACTCGTGCGCATTGCCTCTGTAGTTGCCAGCTCGCCGGCCGGACTACGCCCTGACTCACGGATCACGCCGCTCACCTGCCACCCCCCGATCCCCCCGCTCTCTGTTGTTGCTCCTCTTTTCTGTCCTTTGCAAGTTATCGTGCAAAGGATAGCGGAGGGAGATGACTCGGCTTGTGCGCGAGCCGGGCTGAAGGGGAAAAGGGACTCGGGCCGAGCCTAGCGCGAGGGAAAAAGAAAAGGAAAGGGGCGGGTCGTACCAAGGCCGGATCCGGCCCAACCCGACCCCTATAGTTTTTTTTTAAATTTTAATTAATAATTTTTTTTTGTAATTTTAATTTTTTGACTAATAATTTTTTTTACTAATTCTTAACCTTAAGTGCTATTAAGTCTTAAATAAAATGGCAAAATTTAGGTGTTAACAATATTATATTTTACCTTTTTTTGAGATTGGTCTAATAAGATGAGATGGAGATTTCTTAATTAATCTAATATGAGGCTGGCTAGTACGAGCCGAGTTGAGCTTGGCTCGTTATGAGATGGTCTAATTGAAAACTCTATAAATAGTGTTCAAGTCTCTCTTCTAATCTTAACATACACAATTATTCTCACATAAAAAGTGTTTACTAAATGATAAGGCCGAGTGGCAATTTCATTGAGTTAGTGATACAAAGGGCAATAAAGGAGAATCTCTTGAATTTGGATCATCGATGTTCTGATCAAGAACGACAAATTTCAAAATAGGTGTGCAAATATTTTTACTTGATTATTTATGTGTTCTTAATAATAGTTATGGAAATCATGAAATGCATTTCTATGGCTTACATGTGGTATCATAGTAGCCACATCTTAGAAGTCAAATGTACTGTTTTTGCTCGTTTTCATTTTTTTTTTGTTTTGTGCAGCAAAAATCGATTATAATCATACAATTGGCAAGAGCTCATTGAGATGAGCATTTTGAGTGGTGGCTTAGAGGACATTGCACGCACCGCCATGTGCAGCCATGCTCTATTGGGCTTTGACGTGCGTCACCACATGCTCCCATGCACAGGGGGACACCAATGCCTGCCTTGCACGTGCTAAGGTTGATGCCTTTGTAACGTCAACGATCGGATGATTGACCCAAGATCCGACACGTTGACCTGCTTGACCCGATTCTCCATTGATTAGACTAGTCGGATTGGCGATTCAGATTGGTTCAAGCAAGCCTGAGTGTGTGCTACACACGCTGCGCACTTCGACTGCATGTATAGGCGCATCTGAGCTCTGATTGGAGCATTCTTGGTTCCTGCGTGCTCGTATAAAGATTGTCTATACTACGGTATGTTTATGTTACACGTTTGATGATTTTATGGATGTGAAAATATGTACAGAACCCTAAATATGTGTATTTTTAGGGTATTTTCCCATATTTTCCTATATTTTTCTATGATTTTGGAAATACAAGTGTTAGCTCACATGGATATCATCACATGAAGAATGTGCAGAGTGTGATTCATTATAACATGTACAAGATTCAACATGTGTCAATGAATGAAACAATGTAATTAGCATGATATGTGATTTTAGTGGCAAATTGCCCTTGTCATCAAATCTAAAATCACATGTATATGGTGAATGTGAGACATAAAGCTTATATCTCCGGTATGAGAGAGTTTTGATAATTCAATTGGGTTTTCACCGCCAAAGTGGTACATTTGATTGAGCTTGAGAAATATCGGGAAAACAGATTCTAGTGGTTCATACACCCAAATGTGATGAATTTACGAAGGTTGGAATATATTTTCATGATCGCTGTGATATGGAGAGTATTTATGTATTTTGCCTAAAGATGATTATATGATGATGTATGTAACTCTCTAAATATGTATTCATACAATTCCAAGCTACACAATACTCACACGGTGCTAATTATACACATTGCTAGTTTTTTAGTCACTTTCTTAGTAAACGGTAACTCCACAACTATTGAAATTCTTACTGGTTCGAACTTTAAAAAATAGAAAGAGGATTTTCTGTTTTTGCGATGGAGTTGGCAGATATATATATATATATATATATATATATATATATATATATATATATATATTTCTCTTACTGAGGATAGGTCGGTAGATTACACTACCAACAATACAAAACCCCAGAAAGCACAATTTGTTGCTTGGCAAAAGAGTAATTAGATTTGCTTGTTATCTATGAAGCGATCTATTTAGGAACACTCAGAGTTCTTCGCTAGCAAACTATACTGCTAAACAAATGATGGAAATCTTGGTGACTTGAAACTGTGTTTAGTCTAATGCGGAGGTTGGGGTACATTTGTGAGGACTCTTCAACATAAGGTATGATGATGTTGACGGGGTTATAGGTTGCATCCTAAGGTGGTAAACCTAAAATCCAAAAACTTTACTCGTAAATGAACTCATGAAACTACAAGTCATTTTGACATTCTGGGTCCTAAGAAAAAGCATCCTTTGAAGGATGGTGACTATTGCTTCTTTTGCAAGAAGAAAGGTCACATAAAGATATGTTGCAGCAACTATATAAAACTTGGTTATCTAATCGTGAGCCTACAGGTAATGATTATTTGGCATTGTTTATGAATCCAATCTCTATCAAAAGCCTTATCCAATTCATGGTGGCTAGATAGCGATGCAACAAATCATGTTGTTTACCATACAAGGATTCATGAATCGAAGGAAGCTAAATCAAGGTGAATCATAGCTCATCGTGGGAAATAACGATATATCCGACATTGAGTTTGGGGGAGAAATCATTGTAATTCTAAATTTTGGTTTTGATATGATTTTATGAAACACATTTTATGTACCTTCCTTAAGACAGAATTTGGTTTCCATATCATGTTTAGGCATGTGTGGTTACTCTTTTGAATTAAAGAACATGAAATAAAGAACAATATTATTTTTTTTTGTTCTTTAATTCAAATAAGGTTGGGTGCTGTAATATGTCAAATAGATTGTACAAGTTATGTTTAACTCCCAATGATATATACGTCGCTTATACGATTGAAAAGTTGTTTCCAAAAGACTTTTGCCTATGGAACAATCTCATACATTGTGCCATAAATGTCTTGGTTACATAATCTAGAGAAAGAGCAGACATGCTGATAAAGTCGACATCCTGCTTACTCTTAAAAGTGATCTAGAGAATTGCGTAGACCATTGTAGAGGTATGATGACTAAGATAAATAAGAAAACTACAGTATGAAGTTCTGACCTTTTAACAAACCATCAAAACCAAAATGCGATACTTCTTACTTTAATATAATATAGTCATAGCAGAAATACTCCAGAAAATAACAAAGCAAACACTGCCGGTTCAATCCATTGATCAATCTTATCAAATCGCATGTCAAAGGTCCATTCCATTGACAAAACTCATGCTCAAGTATTTAATCATGGTCATGCATAATGCCCGTGATAAGGCACCAAGATTTTCTCCCCTTGGTTGGGTCTCCATCTACTATTAGCCGATAACTTAGCTAACAAGGATATCTTAGACTAGTATGAGTATACCCACAAACTCCTTGGTGGGTTCACAAAGACACTAAGCATAATTCATCAATGTCAAACTCCAAAGTATTACACAACCAAAATCAAAACCATCTCACAAATTAGGTTTAAATATCAAATCACAAATCTTCACCATTCAATATAATATCAAAGCGTCTTTCAAAAACTATGAACTTTTTGTGATTCTTTTATAAAAGGTTTCATAAACTATTCACAAACAATCATTCGAATTGAAGTCAAAAGATGACTTCCCAAGTCAAACAGACAAAAAGATAGTAAAGGCTCAATCCTGTTCAATTGCTTAACTCATAATATATATAATCCATATTGTTTTTCAAAATGGAAGTTTACAAATGCAAAAAAGAAATAGTATTACTCACATTGGAAAGCCGAAAACCAACCTACAAAGTGGTTACTCGAACTAACACACTTGAATTCCTAACAATTAATTGAAAAATGATATCAAGAGACTGAGTAAAATGATATTCTAATGAATGACTCGACTACACTATGCCTACTCGTCAAAAAAAAAAAAAAAAAAAAAAAAAAATCCATGCGCCAACGAAAGGCATGCCCATGGCAAAAACCTATTGTTATCCGTAATGCGCGGCTCGTGCGTTAAACTTGTTTGCACCATAACTTCCTAAATAGAATTCCATTACAAGCAAGCATTAGAGCTAAGGCTGTCAAATGGGTGGGTCGGGTCGAAAATGATTCGGCCCATATTCATTTAACCCGTTTTGACCCATTTTCATGCAATGTAAAATTGATGATCTATACTTGATCCCACCCACACCTGAATCATATCTGCCTCAACTTATTTTATCGAGACACATTAATATTTAACTCAATCCAAGAAAACCAACGCCATATTTCTCACCATCATGTGGGATATGACAAGGAGATCCCCTATCACATATTTATTCATTCTTATGGCCAATGTCCTATCTTGAATGATGCATAGAGTGCTGAAAGAAGGAGATATAAAGGGGATTACTCTCAATAGGTACTGTCCAACCCTAACACACCTATTATTTGCTGACGATGCTATGTTTTTTTCTGGAAGGGACGGTCAAAGAATGCTAACAAGTAGCCTCAATCTTAAATCAATACTACCATGCCACAAGCCAGGCAATTAGCCTCAACAAATCAGGTGTGTACCTTAGTAAGGGCTGCCCTATGAATATTTAGCGAGATATGGCACGTGAATTAAGAGTTCCGATGAACCGCAAGACGAGGAAATACCTCGGTATACCATATGATTGGGGAAGCTCTAAGAAAGAAATGTTTGCATGGATATTGGTGAGAGTGAATATGAAGCTAGAAGGCAGGAAGGAAAAGATTCTTACAAAAGTTGGTAAATAAATTTTAATCAAGAGTGTGGTGCAAACAATCCCGCAACATGCAATGTTAGTCTTTAAAGTTCCCGTTACGACCTACCCCTTGGAGGGAGGGAACGAATTTAGGGTATTGCCTAAAGGAGATGTAAGACCCATCATTGGGCTTGAGCTCTCCCAAGCTCATATCTCGCGCGACGTTGAGATATTTTTAAGAATTTTTGCAAAAAGGAGTCGCCACTAACCTATTGAGGTGGGCTAGAAACCAAGTGAGGTATGAGAGTATACTTCACTTCCTACGCAACTAGAGAATCTAGGTCGGGGACTTGATTACACTAATTAACTAATTAGTGCCATTTCGGTACCTAATTTTATTCATTTTAAAAGAAAATATTTTTGTCATGTAGTTTAGATTGATTTTATACCTATCCACTAACATGTGAGGTGATTATGCAGGTATGCAATCATTAAAGTAATAATTTGCTGCCAAAATCCTAAATGCGGTAAACTTTTGTACGTGCAATAAAACATAATAAAACATGCAAATTAAGCACACGATATAATCAATATACGAGCAAATAAAGGCTTGATTATACTAAAAAGGCAAGACATGTCAATTCATAACCAAACCCTACATTTTTTAGATTTTCGAAACTTTTTAATTTTTTAATTATAATTTTTTAAAATTATAATTTTATTATATTTATTTTTTTTTTTTTGAAAAAAATGGGTGAATCAGTCCGGTCGACCTAACCTAGGTCTGACCCGGTCGGCACGAATTGAGTCCGGTTGGAGACGAGACTTGGGTTCAATCTGGTTGGGGGGGGGGGCGATTGACCCACCTAAAAAGGGCCCAAGCCCGACCAGAGCAAATGCCTATCCCTGCTTGGTTGATAAAATAGCGATGTTCCAAGACACATCGCCGACCTTTTCGATTTTAAATACGCATATGGAAGCATGTAAATAATTCTCAGAAAATGAAATAATAGGACAGGATAGTAGGGTCACAAAATTTTTCAAACTAAAATAAACCTTTTATAACAAACAAGTTTATTTACAACATCAGGTCGTTTACAAAATTATCGGCTTAACCAAAAAGAAACTATCCTATGACTAACTAGCCAGACAAGTTTGTCGATTCTGTTTCTTCCACTTTTCCAAACTTCGAGACTTCTAGCTCTCCACGACCGTCACCTAGGGACCTGAAAATGTGATCCCACAATGGGGTGAGACTACGTCTCAACGAGTTCTACTCCCTAAGACCATATTAGAAAGAAAATATGTCCTAGGGGCTGCCTAAGCACAATCAAGCATCAGAGGATTTACCTTGGTCCTAATTTCTTCCTGCAAGTCAGTGCAAATAATACATATTGAGAATTATATCACTCAATCAATCAGATCGACTCATCGATCAATCGACCTAGTCGATTACATGTCATCACGACCATCTCTAGGTCAGCCCATTCCATACTAATCTATGAGTCCGACCAAAATCCAGGACTTCTCATACAAAGTGAAATATATATAGTACTATACTATCTCCATATGACATATAGAGCCATTGAGCAGGTTTGCATAACGTTCTATCTCCAAGACGACATATAAAGTCATCAAGCCGTTATAACACACCGTTGAGTCATACTGTTCTATCTCCAAGATGACATATAAGGTTATCAAGCTGGTATACAAACAATTCCTTCTCAAGATGACCAGAGAGTTATTGAGCTATAATATTATAACGACCATTCTCTAGATGACATACGAATCATCGAGCCATTATAGTATTTTGTTCCAAAGATAAAAACAATTTTACCCTTTTTATCATACTTGATAAAAATACACGTGTGTGGGTACGTGGCCGGCCTTAGCCAAAATACAAGGTTTTCAATTTTGAACCTCCCACTATTTTCAGCAGTCCCAAAATAGATTTTGGCCACCGCAGACTGATGCCAAGTAATTTTTCAATTAATTATTGAAAATAATAAATTCAGAATGTATCCAAAAATCACAATTCACACCAATTCGCATACATTCAAGTTCAAATAAATAAACATATCACATCACAGCAATCAACATAAAATTCCGGTCGTTGGCTATCCCAACCTAATTTTCGAAAATTAATTAATTAATTAAATGACTACGGAAAATATTAAATAAATACCAATAAATCCAACTTAGGCCTGTAATGCCTAGTTGGACACCGAAATGGACCTGGAAAAATTCCAAGGTTCGTTAAATAAATAATAGAACATGTCTACTTGCTAAATACATTAATTAACCACCTAACATGCATCGGCAGATAATTAAATTAACTAATCTAATCTAATCTATCCGCCTAAACCATGCTTAATTAATCTAATTAACTCATAAGCACAATTAACCTACCAAGCGAGGATTAGTGAGTAAACTCACTTGATTAATGTGAAGACCGCTTCACCGCGATGACGACGCGACGGCAGCCGAACTTGGGCTCGCGACAACATACACGGGCTTGGACCAAGCCTAAACTTGGCCCAACAAATCTTAGCCCAATTTGAGATTTGTTTTTGATTTGGGTTGGGCTTCAAATGGGTTGCTGCACTTGCATTTGTGGGCTGATCTTGGCTGAAATGTGGGCTGGCTTCAAGCAGGCCAAATTGTTAAAATCCTGGGTCGAGTTGCTGGCTTTGCTAGGCCAAATTCGCTGGGCTTCACTGGACTTTTATGGGCTGATATTGCTGGGCTACTTCAAGAAAAACGTGGGCCGGTCTTTGGTGGATGGGCTGCGGTAGAAATGGAAGACTGTGGAGAGGAAACGGACGAAAGCAATTGTTGGCGTTGGCTGCTGGACTCGAGGACTTCAACTGGCCAAAGACACAGATAAGAGGAGAAACGTGGTCGTCATTGCTGCCGAAACCCACATGGTTGTTGGAATTTGCTCGATGGAGACACGAGCTGGTGGGGATTCAGTGGAGTGGCAACTGGCGTGAGGCACTCGGACGAAGCAGGGGTTGCTCCGTTGGGGCATTGACAGTGTGTAGACGTAGCCACTAATTGCTGTTGGGGAAAATGTGGCAAGGAGTCAACAAGAAGGAATTCGGATGGGTGTGTGTGTTGACTGGTAGGGGACAGAACTTGGTGGAGGTGTGGGCTTCAATCAAGGGAAAGAAAGACGCACGGCAAAGGAAGTAGTCTACGGCGATCGAGAGATGAGTAGAAATGAAAAACTATCGGCCGAAGGAACAATGAAAGAAAAGCAAGAGTCGCTGGCTTTGTGGAGGCGTATGCTCGAAGAGGATGGAAGAGGCAACACGCGTGATGAAGAAGCTGAATTAAAGGGGAGGAAAAGTCCAAGACAATCTCCTAATTTAATCAATGCTTGGTCTCCCTTAGTCCACGTGATTATCCTTCTCATCCCCCCAATACTTTCTAGGATAAATTGAAGCCAAAATAGCACAAATAGATGCCAAAATCACAGCCCCAAAATCATGCTCCGAATTTCCATTCTTGGTCCTCAATTCCTCAAATTGAAGTCCAATTTTGATGAAGAAAAATCCCGACTAATTTTCTGTAAGTCTCCAACACTCAAAGGCTCGACTTAGAAGTCCAAATTTCCTTTAATTTGGTCCATCTGAATTTTCATTAATTTTTCGCAACATCCGAAACGATTTTCCGTAAAAATCCCGGAATCTTTGAAAATTTCTTAGAGGATGAGTCGACATTCCTAAAATAGCTCATGACACCATAGAACTTTCAATTTTTGAAATCGGATTCAAATTCGCGGTTAATTTCAATCCAGCGCACTTTTAGCGTGACCTAATCTATCGGGTAACTTTTAGGAATTTTTGGTGCGATTGATCCGTGATCGATTTATCTCGACTCACAAAGTACATCTTTGACTCATTGGCGACCCTCTGTTGTCGTAAAAATCTCGAGATTTCAATTATGGGCACAGGATACCAAAACAATAGAAAAATCTGTATAGTGCCAATCAACGAGTATTTTGCAATCAGGTGGAATCATTCACACCTTGATCACATATGTCAATCAAGTCGACCTATTTTCAGTCTCTGATTGATTTCTGACAGTGTCGTAATGACCCTTGCAGATCAACACGGTCAAGTAGTCGATTCTTAATCGAATTCTCAAGTCCATTGCATTTAGATTCCTTAATTGTTTCCACAGATAGTCTAGTTATCTCATGAGTGATTAGCTCAGAGAATAGCACTATCTGCGCGTCGACGAAAGGCCCGATTTATTTAATCGAAAATAAAATTTGAAAATTTAGGCTGTCACATTTAGGGTTGGGCCAAACCCCTTTTTGCAAAAGAGAAAATGGCCACCCCCTCAGGCCCACATCTCAGGCGTGGACTGCTCGAAGCATAGGCCAGCTAGGATCATCAGCCTATGGGGTGAGAGGGGTTGATTAGGCCAAATCATGGATCTAGCCTGGTCCAGCCCTTCCTCCTCTGGTCTGCGACTTCCTAGTCATGACCAGAGGAGATGACGCCGTGCCTAGATGGTTCTCTGGCCCCTTGGGCATGGCGGCGTCGCCTCAGATGGGGCCGAGGACAATGCTCGTCCTCCTACCAGACTGCGGCATCCCCACCGGCGGCCAAACGATCTCTCTAAGTATGGGGCCAAGGACTAATTTTTAGCTTAGCATTATAGGGAGCAAGTGGTGCGCACTAAAAGGGCTGGGGATTTTCGACTTAGTTGAGGCTCGAGCGCGGACCCTAAGGACAAAAGGACCACACCAAGACATTAAGTAGGGCAATGGGGATGGGCAAGGTGTCGGAGCTTGCCTCTGGTTAGGATGAGCTTTGGCCGGCTCACTTCTGAAGACGCACACCAAGTGCTCCATGAAAGCCTACTTGAGTTCTAGTAGGAATGGCAACGGTTGGTGTTGGTTGGCGACTCTCCAGCGGTGGCAAGGCGTTTCGGGCTTCTCTTCTCCGTCTTGCTCCGGTTTCTCCCTCTCCTCCCTCTACGATTGCTTCTCCTCTCTCTTTTGTTCTGCCCCTCCTTTTTTCTTCCTCTATTGTCCCTTTTCTTTCACTTGGTTCACGTGCGTGGCTTCATTGCGGATTACGCTACCTCCCACGCGATCCTGCTGCCCCCTACAGCCACTCGAGATCTTGCTGTGGTGACTCTACTTTTTGCTTTCGCAGGTTCCTCATGGGGAAGATGGCTAAAGGAGAAAACAAAGCGTGGGCCAGGCTAAAGGGAAGAGGTAGCTGGGCCATGCGAGGGGAAAAAGAAAAAGGAAAAGAGAAGGGGTCAGGCCCAGGCCCAAGCAGGGGAGAAGAAAAGGAAGAGGGGATGGGCTAGGCCAAGGCCGGATTCGGCTCGACCCGACCCCTACGTCTCCTCTCTCTTGCTTTTTTTTTTTTAAATAAAATATTTTATGTGTTTGAAAATACAAATTAGGTGTCAACAGTTCCAAATTTTGTCTATAATGCTATTGAAAGAAGAATTGCTTCTTTTTGGTGGAGGCAAACCGAAGCAAAGAAGGGACTACACTGGAAAAATTGGAAGTTTTCAAAACCAAAAAAGATGAAGGGGGTCTCCATTTCAAAGATCTAAAAACGTTAAACACAGCCATGCTAGGCAAACAAGCGTGGAGATTATCCCAAAATCAATCAACCTTGTGGGGAAAATTTTTAAATGGCATCTACTTTCCTAAATCGAATTCTAGCGAGCAAAGAAGGAGAATCGCCCTTCATGGGGATGGCAAAGTATCCTTATGGGTAGAGAAGCCATAGAACCAGAAATGAAATGGATAATCGGAGATGGCAAATTTGTAAAGATTTGAGAAGATAGATGGCTTTCCATTGGGATAGTTGGGGGACCAGGATGACTTGTAATGGTTGCTGAGTTGTTTAATGTAAAGAAGACAGAGTGGAATGAGAACAAAATAAGAATATCCTTTGTTGAGAGAATGGCCAATGAAATTTTAACCATCTCTATTGCTCCCAATTCAAAGGAGGACAAACTAATTTGGTCCGGAATAAATCCAATACCTATTCAGTAAAAAGCGGCTATAACAAGGTGCATGCGAAGACTACAAATCTAGACACAAACATAGCATCAACATCTTTTCAACCCCTTGCTCCTTATGGACTATGATTTGGAACCTATAGATTCCCCCAAAAATAAAGATCTTCCTTGGAGTTTATGTCAAAATGCCTTGCCAACACGGGAGAATCTATTTAAGAGAAAAGCATTACCTGATCCGCTTTGCCCTTTCTGCGCCAGAGAACCAGAAACAACAGAGCACCTATTTTTGCTTTGCAAAGAAACGACCAAAGTGTGGTCAGATCCAAGAGTAAAATTGAACATAAATGCCCTGAACATCACCAGACTAGACAAATAGTTGCTGAAAATTTTTGGATCAAAAGTACAAGTACCAGGAGATGAACTGCTTGCAACAATACTATGGCAGATATGAAAAAGTAGAAATAGCAGAATCTTCCGGGCTAAAGAACTCGACCCGCTCGGTTTAGTACCTGCAGCAACAGTGCAAGTCAAGAATTTCAGTTGTTGGATTCAGATGAAGAAACCGAAGGAACCCAAATGCGAGAACTCACCTACTCACTGGCACCCACTGGCTGAAGGCTTCCAAACTTTGAACGTTGACTGCTCATGGATAATATCAGACAAACCGAGCTCAATTGCAGGAGTTCTACGTGCTTCGAGAGGTCTATTAGTCGATGGTTTCACAACAGACATTTGGGCAAGTACTCCTCTTCAAGCTGAAACCTTAGCTCTTGTGTGGGGAGTTCAGTTTCTAGTCCAAAGGCAAGTACAGCACGTGAAGGAAAAGGGGAATCGGGAATGCAAATACAAATGTGAGAGTGATAGCTCCTCAGTTGTTGAGTTGTTTATGGGTCAAGAAGAAATTCCATGGGCCTTGCGCAATATGATGGAAGAAGGCAAACGTTTGCTGGACCAATTACCTTTAATGGGTATTACTTACATTCCGAGGGAGTCCAACCAAGCAATCAATTGGATTGTGAAAGCACACCACACAAGGACTCTTCCTTTAGTCTGGAAATCTTCGCTTTCCCAACCTCTGTGGGACATTTTATGTTCAGAATCTTCTCTTAATGTTGCTTGTAGCACTCCTACTGATGAATGAATGAATAAAATGCTTTCACGACCCAAAAAAAAAAAATTCCAAGAAAACCCACTCCCACCCATTTATTCCACTTTAAGCTCTTCACACACACACTCACACTCACACACGCACATACACGTTACTTGAATAAAAACTTCACATCAAATTAAAAAAGTAAATTAAACAATAAAAAATTAGTAAATAAAATTAAAAAAATTTGAAAAACCTTTAAACTAACATACTTTTGAAAACTCTTGATAAGAAAAGGTTTGACTAGCTAATGATTGACATGAAAGAATGCAAGAATGTGTAGCATCTTAATTGTAGTTCACTAAGTAAAAATTACACTATGATGTTTAGAATTTCTATTTCGATATGGATTGAATTTTGATCTAAACAGTATCGAGCTTCCTCTAAAAATAATTCCCTAATTTGTATAAGGAGATCTATACATCAAAGGATGTACTGACACTTTAATAGATTTCGATCACGTATTTACTAGGGACTTCAGGACAGTATGTGACGAAAATATGTGAAACCAAAAGTACGGAACACGGCCTTACCGCAAACAAGTAATCAAACGAACTAACGGTCAAGAGAAACAACGCAAATGGAAAATTCTCATAGACATTTTGTCAAACAAGTCACATGCATGTATGGATGTGGACTTACGTTCCAGAAAAACACCACGAATAGAAACAAGGCCATCGCGAGGTACTCAACCGAACATTAGCAGGGAAAAATTGACGAATTTGAGGGCAAACGACAACTAATCCGGCACTAAGACTCTCTCGGAATCTCAGGTTTCTCTCAATTTCTTAGCGATGGCTATTATAGCTCCGACCACCGCCACGGAGAACAAGATCGTTGAGCTCAAGCTCTCCGGCGCTAAATCTCCACTCCTCTCTTTGCTTTCCTCCTTCCTCGCTTCGTCCAGTCTAGCCACTTCGTCGGCTTCTGGCGCCGGAAATGCCTAGTCGATGTCCATGTGTTTGACATGGCTTTGTGCGTGTTTTCTCTGAGATGGGTTCGATCGAATCGCCAAAAAACTTAAGAACAGACGAGAGTGAGCAAAGAAAGGGATGAGCAGAGAGAAGATGCATGATTCAAGGAAATGAGGTCATCATCTGGCAGCGCTACTGAGTCGACACGTTGGAATGACGTGTCCAGCTTGGAAGGTGAGTATGCGGCTCAAGTTGTGACGTTGACATAGGAGATTTGCTATGTATGCGCCGGAGATGGGCAACGTGACGGCGGGGTAGGCAATGGCTGCAATCGTTTGGGAACGAAAAGGAGGGGGAGTGCTCACCGAGAGATTTTGCGATCCGTGGATGGAAAGAGAGAGAGAATGGAGGACGCCGAGAGCAGGAAGGACTTGGGCCTTTCATGGGTCCAAAGTAGGTTTTTGGATAACTCATTAACACTCATTTCCATTTTTAGCTTTACTTTTTAAGATCCATTTATGACTCTTATTAAATATTCATTTGAGTCATATATGACTTATTTAACAACAAGTGAGTTATAATATGGGTTTATGGCTCATTTTGATAGCTCTACATAAGTCTATAGAAAGTCATTTCGATATATTACACCCAAATTGGCCTCCAAAACCTTGGGGGAAAGAGTTGAAATTCAGTTCAAAGGTTACTGTTCGCAATCTATTTAGTAGGCGTGGCAAACTTCAAAATTTCATTTTGAAAAATCCTAAGTTCAAATTAAGATCTATAAAATGTTATAACTTCACAACATCCTAAATTTCGATGATTCCTTTGATTAGATGATTCCTGAATTCAAATTTCAAGCCATAATTTCGATGAATCCTTTGATTAGATGATTAGAGGCTTCGATTACTTATCTGGCATTGCGAAATGATATTAACTCATATTGTCGAGGCATTTGGATTGATCACATGCGAGAACTTTCTTCTTTTCCTTCTCTTTCTCTCTCCCCCACGAGTGAGCTTCTTTTGTCTTTGTTCTTTCCGCCACTTTATGCTCAACGTGAGTAATCTAAACAAACAAAAAAATGAAGATTGGCTGAACTTTGGAGAACATAGGCTAGGCTTTGCTTTTGTTGGGTCTATTACTACACTATTACTACACTATTACTGACTATGGTCAGATTTACACATAAAAGTATACTATCTTGACATGAAAAAGCTAATAGTATAATTAAAATTAATTTTGGTATAGCACCGCTCTCTTCTCACTCCCCCGAGCTACTTCTCGTAGTTTCTCCAGTTGATCTAGTTTTTGGTTCTGGTTCTCTCCCCTTTTGCTGGTGGTGCATCGAAGCCATTTACATAGGCTTGTTTACCACACTTTGGCAAAGGGAAAGTCATCTCACTACTTACTGACTCAAATGATTAATACCATAAAATTTTCAAATTATTACACCCGTGACAAATTTACCTTATGTTAATTTTTGTTAAATTTAACATTGTAATAGTGGAGTTAGACGACAAGTGGTAGTTGACGGATGTACCGATTTGAGATTTTATCATCCGTTTGTCATATATATGTCAGTTTAAAGTTTTTGATGTTATCGAACATATTTTAAATTACTTAACAGTTAAATTTCAAAATTTGCTCTTCGCTTCCATAATTTCCAGCATGTCCTTTGACTTTGTCTTCACTTCTTGCCTGCTGGCTGCATAAATAGGTTGGTCATCTCCTGTTTTGTTAGGATCATGTTGTCTCGGCTGCAGATGTTTCTCTGGAGTTACTTTTGTTTTCCGTGTGTCCGCAAGAGAAAGACTTCCAAAGGCTACACCTATTTCCTGAAGAAGACTCCATTACTCCTTAGGCATTAAAAGAGAGTTGCATGAAGACAACCGAGAAGATGAATTCTTCCATGCACACGATATTATTTAATGTGTGGATTCGTTTCGTTTCTTTCACTAATTCCCTCCCACGGCAGCCAAATAAAAGGGAAGATTTCGCATCCATTTTTTTGGTCAGAAAATGAATGATTTGAACTTTTTTTTTGAAAATGATCGCTTATATCGATTGAAATAATTAGTAAATAAACAATATTTACAATATCGATAATAATTTATATCTACACATTTTCGTGAATGATGAAGATATCTTTCACCTATCGACTTTTATAATCAATACAAGCAATCATTTTTAGGAAATTGTCTTCAAATCAAGGGAGCCTTCATCATGTGTAATAAATGAAAGCCGTGTTCTTCTTTGTGCATGATTAGAGAGCTCATCTTGAGTTCTCTACAAGCAAGAACAAGCAGAGCATTCCTTCAATAAAATGAAGTATCTCACGTGAGGTTTGGTGCAAAAATCTTTTGAGTGTTTTTGAGCAATTAGGTGATTCTCAATATATCAATTCCATAAGGCTAAACATTGGGGATAATTCCAGGGCTGTAGACCATTTGAGCGCGTGAGTGATTATAACGATGTAATTCTCTGATTGATTATCCGATTGTTCGTGGCCGGTTCTCCTCTAAGGTGTAGATATCGACATTCGGACCGAATCATATAAATCTCTCGTGTTCATTTATTGTTCCTTGTTTTATTGTCATCTGACAATTTTGTGTCCCTATATAATTGCAAAGACCCAGTTGTTTTGCAACAAGAATGTGTGAAACAGGTCAGGAGTCACCCTCATAATTATAAGCATTTATAATATACCATTGAAAAGAATCTCATATTCGGGAATAAATTTAGGGGCGCCTTCTGTTCACATTTACATGGATGAGTACTGTATAATGTGATTTCACTGACATTATAAGGAGATAGCTACCCAAAAATAAAAATCAAACTATAATGAGGTATATACTAGGTAAGATCAGCCAAACTGATGTACTAAACGAGGCGATAGACTATACTTTCTAGGCTCAACATCTGCCAACAATTAGCGAGAGACGGCCTATAAAAGTCTGGTCCTAATATCCAACATTTTTTTAATATACAATGAAATGAATATGAAACCGTGTTTCAACTTCAACTACAATAAAACCCTTGCTGTCTCAGTTGGTTGCCATTGCCATCGTAACGTACTGGTGAGCTACCATCCAAGGACCATCAAAAAGCACCTTTCATAGCTTCTTCACTTTCAAACTTTAAATTGAGAAAAACTCATTGCCCCGGTCAGTATTCCACATAGAGAGAGCTTAAACCTACTACACACGTACTAATTCAATCATAAATTTTTAATTGTGCCAATTTAGTCCTCAATTTTTTCATAATTTATCAATCGAGTCTTTTCCAGCCAATTTTGATTTGAAATTACTAACGTGGATGCCGGACGTCTTGTATGAGAGGATGGTGCTTACGTGGACAATATTATATATATATATATATATATATATATATATATATATATATAATTCTTTTTCCTTTCATTTTGGCTGGTGAGGGTGGCAGCTCTTGCTAGATCTAGGTGAGGCCCTAGTGCAGCCTAGCCAATCACGATGGCCTCACCGAAGGCCATGACGGCCTAGTCAACCACGAGCGAGTGCATGAATGCTATGTAGGGCGAGGACGAGGGCTTGGGCGAGGGCTTAGGCGAGGGCCTGAAGGTTGTCATTGGTCTTTAGCCATTCTAATCGAACTAAGTAACTTTGAGTTGATTCAGCTCATGCGTGCGGCCTACATATATTGATAAGACAATAACAGGGAAATTTTTTTTTGAACTGATTATAACAGGGAAATTAAAAAGGTAGATTTAACATATTAAAGAAAGAAATTAGTAAAGGCCCCATATGGGAGTCTTTTATGGACTGATATGGGTCGTCCAATGGATGTCCTATGCATTACTACGATATAGGTAAATATAAAAGTGAAAATGTCAATACTTTACATAGACACCGCTTTAATATAGTTAAAGATGAAAATGACAACAGTAACCATTCACGTTGATTTCACTTACAAGTAAAATTGCAGAACAGTAAAACTCGTGGAAAATTGGAAAATGAAAGGCGTTGGAGCACACGCAATTCCCGCAAGAAGTTATCGCAAGAAGACAACGACTCTTTCTTGCAGAAGAAAACAAAAGAAGACTAAAACGGGTGGACCGGAGAAGAAGCAATCTCTCGTTAGTTACCCACAGCGATGAGCAACTTGTTGGTCGGGTCTGGAAAAGGAAGACAACAGTCAATGTACCGTTTGTGAATGATCATAGTCCGATCCCAAACTACCGTGAGTTCAGGGTCGGTGATTGATCCTACTCGATTATGTGACAATCTAGGGTCATTTAGGGATGAACCAAACTCAAATAAAAGTCATGTGTAAAATTCCGAACTGGCATCGAACTTAGTTCAAGTCTGGCTGCGCAAGCTCTTCCAATGTCACCCGAATTGGTGTAGGTCGCGTTAATGCCATTTTCGATCGAAACTTAGTCACGAATCCCGGTCCTATTATAGTAGTCACGAGCCCTGGTCCGATTACAGGCATCAATCATAGATGTTATCAAAACATTCCTATCCAATTGAAATGATTTTAGTGAACCAATTAGTACATTGATTGGCGAAATGAGCTAATTTGAGGACATAAACTTTAGCTGTCCCAGAGGTAACACTAATTTAGCTTCTTAAGCTTTAATTGAGATGAGATCAAATTTTGGGAGACCATTCAAAGGGTAATGGCCGCGCCCTAGGATAGAACAAGGAGGAAGAATAAGCGTGGTTCTTGTAACTAGGCTTGTCCTCTTGAGACTAAAAGCCAATAATTTAGAATTGAAGAAGAGATCTTGGCCATTGATGAGCTTGGCAAGATGGAGGGATTGGAAAATGAAAGGCGTTGGAGCACACGCAATTTCCGCAGGAAATGTTCTCGCAAGAAAGACAATTACTTTGTCATGCAGAAGAAAACAAAAGAAGACTCAAACGGGTGGACAGAAGAAGAAGCCCTCTCTCGTAACTCACCGCAAAGAAGACAAGAAAAAGGACCAACTTTGGTACGGAAACATAGTGTCATCGACGAGTAGGAGTGGGAGACGTGTAGAAACCTATCGCATCCTAATACATGTCCGGACCAGGATCATATAAGGAAAAAGAAGAGATTGAGCGGGAGACGTGTAGAAACCTATCGCATCCTAATACATGTCCGAACATAAGGAAAAAGAAGAGATTGAGCGGGAGACGTGTAGAAACCTATCGCATCCTAATACATGTCCGAACCAGGATCACATAAGGAAAAAGAAGAGATTGAGCAAGTGTTCGTTTTTCCTGCAACGATCTTAATTTACCCACTTGGGTTTAAAATAGTGAGCAGAAATTATTACGATCTTATTCGATCTTAATTTGATGAATAGTGAGAGAATGATTGGTTAGGACTCGTGGCCCTCCTCGAATCAATAATAATAAATAAGGTAGCTTGGAGAAAATTTTCTTTACATTTGTGATAAAAGTTATGATTATTTATAATAAAATTGTTGATAGAAAATCCTTTGTATCATGGGGTATACTTATACTGTTTCTCTTTTCCGAATAGAAATCTAGGGTACGTAAGTTATGATGGAAATTACGTATATGACATATAATTTTCGATGAAAAGGATAAAAACTTACTTTCATGAGATGAAAGTTTGCCAAGCAAGCTCATAAAATTCGTAAGATAATTGTTATGTTTTTTTGTGCTGGTGATAGAAATATCAAGCGGTCTGATCATACTTTACAAGTATTTCTAGTCATAATGTAATACCTTTACTATTGGTTGCCTTGTCATGAAGATGAGCATACCAAAAGAGAGAAGACATGACCTAGGAATAATCCATGTCTCTCACTTCCATCCCCTTCTCAATATTAAGCCTAATTAAATATAAAGAGGAGCATAAATAGTAACCCCCCTAGTCAATACGGTGCAAAGGAATTCAAACTCAAAATTCAGGCATCCGAATGAAAATCATTATAAAATTCCTTGATCATCCTAGAGAGGAGTGGTCGATCATGACAAAAGCAGGTTTTAGGCTGATTTAAGCCACAAAAACTTAGTCAAGATTTCCTCGGAAAAATCATAGATAATAAAATCTCACCACGTGACTTTTGAGCGATACAAATTTGTTTAGGATAAGGATTTCCCCACCACTTCAGATTCTTCTAATTTTGTCATTTTCCAAGTCGTCGGCTGACCCATCAATCAATATCTTAATCATCGATTATCATCATGTGAATTCTCTCTATCAAAAGATGGATTCAAAAAGTGCTAATCACTATCAACTCATTATACTTGTGAAAAATATATTTAGAATATCATGAAATTCTATATATTTCTGTTGATGGGTCCTCATTGATTATATTTTACATTATGTAAAGCCTAATAAAAAAATCTCAAATTCTTCCTTTCGCTTTGTTCTTAACATGGCATTAGAGCTAGTACTATTTTTTTTCGCGTATGTCTGTTTCTTATTGGTCAAATTTCGGGTACCGCTCGTAATCTAACTTATATATGAGAGTGAGAATTGAAATATTATTCCACATCATTTGATAATAAATTTTAGATGCTATAGCTATTCATATCATCTCTAATAAATTTTAGATGCTCTAGATATTCATATCATCTCCATTCACTTATCAATTTAAATTTTTTGATTGAACTTTCTAATATTATATTGTTAGTAATGTGAAAGGACCATCAAAGGGCACATTGTCATAAGGAAAAAGTCATTCGCCCGGTTAGTAATCTAGAGAGAGAGAGTGGAAAATGAAGGGCATTGAAGCACACCGCAATTTCCGCAAGGGAAGTTCTCATGTAGTAGAAAACAAAACAAGACTAAACGGGTGGACAGAGAAGCTCTCGTTACTGACAGCAAAGAAGACGAGGAAAAGGACCAACTTTCGTACGGAAACAGTGTCATCGACGAATAAAGATGGGCGGATCCTAAAACGGGTCCCAACCCGGATCGCATAGGAAAAAGAAGAGATTGAGCAAGTGTTTGTTTATTGGTGTAAAAAAAAAAAAAAAAAGTACTAAACTATTTTTGTTTAAATCAATTTGGTCATAAATCTTTTATTGACGAGAATTTAGTCATAAACCTTTTGATTTGGTGTCAATTTAGTTATTTGAGCTACTTTAGGTTGGATTTTGTTAATTGAGCATTGGTTGACGTGTGGCGCCGATATTGATATGGACAACTTTTATTGATACTTTTATTTTTTCAATTTTATTTTGTCATTATTTTTTCATTTTTCCTTTTCCTCCTCCCTCCTCTAGTTGGTTGCAGGACCTCAACAATTGATGAGGTCAAGGTCGACCTCACTAGCCTCTAGCGAGCCTCATTGGCCATTGGGGAGGCTCAAGCCCTCGCTAGAGGCCACAAGGTCGCACCTATGAAGGCTTGAGCCCTTGCTAGTGGCTGGGCGAGGCCTTGCCCTTGTGAATGGTCTACAGACAATAATTCCCCGAAGAGCATTCCCCAAGTTAAACTCGATTGGCCATTGCAGGGAAGTCGAAGACTTCCATCATTGGTCCTACAAGGGCCGACCCTTGGCCTACTACCTGACACGAGATAGAAAATATTCGAATCGCTGGATTCAATGGACCTCAGGAGAGAATTTACCATAAAAACGAGATTGAACAATTTTCCTCAATCGTCCAAATCCTCAAATGACAAAGCATGAAATGACATTTAAACAGAGGGATCGTGTTCAGGCATCCCTTAAGAGTTCACATCACTTTGTCAAGTTTTTTTAGTCAATCTTAAGATACACGGCCACGAGGATAGAAAAAGGGGGAATTACATATTTGCATTTGGATGCTGAGCTGTGTAAAGAACACTCACGAGATGAGTCTTCACGCCACAAGCCCGTGTAGACAGAACCTCCATTTCACAGCACAGGCACTCTGTCTCTCTCTCTCCCTCCCTCCCGTTATGGCTGCTCGAATTTTCTCTCTCCTTTCATTGGCATTCCTGTTCATAGCACCAATTTCCCAAGCACAGAAAAACATCAGCCTCACTGATACTCTCACTCCCACCTCCAAATCCTCATGGCTCTCGCCTTCCGGTGTCTTCGCGTTTGGATTCTACCAGAGAGGCAACGGTTATTATGTGGGAATCTTCCTACCAAGGACTCCAAATAAAACCGCAGTTTGGACTTACGACCGAGATAACTCTCCGCTTCCGAGCAATTCCACTCTACTTTTCGACGACAGTGGCAGACTCGTTCTTCAGTCCGCACAAGCACAGGATACATATGTTGCTAATCCTATTGATAGGACTGCCTCAGCCTCAATGCTCAATTCGGGGAACTTCGTTCTATACAACTCTAAGCAGGAAGTAATATGGGAGAGCTTCGACAAACCAACAGATACCATCTTAGGTGGTCAACAGCTATTGGCATCACAAGAGTTGCATTCAAGTGCTTCGGTCACTGATCCATCTACGGGTCTCTTTCTCGCCATCATGCAGTTAGATGGAGTGCTTGCCTTATATCCCAACGACGCTCCATTTACTCCCGAATACGGTTACTGGGATTCCGGGACACCTAATAATGGTCCGAATGTGACGCTACGTCTTGAGGATGATGGGTTTCTCTACCTATTGAAACCCCAAGGTGTATACCTTGCGAATTTCACGAGCCAAGGACTTCCTAAAGAAGATATGATCTATCTTGCCAGGATTGACCCAGATGGGATTTTCCGGCTATACTCATACGACATAACCCGGAATGACGCTTGGTCCGTCAAATGGGATAAACCAGACGACAGATGCAGCCCCATGGGCCTATGAGGGCCTAATCGGTTTTGTGTGAATAATGATCAGGGTTATGCCTGCCGGTGTCTTCCTGGATTCGTACCTGATGAGGACGGCAACGGGACTGCTGGGTGTAATAGCACCATCACCGCAGAAAGCTGCAAGAAGGCCGCGGCCAGCTACGACATGCAACTTGTTCGCACCATATGGAAGGACGCCACGTATTCCGCTCTTACATCGTTCACCAAGGACGGATGTCTAGATGCGTGTCGGCAGGATTGCAATTGCGAGGCTGTTACATACACCACCAGTCAATCCTGCAACATGCAGAACCTTCCTCTAACATTCGGTGGGAGAGACCATGACGGGAACTCACAACTTTATGTCAAGGTAGGTCATGCGGGACCTCAAGACGGCGGAAGAAATGGCTCTGAGCAAAAGCATACTCGGAGAGACATTCTGATTGCAGTTGGATCATTGATTGCTTTTGCGATAGTGACGTTGGCGGTGTCTGGAATTATTTTTTACAGGAATCGTGTCTGGGTTTACGAAAGGCCTCCAAGGGAGGGATTTCTCAAAACAATTGAAGATGTTGCTCCTACATCGTATACTTTTGAAGACCTGAAGAAAGTGACCGGAAATTTCTCGGAAGAGATTGGCAGGGGAGCATTCGGAACAGTCTACAAAGGCACGCTGATGAAGGATCAGCACAGCAGCAAAGCCGTAGCTGTTAAGAAGCTAAAAGAGATCTCATCCGATGGGGAAAGGGAGTTCCTAGCTGAGGTGAAAACTATTGGAAAGACTCATCACCGGAATTTGGTCCGACTGCTAGGTTGTCACGATGGAGAGAATAGGCTCTTGGTGTATGAGTACATGAGCAATGGGTCACTTGCCGACGTACTCTTTAAAGCTGAACACCAAGCCAGTTGGGATGTGAGAATGGGAATAGCTCAGAATGTTGCCAGAGGGCTTCTTTATCTACATGAAGAATGCGAGACGCAGATCATTCATTGTGACATAAAGCCTCAGAACATATTGATAGATGACAACATGCAAGCAAAGATCGCTGATTTTGGGCTGTCGAAACTGCTGAAGCCAGATCAGACCAATACCACAACAATGATAAGGGGTACAAGAGGGTATGTTGCGCCGGAGTGGCACAAGCAACTGCCGGTGACGGTGAAAGTGGACACTTACAGCTTCGGCGTTGTGCTGTTGGAGATCATCTGTGGCCGAAGGTGTGTGGATTCAAGCCTTCCTGAGGAGGAAGCTGTTCTCGAGGATTGGGTTTACCACTGCTTCCAGGCCGGCGAGCTGGATAAACTGGTGCATTATCAAACTATTGACCAAAAACAATTGGAGAGGATGGTTAAAATTGCACTTTTGTGTATCCAAGAAAATCCAGCTCTTCGTCCTTCGATGAGAAAGGTGCTGCTGATGCTTGAAGGCACGGTCGACGTTCCAATCCCTCCTTGTCTTACTTCCTTCTCCAGTGTTATCTGAATCATCTTTGCAATTGCAATTGTCGCCACCAAAACCTGCTCGATTTAGAGTAAAATTGAGCTGTTCTGCTATAGGTATTTCCGTGCAAAGTGCATTGTCTGTCTGTCATTTCAACAGAAATAAGTTCCCTGTTCTGTCCTATGCATTTCTTCGTTCTTATAACGAAGTAAAACAGCTTTGAGTTTATTTCAACAATTCTTAACTTTCCTGAGGTTGCAGATATAGTTTATCAGTATGAGTCCTGTTAGCTAACCATGAATTCAAGGATGCGTTTTGAGGGAGAGGAAACAGCACTATTTTGCCTACGGACGATTGCCCATGTAAATATTGGATGCTGTTCTGACTAATCGGCTGACCTCGTGCAAAAGGTCGACGGAACTTCCCGATCTTTCAGCCTAAAACCGGCTTATGCAGATTCAGAATTATTCAGAGACGCCAAAAATTTTGCCATAATCTCTTTTTTTGCCCTCCTAAGCAGGATTCACACCTATTTTATGTGTCAAGAATCTGAGATTTAAATCAGTAATCTTTTTGTATAATTAAGGAGGATATCAGACGTCTCTAGCATGATAAGTGCGCTGAGAAGCAAACCCAACATTGACACAAGAAAGTGAACTTCTCATCCCTTTCAGTTGTTAATAGGGGCGAGCTTTCTTTTAAGTATGGTCAGATTTACACATGAAACTATACCATCCCAACATGAAAAAACTTATAGTATAATTGAAGTTTATTATGGTATACAGCACCACTCTCTGCTTACTCCCCCGAGCTACCTCTCTCTCTCTCTCTCTCTCTCTCTCTCTCTCTCTCTCTCTCGGTTTCTCTATTTTCTTCTCTAGTTGATCTAATTTTTAGTTCTGGTTCTCTCCTTTTGCTGGTTGTGCATCAAAGTCATATACATTAGGGGTGAGCATGAATTCAGGATAAAACCGAGAATTTAAGATTCGGATATGTGGGAATCAGTCTAGTTTTAGGTTTTAGGATATGTAGGGTAGGTTCCAAGTTTCAACACATCTAGAACCTAAAATTTGGAACAAGTCTTTATACTTTTTTTGTTTTATGTTTTCACGTAGTTTTGCGGCATTTTATGGTGTCCAATAATGAGCATGTATAAGTTTTTTATTTTCAACGATATCCATGATTAGGACTTTTATTTCATATTTCTTTGCCTGTTGAAATATGATTTGTAAATGGTTCATTATAACAAATGGTATTCATTAAAAGTCAAGATTCACTATAATCGTAATATTACAAATGAAACTTGCATAGACCTTGGAACTTTTCATAGGGTAATCTCTGGATTCTAAAAATTAGGAAATCTATTTTGGTTGATGGGCCGTAAACTTAAATCGCTGACCCCTAATATACGTAGGCTCGTTTACTAGACTTTGACAGAGGGAAAGTCATCTCACGACCTAGAATAGGCAACCGCCTAAGATTTACTAAAATTTTAAATTCCTTAGCTCCTCACGTCCATAATTTCCGGCGTGTTCTTTGACATTATCTTCACTTCTTGCGTGCCGGCTGGATAAATAGGTTGGTCATCTCCTGATTTGTTGGGATCATGTGGTCTCGGCTGCACATGTTTTATCTTTTATCATTTTCTGGAGTTACTTTTGTTTTCTGTGTGTCCGCAAGAGAAAGACTTCCACAGGCTAACACCTATTCCTGGAGAAGATTCCATCCATCCTTTGGCATTAAAAGGGAGTAGCATGAAGACCACCGAGAAGATGAATTCTTCCATGCACACAATATTATCTAACGTGTGGACTTGTTTTGTTTCTTTCATTGATTCCCTCCACAGCAGCCGAAATGTCTGAAATCGATCACTTATATCGATTAAAATAATTAGTCAATGAAAAATATTTTCAATATAGATAACAATTTATATTCATATATTTTGGGATGTTGAAAATATGTTTTGTTTATTGACTTTTGTAAGCCATACAAATGATCATTTTAAGAAAATATTTTTAAATTAGTCATTTTTCATGAAACAAACATGGTCTCTTTCATGTGTAATAAATGAGATTGGGTTCTTCATTGTGTATAATTAGAGAGCTTGTCATGAGTTCTCTACAAGCAAGAACAAGCAGAGCATTCCTTCAATTTAACGAAGGATCTCATGTGAAACCATATGAGGTTCTTTTCTATTGAGCATTCCTTCAGCTAAAGAGAGACCGCCATTTCCTCAAAATGTACTGGTTCCATAAAAGTCTAGTCCTAATATCCAAATTTCTTCCAAGATACAATGGAATGAATATGAAGACATGTTTCGACTTCAACTACAGTAAAACCACCGCTGTCTCCATAGAAGCTTTGTTTGGTTGAAATTGGTTTTCATTGCATTGCCTCACCGCAATATACTGGTGAGCTACCATCCAGGACCATCCATCAAAGAGCACATTGTCATAAGGAAAAACTCATTTCCCCGGTCAGTAATCGAGATAGATAGATAGATAGATAGATAGATAGATAGAGAGAGAGATTGGAAAATGAAATGCGTTGGAGCACGCGCAATTTCCGCAAGAAAAGTTCTCGCAAGAAGACGATTTCTTTCTCATGCAGAAGAAAACAAAACAAGACTTCAATGGGGACAGTAGAAGAAGCCCTCTCTCGTTACCGACGGCAAAGGAGACAAGAAAAGGGACCAACTTTGGTACGTAAACATAGTGTTATTCACATAGAAGAATGGGAGACATATAGACCTATCGAATCCTAATACATGTCCGAACCAGGAACACATAAGAGAAAGTAAGAGATTGGGCAAAGGTTCGTTTTCTTGCAATGATCTTAATTTACCATATTAGGTATAAAATAGCGAGCAGTAATTATAACAATCTTATTCAATCTTAATTCGATGATAAGTGACGGAGTGATTGGTTAAGACTTGCGACCCTCCTCGAATCAAATAATGAATAAGGTGGCTTGTAGAAAATTTTCTTTATATTAGTGATAAATGCTCCAATTATCTAAAATAAATTGTGGATAGAAAACCCTTTGTATCATGGCATGTACTTATATTATTTCTCTTTTTCCCGTAGGAATCTAGAGCATATAAGTTATGATGGGAATTACGTATGTGTTGCGACTTACTTTTTCTGTCCCTCCTGGAGGAGGGGCCAAGGAGAAGACATAGGTTTAGGGGTATCGCCTAAAGTGTGAGCCTATAGCTCTCATTTAAGATACAGGCTCTTTTAAGCCCGCACCCCGCATGATGTTGGGTATTTAAGTTGATGCTATGGGCATTTTCTAATGAAGAGTTGCCATTGGCCTTTTGAGATCGACTAGAAATCAAGTTAGGCATGAGAGCGTATCTTACTTCCTATGCAACCAGAGATTTAGGGCCGATGACTTGGTTATACTGATTGATTAACTAATACCTTTTCGGTATCTAATCTTATTCATTTCAAAATATAGTTGTCAAGTAATTTGAATTGATTTCAGACCTATCCATTAACATGGAAGGTAATCATGCGGGTGCAAGCTCATTAAAGTAATAATCAACAATCAAGGAAGCATTAAATAAATTGAAAGGAAAAACAAGCATTTACCGCTAGTAAATAAGAAAGATACCATTCCTAACTAGGCCAAAGGTAAATGAAAATTAATATATTGAAAGCACACAAACAATTGAATATTCTTCTCAAAAAAGAAAACGAGGAAACCCCGTTACAAAGCCCTAAGAGTTTGTTTAATTTTGAGCATGATTTTTTATCAAGTGATTTCACACTTTTTTATGCTAAACCTTTTTAAACCAAGATTAACCTGAAAAATCTAATGAAACTAGTCAAAATCTAATTTCTAAAGTTTTTCTATATTTTTTAGCTTTTTCCAAAGACTTTTGACCCATGTTTCTATTCTTTTATTATTCCATTTTTCTTTTCTTTTCATTTTTCCTTTTCTATTTCTTTCCTTTTTCTTGTTCGTACCCACACCATCACCGAACATATCAATATACTCACTCATCCTAAGCAAAAGCCGTCGAGATTAAGACTAAACCTCTCCATTGTTCTTACTGAAGATGCAGAACTGAAAGCTTCTCATTTGTCCACCATCCGTCCTCGCCCTTTACGAAAGTCACGATTGGCCACCATCCATCACCGGAACGATGAACGGAAAACACACCACGCACACGAAAGTAACACTAATGAAGAACAGAAGAGAAGAATCGCGACCGTGACCAACAAAATGTGAACAAAGGGATCTACGGTTTTGGTAAGACGGACATAACTTTCATGAGTACCACAGAGGCATTTCATCGAGCACTCGGTGGGCATCAACTGGAGGACCAATGATCATTCAACCGGGACATCAAACGGCGATTGAGATAGAAACAGACAACCACGCAGCGTCCAGAGGCAACACAATGCAGCACCTCCGGGTTCGGAACTCGAGCGAACCGAAGAACCGCGAGCCCCGGTCCGGCGGCCCAAAAACAGAGCGACGCGGAGCGCACCTATGCGCTCGGGCGATGGGGCCCTGCCCTGCTCGGCAGCGGCGGACAGTGGGCGGGCTCGGGATGGATCGAGCCATGACCGGCCGCCTTGGTGTCGTCGAGACGGGATCCTCGGGCCGAAGTGTCTGAACTCAAAAAAATAGACTTACCAGAAAAACGACGGACGCCGAGAAGTGGGGTCTCGAGCGCGGCCGAGCTTCTCTCTTGCTCTCTACCCTCTCTCAACTCTCGACTTCTCTCTCCACTCTCACTCTCACTCTCAGTCGTTCTCTCATCCTTTCTCTCGGACCTCACTCTCTTTCCCCAAACAAATCCCCCCTTCTAGCCGACTCTCCCTCTCTCACTTTTAAGCTCGACCAGCAATTGCTCATGGCTCCTGCCGCTACCAGCTGCCTTGCCAGCCTAGCCCCGATCCTGGGATGATGCTGTTCGATCCTCTGCCTCGCTTGCTCCTCTGGCTTGTACCTTGCTTTCCCATTTTCTCCAGAGAACGTGAGGAGGGGGAGGGGGAAGAGGAAGAGGAAAAGAAGACTGGGCCGGTGAAGGAAGGATGAAATGAAGGAGGCCGGGCCAGGCCCAAGCCAAAACGGACAAACAGAAAAGGAAAGAAGGCCGGGCCGGCTTGGCCCTTGCCCGGTATTTTAATTAATTTTTTTTATTTTAACAAAAATGATCTATTACTACTAATGCAAATGCTTATAATGTCTGTATGCTATACAATTCAATGGAAATTAATTTTCCAAGGGTTTGAAATTTAATCATAATTCTCTATACAATTGATAAATGATTAAACAGGTTACTTAAACTCAGGTGTCAACGATTTTTACCAGTCACACAAGAAAGTGTTGAAAAAGTTTTAAACTTTTTACATTAGTATCAATTTCGTCCTCAACTTTTTATCAGTGTCAATTTAGTCATAGACTTTTCATTTAACATAGATGTTGATCAGTTGTTATGGCATAGTTGGTGTTGATTTAGACAACTTTAAATAGTATTTTACTATTTTTTAGAATTATTTATTTGTTTGTTTGTTTTATTTTTTCTTCCCTTTCCTTTATTTTTCCACCTCTTAGCAAGGCTCGAGCCCTCACCAGAGGCTTCGAGGGTGGCCTGGCGTTGGGCTGGCGAGGGTAGCCTTGACCACCTAGTGAGAGGCCACCCCTGCGACCTCTGGCAAGGTCGAGGTTGACCATGTCGACCCTCTCCTCTGGCCTGTCGGCTGAGGTCTAGCAATCAGTTGGAGGAAGGAGGAGGAGAAGGAAAAAAAAGGGGAAAGAAAAAGAAAGGGAAAAAGAAAACAAAAGAATAAATAAAAAATTTTTAAAAAATATTAAAATATCATTAGAAGTTGTCCACATCGGTTGACCGGCGTTCATGTAAACAAGATCTGGGCAAGATTAGCCGGAAGGACTGAGTTGGCATTAGATCAAAAGATTTATGACTAAATTGATACTAAATTAAAATGTTAAAGACTAAATTTGCACCAATAAATATTTATGATTAAATTGGTACAAATGTAAAAGGTTTATAACTTTTATTACACTTTTATCCTGACCATGCTGTAGAATTGGGAAACTACCAACAACGTTAGAAAATCACTAGCCGATCATTTTGTCGACTTAATTGCTCCAGCTGTTTGCACGATTTCATTGATATATTTGGAGGGTGGATATTGGCCCACGCTAAAATAAATTTCCTCTTGCATGAAAACCTGACGAAGAAAAGTAATCCACATATATACTCGCTTTAGAGAAATTAGATCTCTCTTCGATTCAAAATTCTCATTAGAGACTCTGCCATTCCTTGCCTAAGATTTTCGGGTTCTTGCAGTGGGTGGGGCTCTAATTTTTGGATGACAGATTGATCTTCTTAATTGCTGCAACCCCGAGACCAAGACTCTGGTACGACGTGACCACGTGCAAATGCATTGTGAAAAGAGTAATTTTGTTTCACGATGTGAAGATGCGAATATATGGACATGAGCAATGAATAAACTGGGATCTTAAAAGAGACTCAACAAACGATTATATCTAGTTGTAGGGAAAAAAATCGACCATGTTAACATCCAAAATTTCCCAAGTCTTGTGGCTGTCGACTCGGACTGGATAAGACTGAGCAAGAAGACATAACTAACATTAAATTTGCTAAGTCTTTTGATCGGTCATTGCACAAGGACGACCTCCACGACAGCCAATCGTCATTGCCTTTAATCACCATCCTCAGCTGGCTGATCTTATTCCAATGACTAAGGTGAAAAGGAGAAGTCATTGCTAATTGCTATCTACAACGCATGTCCGCCCAAAGAATGTGACAAAAATAATATCGTCCCCATTAGCTCTGGCGATGACAATAGATTGGTCACGACATATTACAACATCAGATCTTGTTTCCATTGGTTATCTTTGGCGGTGCAACAATGGTGACCTTTTGTCTCTAATAAGGAATAACTACTTCATAATTACATTATTTCTAAACCCCGACTTGTCAAAACAATCTCATTCCATGCTACAATCTTGTCCATTGAAACCAAATCTAAGATATTTAGCATAGGAAAATTACAGATCAATAATCAAGATTTTTCGAAATTTTTGGTGCTCCTCACTACCCTCAGATCATCTCTAACGTCAAGTGGCGTTCGAGCCTCATGTGAGGGGAGGTTTCTATCCTAATCTAGTCTAGATTTGGAGTTTTTTGTGTGTATGATTTCAAGGTTTCGCTTCTCTTAGGTTTCGTTGGTGTACAGTGCTATTTCAAATGAAATCAGAGGAGTTTATGAAGGCTTTGCTCTCATAGGTGTAAAATTTGTGTGCATTCAACCTTATTACTCTGAATGGTAATGGTATTGGGGACGTCAAACCTAGGTGTGCACTGTTAAAAGGCAAAACCATAGCAATAAATAGAGATCTTGATGTATGCTCAATATCAAACCTAGGGGCTTCCCAGGCATGCTAAATTAGCAGATTTTTATTCTCCGCCTCAGGCCAAGCGACCAAAGAATTCCTCCATTCTTGGACGCATCCCCTCCCTATTCTAACTAGGCTCCTGACAGGTTAACATGGCTGCAGCATTCCTCAAGTATCTTTCCTCAAGTATCTATTTCATCAGCTTGGGAAACCATTCGCCGGAAGAGCATTTTGGTGCCTTGGTCCTCCTTTGTTTGGAATAGAATGCTTATCCCCCGGTACCGATTCTATTAATGGCTCCTCTTTAGAAACCGATTACCTACCTAGGTTATGCTTCTTTCCTATGGTCGAATTGCTAATGTATCTTGTGCTTTGTGTAATTTTGCTCCGGACTCTAGAGACCACTTATTTTTGGATGCCAAATTTCAATTGGCCTTGCTACTTTTTGGGCTTCAAGATGCAACTTCCCGTGGCAAAATAGTTCGTGGGTGGAGACTTTACAATGGGCCATTAAATTCCTTTCTGGCGATGAATTCCACCAAGCTATTGCTCAGTTTTCCTTTGCCGCTCTTTGTCATATAATATGGAAGGCTAGGAACAATATACTGTTTCGTGGGCAAGCGTTGTGCGATGCGGCTTTGAAACAACACCTCTCCAAAGTTGTCAAGGACAAGTCTCTCGCCTCTAAACATGTTGTGGACACCCCAAGAAACAGAAGAATACAAAGAAGTTGGGGACTGAATCCCTCTCTCTTCGCTATTTAGGTGTTAGATCTTTTTTTGAACTTGCTTGAGGGACGCCATTCCCTTGGTCTCCCCTCTTTCTTTTACTCTCGGTGCCCTTCCACTCTTGGAGACTTTTTGTCTTCGTGAGTGTAAGTTTCTGGTGCCGAGACTTACTTTTGTAAAGTTATGTTGGTAAAAGTCAATATACATCTTATCTTACCAAAACAAGAAGAAGATGGATTCGGTGATTGACCTCAATTTTAGTTTTGTTATTTGAGCGTGTGATCCCTAATCTTTTTTTTCCAATAATTTATCTTCTTATCTAGAGCTTGTTTTGTTTTGACTTTGTCTAAGATTTGTCTTGGTTTATAGTTGGATTATGTTTCTCCATTGTGGAAATGAATGAAATGTTTCCTTTGACAAATTTTTTTTCCTGCAATGGCCTTCCGATTCAGGAGAACGATTTCCCGTCCTCATGTTCTACCACTACAGATTATTCCAATTCTCTTAATTTTCAGTCTTTGGCTAAACCATAGGGTAATATCATGACCCTCAATTGTCATAATGTGAATTTTATGCAATCAAAAGATGGATTTAACTCATGCTATTTTAAAAATAATGCGAATGGTTCACTGTCAAGTATTTGACATGAACCTAACATGCAGACTATTTGATATGCACCTAATTTTTTTGTAATTTTTTAAAAAAATTTTATGAAAATTCGAAATAAATGATTTCTAAAAATTAACTACAAAACCTGACAAGTTATCCTACTCAAGTTAAGAAATAATTTAGATTAAATCACATTTTAATTCGGAAACTCATCTTAATTAAGTAGTCATAACATGCAATCTAATATATATATATATAAATCTAACTAGATATATTCTAAACATATGCCCCTATCCTATTTTAAAAAACTATCCTAATTTGTCGTGCAATCTGATTTTTTTTTTTTATGTTTTCCAAAACAAGCATTTATCAAATATAAACATTATATCCAACCGCTCAAGATATTTACCAAATGAAGGATTAACATAATTGAAAAAGTAATCCATTGTCTCACGGATTAAATTAACGATTATTTTAATCCTAAACATCACAACAATCAAGAAAAATCAAAATAATTAAAAAATTAACCTAAAATCTCTCGGATCAACTTAATAATTATAATGATTTCAAAGCCAAAATATCATCAAAATCAACATAATTAAAAAATGACCCGAAATCTTACTGATCAAATTAGTAATTATAGTGATTTTTACCAATAATATCCTATGGATCATGCCTAAAGCCTCGATTAACATCAAACATTCCAGTTTATGCAATAGTACTGAGAAAAAATTTGGTTCACGAAAACTACCTTATTGGGACTGGCGCTAAAGATTGACGGACGGCAGCCGGCGTCGAAGAGGACTTGGCACGATCGCGGTAAGCTTTCTAGTCACAGCAAGGAAGACTCGTGGACTATTTGTGCGCCGCGGGCGTGGGGGCTTCAAGGAACGGTGAAGATTGGTTTTCAATGAATTGGCCTCAGTGGAATTTGTAGAAAGAAAGTAAAAGTGGATGGACTTTTCCTTTAGATTTCATAGCCACCGCTTCTCTTTCTTCAAGAGGATCTCCTCCCATTTTTTTTTTTTTATCAACAATGGGTCGTTACTCTTGCAAAAAAGAAAAAAAGAAAAAAAAAAGAAAAAAGAATCCAAATGCAACGAAAATAGAGAAGCAAAGTAACAGCGTGGGGGTATGGAACTCTACGAAGTAGCATCGCGTCGTTGCCAAACACGCAAGGGCAGACCAGAACAACTCTTCGTTGGGTGGTCGCAGCTCGTCACGAGGATGGATCGCGAGCAACGTTGGCTTGGGATCACGATGCAACAGCAGCAGCTCACGACGGAGAGCAGCCGTGTCGTCTTTGGTGGCTGAACTCGTCACGGGTGATGATGACACGGCAGGCAGATGGTCGTCGAAACGGATCGGCGACCGTGGGTCAGCGATAGCACTTGGGGCAACAGCGGCGTCATCGGACTACTCGCGGCGTTGAAGGGCTGACGCGTGTGGCCATCAGAGTTTGAAAGCCGTCGGGTTGGTCGTGACGTTGAGAGCGGCCGCGGACGATGGGTTACGGCCACGAGGGGGCTCTCGGTGCGGCGGATCAGCAAAGGGCGATTGCGTCAGGGCTTGAGAAGTCAGCGGCGTCGGAAGCGTGGTAGCGGCTCGTCAAGGTGGTGCGAAGCAACGGTGTTGGCTTGGTCGAGCAGCAGCGACGGTGAAGCTCGGGACAGCAGGTACGACAGCTTTGTCGGAAGAATGGAAGCGAGGGGGGATGAGCAGTAGCGCGGTGTTGCCAAGGTTTTAAGAGTGAAGGGTCAAGACTTAGAGAGTGGGGGGGTATTCAGTCGTGGATAACTGGAAGATGACCCCCACCCACTTTCTTCATCTCTTTTTGGGTATTCTTTTTCTCTTAACTTTTCTCTCCTCTCTCGCTTTTCTTCTTCTCTGTTTTTTTTTTTTTTTTTTTGACCGAAAGAGAAGCCTCTCACGTATATAATATCTCTCTATGTGTTCTACAAATGAATTTTTTCCTCCCGTTTCTGTTCAGCTCCTCACTCTGACCTCCTTTCTTTTTCACTCGTCTGTCCCCCTTTTTTCCTCTTCTTTTTGACAGAAGGAGAAGCCCCTCACCACGAAATTTTTTCTTTTTTGCTCTCTCCCCCTTTTAAGCCGAGGATCCTTGCTTATTTATAAGCAACAGCCCACTTTAGTGTGAACAGGAGGCGGCCGTAACTTTTCCTTGCTGTTCACGTTCGGTTCTTTTTTTTCAAATATGGTGGCTACCGCCTGGGACAATCGTCACTTCTCTTGCTAGTTTAGCCGCAACTGCTGACTTTTCTTGCTTGTTACTCGCTTCTTTCTTCGGCAAACTTCTCGTTACTTCACCAGAGTTAACAACCCACACTTGAGGGAGCATATCATATAATATATTATGAGCTCCTTTTGCTTCTTTGAGTCCTTCTCTAGAATCCTCACGTCCGCCGAATTTTATCCATGCATGTGCATGCATTAATGAGGGAGAGGCAATGGACGTGCAAGAACTCTTCTTTCTTCTTTCTTTGACTTCCTTCCTCGCGTCTGCCGAATTTGTGCATGCCTTAATGAGTGTGAGACCATGGACGTGCGAGAACATCTTCTTTCCTCTTCTTTTGACTCTCTATTGCATGTTCAGACCAGTGGAGAGAGAGACCGTCCTTTTGTGAATATTATCGAGTACGAGCTGCCGCGTCTTGTTGCCTTTTTAGTACTGATGCAAATGCAACTACATGAAATGTAATTTTTACTTTTTTTTTCTTAGGGACTAAAGATTAATCCCTAATTTTTAATGCAACTAATTACTAAATGATTAGTTAAAATTTAGGTGTTAACGATAAATGCGCTGAGAAGCATACTCAACATTGATACCAAAAAGTGAACTTCTCATTCCTTTCGATTGTTCATGGGGTCCAATTTCCTGTTAAGTATTGTCAGATTTACACATGAAACTGTACTATCCTGACATGAAGAAACTAACAATATAATTGAAGTTTATAATGGTACAACACCACTCTCTTCTCACTCTCCCGAGCTACTCCTCTCAGTTTCTCTATTTTTTTTCTCTAATTTATCTAACTTTTAGTTCTGGTTCTCTCTCCTTTTCCTGGTCGTGCATCCAAGCCATTTACATAGGCTTGTCTACCATACTTTGGCAAAGGGAAAGTCATCTCACCACTTTGATTTAGGCAACTGCCTCAGTCATTCTAATAATTTAAATTCCTCAACAGTAAAATAACAAAACTTTGCTCCTGTTGTCCATAATTTCCAGCGTGTTCTTTGACTTTGTCTTCACTTTTTGTGTGCCAGCTGGATAAATAGGTTGGTCATCTCTTGATTTGGTGGGATATTGTTGTCTCGGCTGCCTTCACTCTTCTTTGGCATTAAAAGGGAGTTGCATGAAGACGACCGAGAAGATGAATTCTTCCATGCACACAATATTTTGATAATTCATCTTCTTATCTGGAGCTTTTTTTTTTTTTTTTTGGGGGGGGAGAGGATTGTTTGAGATTTGTCTTGGTTTCTCTACTGTATTTATGTGGAAATGAAAGAAATTTTTCATTTGACAAAAAAAGGAAAAAAAATGATTTCCAGCGATGGCCTTCCCGATTCAGGATAAGGATTTCCCGTCCTCGTGTTCTACCACTAAAGATTATTCCAATTCTCTTAATTTTCAGTCTTCGGCTAAACTACAGGTTAATATCATGACCCTCGATTGTCATAATGTGAATTTTATACAATGAAAGATGGACATAGAAGTGCCAATCACTTTCAACTCATGTTATTTTTAAAAATAATGCGAATGGTTCACCGACAAAAGAGTCTCACAATTAAAATAACAAGGCCTTCCAGATTAATACCATTTCTCGAGATAACATTTTGGCGTTTGCCCAATGCTTCTTTCAAGCACACATTATTTATTGGGAAAAGCGCACCACGAATTTCTTAACTTTTATATGGCCTCACATGAGGATCATAATTTTTTTTATTACTTTAAAAAAAAGAGAAAAAAGAAGAAAAATTTAATTTCTCAAATAATCAAATAATTTTAGTGAGCCGACGGCGGATCACTTATTCAATTGAAAGGCGCCAATCACAATCACATGTATTTTTAATAAATGAAATTGTTTCATGCATGCATGATTCATGTGATGCTTCAAGGATTTGGATGTATTTGAAACATCAATAAAGGAAAGCAAAACATTTACACAAATGAGCATCTCAGTTATGGAGCGCATTTAATTGCCAATACTAATTTGGGACATATATCAAGCATTCACAAATGTTGCTGGCATTTGAAATACGATTCAAACCTTACAATTCCAATGCCTAATCAAAAGTTGAAAAGATTTAAAACAATTAATGTTGGAAGCATCACATGTACCAAATTCACTTTGATATGCAGAATTAACACTTTAAATCAATTTTGGAGAAAATGTCATCAAAAGATCATTTGAATTTTTTTTTTTTTTTGAGTTGATCTTTTCTCTCAATTAAAATAACAAGTCCTTCTAGATTAATAAGATTTCTCAAGATAATAGTTTGGCGCTTGCCTAATGCTTCTTTCCAGCACATGTTATTTATTGGAAAAAGAGCATTACAAATTTCATAACTTCTATATGACACTCACATGATAGTCATAGATTTTTTTTTTCCCGATTACTTGAGTGCCGTAACTTATTTATAGAGCTCATTTTTGCGTCGTAACTTTTTTTATTTCCGATCACTTGAGTGCCATATAACTTTTCAATTAATCACTTTATTGTCATAAGTTTTTAAGAACATTCACTACAAGTGTCATGCCAATGTCAAATTTCCAATACTTGGGTGAACACGTATCAAAAAATTATGGTACTTAAGTGATCAAATGAAAGTTATGACATTGAATTTGACATTTTTTAAAAGTTACAATATTCAAGTGGTTTAGGAAAAGTGATAATAACGTAGCACTCAAGTGATCTTCTTCTCACTGACGACTTGAAAAAAGAGAGAGGAGACTTGACTTAAAAATTTTGTTTGAATGGGTCATTCCCAAAGAGCACTCCCCAGGTTAAACCCGATTGGCCATCACAGGGAAGTGGAGGACTCGCTTGGTCCTTCCAGGCGGACTACGCCTACCACTTGACACGAGGTAGGAATTTTTTTGAAATGGTGGATTTATTAGATCTCATGAGAGATTCATCCAATCTAAAAATTCAAGTTAAGATGTGCTGTGCGTACATGGGGGCCAAACCTGAAGCTAATGCATGTACTTGTAAGAACGAGATTGAACAAGTTTCCTGGATGATCCAAATCAACAGACAAGTAAGCAAATTTTTGTAATTTTTGCAAATCAGATTTCGTTGATGTGGACATCGGCCTTCATACGTGGCTATCATATGTTGATGTGGACAATTTTTATAATTTTAAAATTTTGAATCTTTTCTATTTTTTTTTTTTTTTTCACTTTCTCTTCCCTTTTTTCCTATGGCAAGTGCCACAAGTGAGGGTGGTGCTCGTCTGTTGCAAGCAATGGTTGCCCTTGTTGGCCATAGGGGAGCCTAGGCAAAGGGTGGTTTGCAAGGGCCATGATGCCCTTCCTAGATTTCGTGGGGGCAATGGTTGCCCAAGTGAGGGCGGCCCTCACCTATGGCTAGTCAAGGGAAAAAAGGAAAAGAAATGGGAAAAAAAAAAAAGGAAAGAAAAGAAAAGAAAATTAAAATAGAAAAAAATTGTCTATATTAGCTAATTGTGTCAAGTAAGATGAGTAGTGTTCATGTTATCAATTTTCGGCTAAAAGTGACTAAAAAGATCATCTTAAAATTTGGGACTAAATTGAAAAATTTTGAGCTAAATTAATCATAATACAATAGGATTAAGACTATTCTAACAATTATCCCCACTACTTTGTATAGATAAAGATAATATAATAATGATAAAAATGCACATCATTTTTTTTTCTGGTCGAACATAATGCACACCCCTTTAATATAGTTAAAAGATAACAATAATGACAATTACAATTCACATTATTTCATTTATAAGTATGGCTATTGAACAGTAAAAGTTGTGGCAAATTGGAGAATAAAAAGGCGGTGGAGCGTGCAAGTTCCGTCAGAAAAGTTCTCACAAGAAGGCGACGACTTACCAACTTAGAGTCTGTTCATCTCGCGGAAAATTAGTCATTTCTGGAAAATATTTTCTTAGAAGTCATTTTTCAAGAAAAATGACAATATTTTCAGGTGTTCGACTAAAACTTGAAAATGTTTCGGAAAATATTTTCCGGTGTTTGGTAAGGAAAATGTTTTTTAAGACTTCACCACTTATGTATGCATCACTTACCAACCTATAAATACATCAGATATGAACTTGCATTTAAATTCAGGCAAACTTGCTTTATATCTTTGTTCTCTCATTGTCGTCAAATGTTCATCTACTCTAAAAAATGTTCGTGTGGATTCTAAAAGAAGTAAAAGAGAAAAGAAGCAAAGCATGTATAGCCCTAATGAGAATCTTCCAGTTGAGTGGCCTATTTTCCTCCCTGTCTTTTGTGTTCTAATAAACAAAAGAACAAAGAAGCAAAGCATGTAGAGCCCTGTACTTGAGTAATGTACAACTGCATGATAGAAAAAATAAAGAAAAGGATAAGTAAGAGTGTAGAGTGTGAGCTTGAGTTCGACGAGCTCGAGGTTTGCCTAGCAATGGCTAACAACTAACCAAGAAAAAAGAAGATGGGAAACAAAGAAAAGAAAAAGAAAAAGAAAAGAAAAAGGAAATTAAAAATAATTCAAATTAAAAAAGAAAAAGAAAACTAAAAAATAATTCGAATAAAAAAAGAAAAGAATAAGAAGAAAGGGAAGGAGGGAGTGAGGATTTATAGAGGTGTAAGATAAGAGAGATCAAGTGAGGAAAATGTTTTCCACTTTTCAAAAGTGGAAAATATTTTCCCTTAATTTAGAAGATTTTTTTTCCTTTCATGGAAAAGATTTTTTCCAAAGAATTCATTTTCTGTAAAATGAACGTCCAAAAATCTAGAAAACATTTTGCCGACAGAGCATTATAAAAACTTCGAGTGCTTCCCCACCCGCGATGAACGGATCGACCGCAGAAGAAGTTGTCTCTCCCTCCTTACTAAAATAATCAGCGGAGAAACTTGTGGAAAAGTAAGGCCTGGCTGCTAAAATTGACAGGAGTGAGCAACTTGTGGGTCAAAGCTACGACTAAGAAGAGGCCAAAAAAAAAAAAAAAAAAAAGGGACAACAACGGAAGTAATTAATGTAGAAATTAGGAACCCTTCTAGGAGACGGTGTGGTTTGATTATGGGCTAAAGCCATCCAATGAGATTTGGGAGTGATCACCAGGACCACCACAAGGCATTATTGCTTCGGGCGACTTGGACCACGTAAAATGTGCTGGATCCTTTAACTAGCGGACCAAGTTACTCACGTCTTTAAGACGCCAGAATCGCATGGCTATGGTTGGTTCCAATCGTAACAACACCGCGTCAGCGAGTTTATGAAAACAAAAAGAAGAAGAAATCTCTGGGAACATGGCATTTGAACGTCTGTGTCTGGAGTCTCATGCTTTCTTCGAACAAGACTTTTCTATAGTCAAGACCCCTAGTTATTATTTCCCACTTTAGAAGCTGATGTTGATCTATAAAGCATGGGCCAAAGAGCTAATTGTTCGCACCACAAAACGAGTTCTGTAGCATTAAAAGTAGACCTCAGTTTGCTTTAATGGCTAATTCTGCCCTTCCTTGCAAGCACTTCATTCGTATGGCTGCTACGCTTCCCTTTCTTCTCGTACTTGCATTCATCTTCTTCACGCCTGCAACTGCACAAAGACAGATCAACATAACCCTCGGTGCTTCTCTCGCACCCAACACCACCACCACCAACTCCTTCTGGCTCTCGCCTTCTGGTGCCTTCGCGTTCGGGTTCTATCAGCGAGGCGGCGGTTATGCGGTCGGGGTTTTCCTTCCACGAACTCCGCGTAAAACCATAGTCTGGACCGCTAACCGAGACTATCCTCCGGTCCCACGAAATTCCACCCTACGTTTCACCAGCGACGGGAGACTTGTCCTGCAGTCCACAGAAGCGCAAGAGACGTTTGTTGCCATTCCCAGGGAGACTGCGGTCTCAGCTTCTATGCTCGACACTGGCAATTTCGTTCTGTATAACTCCAGGCGGGACGTCATATGGCAGACTTCTGATGTGCCGACTGACACCCTCTTGGCAGGACAGCATTTATCACCAAGCCAACAGTTGTCCTCGAGCGCTTCCGAGAGCGACCAATCGACTGGTTTGTTTCGCCTCAAAATGCAAAAGGATGGAAACCTCGTGCAGTATCCTGTAGCTACTCCAGACACGGCCGAGCACTCTTACTGGGCATCTGGCACCAACGGAGTCGGTGACAATGTGACACTATATCTCGATAATGACGGTTCTCTCTACCTGTTGAACGCAACAGGTACATATGTGGACAATATTACCGCAAGTAGAGGACCTCCAAAAGAAGGAATAATCTACCTTTTGAGAATCGACCCAGATGGGATTATGCGACTGTACTTGTACAACGCGACCCAGAATGCGGATTTGTCAAAAATATGGTCGTCTTCTGAAAACAAATGTATCCCCAAGGGCTTATGCGGGCTCAACGGGTTTTGCGCCATGAATGATCAAAATCTCGAGTGCAAGTGTCTTCCAGGATTCGGATATGTGAACCCGGGGAACTGGACATCTGGGTGCGAGAAGAACTTCACTGCAGATAGCTGCATGAGAGCAGACGCAGCCCCTAGGTACACTATTCAACCGGTCTCTAACACTGTATGGGAGGATACTTCGTATGCTGATCTTAATTTTTCTACCAACGAAGAATGTCAAAAGGCATGCTTGCAGGATTGCAATTGCGAAGCAGTGATATACAATGACCAATCCTGCAAAAAGATGAGGCTTCCTTTGAAATATGGCAGGAGAGACCTCACTAATGCAAACATACTCTCCATCAAGGTAGGGGAGACTGGATCTAATGGGAATGGAGCGAATGGCTTCATGCCGGAGGGAAAGAAAAGGCCTTCTTGGAGAGACATTCTATTTGCAATTGCATCATGTACTGCTTTCGCATTAATGACACTGGCAGTGTCAGGATTCGTTGTTTACAGGTATCGCGTTCGGCTATATGAAATACTTCCCAAGGAGGGAAGCGCTACAATGATAGAGAAAATTTCGCCGAGATCGTTTACTTATGAAGAGCTGAAGAGGGTAACCAAAGATTTCGCCGAAGAGATTGGCAGGGGAGCATTCGGAACAGTGTATAAGGGCACACTGTTGAATAGCCTCGACGTTGTTGCAGTTAAGAAACTAGAGAAGGTCTCATCGGATGTTGAAAGCGAATTCCAAAACGAGGTGAAAATTATCGGGAGGACTCATCACCGGAGCCTCGTCCAATTGCTTGGGTATTGTCTTGACGGACACAACAGGCTTTTGGTGTATACATGAGCAACGGGTCGCTTGCGGATCTGCTCTTCACGCCTGAGAGACAACCTTCCTGGGATGAAAAAATGGGAATTGCTCGAAACATAGCCAGGGGCCTCCTCTATCTCCACGAAGAGTGCGAAACCCAGATCATTCACTGTGATATCAAGCCACAGAACATACTAATCGACGAATGTAGGCGAGCAAAAATATCCGATTTTGGATTATCAAAGCTGATGAAGCCAGATCAAACCAAAACCATGACAAGGATTAGAGGAACGAAGGGTTACGTTGCACCGGAGTGGCACAAGAATTTGCCAGTGACGGTGAAAGCAGATGTTTACAGCTTTGGCATCGTGTTGCTGGAGATCATCTGCTGCCGAAGAACTGTGGATTGGAGCCTTCCCGATGATGAAGCCGTGCTCGAAGAATGGGCCTACAGCTGTTTCCAGGAGCGCGAGCTAGAGAAACTAGTCAATGATGAATCGATCGACAGAAGACAGTTGGAAAGAATGGTTAAAGTGGCTCTTTGGTGCATCCTTGAAGAGCCATCGCTCCGTCCTTCAATGAGGAAGGTGCTTCTGATGCTGGAAGGCACGGTGGACATCCCCATACCTCCTTGTCCTTCTTCCTTCCTCAGTACTATCTAGACTTTCGCCAACACCGTGCCGATCACCATTGACAGAAATGTAACTGATTGTCAATACCATATGTAGAAACTGTTCTGAGAGGTTTATTCATGCGAGGCACGATGCTTGTTTGCCAGTATTGTTCTTTCTCTGCTATTCTTTCTTCTGGGAAGTTAAAATAATGGAGAAACTATTTTGACAAATTCATTGCTTCCCTATGCAGACAGATATGATCATAAGTTCTCTGTTTCCTTCTAGTGCTATTCTGCCGGATACAATGAAAGTGCAAAGAGTGGGGATAAAAGAAAATTTACCTATCCACTGAATTTGAAAACGTGTTTTGTATTTTGACCGGTATTGTTCTACTGTAAAACTTCTTACAAATAAAATATTCGATGATTCTAGTTTTCTGTGAAAAAAAAAAAAAAAAAAAATTGGACTATTTTTTGGTGCCAGTAGATTTATAAAGGAGTTACTAAGTGTCAAAAAAATGCGGATAAAAGAAAAAAAAAACCCATTAACTGATTTTTATAAATGATCAAATTCAATTAGAGTGATTACGTTACTAATGGGTACTCTAGTTGAAGTTAGTAGCGTTTGGCTCCTGTTGAGTTTCCAATTAATGACCAATTGCTTTTAAGCTTTTGACTCTTATTTCAGCTAGCTACTAACTTTTTTTTTATTTAATTATTTACTTCTCTTATGTCTGACAAAATACTTTTTTTTACAGTACCTAGGTTTTTATTCTACCAAGTTACTAACTAGTTTTCAGTTACAAACTCTCATATAAGCTGCTTACTTAAGTTTATTTGTTTCCTTTTAAAACCAAGTTTTTATATTGAGTTGCCACCTTTTTCTGCCTTCCTAGCAACTTTTAAATTTACTATCATTAGAGAGATTATCAACTTTTTTTAATTAATTTACTAATTAATTTTACGTTATTTACTCTTATTTGAGTTAATTATCAACATTTATTAGATTTTTGAATTGCCAACTTTTCTTGTCTCCGACAGAAAAAAAAAAAAAACTTCGCTTTTATTTGGAATCCTGGATCCGCGACTGACTATTAGATGCTCAGTCCAAACACGTCATTTTGACACAACTGAAGCTTTGTTTTGATAAATAAATGTGGTTCCTTTTCCACCGCAAATTCTCGGTGAAGTCCAAGTCTTCAAGCACTCAATTTTTGCGTTGCCGTGCTTGACCCACTAGAAGTCATGAGATGACCTTCGCCATCATTAATCGTATTCTTTCTATAAATCTAAAGCTCTATAAAGGACAAACAAAGGGTTGATTCTTTGCATTACAAAATAAGTTCAAACATTACGATAGGTTCAAGTAAGGGTAAGCATGGTCTAGATAGGCGGCTTTCACCTTGAAACCGAAAACCACCTACTAAAAATCGATTATGAAAAATTGGAACAAGAATAAGTAGAGCACTCATTCAATTAAACAAAGGATCTCACGTGAGATCATATGAAGTTCTTTTCTATTGAACATTCTTTCAGCTAGAGAGAGAACCCCGTTTCCTCCAACTATACCAATTCCATAAAAGTCCAGGCCTAATAGCCAACATTTTTAAAGATACAATGAAATGAATATGAACATGTTTCGACTTCAACTACAGTTTAACCACCTTTGTCTCGGTAGAAGCTTCCTTTGGTCGAAATTCATTGCCATTGCATTGCCTCACCGCAATGTACTGGTGAGCTACCATCCAAGGACCACCAAGGAGAACATTGTCATAAGGAAAAAACTCATTGCCGGGTCAGTAATAGAGAGAGAGAGAGAGAGAGAGAGAGAGAGAGAGATAGAGATAGACAGATAGAAATTGGAAAATGAAAGGCGTTGGAGCACGCGCAATTTCCACACGAAAAGTTCTCGCAATGAGACAATTACTTTTCCACACAGAAGAAAACAAAACAAGACTTAGGGTGTGTTTATTTCACGGAATACGTTTTCGAGAAACATTTTCCTCATTTTTCAGTATTTGGATCGCTCGAAAAATGAGTTAACGGAAAATGTTTTCCTTGATAAAAATAAAAAATTCAAATTTGCTCCTTTTTTCTTTTTCTTTTCTTTTTCTTTTTTCTTCACTTCGTCACCAGCCACAAGGACGACCAATGAGCTCTGTTCTCACCAAATCGAGTGATCTTATAGCCTTTGACAACAAGGCTTGAGCTTGCCTGAGGCCGATGAGCCTCAAGCCTCGCTAAGTCAGGTGAGCTCGTGGCCTCCAGCGATTGCTGCCACGCGGCCAGTCCTACCCCATCGTTGACTGCTGCCTACCAATCCAGCGCCCCAACTCTCCACCCACAAAATTCTGCAGCCCACTCCACTTCTCTCACGCCAGCGACCAAACTCTCCTGAGCTCCACGTCCACGGCTTCACTTCTCTGCCCCTCCACGCGTCCACGGCAACACCTTTGGAGTCAACCAGCAACGGTGAAGCCTTGGTTGACCGCCCATCTCACGCCACTGAACAGCTGCCCATCCCCAAAGCCACGCGGCCATCTCCACTTCCCTCTGTCCCCCGGCGTTGCTGCTTCTCTTCTCCAGTCAACGTTCAGCTCTAGCAGACCCGTCGAAGCCCTAGGCGTGACCAAAGCTGCTCGCCTGCCTCCCGTCTTCAACCGCATCAACGGCCCAACGCAAGCCTAGCTCCCCTCCGTGTGTCTTTGGCCCATCTTTAGCAGCAGCCCATGAATTTTGTTACAAGTCCAGCCCAGCCATTTGAAGCCCGTTCAGTCCATATTCAGCAGAATTTCAGCCCACGAGCTTAGTCCACGTTCAGCCCATTTGAAGCCGCGAAGCCAAGCCCAAACTGCAACTCCAAACCCAGATCAGTCCATTTGTGATGTAGCTCGTTTCAGCAACAAATCTCAATTTGGTTTGAGATTTGTTGGGCCCGTTTTAGGCCTGGTCCAAGTTCGCCGATGCCACCAAAAATTAATATTTCGGCCACTATCGTGCTATCGTCACGGTGAACCGGTTTCCGCAATTAACTGATGAGTTTATACTCTAAACTCTTTTTAGTGGGCTAATAACACCTAAGGGATGTTTAGATGTATTTAAATGCAATTAGTTTAATTATTAAGTTAGTTAATTAAATTAGGATAGTTAGATTAAGTAATTAGGTGGTTAGAAATTTATAGTTATTTAGATTAGTGTATTGTTATATAGCTAGGATGCTTAGAATAATTTATTTAGCTCAATAGGTGGTTAGTTTAAATTTATTTAGCCTAAGTTTACATTTTTAATATTTAATGCAATTATTTAATTAATTTTAGAAATTATTTAATTATTAATTATTTTTCTAGAAATTAGGCTGGGATAGTCGATGACCGAGAATTTCGTGTTAATTGCAATGGCGTGGTTAATTTCTACAATCGAGTGTTAAATTGTGAAATTTGAGTGCTAATTGGAAAGTGGGTCAATTATTCCAAAATTGATAAATTTTGACATTTATCCGAGAAAATCCCAAGTGTCGGGTTTTAAACACCAAAAATGGTTTTATATATTATATAAACTAGTGGGATTTTAAAAAGAGGGTTATGGAATTTCTGGGTCCAATTTGACCGTGTATCCATGCACGACTAATTTCACTGAGTGTTTTTAATATGAAGAAAATAGGTCTGGAAAATTATTTTAATTGAGACATTTGAGTGCAATGCATAGTGTCCTGAGCCAGGATTGAGTAGTCGTGTGTTGGTTAGGAGAACCCGTCCCCAAACTGTGTTAAATGGACATTACCTTTTATGGGATTTGGGTTGCAGTAGAGGCTAGACCTATACTCCTTCAGGAAAGTCGTCTTTGAGAGACGTAATCGTGCTCAATGGGGTGAGACGATGCATGGCTACGCCAGTATACCATCGAATTTTGAGTTAGACATGCCCCAGAGTGGGTGTAATTGCCAATTAGAACGCTTGTTGAGTGGAATTGATGTGTTGGATTATGGGATAAAATTGTGTGACATGGTATGGGATGTGTCATAACGATTTGGCCCTATAATCAGGACTCCTGTACTGATTTGAGAATTAAGTGTGACCTTCCAATTGTTAGAGCTTAATTATTGTTCATATTTGTATGGTTGTCTGTGATATGAACTATACTGACAACTGAGGCAAAATAAGTCCTCTATGTCAATTGCGTGATTGTGTGGTTAGGGCGCCTCTAGGCGTATTACCCTCCTAATTAGGGTTTAGAGCTTGGACTCGCTGAGATTTATATCTCACCCCGTTGTGGGACAATTTTTCAGGATCATCGAGTGGAGGATCTAGAGTTGAGAGGAGGTGATCGGAAGTGTAGGTCAGCTAGGACCCTCTCTTTTTGGAAAGTGAGTTTTTGTGGCCTTTTGGTCATAGACCTTGTATTTGACTTTATGTGAATATAAAAGTATTTTGTTTTGTGAATTTGTTGTCCTGCTTTTCTATCTCGAGATGATTATTGTCAGGGGATTTATTTTTGCTTCCGCATGTGCAATAAAATGAAAAGGGTTGACGGCTCGTCCTGGGAAGTCGCAAATTATTATTGATCAAAGAGGGATGAGCACGCGTTCAGGGTTTGGGGCATGACACTCAAGTCTCCCCAGATTAGGTGAGCTTGCAGCCTCTAGCGGCCAACTAGCAAGCTCGTCGCCTTTGGCAACAGGAGCCCACCCCTTGTAAGCCCCGAGAATGAACTGCCCGAGGAAGCATAAGGGATGGTGTGAGGAAGTTGAGGAGTGAAGGACAAGAAGAAGGAAAAATAAAAAAAGAAAAAGAAAAAAAGGAAATAAAAAGAAAGAAAATAAAAAATAGAAAATAAAAGTAAATAAAAAAAACAACAATATTAAAATTTTAAAGTTTTTAAATTAAAAATTCACTTTTTTTCTTGTGATGAAGTGTGAAATTATTTTTAATGGGATACAAACGGCAAAAAACATTTTCAATTATTTATTACAAAACAAAGGAAAACAAACCACATTCTCGGAAAATCCTTTCCTAGAAAACATTTTCCTTTATCATTGAGTTTTCTGTGAAACAAACGCACCCTTAAACGGGTGGACGGTAGGAGAAGCCCTCTCTCGTTACTACCGGCAAAGGAGACAAGAAAAGGAACCGACTTTGGTACGTAAACATAGGGTATGTTTGTTTTACGAAAAACGTAATGTTTTATGAAAATGGTTATATTTCCTTTGTTTGGTGATACGTGACTGAAAAGTATTTTCTGATATTTGGATCGTATTTGAAAAATGATTGAATAACAGTTGACTTAATAATTGACAATAGTGTGCCTCTTACTTCCAAATTAATTTGTTGAGTCCATATTACTTAATAAATGGATTTTCTCGATCAGTTTAGTAAATCTATAATTTAAACTTGCAAAATGAAAAGGAAAGCTGAATTCACACACACACACACACACACACACACACACACATTTTGAAAATGGACATGATTTCCAATGACAAGAGCAAGTCAAAAACGAAAGGGGGGGCAAAGGAGAAAGAGAGAGGGGAGGATGAGTTAGGGTTTACGTTCACGGGCAAAGAAATAAAAGAGAAAAACAAGAAAAAATAATAGAAAAAAAGGATATAATAATAACAAATTCAAAATTTTTAATTAAAAAATTCTTTTTAATAATACATTTTTTTATTAAGCAAGGACCTTAAAATATTTTGGAAAATGTTTTCCGGTTCTTTTAAAGGAAAATTATTTTTCTTAATTTAAGCTTTGAAAGAAAAACATTTTCCTAAATGAATCAAACGCTAGAAATGAGGAAAACGTTTTTTCGAAAAAAAATTTCGCAAAACAAACATACCCATGGTGTCATTCACATGGAAGAATGGGAGACATATAGATCTATCGGATCCTAATATGTGCCCGAATCTAGAACACATAAGAAAAAAGAAGAAGAGATTGAGTGGGGTTCGTTTTGTTGCAATGATTTTAATTTATCCACTTGGGTATAAAATAGCGAGCAATAATTATGACGATCTTATTCAATCTTAATTCGATGATTAGTGAGATAGTGATAGGTTAAGACTAGTGACCCTCCTCGACTTAATAATGAAGAAGGCATCTTGTAGAAAATTTTCTTTATATTAGTTATAAATGCTCCGATTATTTAAAATAAATTGTGGATAGAAACCCTTTGAATCATGGCATGTACTTATATTATTTCTCTTTTTCCCGTATGAATCTAAAGCATAAAAGTTATGATGGAAATTATGTATATGTGTAGCGACCTACCTTTTCTGTCTTGGAAGGAGGTGGGGAAGACATAGGTTTAGGAGGATTGCCTAAAATGCGGGCCTATGGCTCTCGTTTTAGATGCGAGCTCTCATAAGCCCATACCTCGTGCAATGTTAGGTATTAAAGTTGATGCTATGAGCATTTTCTAATGAGGAGTTGCCAATAGTCTAATGGGGTCGATTAAAAATCAAGTGAGGTATGGGAGCGTGTCTCATTTCATATGCGACCAGAGATCTAGAATATGAGACTTGGTTACACTAATTGATTAACCAGGGCATTTTCAATACCAAATCTTATTCGTTTCAAAAAATATTTGTCAGGCAGTTTGAATTGATATTAAATCTATCCATTAACATGAGAGGTAATCATGTGGGTATATAATCATTAAAGTAATAATGAATAACCATGGAAGCATTAAATAAATTGAAAGGAAAAACAAGTATTTAACACTAATAAATTAGAAAGATACCATTCCTAACTAGGCTAAAGGTAAACTAAAATCAATATATTGAAAGTGCACAAACAATTGATAATTCGTCTCAAAAAATGAAACGAGAAAACCCTATCACAAAGCCCTAAGAGTTTATTCAATTTTGAGCACCATTTTTTTATCAAATCATTTTCACACTTGTTTTTAATGCTAGGCTAGTTTCAAACTAAGATTAACATGAAATATCTAGTGAAACTAGTCAAAATCTAATTTCTAAGGTTTTCTAATTTTTTTAGCTTTTTCCAAAGACTTCTGAGTGTTTGGAACTTTTTTAATTCAAAAAAATCAAAAAAAAAGAAAAAGGAGGCCTCAGGTCGGGTTAAGGATCCGGCCCGAATATGGTTGTAACCCGAACCATAGAGGTCCAGGTTGGGTGAGGCTTGGTCCCACTACGGCCCTAACCTGATGGGTTCCAGTTATTTCGATAAAGAAAGCCCAAATTTCTGATTTCCCTTTAAGTGATCTAACCCCAAAATCAAAATCAGGTCGCACGCTTAGTCTAGATTCACAAAAACTTCTTACCCACGTTTCTATTCTCTTATTATTCCATTTTTCTTTTCTTTTCATTTTTCCATTTCTATTTTTCCTTCCCCTTTCTTGTTCGTCCCCACCCCTATAAGAAATAAGTGTAAGTGCAATTAAATTTTAAAACTTTTAAAAATTACAATCAAATCATAAAATTTATCAAGTTGGTGTAATAAAGTCCCAAAAACTTATCATCATTTTCCGTTCGTCTAATTAGACGAAGTTAATAAAAAAACTTGAATACATCAATACAACAAGTATTAGAATTTGATTGCACTTTTTAAAAGTTTATGATTCAATTGTACTTTCGTGATAAGTTTTAAGATTTGATTACACTTTTTGAAAGTTTAAGAACTCGATTGTAATTTCTTGACAAATTTTAGGATTTCTAGTTTACTTATTCTTAAGTAAAACCGTAGAATAGTGCAACTTGCGGAAAATTGGAGAAAAAGAAGGCGTTGGAGCATGCAATTTCCGCAAGAAGTTCACGCACGAAAACAATGACTTTCTCATGCAGAAGAAAACAGAAAAAAGACGAAAAAATTTCCAGTGCTTCCTCACATGCGTTGAACGGATCAATGGTAGAAAAAGCTCTCTCTTGTTATTGATAAAACATTGGAGGGGCTTGTGGAAAAGAAGAGAAGAAAAGAACCACTTGGTACGAAAATTGAACACCGATTGATGAATGGAATGAAAGACATAAACCAATCGGAAAAAAATTATCAAGTCCTTATCCATAAGCAATCTTATTCATCCTTAATTTGATGATTACTGAAAAGGTGGGTGGTTAAAACCCTCAAATTAATTGTAAATTGGGTAACTTGTAGAAAATCTTCTTTTCTCCGGTGATATATGCTCTAAAATAAATTGTGGCTAAGGAGACCTGTGTATCATTGCATGTGTTTATTTTATTTCTCTTTTTCCCATGAAAAATAGGGTAATGATGTTAAAAGTTATACCACATATATCATTCGTCGGCGGTGAAAAATTCATTGAAAATTTTACCTTGAGCGCTGAATTGATGTTGAGACATTGGAAGCAATTATTGCATAAATTAAGTCTACTTGTAACGCTTCAAGTTCGACATTGTATGAGAGAGACTTTATTGAGTTATCATAAGTAAATGATCCCAGCTAGTTTAATTACACTTTGGGTACTCCTTTACGGCTACATTTGGTTTAACTTTGGAAATGGACATCGGGAAATGCAAATATCTTTTGCCTAAAGGGCTTTAAGGAGATGCAAATTGCGTTTGGTAAAAAATTCTTTGCAAAGTTATTTTAATGTAAAGAGTGTTTGACAAATCTTTTTTTATAAAGGACTTTTGGATTTCTTTTTTCTTTTTATTAAAAAAATATTAAATTCTTTGTCAGCTCTAGTGAAGATAAGGGTAGTTTTGGAACAATGAGAGGTAAAATTGAAAAAATAAAAAATTTATAATTTAGTTTTGAAAAAAAAAATGTAATATCAGCATTTGACCAAATTTATGATTGAAAGCCTCTTGGATAGGCTTGCCAAACGCCCCAGCATTTCCCCAGAGGTCTTTGGAGAATGAAAGTCCTTTGGGAAAGCTGAATTAAATGCACCCTACCTCTTGTATGATTACACTTAGATATCCCCTTTGAGGCGTGGTCCATATGGATGGGTTGAGTCATTATAAACGACATCAAAGCAGGGACCCTTTTATTAGATTGTATGGTTCGAGGATGAATTAGGTTTAAGTCGATCTGAAGAGGGTTTGGCAGTGATTACAACGACGAAAGGGCAACACCCCTTTTGGGGACTGGACCCATGTATAATGGACTCGATCTTTAAACTATTAGGTCAAGCTACTTGCTTATTAAGATGTAAGAATCGCATTGAGATCCAATATGATTGGTTTTGTCCATTGGAACGCCCATAGGCTAGTTTACAAAAATAAGAGTTATTTGATTTTTTTATGAATTTTTATTTACCTTTAGCATTTACTGACTTATTGACTTTTTCTGATTAACTTAATAACTATTTTTGGGCTACCAACTCAAATTTGAATTGTTCACCCATTTTTTTTAAATCAATTTTTAAAATTTTTTTTATGGAATAAACACTTTATTTTCCTAACTCACCAACTTCGTAAATTTACCTACTATTTTTTAAAAGTACCAACTTCAATTAGAGTAATGAGGTTCCCGGTTGGTAATTCTAGTTGAAGTTAGTAGCCTTGTGCTCCCGTTGGGTTTCTGATTAAATTTATGATGCGAACTCTTATGTCCGGTAGATAGTCCGGTGGGCGAGAACTACTACTGGTCGTCCGATATCTTTGGACTCAGTAACAGTGCAACGCTGAATCTCGATAATGATGGTTCTCTCTACTTGTTGAACATAACAGGTGAAATTTTTAAGAATATCACCCGTAGTAGGGGACCTCCCAAGGAAGGAATCATCTATCTCATGAGACTCGATGTAGATGGGATTTTGCGATTGTACTCATACAACGCCACCGGGAAGAACTTGTCCGTGGAATGGTATTCTTCTAATAACAAATGCAGCCCTAATGGCATATGTGGGTTCAACATGTTCTGCGTGATGATCGATCAGAACGCCGAGTGCAAGTGTCTCCCAAGATTCGTGCCTGTGAACAAGGGCGACAGGAGATCTGGCTGCAAGAGGAAGTTCACCGCCCAAACCTGCGAGGGAACTAACCCCGCTACAACATTGAACTGGTCAATAACACCGTGTGGGAGAACACCACCAATGACTCACTGACGTTCTTGACCGAGAAAGGATGTCAAGAAGTTTGTCTGCAGGAATGCAATTGCGAAGCTGTGATATACAAAGATGGAAACTGCGGAAAGCAGAGGCTCCCTCTTAGATACAGCAGGAGAAACCTCGACGAGTTGAACACTCTTTATATCAAGGTTGGTGAGACTGGATTAAAAAAACCTTTTGGAAGAGAGATTTCAGTCTCGATTGCATCTTCTGTTGGTTTTGCATTAGTCACACTAGCTGTATCTGGATTAATTGTTTCCAAGTATCGTGCTTGCGTACACTTAACATTTTCCGAGGAGGGAAATACTAGAATAGTAGAGAATGTTTTGCCGAAATTATATACTTATGAAGAGCTCAAGAAAGTGACCAAAGATTTTGCCGAACAGATTGGCAAGGGAGCATTTGGCGCAGTTTATAAAGGCACGCTGTCCAATGGCCTCGAGGTTGTGGCTGTCAAGAAACTAGAGAAGATCGCATCTGATGGGGATACTGAATTACAAACTGAGGGGAAAACTATTGGGAGGACGCATCATCGGGATCTCGTCAAGCTGCTCGGCTATTGTGTTGATGGACACCACAGGCTTTTGGTGTACGAGTACATGAGCAATGGATCACTCGCGGATCTTCTTTTTGCGCCAGAAAGACAACCTCGTGGGGATGAGAAGATGGGAATCGCTCGGAACATAGCTAGAGGTCTCCTCTATCTAAATGAAGAGTGCGAAACCCAGATCATTCACTGCGATATAAAGCCACAGAACATATTAATGGACGAACATAAGCATGCAAAAATATCTGATTTCGGATTATCAAAGCTGCTGAAGCAAGATCAGACCAACACCATGACAAGGATTAGAGGAATGCGAGGGTACGTCGTGCCAGAGTGGCACAAGAATCTGCCAGTGACAGTGAAGGTGAATGTTTACAGCTTTGGAATCATGTTGCTGGAGATCATTCCCTGATGAGGAAGCCATTCTCGAAGAATGGGTCTACAACCGTTTTCGAGCTGGGGAACTAGAGAAGCTTGTAGATGATGAATTAATAGACAGAAGACAGTTGGAGAGAATGGTTAAAGTAGGTCTCTGGTGTATCCTGGAAGAGCCATCACTTCGTCCTTCAGTAAAGAAGGTGCTTCTGATGCTCGAGGGCACAGTGGATATTCCAATACCTCCTTGTCCTTCTCCGATAATCAGTGCCATCTAAACTCTCCATCACTGCGCCCCTAGCCATCAGGAACTGCTCTGACGTGAGAAATAATGTATTAGATTGCTAATACCATAAGTAGAAACAGTTCTAGGTCTCCCTATTCATCTGCGGTGCAAGGCTTTTCTCCCATTTCACTGGAAATAAGTTCGCTTTTCTGGTTTATGCTATCCTTCCTTATGATCGGATATGGTTAAACTAATGGTTAACGCATTGTATGCTCATGGAAGGAGAGGGCACACGGATTTTGCTCTTAATGAGTTCTACCTCTGACCAAAAGATTAATGATGTAGTCGATCCATATCTACACAATCGATGCTTTTCAAACTGACCAGCTAGCCCATCGATAAAGGTTGAAACCTGAAAGAATTTTCAAACTCTAGAAATATTTTGACATTCTGCCCCCATGTTGCGCGTTGATCTTATCAACCGCATTTAAAGATAGATTAAACAGATGTAAAACACTTAAAGAGAATGCCAATTATTAAACTCGAGTTTCATACCGATAGCTGCACTGCTCAGATCCGTTGATCGTTCCCTCATTTGCCGCAATTTTATCAGTTTGCGAACGTTCAAAATGAGACTAAATCGTCACACCATCACTGACATGAGGCTCTGCAATCAGGTGACCCATCATTGACATTCTGCCCCCATGTTGCGTGTTGATTTTATCAACCGCATTTAAGGATAGAATAAACGGATGTAAAACACTTAAAAGAGAATGCCAATTATTAAACTCAAGTTTCATACCGAGAGCTGCACTGCTCAGACCCGTTGATCGTTCCCTCATTTGCCGCAATTTTATCAGTTTGCGAACGTTCAAAATGAGACTAAATCGTCACACCATCACTGACATGAGGCTCTGCAATCAGGTAACCCATCGCTGACATTTTCTTGAAGTCGATGTCACTGGGTTATCCAAGATTTAAATGGCAAAAGAAGGGCAATAGTTTCAATAAGTATGGTCACTTTTCCTGGTTTTTTTCATCATCCAGTAAGATTTGAACATCCATTGAACGCTATCAGTGGAGGCATATAGGTCACGCATGGATGGCTGGCGAAGAAGACAAACTTATTTTGCGCTTCAGCACGTCTTTAAGAACAGAAGCTACTTCGGTCGCATGAACTTTTGGGCTTTGACCCCATTTAGTGTTAATAAAACTAGCTCGAACCCGTTATTGCTTACGTGCAACTGTCGTAGAAGCCCATGCTGAACATATTTGCAAACCTTTATGATTAGAATGTTTGTTATCTTTTTCGTGACTCGTATTGAAAAAGATACGTTCAAAAGGATCGAAACTAGTATACTAATAAGAACCATGGTGATTGGCTTAATAATACAGGGTTCACCTATCTTTCATAGGTCATGAGTTCGATTTACTTCAGGAGCGAATTTCTGAAAAGCTCATGCTACATTGCCTAAGTATGGCATACCTCGTGTAGAGAAAGTTCCTGGCTAAAACTGGTCACCCTCCTCGCCCTTATTGCAGATGTAAATGGATTAATTTTCCAATATGCTTTATAGTTCTCTTTGTTAATCATACTCTCATTACATTGTTTTACTATCTGAAATAATTGGCAATCTCAGCTCATCATTCATGCATTGTGATCTCAAGAAGGAAAATGATAAAAAAGTTATATGGTAAAGATACTGCAATCAATGAAATGGTATTATTTCTTTGACGAAGAACGATTCGCTTGCTCCTCGTAAGGTTAGATCTCTTTACTTGCCCAGTTTACATCGGATATTAAAAAAAATGTCAATCGTAAGCTCACTATTAATTGGTAAAGCCTTACTCCCAATCTAATAAACTGTAGAATATAAGGAAGCCTGACAAAATCAAATCAAACACGGTAGAATAGTTAGATTGTTAATAAAGTCGATATGACCCATTTAGTTGAGGAGATAATTTAAGTCAATTTGAGGAAGTGTAGGTTAAACTCGAACAGGACTTCCTGCTTTCGCATCGAATGAGTTCATCCATCTGTACACACACGATTAATTACCATGCTAATGGGCATTGCTCACAAAAAATCATAGAAACAAAAAACTAAATTAAATTAAAAAGCGCGATGTAAATTGGGCATACATATCATTGTTACATGAGACAATTTTAGCAAAGACTTGATTAATTTAAAGCCGGATTAGAATGAAAATGCAGAAAGAGAACACTTCATACACTATGAACGTGATCAATATGCTTTGCGATCTTTTCATTAAACTTTCAACATGCAGCTCTAATAAGATCAAGGTAACATGCAAACACTAACAGGTTATAAGCACTACATACACATAGTCTTAATAAGAAATGGCGATTAGTAAAAGAAGAAATTTAAGTAAGCTAAATAGGACGAGTTTATAATGAGAATATAAAAGACAAAAATACAAAAAAAAAAATTAAATAAGTAGTAAAAGATTAAGAAATGACTATTGGTGAAGGCCCTGTACGGGAGCTTTTTATGGAGAGATATGTGCCGCCCAATAAAAGCCCTACACATCGCATTAAAATATTTAAAGATAAAAGTAATAATGATAATATTTCACATATAGAGCACTTTAAAATAGTTAAGGTTAACAACGATGACGATAGCAATTCGCATTATTTTCATTCATAATTAAAGTCGTGGAATAGTAAGACTTCTCGAAGTTGGAGAAATAATAATTCACATTTACATCACAAAAATAATGAACAAAAGATATTTTCATCGTCCCAAAAATATTTAAATATAAATTATTATTGATAATAAAAATATTTTTCATTAACTAATTATATCAGTTGATCGTTCTAAAGAGATATACACTTCATCATCCATTTTTCACAAAGTAAATAGATTTTTCTAGAATAGTAAAACTCCTGAAAAATTGGAGGATAAAAGGCGTTGGAGAATGCAATTTCAGCAAGAAGTTATAAGAAAACAATGACTTTCTTATGCAGAAGAAAAGAAAAGAAGGCTTAAAAACTTATGATGGAAATTACATATATGGCATAACAGTTCCGATGAAAAGGATAAAAGCTTACTTTCATGAGATGAAAGTTTGCCAAGCAAGCTCATAAAATTCGTACGGTAGGGTAATTGTTATATTTTGTTGTGCTGGTGATAGAAATATCAAGCGGTCCGTTCATACTTTACAAGTATTTCTTGTCATAGTGTAATACCTTGACTATTTGTCATCTTGTCATGAAGATGAGCATACCAAAAGAGAGTTTACAACGGCAAATCCTCCAACAAGCTTATAGTCAAGTGAGAGATGTGACATAGGAATCATCCATGTCTCACTTCCATCCCCTTCTCAATATTAAGCCTAATTAAATATAAAGAGGAGCATGAATAGTAATCCCCTTGGCCAATACCGTGCAAAAGAATTCAAACTCAAAATTTGGGCACCCGAATGAAAATGGAAAATCTCAAATAGGGATTCAATGTGCCCTCATTTTCTCAAAAGATGACATGAAATGAAATATGTTTCAAATAAGGATCCAAAGTGGTTATTTAGTCTCAAAGGACCTCAGTCGTCGGCCAATGAATAGTTACATCTCCGATGTATATTCTGTTGGCCTGATTAGGGTATTTTCGTCAAACTATATATATATATATATATATATATATATATATATATATATATATATATACATTTTGGTTGTCATGTTCATCGTCTTCTTCGTCCCCTATTCATCTTCTTGCCCAGATCAAGAACCCTGGACTTGGGGAAAGGTCGGTGAGGGCTTGACGCCCATCACCAACATAGCGAGGGCTTGACGCCCATCACCGGTAGCAAGCGAGGGCCATCGAGCCCTTGTTGGCCATGGGGGAGGGTGGCAGTCCAAATCGAGGCCCTATAAGGAGGTGCTTGAGGGTAAAAGGGTAGCTGGAGAAGCCGTCGATCTCGGGAGCAGTGGTGGGAGGAAGGGACGAAGAAGACGACGTGGGCATCCTGGTCGTAGTCCTGGCAATAGATGAGGTTGTTAGTGGAGTGGTGGGTGAAGGTAAGGGAGGTCGTCCCTCATGGACATCAGCGAGGTCGCCCCTCGCTAGCACTGGGAGAGGTTGACCCTTGCCAGATCTGGCGAGGGTGGCTCGGCACACCTCACTGGCCACTAATAAGGGCTGGTGAGGGCCTACAAGCCTTCGCTGGCAGCTAGAGAGGGCTCAACAGCCCTTGCCAGATTTGGCGAGGTTGGCTTACAAGCCCTCGCATGCGGGCTTACAAGCCCTCGCCTGCGGCTGGTGAGGGCTTGGCAGTCCTTGCCCACTGTCGGCGATGATCATTCAGCCCTCGTTGGCCCTTACCAATGGCCGGCGCTCGCCAGGCCTTCCTAAGTCCGATCTTCTTGGTCTAGGTAAGAAGAAGATGTATAGAAGATGAATAAGATGATGAACAGTGCACCATAGACCCAAAAAAAAAAAAAAAGAGTACAAAACAAATTGAAAATAAATAAAAAAAGGACAAAAATACCCTTGATCAAGTCACTAGAATATGCATTGGAGATGCATCTGTTCACGGGCCGGCAAGTGAGGTCATTTTTTGAGATTAAATGACCACTTTAAGTTCTTATCTGAGACAGACTCTATTTTAGGTCTTATTTTGGGAAAAAGTATGCACTTTGAATCTCTATTTAAGATTTTTTTAATGAAAATCATTCTAAATTTCCTTGACCATCCCAAAGAGTAGTGGCCAATCATGACAAAAGCAGGACTTAGGCTGGTATTATTAGAAAAATATAAAATTGATTTTTGGAGATTCGAGCACATTGGTTGCTCGTCTCCGGATTTTGTTGTTAGAACTCTTCAAAGGCGTTGATTTATGGTGGGTGTCAGAAGGAGAAAACGAATCAGCGTGTTGGCGTGTGAAGATTAAAGAACAAAAAGTCTACAAGCATTTAATGGAAAATACCTACCCAAGAAGATGACAAAGAATGCAAACAAAGTCTTTGAAGAAAGTCTCCATGGGTTGATACGCTCGTTCTTCTGCATTTATTGATTGTGTGCTGTTTCTTCTTTTTGCTTTTTGAACTTTATTGTCGAGTGTGGAAGACTCCATGCATTTATTAAGTGTTAGTGTTATGCTATTAGGTAAGGACAGATGGCGAGTGTTATAGAGTATTCTAAGAATTGTTTCTCTCTCCAACTTGTGCCTTGCTCCAAATTTCCATAATCACCATTATGGAAACTTAGGCCCGATTTAACAAAAAGTATTTTTGTTCTCTAGAACAGATTTGGAACAAATATAAAAAGTAGAAAAAGTTACTTCATATTTTTGGGAACAATTCCGAAAAACAATTTTTCTCTCTTTTCTTTTTTTTTTCTTCTTTTTCTTTCCTTCTTCTTCCTTTTGTCGAAGACCTCGCCGGAGCGTTATCGACCCCCGGGGACGCCGAGCCTCGCCAAGCCACCATTGGGCGACGCTGGGCAAGGCTTCGCCTTGCCGGGCCACCTCCAGGTTGACGTTGCCCAGCGGTGGCTCGGTGAGAGGCTTGGCCTCGCCCGGCCAGGGCAAGGCCGACCTTGCACGGCTTGGGAGAGGTCGAGCCTGATGGTGGCTTGGCAAGGCTTCGGCGAGCTCGTCGAACCTCGCCCAGTCGGTTGCTGGCCGCAGCCGTGGTCGGCGACCAGCCACAAAGGAGAAAGAAGAAAAAAAAAACAAGAAAAAAGAAAAAAGAAAGAAAAAAAGGAAAAAATATAATAAAAATATTGAAAAAATTAAAAGAAACAACAAAATTATATAAGTTTACCAAACACATTTTTATTTCTAAAATATAAATATTTTATAGTTACCAAGCGCGTTCTTATGCTCGAAATTGTTTCCAGAAAAGAAATAAAAAAAACTATTTCTGTTAAAAAATTATTCTCCGAAATAGAAATGTTACCAAATACACCCTTAGTCAGGATTCCTTGGGAAAAATCATAGCCTGGAAAATCTCACCATATGACTTTCGGGCACCACAGGTTCATTCAGGATAAGGATTTCCCACCCACTTCATATTCTTTTAATTTGTCATTTTCCAGGTCCTCGGCTGACCCATCATTTAATATCTTAATCCTCGTTTGTCATCATATGAATTCTCTTTGTCAAAAGATGGATTCAGAAAGTGCTAATCACTATCAACTCATGCTACTTGTTAAAAATGGTGATGCTGGACGTTCACATCTTTAATAAGCATAATAAAATTTTCACATCCCCTATAAGAAATGGCACGAGTTTGAATGATTTACACATGTAATTTATTTATTTATAACCCTCTTCCATATATTACTACAAGTACAAAAAAGAAGTAGAGTACAATGCATTAACTTTGGGAATAAGGATGGGGTTCATAGATACTACCCCATATTTCTACACCCAAAACTTGCTTACACAAATCCATGCTACTATACTGTGAATCAACAATTTTGTCCATTGACATGCCATCATTGTTGAAACCAGAAGGACCATCAAAGCCCTTAACTGGACCAACCAACTCTCCATCCATGTTGAAGTACCAAGCAACAAATTGATGCGGGATCTACTCTGGTACACCGACGTTGATCCATATCACTGAACTACACTTAACATATACTACGATTGAATTAGGTATAATCACATCTTCATAAACACACTCGAAATGTATAGGAACTCCAAAATATTAATTTAGGCCGAAGAATGACTTTAGGTAAGAGATATTTCATGAGAAGAGAAATTCCAGTGAAAGATGGTGTTATCGATGAGAGGCCTTATTTTTCCTTAATTTAATCATTAAGAGATGGAGTAGTTAAAACTCTCTATATAATATTAAATTAGGCCGCTTGTACAAAAATTTCTTTATAATGAAGATATATGCTTTAAGATTCCCAAAAGGAAATGTCCTATATATCATGGCATATGTTTATTTTATTTCTCTTTTAACTTTCAGTCTTGCGGCTAAATCATCAGTGGATCTAGAGGAGGAAATCACTTTTAACTAATGTTGCCAAGCATTTATCCCAAATTAATTTTCGTCTTATAAAAAATCTCAAACTAATATCTTCCAATACATTCACCCAAAATAATTTTAATCTCATAAAAAAACCTAACTTGACACCTAACCCAAAACAACCCCTGTTAGTATTCCGTTTGATATCTTGTTAAGATGCATATGTGTCAAACGCATGTGGCAAATGACTATAGAGTAGATCTAATTTGGAGACCAAAATATCCAATGTGAAAAATCCACGTGTGTTGATACATATGTATTCTTAGCAAAAAGGTAGGTTTGGGTTAGGGGTACCATTCTAGGACTTTTATGTGAGACAAAAATTAGTTTGGAATAAATATGTTATAAATATCATGAGATAAAGATAAGTTTGGAGCAAGATGCAAATTTGAGATTTTTAATGTTATTAATTTTTATAATAATGCGAATGGTCTATAGATAATAATTCTAATATGATCTCATGTTGTTCACCACAACCAATTAAAGAGTTATGACGAGGCCGTCCAGATGAATAAGATTTATCGGGACAACGTTTTGGAGTTTGACCAACAAAAAAGAAAGACCTTGACCCCAAAGAACTTGTCCGAACGGATTACTCCCCAAGACTGTAAAAAGCACGCACCCAAGAGCTGATTCCTCGCAGGGCCAGCCACTCTCACTCTCCTGTTATGGATGCTCCAATTTTCATTCTCCTCCCATTGGCACTCCTGCTCATAACAGCAGCTTCCCGGGGACAGAAAACCATCAGCCTCACCGACACTCTCACGCCCACCTCTAAACCCTCATGGCTCTCCTCTTCCGGCGTCTTTGCGTTTGGACTCTACCAGAAAGGCGACAGTTATTACGTGGGAGTCTTCCTTCCGGGGACTTCAAATAAAATGGCGGTCTAGACTTATGGCCGAGATAACCCTCCGCCTGTGGGCAATTCCACTGCGTTTCAACCGCAGTGGCGAACTCGTTCTTCAGTCAGCACAAGCACAGGATAAATATGTCGCCCCTCCTATTGATATTGTAACATCCTCGATTCGGACCTCTATCCTGACCGCGAGGAATGGACTAAGGATTGATACGTTAGTAATGAGGACAGCTTGTGACTCAATCCTAGGGATTCTTCATGAGCAAATTAGCTGATTAGGGGGCAAGGCGACTTAGGATTAGGGTTGTGATAAACTAGAGCGTTCGACCATGAAAGGACTGGTCGACCATGAGGATCACTATGGGCGATCATGAGTAAGTCAATGGATGGGTATAGATTAATTCAGCTCAAGTATATACGATCGCGGGTAATGCCATATGGTTAATGTACCATTCATGAATGACCCTAATCCAATCTCAAACAACTGTGAGTTTGGAGTAGGTGATCAATCCTACTTGGTTACATGACAACCGATGGTCATTCATGGATTGATCAAGCTCACATGTAAAACCCTAAATAGGTGTTGAACTCAATTCGAGTCTGACTGAGTGAGCTTTGCCAATGCCACCCAAATTTGCATAGGTTGTGTTAAAGTCATTTCTGATTGAAACTTAGTCACGAACCTCAGTCCGATTACAAGTGTCGATTGTAGATGTTATCGAAATATTCCTATCCAATTGAAATGATTTTAGTGAACCCGATAGTGCATTAATTGGCAAAATGAGCTAATTTGAGGATATAGACTTTAGTAAGCCTAAAGGTGAGGTCAATTTAACTTCTTAAGATTTAATTGAGATAAGATAAAATTTTGGGAGGCCATTCAAAGGGTGATAGGCGCCCCTTAGGATAGAACAAAGAGGAAGAATAAGCTTGGTTTTTATAACTAGGCTAGTCCTCCTGCAACTAAAAGTCAATAATTGAGAATTGAAGAAGATCTTGGCCATTGATGAGCTTGGCAAGATGGAGGGATTGTAAAACGAAAGGCGTTGGAGCACACGCAATTTCTGCTAGAAAAGTTCTCGCAAGAAGACAATTACTTTCCCCTGCAGAAGAAAACAAAACAAGACATAAACGGATGGACAGAAGATGAAGCCCTCTCTCATTACTCGCGGCAAAGAAGACAAGAAAAGAGGACCAACTTTGGTACGGAAACGTAGTGTCATCGTCCAATAAGAATGGGCAATATATAGAAACCGGAAAAATTACCAAAAAAGTCCTAAACTTATTACAATTATGATAATTCAGTCATAAACTTATTTTTTTAACCAACTGAGTCATAAACCTTTTATAATTATCTTGATTAGTCCATTTAGCCAAAATTAGCCGACCGGTCTGCCGACATGACGACGGTCGGTGGCGTCGCCGAGCTTTTTTTTAATAATATTTATTTTAAAATTTTTATTAATTTTTATTAATTTTTATCTTTTCCCTTTTTTCCCCTCCTCCCTCCTCCTTCCTTTGGCTCCGACGACCCGCCGCCTGGTGGTTGCCAAACCGAGGCGATTCGGTGGGGCAAGCCCTCGCCGGATCCGGCGAGGGCTCGCCTTGCGGTCGCTAGGTGAGGTGAGCCCTCGCCAGATCTGGCAAGGGCTTGCCTCACGCGGGGGCAATTATCGTCCCAACTAACGCTAACCTCTTCGCCGTCGCGAGGGACGAGAAACTTGAGGGCTTCCAAACAGAAACCCTCGCCTCCGCATCAAAGTTCAAGTTAGGCAAATTGTCCCCGGACGAGAGGGGCTGCCTCGACCTAAGCCTCTTCGCCTTCGGCTCCTCCTTGTCACTACAAAGCAAGGCGAGCCCTTGCCGGATCTGGTGAGGGGGCTCGCCGAAACCTTGTTAGATCTAGCAAGGCAATTCAGCGAGGGCTCGCCCTGCCACTGTTGGGTGCGAGCTCGATGACTGGTGAGGCGAGCCTGCCAAATCACCTCAGTCCGACGACCGACCAGCCTGATCGGTTGCTGGAGCCAAAGGAAGGAGGAGGAAGGAGGGAGGAGGGAGGAAGAGGGAGAAGGTAAAAGAAAAAAAGAAGATACAAAAATTAATAAAAAATTTTTAAAAATAAAATATTATTAGAAAAAACTCACTAGCACCTAGGTCACCGCCATGTCAACACAGTCGGCCAATTTTGGTCGGATGGATTGATTGGGAATAGTTGTAAAAGGTTTAGGACTCAATTAGTCAAAAAATAAGTTTAGGATTGAATTGGCACAATTGAAATATGTTTAGGACTTTTTTGGTAATTTTCCCTACAAAACCTATCGATCCTAATGCATTTCGAACTTGGATCACATAAGGAAAAAAAAAGAAGAGATTGAGCAAGTGTTGGGTCTAAATTTACCCACTTGGGTTTAAATTAGTGAGCAGTAATTATGACGATCTTATTTGATCTTAATTTGATGATTGTGAGAGAGTGACTGATTAAGACTTGTGACCCTGCCCAAATCAATAATGAATAAGGTAGCTCGAAGAAAATTTTCTTTACATTAGTGATAAATGTTCCGATCATTTATAATAAATTTTGGATGGAAAATCTTTCGTATCACGGCATATACTATTTCTCTCTTCCTAGTAGAAATCTAAGGTATGTAAATTATGATGGACATTACGCGTATGACATATAAGTTCCGATGAAAAGGATAAAAACTTACTTTCATGAGATGAAAGTTTGCCAAGCAAGCTCATAAAATTCATAGGGTAGGATAATTGTTATATTTTGTTGTGCTGGTGATAGAAATATCATAGTGGTCCAATCATACTTCACAAGTATTTCTTGTCATAGTGTAATACCTTTACTATTTGTCATCTTGTCATGAAGATGATCATACCAAAAGAGAGTTTACAACTGCAAATCTTCCAACAAGCTTTGCATGCGATATAGTCAAGTGAGAGATGTGACATAGGAATCATCCATATCTGTCACTTCCATCCCCTTCTCAATATTAAGCCTAATTATATATAAAGAGGAGCATGAATAGTAATCCCCCTGGCCGATACCGTGCAAAAGAATTCAAACTCAAAATTCAGGCACCCGAATGAAAATCATTCTAAAATTCCTTGACCATCCCAAAGAGTAGTGGCCAATCGTGACAAAAGCAGGACTTAGGCTGATATCGTCAGAAAAATATAAAATTGATTTTTTGAGATTCGAGCACGTTGGTTGCTCGTCTCCAGATTTCGTTGTTAGAACTCTTCAAAGGCGTTGATTTATGGTGGGTGTCAGAAGGAGAAAGCGAATCAGTGTGTTGGAGTTTGTGAAGATTAAAGAACAAAAAGTCTACAAGCATTTAATGAGAAAGACCTACCCAAGAAGATGACAAAGAATGCAAACAAAGTCTTTGAAGAAGTCTCCATGGGTTGATACACTGGTTCTTCTGCATTAATTGATAGTGTGCTGTTTCTTCTTTTTGCTTTGTGAACTTTATTGTCAGAAGGAGTTTCGAAGACTCTATTTATTAAGTGTGTGTTCCACTATTATATAGAGGTGGAGGGTGAGTGTTATAAAGTATTCTAAGAATTATTTCTCTCCAACTTGTGCCTTGTTCCAAGTTTTGGTTCCAAATTTCCATAATCGCCATCAGTCAATATCTTAATCCTCGATTGTCATCATATGAATTCTCTCTGTCAAAAGATGGATTCAGAAAGTGTCTTAAGATTGACTAAAAAAATTTGTTTGAATGGCTCAGTCCCGAAGAACCTTCCCCAGGTTTAGCCCGATTGGACATCGCAGGGAAGTCGAAGACTCCAATGATTGGGCCTACAAGGGCGACCCTTGACCCACTACCTGACATGAGATAGAAAATATTCGAGTCGCTAGATTCAATAGACCTAATGAGAGAATTTACCATAAAAAGGAGATTGAACAATTGGACAATTTTCCTCAATGGTCCAAATCCTCAAATGAGAAAAGCATGAAATGACATCTAAACAGAGGGATGGTGTTCAGGCATCCCTGAGTTCACATAATTTTGTCAAGTTTTTCTAGTCAATCTTAAGACACTTCGTCACGAGGATAGAAAAAGAGGCAACTACGTTGTGCCTCTCTCTGTTGAAGTGGGAATTATTTTCTGTTGAGTCAATTCTCTCAGTCTCTGGTATGCAAGGTCCCGGGTTTTGGTCTAGTCAACTCGATGGGGAATGGATGCTAATGGTATGTCATGAATGGAGGGTGGGGGCGCTATTGGTCTAATCCCAGGTTTCCTTCTTCTTTATATAATAAGTAGTGGTGAATTCATCTAGCTGCTCTTAAGTATCTTCTTAAAATGGTGGTTGTTAAAGCCTTGTTTTGAGTCAATCAATCCTGGTCCTTGGCTCGTAGTCAGTCTTTTAGCTTATGTAGTGGTCGGCCTTCCTATATGCACGTGCCCGCTCAACCACCACACTGCATGTATAGACGCGAACCCCCTCGTTACCGTATGTGCGACTCTCACTCCATGAGGCTAGCACAAAGACTTCTAAATCCATCCTGTGGAGAGAGTGATTTAGCCACTAACAAGCGCAGGTTTTTCATGAAATGATTGGTAATTCATCTAGGAAAGGTTTGTTTTTTGTTTTATTTTTTTTAATGACCTAGGAACGGCCGATTAGGAAAGTTTGTTGATTAGGAGGTTATGCATAGTATACAAAAGGAAACCCGGAGGCGAATTCATAACACCTATAACAAATGAAAAGAGATGGCGGTTCCTCGGCCTTGCCCCATTCCGCTTCTTAACCTATGTCTTGGGTTGGGAAAGCTGCTTCACTTCGTGCCTCTGCCCTTGAAGCCCCTCCTTCTCCAAAAGACATGGGAATTTTAGGTGTAAGATTCTTTTTATTCTCTCACAATTTATCTAGTTAGCCCTAACTTGACTAAAAAAGAATGGATGTATTCTCTACCCCCAGCAAAAGCAAAGGACTTTGTTGGGAGAATAAAAACCCCGACTCGATCAAAGAACTGAAATCCATGATTACACATAAAAGTCTGATTTCAAATTCTTGATAAAAGAATTGAAATCCACAATTATGCTGAAAAGTCTGATTTCAAATTCAATACCGCAGGAGACCCTTTGCTTGACCAGATAAGACCTGTAGTTAGAGAGGAGTGTTTTTTTTTTTGGTCGGTTCTACTAAACACTTACTCTCAGACTTTTGCCCTGCCTCCTTGCAGGGCGTGGGAATCGGAACGCACTCCTGAAACGAAATCGTTCTCACCCCAATTTCCTGAAAAGGTGAGGATTTGAATCTCTCATCTCCCTTTTCCATGTTGGAAGAGTAACCACTTCGATAAACCTAGTGATTACTAGAGAGAAGAGTTCAATAAATAGTAAAATAAGCACGTATGTTCATAGCTCTTGGTTGTTTTTCCTTCTTGAAGATCAGAACGAGAACCCACCGTAAGAATGGAATATATATATACACGCGCGCGACATATTTGCATATGGATGCTGAGCTGTATAAAGCACACCCACAAGAGAGTCTTCACACCACAAGCCTGTGTAGACAGAACCTCCATTTCACAGCACAGGCACTCTCTCTTTCCCTCTCCCTCTCCGTCCGTCCGTCGGTCCATCCGTTCCTTTCGTTATGGCTGCTCGAATTCTTTGTCTCCTCCCATTGGCATTCCTGTTCATAACACCGACTTCCCAAGCACAGAAAAACATCAGCCTCACTGATACTCTCACTCCCACCTCCAAATCCTCATGGCTCTCGCCTTCCGGTGTCTTCGCGTTTGGGTTCTACCAGAGAGGCAACGGTTATTACGTGGGAATCTTCCTACCAAGGACCCCAAATAAAACCGCGGTTTGGACTTACGACCGAGATAACTCTCCGCTTCCGAGCAATTCCACTCTACTTTTCGACGGCAGTGGCAGACTCGTTCTTCAGTCAGCACAAGCACAAGATACATATGTTGCTGATCCTATTGCTATGACTGCCTCAGCCTCAATGCACAATTCGGGGAACTTCGTTCTATACAACTCTAACCAGGAAGTAATATGGGAGAGCTTCGACAAACCAACCGATACCATCTTAGGTGGTCAACAGCTATTGGCATCACGAGAGTTGCTTTCAAGTGCTTCGGTCACTGATCCATCTACGGGTCTCTTTCTCGCCATCATGCAGTTAGATGGAGTGCTTGCGTTATATCCCAAGGGCACTGCATTTACTTCCGAATACGGTTACTGGGATTCCGGGACACCTAATAATGGTCCGAATGTGACGCTACGTCTTGACAATGATGGGTTTCTCTACCTATTGAAATTCCCAGGTGTATACCTTGCGAATTTCACGAGCCAAGGACTTCCTAAAGAAGATATGATCTATCTTGCCAGGATTGACGCAGATGGGATTTTCCGGCTATACTCATACGACATAACCTGGAATGACGATTTGTTCGTCAAATGGCATGAACCGAACGACAGATGCAGCCCCATGGGCCTATGCGGGCTTAATCGGTTTTGTGTGAATAATGGCCAGGATTATGCCTGCCGGTGTCTTCCTGGATTCGCACCTGTTGAGGACGGCAACGGGACTGCAGGGTGTAATAGGACCATCACCGCAGAAAGCTGCAAGAACGCTGCGGCCAGCTACGACATGCAACTTGTTCGCACCATATGGAAGGACGCCACGTATTCTGCTCTTACATCGTTGACCAAGGACGGATGTCTAGAAGCGTGCCGGCAGGATTGCAATTGCGAGGCTGTTACATACAACGCCAGTCAATCCTGCAACAAGCAGAACCTTCCTCTAACATTCGGTGGGAGAGACCCTGACGGGAACTCACAACTTTATGTCAAGGTAGGTCATGCTGGACCTCATGACGGCGCAAGAAATGGCTTTGAGCAAAAGCATACTCGGAGAGACATTCTGATTGCAGTTGCATCATCGATTGCTTTTGCAATAGTGATGTTGGCGGTGTCTGGAATTATTGTTTACAGGAATCGTGTCTGGGTTCACGAAAGGCCTCCAAGGGAGGGATTTCTCAGAACAATTGAAGATGTTGCTCCTACATTGTATACTTTTGAAGACCTGAAGAAAGTGACTGGAAATTTTTCGGAAGAGATTGGCAGGGGAGCATTCGGAACAGTCTACAAGGGCACGCTGATGAAGAATCAGCACAGCAGCAAAGCCGTAGCTGTTAAGAAGCTAAAAGAGATCTCATCCGATTGGGAAAGGGAGTTCCTAGCTGAGGTGAAAACTATTGGAAAGACTCATCACCGGAATTTGGTCCGACTGCTAGGTTATTGTCACGATGGAGAGAATAGGCTCTTGGTGTATGAGTACATGAGCAATGGGTCACTTGCCGATGTACTCTTTAAAGTCAAACACCAAGCCAGTTGGGATTTGAAAATGGGAATAGCTCGGGATGTTGCCAGAGGGCTTCTTTATCTACATGAAGAGTGCGAGACGCAGATCATTCATTGTGACATAAAACCTCAGAACATACTGATAGATGACAACATGCAAGCGAAGATTGCTGATTTTGGGCTGTCGAAACTGCTGAAGCCAGATCAGACCAATACCACAACAATGATAAGGGGTACAAGGGGGTATGTTGCGCCGGAGTGGCACAAGCAACTGCTGGTGACGGTGAAAGCGGACACCTACAGCTTTGGCATTGTGCTGTTGGAGATCATCTGTGGCCGAAAGTGTGTGGATTGGAGCCTTCCTGAGGAGGAAGCCGTTCTCGAGGATTGGGTTTACTGCTGCTTCCAGGCTGGCGAGTTGGATAAACTGGTGCATTATCAAACTATTGACCAAAAGCAATTGGAGAGGATGGTTAAAGTCGCACTATGGTGTATCCTAGAAGAGACAACTCTTCGTCCTTCGATGAGAAAGGTGCTGCTGATGCTTGAAGGCACGGTTGACGTTCCAATCCCTCCTTGTCCTACTTCCTTCTCCAGTGTTATCTGAATCATCTTCGCAACTGCAACTATCGCCACCAAAACCTGCTTGCTTTAGAGAGAAATTGAGCTGTTTCTACTAGAGGCATTTCCGGAGCAGAGAACATGTTTTTAGGTTTATCCGTGCAAAATGCATTGTTTGCCTGTAGAAAATCTTCTTATCTCCAGTGATATATGCTCTAAAATAAATTGTGGGTAAGGAGTCCTGTGTATCATTGCATATGTTTATTTTATTTCTCTTTTTCCCATGAAAAAGAGGGCAATGATGTTAAAAGTTACCCTACATACATCATTCGTTGGCGGTGAAAAATTCATTGAAAATTTTACCTTGAGCATTGAATTGAGGTTGAGACATTGGAAGCAATTTTTACATAAATTAAGTCTACTTGTAATGCTTCAAGTTCGACATTGTATGAGAGACACTTTATTGAGTTATCGTACTTAAATGATCCCAGCTAGTGTAGTTGACATTAATCCCATTCAATTTTGGCATTTTTCTCCGAAAGTCTGATGAACAATTTGGCAATCCTAGATCATTGGGAAATGAACCTCACCTACACCTCTTTGATAGTAGAAGGTGTGACATACCTATTTTTCTAATTCCATTTTCAGTCGATTGAGTCGGACATTTCATTTGTGCATATAGTTCGTCTCTCTGAGTTGGCCACTCATGAGGGAACTAGCCTCTTGGGTGAAGTAATTAATGAATTTTAACGCGTTAGACTTGAGAACTGATTACCCTCAAATCGGATGCAAGAAAATTTCCCTAAAAGCTACCTGGTAGGTTAGGACGCACTAGAACCGCACCAGATTGAAATTAATTGTGAAAATTAAGATCGAATTCAGAAATTGAAAGTTATGGTGTGTCACAAATCATTTTAGGATCATTGACTCATCTTCAGAAGATTTTTCATGCAAACCGAGTTTTTCAGCAAAGTAATCAAATTGTGGCTAATTTGGTTCGGAAAATTGGTAGGCCTACTTTTGGTTGTATTTTTGAGATTAAGATGTCACTATGGTCAAGTAAATATGTGAATTGAAGGGTGGTGACATTTGATTAATTTTACGGACTTTAATTTGGTTTAATTAGAAGAGAATTGAAGAATGTGATGTACAAAGTTTAAGAATTCGTGTGCCACGGTGGAGGATGAAATTGGACCCATTGAAGATTGTTGTGGGAGATTTGAAGTTAGTGGAAGGTGATGTCATCTTAGGTCATGGTGGGCCATTTTTGTTGGATTAAGGAAAGAGAAAAAGAAAAGAAATGGTCCCTCTTTCTCCTCTCTCCTCCCTCTCACGTTGGTGTGTTCGGTTCTTCTTCTCTCCATCTTCTTCTTGTTCAAAAAAACCCAGCAATCGAAGAAGCTGAAGATCACTCGACGCCCGTAACCGTTCGCCGTTCGTTGCAGTCGCCGCCCGTCCGCGCGCGAAGACCTGCGTGTGCTCGCCGGCCCGCCGTCGCGTCGTCTCCACCTCCCACTCGCTTGCCCTTGCATCGCAGGTGCTGCATTAGTCCATGCTGAAGCCGTTCAGCCACCTCTGGCCACCGTTCGGGTCCCACCTTGGTTCGGTTCAACCCCCCAACCTTCCTCAGTCTTTTTCCATCTCATCTAAGCCTTGGATCCGCCCATTCCCGGCCTCAACCAGCAGTGGACATCAGCTGCAGAAAATGGGTATCACAGTGAAGGTTTGGCCTGTTTTGGTCGGCTTCCCGACCCTAGATGCTTGGCCCGCTTTGAGGAAAGTTGTTCCCCTCGTCGTCCCCGTCGTTTTGGTCCGATCAGTTTGCTAATCGGGTGAGTTTAACTCACTAAAATTTTATTAGAGCGGTTAATGATGCTTAGGGTGGATTAGATTATGTTAATTGTAGTTAAGTGGTTAGTTTATTTTATTTAAGTGTAGATTAGATTAATTTAGTGATTAATTTTCATGTATGTTTAATTAGGGATAAGTAGGTTTATTTATAATAAGCCTTGATGTGACATAATTGATTTATTTTTTTGAATTAAATAAAGATTTCAGAATTATTTAATAATATAATAAAATATTATTTTTCGAAATTATTAAATTATTATTATTTAATCCGAAAAAAAAAATATATATATATATATTCCTGAAAATTTCTTCAGGATCCTAAATTCTCAATTTTTCGTGCCGATCGTTGTGGTGTATTCGAATTGTGTAATTGATGGATTGTGCTAATTGAGTGTTGACTTGGAAAAATTATGAATTTTATTTATAAATTCCACGTGTTGGGTTTTGACACCAAAATTGGATTCTAATTAATATATTAAATAGTGGGGTTGGAAAAGGTAGAAATTGGAGTTTCTGAATTGAAATTTGATGTGTTCCCACTCACGTGAGTAATTTCTGGAATATTTTTAATATGAAGAAAAGAGGCCGGACCACTATTTTAATTGAAATTTTTGAGTGAAATTAAAAGTAGCATGGGTCGAGGTTGAATTTGTTGTATGATAATTAAAAGGAAATTGTCTTGGATTGTTGAGCTGGATTTGCCCCTATATTGGATACCCCTTACAACGGATGTGGGTCACAGTTGATTTTGAGCCCATGCTCATTCGGGAATGTCGTCGACGTACTGATGAAGCCGTGCTCCAAGGTGGGGAGACGATGCGTGGCCATGTGCTAGTAGATAGCCGAACTGCGAGTAGGCTATGCCCATGTGTGGTAGTGTATAACAATTAGAACGCATGTTGAGTGTTGTTGACGTGTCGGATTATGTGACGGAATTGTGTGGCATGATATGGGACGTGTCACATCGATTCGGTCTTATAATCGGGACTCCTGTGGTTGTTTGTTATCTAAAAGTTATTGCGTTCTGGTTGTTTAAGTTCGTATTATTGCACATGATTGAGTGATTTGAATTGTGCTAACCTGTAGGGAGGAGCTGAGGCGAGGTAAGTTCTCTATTTATTGTGGCTAGGTTAGCCTTTGGCGTATTTCCTTTCTAATAGGGGTTTGGGGGGGTGAACTTACTGAGACAATGTCTCACCTCGTTGTGGGATTACATTTTTAGGTTCCTAGTGGACGGAGCGGCCAGTTCGCCTGGTTGGCCTTGTGGAGTTGCAGAGGTGAAGTTTGAAAGATTAGAATTTGTGTTCGACTTGTAGGTCATAGGATGGTTCCTGTTTAAGGGCTAGTCTTTTGTAGACTTTTAGCCGTAGACCTTTGTTTGTAAACTTCATTATTTTATGAAAGTGTAATAATGTGAATTTACTTCCTGTTGCGCTATGTCAGGGGTTAGTACGCATCCGCATGCGAATTTAAAAAGGATTGGGTCAGCGACTTAACCTGGGAATGTCGCTTATGAATGACCATGGTGGGATATTGGCGCGCTCGAGGTTCGGAAGCGTGACAAAAGGAGATTTTTAATCACAAATAGCCTTCACTTTTGAGGGGTTAATTTCAATGCCTCAGTTACCAATCATGAACCCCAACAGCTTCCCAAAGTTTTCCCTAAGTATGCACTTTGCAAGGTTAAGCCTTAGCTTAAACTTTTTAAATTGATTAGACAATTTCCTCAAGAGTTCAACATAGACTTCGTCTTGTCTTGTCTTGATTTAGCAATCATGTCACCAACATATACTTCGATTTCCTTATTCGTCATGTCATGGGATACAGTTACTATGGCTCTATGATAGGTTGGTCTAGCATTCTTCAGGTCAAAGGACATCACCTTATAGCACAAAATTCCCCATGAGGTGATAAACGAGGTTTTATTTTTTTTTTTCCTTCATCCGGATTTGATAATAACTAGAGAATCCATCCATAATAGTGAGTAGTTCAAATCTCACCATACAATCAACCAAGACATCAATATGTAGTAATAGGAAGTCCTCTTTAGAGCTTGCTTTGTTCAAGTCACAATGGTCAATGCATACTTGAAATCATCCGTCTTTCTTCAAAGCCAAGGCAATGTTTGCGGTCAGTATAATGTACAACTTCAATAAAGGCCACCTTTAAGAGTCTCATGACTTCTTTTTTAACTTTCTTGGATAATTCCCGTCTTGTCCTCCTAAGTTCCTGCTTCTTAGATGGGATATTCTGATCAGGAGGCAGTGAATGCTCCGCAATATCGATATCTTAGCCTGGAATATCAGTTTAGAACCAAGCGAACATGACTTGGTATTCCTTCAGAAGGTCAACCATTCTTTCGGCTTCAGCTATAGAAAGGCTTGCCCCAATTCGTGCTTCTTTTGAGTTCTCAGAGTTACCCAAATTCATAGTAACGGCCTGCTCAGTAGTGGGCGGTTTAAATTCTTCATGATGGATCCATTCCTTTTCAATAACCTTTGAATTGTCTTTATCTTTAGACCCAGAATAATCGAGTCCCCTTGAATTCTGAGGGGGCGAATCCGAGCCATGCAAATGACTATCATGACTATGCAAAGTGTAACGCATGATATGTAATGAAAATGGTTAGTATAGTAACAATGAATGCAATGCATATTGTTTTTATGAAAAAAAATCTTTTTAAACGCCATTTTCAAAAAATGATTAATAGGGAACTCGTCCTCATATCCTCAGACATCCTCGTTCCGAAAATCTATTTAGAAAACTGAGAAACATGAGCAATCCAGGCCTCAAAACATTATCATAGGACTGATTTGGAGTGCTTTCACACGTCCTTAATAAATGTGCGTATGCTTTATTGAATCTAAAATGATAAAGCTATATTACAACATATACTACCTTGGATCGACGGCTCAAGATCCAATGTTTACAAACATGACAAATGAAAGAACAACTTGAACAAACGAATTGAATAAATGGAAAATCCCTCGTAGGGGAGAATTAGTGGAATGAGAAACTAAGAAAGCAATTTTTTCTATACTAAGGAAGAAGTGGGCGTGCTTCCAATTGGTTTAGAAACGTCAATTATGATCACATTCATAACTCCAGGATGGTAGACTTCTTTATACCTTTGGTATAGCATCCCTAAAAACCAGAACTCCCTTATCAAGTAGATTTTTAACTTTGACCTTAAGGACCAAGTAGTTATCAATATCATGTCTTTTTTCGCCCATATGATACACGTGTGCTTTGAGCATATTGAATCCAGTAAACTTTGGAGGTTTTTCTCTCAAAACTTCCTTAGCCACCAATCTCTCTTCCAAAAGCATGGGCAATATTTGAGAGAGTGATCTTAGTAAGGGTATAAACTGATGAGTTGAGTTATGCTTACATGGTTTCTTATTGAAATCATGACACGATTGGACATGAACCGCGTCCATTTTATCAGGATGTCTTTGATACAATATCCAGTCCTAGAAGATCGTTCAATTTCAGATACTTGTTCTTCATAAGCCCATTTTCCTTTAGCCTTCCAATAAAAGCCAGTCGTCTTTGGCAAAGAAAGGGCTGATAATTCTATAGCCATTTGATTTACACGATCCATAAGACGCATCATCATTCCATGCATTTCATTTAGTTGATTATGAAGATCTTCAAGAGTGGCCGCAGTTTTGGTCGGAAGCAATGAAATTGTGAACGCTTCAAAATCTGCAAATGTGGCGATTATTTTGTCTAGTTGATTTTCCACATTATTTACTCTGATTTGAGTGTCTTTGTTCTCCATCCTTGTTTGAGAGCAAGTCTTTATAGTAGAGCGCTTTTCAGCCTTTGGTAGTACCTATTGAAAGGAAAAAGGAGACGAATCTGTACATGATTAAGCAATTTTGACAAGAAGATATAAACCTTTCAACTTTATATTTTCTCGAGATGAAATAATGGGAAGAAAATTTATATGACCCCAGTATCATATAAATTCTTTTCAAAATTTCTTCAAAAGAAATTATACAATTGAAAGGGCGACAACGAATATTTAATCAAAATGCCTCTTTTCTAAAAGTACATTGAAAGTTAAATGAAATTTGGTCGAACCGTTATAAGGAAAGAAAACTTGGCTACATTGATTTAGGAAAATTTAGGGTAATTCCAATTACATGGAATATGGGACGGAATAAGTACATACAAATGAAATTGAAATTGGAAATTACAAGGAAAATCTAATTACATGAAACAGGAATGCATTACATGGAAAATCCTATAACAAGTCTCTAAGAAGTCATGAGCTAGAGGAATTAGAAGTGGTCACGTGGAGACACTTGTTATCATGGGCCAAGCATTCTACTCCAGCTAAAGCATTGTCCATTTCCCTAATGAGTTGAACTAGATAAGCTTACTAACGACCATGAGGCTTGGCAATGTCAAGTAAGACCACTTCAAGCTCTGGCTCCACTTCATGATGAATGTAGTCAATAGAAACATGGCAGGTCTTCATTCACCCTCCAACTCGGTCTTGTCGACTCTGGCTACACGTTATGGAGTGTAGTAGTATCATACTCCTATGATTTCTACAATTAGGGCCTTGACATGGTCAATTTGGTTATCCACTAAGACTTCATTGCAATAATCAAAACGATATAACTCCAGCTTGAGGATTGGAGAGATCGTTTGAAGTGCGTGATATTAGCGAAGAACCCTTAAAGGGTAATAGGAAGTTAGACTAGTTAATCCCACGAGGGGGATAGGGTCATCCATTTCGCCAACAAGGTGTACCTCGGGATTCCCTAACCATTTGACATGCCATTGGATTTGGTTCGGGAGAAGTACTTTGACGAAATGAAAGCAAATAGAGAAGGACCAAGTGAGTATGAATTCTGTATTTTTGATGGAACATCTGAATAGGATTGTCGTTATTTGTGACTCGGATGATCCTCAAATGGGGTGAGAATTCCTTAATATGGGAGAAATGCCAAATCTATAGGAGGCTTATTGGGGCTCTAAGAGTTCCTTGTCCATTTCCTTAAGACGGTTGAGGGAAACAAAGGTTTCATCTAAGATCATATGTGTAAAACGTTTAAAAGAACAAAATTGATTGACAATATGAGTAACTAAAGGATCCATTGTTTTACAAGCATGTAGGGATATGACGAAGCCGAAAAATATGAGGAGTAAAGTGCAGGGAATTTGATTCCTATATTGAGGTTCAAAATTTGGGAAATATTGTTCAAGAAAGGCATATGGCATGGAATTGCAATTATCCTTAAGAATGGCTATAATCATATTGGAAGGAATATTTAGGAATCGGCTTGAAAGGGCGATTGGATCTTGTTAGATAGGGGCAAGACTAAATCTAAGGAATCCTTACCTAATCCAATGGCTATATCATACTCCTTAATGGTAAGATTCACTTCATTCCAATTAAACAGAAATGTGAAAGTCGGGTGGTTCCAAGATGGACCAATGTTTTGACTATTGAGATGTAAAGATTGATCCTCAGTAGTTATGGAAGAAATTCGTCCTTTCCTTCACATACTATTGATGTGTTGGGCTAAAATCTTCCCATATGCTTTTGAAACTCCTCAAGGTGATATTGATCTTAGGCTTATCTATCTAGGTTGAAAACCTAATAAGGGCATTTGCAATTAAAGATTTATTGTCGTAGAAATGAGTAAAGAGCGTGAAATTGAAAGTTCGAAATTTAAAGAACAGGGTAACAATAAAAAAAGGAATGATCTCTTACCAACCAAATCATGGCAAGCACAAATTACGCATCACATGAGGATTGTGAGGTTTTTGACTTCTAAGGTGAAGGTACTAAAGACTCAAAATCCTCATCTCAAAGGATAAAAATAGTTTACCCATCGCTATTATCGTCAGTCAGTGCTATTTTTATCAGTTGGGACAAGCGAGTTTATGGAAGTAATGGATTACCACGAGTATTTACTCGCGCATTTCACCCATAAACCCTTCTAAGGTCCTAAATTGGGCGATTGGGGTTTTAGACTACGGTTGTATGTATGGTGTCATGCTAAAGCTCATAAACATGTATTTAAACTTAAACATTCGGCACTTTCATATAAACCCTCATACATTCATACATCCTTATTCCACCTGCAAAACAATGGGTTTATACTCATGTCACCCCTTATAACTCCCACCTACAAGAACATTTAACACTTTATTAGTGACTAACCTAATTTTCCACACAACTTTGACAAGTAGACAATCCTACACAAGACACGTTAGTTAAACACAACAATCATTTTTAAACATTTTTGAGTCATCTTAATCTAATAACTAGTCTCTAGCGGAGTCGTCAAGCTTGTCGTGACCCGATCTTGCCGCTGATCCCTCTCACAAGGAGAGGAAGTGGAAAGGTTAGGTTTGGGAGTACTTTGAAATAGGCTAGTGAATCAACCTAGAGGGGGGTGAATAGGTTGTTGCGGAATTCTTTTGGAATCTTTTGCGGTAGAATATGTTAATATCAAAGATATATCAAAAATAAATAAAGCACGTATTCATAAAGTAAATACAGTAGGGTAAGAGAAAATTAACACAAGGATTATAGTGGTTCGGCTTAGTCCAAGCCTACGTTCACTCTCCACGCTTGCAGCCAACTGGCTGTAATCACTATGTAGCAAACGAGAGTCGTTACGGTAAAGAAATGACTAGACTTCTTCAATAGACGAGTCTCTCCTACAGCTTCCTGCTGCTTTCACACTATATCTCACTCTCTTCGATACACAATTTGAACATGAAAGATTTTTAGAGAACAAGTGATTTTGGAGATTCTAATATCGAGATTTTTCTACCCAGTCTCTCTTTGTTTCCAAGCAACATCGATCCACCTTAAATAGTCTCCGTGCCTTTATACCTGTTGGCACTTACCAAAAATTCATCCAATCAACCTGTTGGATTGAATCAATTTAAGTGATCTCATTGTCGCCGAAAATGTAAGTAGACAGTAGCTCGTCAATCCTGTTCGCCCATACAATCAGGATCTTGAGTTCCCAAAATTAGATTCTTCCAAGAATAAACTTGATCTTCAACGAATAAAATCCGGAGAGTAAATCTTCCAAGCTCTCGATCACAGCCAGAGATATTTCATGGTTTAGGAAATACGAAATCCAATATCTTACTTTCCTTAGCCATAAGAATAACTTGTGGCCAGCCTGTAAAAATCGCGAACTGTCTTCAGACTTAGATTTGGGTCTTTGAAGGTCGTTAGACTAAAACTGAGTCTTGAAGGTCTTCAGACTGAAACTGCATCTTGACTGACTTCAGATGGAAAAACTTCAGACCGAACTTCTAGGTCTGACTGTCTTTGAAAACCTTTAGACCTTGAAAGCTTCAGACATAACTGACTGAGTCTTGGAGTCTTTAGACCGTACTGTTGAGGCTGTTTTGTCAACTTCAAAACTCCAATTTCTTCAACAATCTCCCCCTTTTTGATGGTGACAAAACCCTCGACAGATTTGCGAATCAAAAACCTGCAAGGAAACACTCATGTCTATTTTGAGGATTATATCTGCAAAATAGAGTGTTAGTCCAATAACAATTATCCTCATAAATATAGTAGCCCTGCAATTGAATTCACAAGTCTAGATCCAAATCATCAAATCAGCATAAGGTCATAGAAGTTCAAGTAAACAACCCAATCAAAATCCAAAACGAAAACAGTCTAAGCAATAAAAATAAACTTAAAAAAAACTTTAAAATAAAAACTCTCAAAGCTTTCTCAAAGCTTCAAAAACTTCAAATCTTCAAAACCTGCAATCAAATCTGCGCAACTCTCCCCCTTTTGTCCCATAAAAGAGGTAGAGTGAATGTAATAAAGTTTTGAAAAGATTTAGTGGCCTACAGGGAAACGAACAAGTTGAAACTTGCTAAGCTCCTGGACTGACTTCTCGAGTTTGGCAAGGTTTTCCTTCACTGAAGCTAATTCTGCACTGGTCTGATTCGATTCCATTTGTGCTCTCAGTGCATTGATCTGTTCCTACATGTTCACTGAAGTACTCAGTAGCGCCTTTTTCAAATCTCTCATCTCGAAGTCCATCCCCAAAACCTGCTTTTTCAAGTCCAGCATAATATCTAACAGCTGAGTAAAGGCTGTGGAATTGGCATTGCTTCCACTTGGACCAGCAGAATGAGTTTGGAAACTAGGAGCTTCCCTTTCAGCCTTTTCCTTCTCGACAAGTGAGGATTCTTCATGTTCAGGGAAGTGGGATGCATAAACCTCCTCAGGGTCAGCATTAGACCTACTCACATCATTAAAGTGTAGTGGTGATATTGTCCCCAGTTCTGCAGCAACTCCCCCTGTGTGAATGCCAGTGGGTGGAGTAGAAAATTTATCGCCAACATCCATTTCAGCACTTGGATGTTTCTTGGTCTCTTCCCCAGCAAAGGATGGCTCTAAACCTGCAGCCATATCCTCTTGCTATTTGCTTACTTCCTCATCCTTCTTCCTCCTTTCTTCTTCTTCTCTTCTCATTTCTTGCTCTTCTTCTTCCCTTCTTCTTTCTTCTTCAGCTTTCCTTTGCCTCTCTTCTTCTTCTCTCTGTTCCTCTTCTCTTCTTCTCACCTCTTCTTCTCTTCTTTTTCTTTCCTCTTCTCTTCTCTTTCTTTCTTCCTCTCTTCTCTTTCTTTCCTCTTCTCTTTTCCTCTGTCTCTCGGCTTCCTTCTCCTCTGCTTCTCTTGTCCTTCTCTCTTCAGCCTCTGTTCTCAAAACAGCAGGGCTCCTCATTCTAGAGAGAGTGGACAGAGTCATGGCATCTTCTTCATCCTCCTCATCTTGCAGGATGATTTTTCTTCTTTTCTTTTCAGCCATGGGCTCTTTGCCCTTTCTTTTCGACGAAGTAGTGGGGATCTCTTTTGAAGGTGTTTCCCTCCTCAACCTTTCCAAAGTCTGCATTCGGTTCTGAAATTTCATCTTCATCACCATTTTCTCACCAACAAGCATCGAATTCAACTTAGTTAGGCATAAAGATGCAGGTACTTGAATATCGAAATGCCTAAAAAGTTTGGTGATGATGGATGAATAAGGCAGGCTGACCCTTATCCTTTACCACGCTTCTATACATATGGAAAAGAATGACATGCGGGAGAGAGAAGGGTCTCGCCCTGGTTGATGGCAAACATCAGCTTTGCCTCGTTTTGGAAACATCAGTCTTCGAGGTCGTCTTTGGCCGGATGCAGTTGATGACTATTTTATGCAACAAAACATTCGTGGCATTCATCCTAGTGTAGGATATCTTGCCTTCAACAGTTTTGTCTCATACAATATCCAAGGTTGCATAGGCTGTTGAGACTTTGATTGGCTGGATACTCCTTCTTTCCACACCAATAATGTCAGCCAGCAAGTCAACATCAACAACATAGTCTTTGTTCATGAAAGAAAAGGACAAATGATTTGCATCCAAAAAGGATAGATTCGAGTAAAAAAGTAAGCCGCCGCCCGTTTAGTGGGCCATAGTCATATCCGTGCAGAAATTCTCCAATTGCAACCTAGCAAACTTTCCTCTTAAATTAATCTTTATCGAATCTAGGAAGTCAAAATCTACACTCCTTGGATTGACCACTCCCCTCTTCAACAGCTTCACATAAACTCGCTCATGCTCCTTCGACCGAAATAGACTTCCCGAAGGACAAATAGTATTAGCAGCCACACCAAAACGAGGTTCAAAGTGAGAGAATAATCTCTCATCATCATCTAGGGTCTCAGCAGGCATATTTTCAAGTGGATTACTCGAAATATTTTCCAGCGTCCTCTGTGCAGTACCTTTAGCAACGACATTCAGCTTCTCCATCTCCATCAAAAACGCATACTCATTCCTAAACCCTCTTTCCTTCAAATATTCCTCGATAGTCTTAAGGCTAACATTTCCATCCCTAAGCCTTTTATAGAGATCGTAAGCCACATTAGATTTGAGAGTTCTCACCGGTTCTGCCTCCGTAACCACTTCCTCAAAGTGTTGACTTTCAGCTTCTTGTTGAGGCGAATCTTCTTCCGTTAGATCCACTCGAGTAGGACCCTCTTGCTGTCTCTGTGGTCCCCTGCTGGCAATTCTAGAAGACTTGCGAGATGACATTCTTGGAGAGCAAGCAAGGATTCAACTTGAACGCGAGGAAAAATGGAAACTTTGTGACGAGAAATGGATGGAACAGAAACGGTAAATGGGATCTTTTAGGATTTTGAAAGCGAAAGAGTGTGAGGATGCATCGTAAAGGAAAAGCTGTGAGTCAAAAGTGACGGTTTGAGTGTATAAATAGTGAGAGAGATAACACGGGAATGCGAATCGTCGCCAAAAGGTAAAGGTGAAAAACTACCAAAAATAAACCGTAATATCGAAAAAGAAAACTGCCTTTTTGAAAATACAAACTGCCATAATTACGTGTCAGAAAAAGAGTAAAAAGAGATTTTGAAATATCGAATTTGAAATAGCGAAAAATAATTACCAAAAGTAAAATAAAGAGAGAGTTAAAAAGCGTAAAGAGATTAAACAAACGAGTCGACGGATGTTCGGGCCCGTACCTCTGAGTCTGAACTCTTTTTCAGACTTTACCTTGTGTCTGAGCATAATTAGTCTTTACGTATAGTCTGAAACACTTTCAGACCTTGCTTTGAGTCTGAGCCGCCTTCAGACTTAGTGTTGAGTCTGAACCACCTTCAGACTTAGCGATGAGTCTGAACCGCCTTCAGACTTTAATTTTGAGTATGATCATCTTCAAATTCCACGATACTCAGACTTGAGCGAATTGATTCAAAGTGAGCCTTTTCTAGGGGCTTTGTGAATATGTCAGCTAATTGATTCTTTGAATCTACATGCTGGATCATCACATCTCCATTTTAAACATGATCTTGAATAAAATGATGCTTGATTTCAATGTGCTTTGCTCTTGAATGAAGTATAGGATTCTTTGTGAGGTTGATTGCGCTTGTGTTGTCACATTTAATTTCCATATGTGTTTCATCAACTCCAAAGTCTCTTAATTGCTGTTGCATCCATAGAATTTGAGAGCAGCAATTTCCAAGGGCTATGTACTCTGCTTCAGCGGTTGAAAGAGCCACGGTACCCTGTTTTCTTGAGAACCAAGACACCATCCTGTTTTCCCAATAATTAACATGTACCTGTAGTGCTTTTTCTATCCACTCTACAACCAGCAAGGTCAGCATCAGAATATCCTAGGAGAGTAAAATCTCCTTGCGTAGAATACCATAGACCTAGCTTAGATGTAATTGCAACATATTTAATGATACGCTTAACAGCAGTCATATAAGATTCTTTAGGGTTAGATTGAAATCTAGCACATATGCAAACAATAAACAAAATGTCAGGTCCAGAAGCTGTAAGGTAAAGAAGTGACCCGATTATACTTCTGTATAGTTTTTGGTCTACACTCTTTCCTTCTTCATCTTTATCCAGCTTTGATGAGCTTAACATAGGAGTTTCTGTTTTCTTGCAATTCTCCATTCCAAACTTCTTGATAAGGTCTTTTACATACTTCTCTTGATGGATGAAGGTTCCTTCACTTGATTGTTTGACTTGAAGACCCAAAAAGAAGTTTAGTTCTCCCATCATGCCCATCTCAAATTCATTCTGCATATCCTTTGAAAAATTCTTGCAAAGTTTCTCATTAGAAGAGCCAAAAATAATATCATCAACATAAATTTGAACAAGTATGAAGTCCTTGCCCTCTCTTTTTATAAATAAGGTAGTATCTACTTTACCTTTAGAGAAGCCATTTTGTATTAAAAAATTGCTTAACCTTTCATACCATGCTCGGGGTGCTTGTTTTAAACCATATAAGGCTTTCTTCAGCTTGAATACAAGGTTTGGTCTTTTAGGATCTTCAAATCCTGGTGGTTGTTCCACATAGACTTCTTCTTGGATAATTCCATTTAGGAATGCACTTTTCACGTCCATTTGGAATAACCTGAAATTTTTAAAGCAAGCAAAAGCAAGAAGTAATCTTATAGCTTCTAACTTTGCCACAGGAGCATAGGTTTCATCATAGTCGATGCCTTCTTCTTGTGTGTAGCCTTTTGCCACAAGTCTTGCTTTATTCCTTACCACTTTTCCTTGTTAATCAAGCTTGTTCCTGAAAACCCATTTGGTACCAATGATTGATTTACCTTTTGGTTTAGGAACTAGCTCCCAAACGTTGTTGATTTTGAATTGATTCAGTTCTTCTTGCATTGTTTCGATCCAGCTTTCATCTTTCAATGCATCTTCTATATTTTTCGGTTCGATCTCAGAAATTAGTGCAAGAGCACTAGAAGCTTCTCGTCTTTTAGATCTTGTACGAACTCCTTCATCAATATTGCCAATGATGAGGTCTGGAAGATGACTTGACTTTTGTTTCCAACTTGTAGTTGGTTTGTCAGTTTGGTGAAGCTCTTCTTCAGTTGGAATTTCTGAATCTGTTTGAGGCTCAGTGTCTGAAGCTTGATTTTTTTCAAGAGAGTTTGTAGACACTTGGCCAGACTCAAAATCTTCAGGTTAAGTCTAATTTTGTACTGAGTCTTCAAACTTCACATTCATGGATTCTTCCACAGTTTGTGTGCGTTTGTTGAAAACTCTGAATGCTTTGCTTGTCATGGAGTAGCCAAGGAAAATTCCTTTGTCTGATTTTTCTTCAAACTTACCAATTCGATCACTAGAATTCTTTAGGATAAAACATTTGCAACCGAATACATGAAATTATGAAACAACTGGTTTCTTACCTTTGAGCAGTTCATAGGGTGTCTTTTTTAATATAGGTCTTAGAAAAATTCTATTTATAATATAACAAGCGGTAGAAGTAGCTTCAGCCCAAAAATGAGGTGAAATATTACTTTCGATTAAAAGAGTTCTTGCCATTTCTTGCAAAGAACGATTTTTCCTTTCTATAACTCCATTTTGTTGTGGAGTGTATGGGGATGAAAAATTATGTTGAATACCGTTATCATCACAGTATTTCGCAAAATTATGATTTTCAAATTCTCCACTATGGTCAGTTTTAATAGTTGAAATCGCATATCCTTTTTCAATTTGGATTTTCTTTGCAAACTTAGTGAAATAAATCAATGCATCAGATTTATTTGTAAGAAAAGAAAACCCAAGTAAAACGAGAGTAATCATCAACTATAACCAAGTAATATCTTTTACCTCCAATACTTTGAACTCTTGTTGGCCCAAATAAATCCATGTGTAATAGCTACAAAACACGATTAGTGGATACTTGATTTATAGATTTAAATGAATTTCTAACCTGTTTACCAAGTACAAAGGGAGTGCATATTTCATGCTTTTGATACTTGAGGTTAGGAAGTCCTCGAACAAGCTTTTTAGATGACACTCTTGCGATTTGCTTAAGGTTGACATGTCCAAGCTTCCTATGCCAGAGAATAACTTTATCTTGAATCGATATCAAGCATTGAGGACTGTCAGATCTTACGTTTAGCAAATAAATATTTCCATGTCTTCGTCCATTAAAGGATTGTGAGAGATCCTTGCTTGTTCCAGAACATGTATCTTCTTGAAAGTTAATTTTGTATCCAGAATCGCATAATTGACTAATACTCAATAGATTGTAGTTCAATCCTTCAACAAGAGAGACATTGTTGATTGTGAGATTTCCAATCATCACAGTTCCTTGACCAACAATCTTTCCCTTGTTGTTACCACCAAAAGAAACATTTCCTCCTTTTATATGAGAAAGTTTTGTAAAACAACTTGAGTCTCCTGTCATATGTCTTAAACATCCACTGTCCAAATACCACTTGACTTTCTTCTTGAAGGTAACTTGCATTTAAAAGAAAGACTCATGTCTTCTTTGGTACCCAAATCTTCTTGGGTCCATCATTGTTAGTAGTATAAACAGTCTTTGCCCAGCTCTTCTTAACAGGTCTCCAAACTTTGGGACATTCCTTTTCAAAATGATCTACACTTTTACATTTTGAACAAGTAAGAGCATTTCTACCAATAGGTTTTACAAAAACCTTTTGGAAATGATTTTTATAAAAAGTTTTTGTTGGCCTACTCCTAATTCTTTTCTTTACCTTTGGGAAATCGATCAAATGAACGGTTTCTTGTGTCATTCCTAAACCGGATTTATTAAAATAAGGTCTTTGGATAGAAAGAATTTTATCCAACTTTTCAGAACCTATTGAAAGTTTCTTTGAGACTTTCAATACATCTTCTTTTAAGCAAGCATTTTCTTTTGAAAGTTCATTCTCATTTTCTTTCGAAATAGCAAGAGACTTGTTTAGATTTTCAACTTTTTCAAGTAAAATCTTTTCTTGTTATTTTATTTTGGAATTCTCCCTTTTCAATTTAGAAATCCTTTTAAGAGAGCCTCTAAGACTGAGACAAAGTTCATCAATGTATTTTGATACTTTGGTAGGAATTTTTAATTTTCTAACCTTGATACCATTGTTTGAGTCTAAGTCTGAGTCTGAGTCTGAGCCTAAGTCTGAGTCTGAGTTTGCCATAAGACATATGTTTGCATATTTTTCATCACTCTTCTCACGTTCAGTATCACTCCACGTCTCAGCTTTGAGTGCTTTCTTGAACTTTTCAGGTTTCCCTTTCTTTTTCTTCAATAAGGGACAGTTGGGTCTGATGTGTCCCTTTTTCTTGCATTCAAAGCAAACAACTTCTTTGCTAGTATCTTCTTCTTCATTTGATCTCCTTTGAAATCTTTGATTGTTTTGTTTCTTTCCATTGAATCTTCTACCTTTTCTATTCAACCTTCTGATTTTTAATCATAAGTGCCATTCTTCATCATCTTTGGATTAGATTTTAAAGTTGACCTTACCTTTTGTGTCAACATTGAATTTTGATGTGATTCATCTACCGAAAGAGGCATGATCTTTGTGTTTCTCTTATAGATATTTTAACGCGATTCCAATCTTTGGAGAGTCCTCTCAACAATTTATTGACCTTCATAGGTCCTGAGATTGGCTGTCCTTGGTATGCCAAGCCGTTTACAATTTCTGTAAATCAACTGAACAGATCCGTGATGGTTTCTCCTAGCTTCATTTTGAAGGCTTCATATTGACCAAGAAGGATATTGATCTTGGTTTCTTTGACTCGATCTGTTCCTTCATAGGTGACGTGCAATCTGTCCCAAACTTCTTTGGTTGTTTCACAAGATGAAATTCTATTATATTCAGTAGGAGATAATGCACAATATAGAGAGTAGATAGCCTTTGCATCAAGGGCTTGTCTCTTTGAGACATCGGTGTGCGTTGTTCCCACTACATCAGGTAATTCTTTCCCTATAGTAGATACAGCTTTAGAAGTAATTTCATTCTCCACTACATCCCACTCCATAGGATCCTTGGATCTTAGGAATGCCTTCATCTTATTTTTCCATACGTTGTAATCCTTGCCATCGAAGTAGGGAGGTCTGGTATTGCTTTGTCCTTCAATTAATTCTTTCCCTGTAGTAGATACAGCTTTAGAAGTAATTTCATTCTCCACTACATCCCACTCCATAGGATCCTTGGATCTTAGGAATGCCTTCATCTTGTTTTTCCATACGTTGTAATCCTTGCCATCGAAGTAGGGAGGTCTGGTATTGCTTTGTCCTTCAATTAATCATGGAGCCAAAACACTAGCCATAGATATTTAGCTTCAGAAGTAATAACACTTCTAACAAATAAGCAACCCGCTCTGATACCAATTGAAATAGACTTGTGAATCAACCTAGAGGGGGGTGAATAGGTTGTTGCGGAATTCTTTTGGAATCTTTTGCGGTAGAATACGTTAATATCAAAGATATATCAAAAATAAATAAAGCACGTATTCATAAAGTAAACAGAGTAGGGTAAGAGAAAATTAACACAAGGATTATAGTGGTTCGGCTTAGTCCAAGCCTACGTCCACTCTCCACGCTGGCAGCCAACTGGCTGTAATCACTATGTAGCAAATGAGAGCCGTTACGGAAATGACTAGACTTCTTCAATAAATAGTCTCTCCTACAGCTTCCTGCTGCTTTCACACTATATCTCACTCTCTTCGATACATAATTTGAACATGAAAGATTTTTAGAGAACAAGTAATTTTGGAGATTCTAATATCGAGATTTTTCTACCCAGTCTCTCCTTGTTTCCAAGCAACATCGATCCACCTTAAATAGTCTCCGTGCCTTTATACCTGTTGGCACTTACCAAAAATTCATCCAATCAACCCGTTGGATTGAATCAATTTAAGTGATCTCCTTGTCGCCGAAAATGTAAGTAGACAGTAGCTCGTCAATCCTGTTCGCCCATACAATCAGGATCTTGAGTTCCCAAAATTAGGTTCTTCCAAGAATAAACTTGATCTTCAATGAATAAAATCCGGAGAGTAAATCTTCCAAGCTCTCGATCACAGCTAGAGATATTCCATGGTTTAGGAAATACGAAATCCAATATCTTACTTTCCTTAGCCATAAGAATAACCTGTGGCCAGCCTATAAAAATCGCGAACTGTCTTCAGACTTAAATTTGGGTCTTTGAAGGTTGTTAGACTGAAACTGAGTCTTGAAGGTCTTCGACTGAAACTCGCGTCTTGACCGACTTCGACGGAAAAACTTCGACCGAACTTTTGGGTCTGACTGTCTTTGAAAACCTTTAGACCTTGAAAGCTTCAGATGTAACTGACTGAGTCTTGGAGTCTTTAGACCGTACTGTTGAGGCTGTTTTGTCAACTTCAAAACTCCAAGGGATTTTTCTTCAACATACTTGACCACGAGAGTTCCATCACGATTTGCGTTCCAAAAGACGTCATCACTTTGTCTATTGGATCAAACCTCTTGTGAGTTTCCTTTACAGGGTCACGAGTTCTCCCAAACTCGTACCTCACGTGACAGTGGAGTGTCGAGACTTGTACCCACATGAGCGAGACACCTCGAGAGAGGAGGTTTGGTGTGAATATAGAATTTAAGAGTACCTCCTGTGGTAGCCCTCCTGTGGTACTCTCATTCCTAAAGATGACGTCATTTCATTCTTTAGGTATTTTCCACATGTAGGTATGCTAAACCATGTGAGTCTTATCAAAACCCGTACCATGCGCGATGGGTTCATTTATACGGTATGGTTATTTAAAACAACCAAAAATAAGACGGGAGTCGTCACTAGCTTGGTTTTGTGAGGTTGGCTAGAAAACCCAATCGAAAGTTGAGAGTATTCCCTCGATTCCTACGCAACCAAATATTTAGGTTTGAGGACTTGGGTTACACTAATATTTCTATTAACGTTTTTTCAGTACCTAACAATATGTTGTGTTTACCTAATGCGTCCATGCATGTCTTTTTACCTTTTCATGATTGTTTATCCTAAACTAGGCGATCATGCGTAGTTGGTCATTTATATGCTATTCTATTAGTAGAAAATGAGAAAAGAAACCAATCAATTAAATTGAAATTGTGAGGCATTAAGTAAACAATTAAGGAAATTAATAAATCCATCATGCAATCCTAAGAAAAATAAAGAGAGAAATATAACTAAAGGACAAGAAAGGAAAGAATCCGCAACTCGTTGGGTTTTTATACAGACAATTAGAACTCGGGACATATGTTATGGATGAATAGTACAGAATAATGGTCAGAATAGACATTGACCTTTATCGTCTTTGTGTCCTCTTCATTTTAGGATCCTAATCTAAATATAGTCTAAGAATTATAACTAGGTACATACAATTGAAAGAAACTGGCATACACGTCAAAACAATCAAAAGCACAACATTATACTAAAGTCAATCACTCAAAGGAAATTCAATTCAAAAGGAAGATTTGGGCCTCGAGGTCGGCCTTTGTAGTTCATGCGTAGGTCCCTCTAAGACACCTACCCAATTCATTTTATGACTTATAGCAATTATTGATTGATTGTGTCCTCGCATGTCCAATAATACTTATAAGTCTCCTAAACAAATGATCTATGTAATCCCAATGTTTTCCCTCAATATCATGCATCGACCCCATCATACATCTAAAAGTCACATGCATTGTAGGAATTACACATGCATGTAGGTCTTTTGGATCTTATTTCTTAACCAATCAAGCAAGAAAGTGAACCATCGACGGGTCACTTATTACCAAGGGTATACACTAATCACAAACACAAGCATCTCTAGTGAATGACGTGATTGTATGTATAAGGGTACATGTAATGTTTCAAAGATAATTTTTGAAATCATCTATAAAATTTTTTAAGACAAAACGATATCTCGGTGATGAAAAATATTCAATTGCTAAGGCTAGCTCGAGGCTCGTATAAACGCACTCACGAGCGTTGTAGGTATTTTGAATACAATTCAAATCGTGACTTTTCACAATGTCAAGTTAGGATTTAAAGAGGTTTGAAAATATTTCGGATTAAGGAATATCTAGGTTATGGAATACATTCAATTGCCAAGCCTAGCTCGGGGCTCACATAAATGCACCCACAAGCATCAAGGGCATTTTGAATATGGTCCAAACCATGACCATTTCTTAAGCCAAATCGAGCTTTAGAAAAGAATTTCTTAACAAATTGTTTTTAGAAACATCACATGTACCAAAGCATTTTTTAAGATGAAATTTGGAGAGGCTAATTGTTTAATAACAAGGATCAAAACATTCAAGATAACTTCCAAGAAGATGACATGGCCTAATTTCATGCACAGACTAGCCTAAAAAGTCTAACTAAACAATCACAACCAAAGGTTCATATTAGGAAGTTTCTAACTAAGCAGGATATTGCAGCAAAATTGGGTAATGAACATTGACAATCTAGCTATAGAAAAAATTCCCTAGTATGCATGACATGTTAACAACCAACTTTTATGAAGAAAGTTTTCCTAAATAAACTACGCATGATTTTATAAAAATCAAACAATAAGCAACCACACATCAGAAAATTGTCAAAACAGAAAGACATTCAGTCATTATCACAAGTATTTGTCCCATTAAAATGGATCTAAAAATTACCAAATTTTCACGAAATAAAGCCAACATGATGACTAACAAGTTTTATTAGGGGATTGAGTACAAAATCCTTATAGAAAAAATAAAATAAAAATGTCAAAGGTCTATCCAAACTGGGGTTAGAACAGGGGTCTGAATTTGACCCCATGTCCAAATTCTGACCTAGGTTTAAAAAAATAGAAAGTGCCCCTAACGATGAGCAATTGACATGAAATTAGTGGCATTTGAAACCTGAGGGTGTGCTTTACAACTTCGTAGAAGCACTCAAGTTTAAACTAAGTCGATTTGGTACTCTTAAGACTGAGATATCTAAAAGTGCACATGTTAGTAACTAAGAAAAACAAAATACAAACATGTATTAGAGAACCTTAAAGTCATTCAAATAATGCACAAATGGCATGATGAAATCACATGAGACTTAGAATCAAGATGTGATGAACAATTTTGATAATCATCTAACCCTATGTCGGCATGCAAAAATATTATACAATTTAATGACATTATGAGATGATTCGAGATTCCTAATGACGTATTTGGGAATCCTAAGTGTGATGAACATTTTTTGTGACATAAGTTTAATATACGAAATGATACTTGAACGAAATGATCTAAACATGTATACAAGCCTTGTAACATGTGGTTCGATTATTAAGAAGGCATGATCGCAACATTTGGTCTCTAGATGACTCAAGCAAACATGGTGAGGTGCATATAAGATAAGGTTCCATTCTGATTATAGCATCACAAAATGAGCATGATTACAGCTATCTAATGACATTAAAAAATCTAATAAAAAATTTCATATACAGGACATGCAATGATGAACATTTTTGTTTATGAGTTCAAAATCTAGATGAAATCACATGAGTCATGAGAAAAATGGCAAAACAAACATACACATCCAAACTATATATGTTATTACAGCATCTTTTCATATTAACTCATGCGATTAACACACTAGACAACATCAACACTTTGCAAATCATGAATTGATAAAAACACACATCATGTATTTCATCTTTCATGATGGATTTGAGACCAAATAAACTCTTTTGTGGACTCAATTTTACCAAAATGCAATTCAGATTAGTGTAGTGCAATTTGTCCTATACTCAAATCTAGGCAATTTTGACCCAGTTGAATATATCCATAAATTCCGAAAAAAAATTACAAGACATACATGAGACAATCATGAGCAAATTTCATGAAGGAAAGTTCCTTCGAAAATCAACACAGAGATCGGTATAAAAATGATAAAGTCAAAAATCAACTTAGAGTAGATTGACCTAGGCTCAGATTTGAGTGGTTTGACCTAGCTAATCATGTCCAAATATTCTGAAAAAAAAAAATACAAAACATACACCATGCAACAACAAACAACTTTTATAAAGGAAAGTTCCTCCAAAAATCAATACAGAGAGTAGCACAAAAATAGCAAAGTTAGATTTTGGAACTAGAACATAGCTCATCACAAACCTAAACACTGTAGAATCGAGCAACTTCAGAGGTGTTTTTGAGGACCAAACGTCACTCAATCGGGGTGTGCGACCTATCTAGAAGGACTCGAACTAAAATAATGTCGTTTCGAACCTTATTTTGGCCTAAATAGCAAGTCAGTCCAAGGATACAAAAATCCTGGTTTTAGGCCAAATCAAGTTAATTTTCATAATCAATCAAGAACACTTAATCACAGCAATTCAACATTCAAATCTATTGATGTAACATAATATAGCATATTAACCTAAAATTGAACCGGAACTTCAATAAGTTAATCCGATTTCGCTTCACGGGGTTTGAGATTGAGAAGGATACCTTTGATGTGTTTTTGTCAATTTTGACCGCGATCGATCGGATCAAACTCTCTAGATCGATCCTTCATATTTAGAATCACGATCGAACCACCACAAATCACCATGAACCACCACAAAGCTAGCCGGACCACCTGCAGCAATGGAAACCAAAATCAGTCCAAAACCGCCAGAGGAGATCGAGTTGCCAGAGCTATCCAACGATCCATCAGTCTACTTTTGATCACGAAGAGGTTTAGGTTCCTCTAGGACCGATCGGGACTAGTCAACAGCTTTGGAAATCAACAAAAACCACCGATCCTGGCTAGAAACAAAATCGGTCCAAATGGACAGCCCTTTGACTGCCGGTGGAGATCAAAGTTGCTAGGGAAGATCTGGTGACCGATTGTGACAACGCAAGGAAGGGCAAGGGGTCCTCTCTAGTCCCATATCGCTTAGGGGGGAGTTCTGGGCTAGTTTATAAGGCTTGGGGTCCCTTTAACCTATGTGATGTGTTTCACGTACGCTTCCGCTAGTTGAAAACAAACCCGTGAGGGAGGAGGTTGCTGCGTGCATGCCTCTAAAGCGGACAATATTATTCTGGGATGAGGGTGGCCGGTGTTCATGCCTCTACCCTAGGTGACGTGTTTTAAAGCCGTGAGGACTCAGTGTCCAAAGCGAACAATATTACATAGTGGGGCTCGAGTTGTTACAAATGGTATCAAAGCCGACCCTTGACCGCGTGTGAGGGCCACAGTGAGGACGCATGTGCTCTTAAGGGGTGAAGAGTGTGACAGCCCAGAGAAGGGCAAGGGGTCCTCTCTAGTCCCACATCGCTTTGGGGGGGAGTCCTGGGCTAGTTTATAAGACTTGGGGTCCCTTTAACCTATGTGACGCGTTTCATGTACACTTCCGCTGGCTGAAAACAAACCCGTGAGGGAGGAGGTTGCTGCGTGCATGCCTCCAAAGCAGACAATATTATTCTAGGATGAGGGTGGCCGGTGTTCACGCCTCTACCCAGGTGATGCGTTTTAAAGCCGTGAGGACTCAGTGTCCAAAGCGAACAATATTACACAGTGGGGCTCGAGTTGTTACAAATGGTATTAGAGCCGACTCCCGACCATGTGCGGGGGCCACAGCGAGGACGCTGTGCTCTTAAGGGGTGGAGAGTGTGACAGCCCAGGGAAGGGCAATGGGTTCTCTCTAGTCCACATCGCTTAGGGGGGATTCCTGGGCTAGTTTATAAGGCTTAGGGTCCCTTTAACTTGTGTGACGCATTTCACGTACACTTCCGCTGTGCTGAAAACAAACCCGTGAGGGAGGAGGTTGCTGCGTGCATGCCTCCAAAGCGGACAATATTATTCTGGGATGAGGGTGGCTGGTGTTAACGCCTTTACCCTAAGTGATGCATTTTAAAGCCGTGAAAACTCAGTGTCCAAAACGGACAATATTACACAATGGGGCCCAATTCGTTACACCAATCCTCTTGGTTTTAGTTGCGATCACATTAAGGACAACTTGAGGACTCAATCGGAAGTGATCAACACCTCTAAGAAGCTTTGGTAGCTATTGATTTGTGCAAAAAATCGGAGCGGGTCCAAGAGATGGACCAATCTTCAAGTTGGCGAAAAAGATCAAGCTTGGATAGGTAGATCAAGGAACCGTTATAGGTGAGATCAACTTTTAGCAGCTCGAGCAAGATGAGTAGATCGCCGGTGAGGATGAATTGTTGCCGGTGGGGGTTGAATGACCATGATTCAATCGTCAAAGGGAGAAACTGGCCAGACTGGAAAAGAGAGAGAAGCGAGGGTTTTGGCACCAAAACAAAGAGAAGAGAGAGAGAGATTTGAGGACAGAAAGAGTGTTTCATTCAAAATGAGCCCCCTCAAAAAATGAAAGAAAAATGGGCTAATATGCTATCCCCAAATCATGTAATTTTGTTCATCAATTTGATCTAATGGTCTGAATTTTGATACAATAGTTAAAATTTGATTTTGAAGGTTGCATCATGATCTCGAGGTGTTAGGTAATCAATCTAGTGGGTTTGATTTGCGAAAACCAAAGCCAAAATCGATAATTGCGTCAAAATGTTTAAATTAGGGGTTAACTTGCAATTTGATGAAATTCGAGGGCCAATTTGAAAAATTTCAAGAAATTGAAGGTGTAGAAGTGAGATTTACATCAAGAGTATCTTGGATTCGACCACCTGAGGTCCAAAACCGTTCGGCAAGCTATTGAATTAGCCAACATCACTAACAACCAATCAAGTCGGTTCGGTCCGGTTTGACCAGTTCTTGACTGACTTGGTCCAATTTTGGCCATTTCACACACTTGAGGTCCTTGTGAGTTCAATTTGGTTCCTAAAGGACTAAATTGAAAAGGAAATTTATCCTATTTAAGAAATTAGCCGATTGAGATTCAATTAAGTCAATCAAACCTTATGAATGTGACCTAGGGGTCTTTTGTTGACCTAATTGAATGATTATTGTGAAAGACAACGGGTCAAAACCATGCGTGTTTTGAATTAAGCCTAAAGGGCTAAAATAATCAAATTTGCAATTCAATGAGCAAAATTGTAAATTGATTGAAATTGAATTCAATTAGTGCCACAATTCTCTTATTTAATTAACTAACCTTGTGTGAGATCACTTACCATGTCCAAATTGACCTCGAATTGAAGTACTTGAGCTTATGCAAAAGATGAATCTATATCTAATATTGAAATTGGACATAGGTATATGAAATTAAATCATAATCATGAATGGGTCAACTCATATTTTGTTAATCGAAGCTTAATTGCTCGACTTTCTTATGCTTAGGAGAATAAAATTATTGAAAATGAGTGAAGAACAATTGTCCGTTTGCAATTCATAAATGATCGATTTTAGTCCCTTAATTAGGGCTCAAAATAGCAATTTGTATTTTGATTGGGCAATTCGGGAAATTGAATGCACAAGCATATTTCAAATAACCCCTAAATCAAATTTCTTAGAATGAACTATACCTAATTACGACTAAAATGAAAATAATTTTATTTTTGGTCGATTTAGAACCTAACACCGAAAAATACGAAAAACAAAGTTCTTAATTGATTTTTGTGAAATTTTCGACACACGAATCAAATTGACATTAGAAGGAATGTTATTGTGAATTTTTTATTTTTATTTCAAATTTTTTTGTCAAATGTTTGACCAAAGGTCAATCTTTTAGTCGATTTTTCCTAAAATATTGATTTCTTGGTCAAATTTTTGAATTTTTGAGAAATTAATTTGATACAAGTGAAATTAAAGCTAAATGGCATCCTTTTGGGTAAAAAGCCAAATTTTAACCTGAGGTTGACTCTTGGTCAAGGGTTGACCAAAAAGTCAACAGCTTGACTTTTCAGATTTTTCTTGAAAATCAATTAGAAATTGTCTAAAAATGACAACGCAAATGAAAGAAATGAGAAAAAAAAATATTTTTTTAACCAAAAAAGAATCGTCACAATCGGCAACCCTAATTTTGATTTTTTACCTTTTAATGACATGCCGACTAGAAATTAGGTGTCAACACCTCCACAAGGAGTGTGAGATGCAGATTATATACTATGATATAAAGCCTCACAACATACTAATCGACAAGAATAGCAAGGCGAAAATATATGATTTCAAATTATCCAAGATGTTAAACTCGAATTAGACTAAGACCAAGACTAGAATCCAGTGAACCAGAGGGTATGTAGCACTTGAGTGGCACAAGAAATTACCTGTGATAGTGAAAGTCAACATCTACGGCTTCGGGATTGTGTTGTCGGAGATAATTTGCAATTGGAAGAGCTTGGATTAGCGCCAAACCTGCCTTTCCAATCTTCGAGCGAGAGTCCTCAGATCTTGCCCAGGAAGTTCAACAACTGAATCAGAAACGGAATCGGCAACTGAATCAAACTTCAACTGAATTTCCAAGCTAGTGGTCTGTGTGAGGACAAGGGGAGCTGGTTTAATAAGCTCTTCCTTTGAAAGAGAGAAGCATCTTGACTAGTGATTGGGAGGCCCTAATTCTTCACTGAAGGGGACATCAAAGGCCTCTACCCTCCCATCCCTTATAATATTGGCATATGATTGCAAACATGTCTCGTTGGCTTGATGCACTAATAGAGCTTCTAGATTGAAGATTCTGACATAGGATTCAAGGGGAGCTCGCTTGATTCGCAAATTGGTTGGACTCGTAATTCACTTCAATATCTTCAATAGCTGAGTTCTCTTTATAATTATCGATGAGGGATTTCCGGATTCAATCCGCTGCTATTGGTCTACCGCGTAAGGATTTTCACTCTCCAAGCAAGCCAGGTACGCAACTGACTCTTATCCATGCGAGACAGAAAGCAAGTCTTCTTACCGCTCCTTGGGTCCCTTCCAATGGGTGCAGGGCTTGAGAAGGTGTGAAGCTGCACAGTTGAAAGATGCAAGCCCTCTTTTTTAGGATTGATTCAATTTGAAGTTCAAGAAAGTAAAGGAATCCATTTGCAAAGGCAATTCATCAGGCAAGGTAAGGGCCTTTTCGTTTTCTTAATACCTCATGAACATGAATTGTAACATGAGATCCTTCTTATTATATGTCAATTCCTTCTGTCTTGAGCCTTCCACCAGCTCTCTAAGAACCTATTTATTTGCCCAATCCAGTCACATGAGCTTTCAAGAGCCTGGTCCGATCTAAATGATTTTTTATGTATGTCTCTTGTCTTTTAGCTTGGGGGGACAAAACCTGGTAAAGGATTTTCTCATTCCATTTTAGCAACTCCAGTAGTATGGACTCGATCTCCTCCCTTCCCTCTTATGCTTGCATGGATCAAGATGTAAGGCCTAGCCTAAGATACTTCCCATGTGATTCAATTAATTCTTATTTTTTTTAACGACAATTAATTCTTTTTTTTCAATTAATTCTCATTCAAAAAAGGGAAACTTGCGCTTATTCATATAGAAAGAGGAAGTCCTAGAAAAAGAAAGAGTGACAAACCCATTTTTGTTCGATCATAGGTTGCTCCAAACTACTATTATTAGAACAACCCACTTGTGAAAGCAACAATCGCTCCAAGCTATTCTTCTAACGTTCAATCTCCACTTGACGGCGGGTAGGCCAACTAATCTATTATCTATGAGGGATAGGCGGCTTAGCCGATAGGCGGGGTTTATGAGTAGGAAATAGCAGCTAGCTATATAGGCCATCCTTCCATTCGTCATTTCCAGAAGGAAGATGAACCTTTCTTTGTAAGCAAGGACGATGAGTGCCCTTAGATATCAATCAACCTAATTAGCTACAAGGTGTATAGCGCTTTGAACATGAATTTCTTTTTCATGTCCTGATGATAAGAATTTGGGAACTACTGGCACATCTTTAGGCTCGGCTTGTTCTTCGAGCCCTGTTTCTCCTTTCCCTCTCTCCCTGTAAAGTGAGGATTGAGGGGAATAGAGCCAAATTCCCTTTTGGGGTATTCTAAAGGTGTAAAGTCCCTCTCCTTGCCTTATGAATTAGGGCTAGCATACCCATACTGACTTTCATCCCTCTCCTTACTTTATGAATTAGGGCGAGCTGCTTTCACTCGTATCGCTCTATTAGTAGTCTTTTAGGAACTTCTCCATTACCACTATACACATAATTGGTTGAGAATAAGAGTCCTTTTTGAATTGGTCTTGAACCAATTTCTCTATTGTGTTCCTCGGCCGTGGTGAAGAAGGATTGAGAAGGCTATGTGTTAAGCATAGTGACCCATTTAATAGTTAGCAGCAATCGCCTTTCGGTTGGCTCCTTAGAATGAAAGATTCACCAGATGGTCTTCGTTATTTCGAGATTTGACAATCATATCATCTACATAAACTTCCATCTCAAAGTGTAATCATGAACGATCAACAAGTGAAGGACTGATCCTTTTGCGCCATTACTATTTCTCTTCTAGTGCTAAATAAAAAGATCTTGGAGCAAGGGCTAGCTTTTAAACTGGCAAAGAAAAAAATCACCAAAGACTTCGATGATGAACTTGTTCTCATGCAATAATTAGGAATTCTTTACGGTATTGAGCTGGAACAACCTGTTCTTCTTAAATACCCTGATTCAACACTAAAGAATTTCCCCCTGCTACCATATAATATTCATCTCTACTTGGTGATAAATAAAGCTTCCGTACTCAACCTAAGACTGATCATGACTTTGAAAAAGAAATAAGAGAAAAGAATTAGGAGCTGGCGCCTACATCAATGGTTGCTTGCTTACCAAGCCATTCTGGCAAGCTCCCCCAGTTTGATTATTATTCTTGACTTGACTTATTATTATAAAAAGTACTCACTATCCAAATGAAAGACAACTGATTATCTATCCAAGAAGACAGAGAGTCCCACCTTGTCTTAGCTTCAAGTTGTTTTGTAACCTTCGTTCATTTGCTTAGTTAGATCTTTATTTCCTATTTATTTAGTAATAGTGATCTCCGTCTGGGATTGAAGCAAAATAAGCTTCCCGGGTGGTGTGGTAGTTCAATTCTTTGAATTTCTTTGATGTTTGTCGGAGACTTTCTGATAGCTAGTAGGTCAAAGCCTTTCTTTTGGGGTCTAAGGGTGCCACCCCATACTCCCCAATTCCTGTCTTTAGAACTATGTGAAGGTAGCTTGCTTCTTTTTTCCTAGGCTACTTGCACATGTTATTCTCCGATAAAAGGCAACAAGAGGTTCTTCGCTTAGTAGAGCCACCAGCTGCCAGACGACGATTGCTTAATAGTGGAATCATGGGGCACTTTGGTACTTTTGGGTACATTATATTCTGGAAAAGAATATCGATATGGCATTTCTCACGAAATCATCATAGATAATGCGCCGAACCTGGACAGTGCCATGATGGATAGAGTTTGCCAACAATTCAAGATCACTCATTATCTGCCCTTGGGAGACCTAAGACGAATGAAGCAAAACTACCTAATACTATGCAGGCTCATCAAATAGTGCCTTTTAGCTTTCTTCAGGATTTGGCCCAAACTATTCAGCAGATTCCCATGCCTTATGCACCCGTTCGCCGCTTTGTTCTCAACTCTTCCAACATCTTGGGTGAGACACTTTTTTTTTCCAACTAGAGCCCTTTACCCTTTCTTCACACCTAAATTTTGGCAACCCATTTAGTCATTTATTGTATTAAAATTAGGGGGTTGAAAAAAATTAATTAATTAATTAATTAATTACATAACACATAGCTTTAGGTGCATTTATTTTTAATTTGCATTTACAATGGGTCGGTGACGAATGAGTTCGAATTAGTGGTTCTAAACTTTAATTTGGCATGCCGGACTAAGCCCACGAAGCAAGAAAATTGGCCCGAGCCCATTTTCTTTTAATGACAAAAATTACTTAAATCGAGATTTGAAGTGATATTACGATGGATTTTTGGAATTTAAGAAAGTCTGGTTGCAATCTTATCTTTAGGCGATAAAATAAGGAGATGTGGAAAATAAAAAATGATATTGCGTTTAGAAAAAGAATCTCCGTGGGTTTCGATTTGGAAAAATTAAAACCTTATTTCATAGACTATAAAAAGAAACAAAAAACGCGTACAGTTTCAAAAGGCCATACAGATTGATACATACAGCCACATTAGGGCTTCTCTCGAGCTTTAGGTCAAAAAAAATCTTAGCACAAAAGAAAAAGAAAAGCAAAAAGTAAAAGGTGAAAGTAAAAAAAAAAAGAGAATACCCCCCCCTCGCGATTGCTCATCTTGCTCCGGGGGGGTATCTTTGCCGACGCCGGCGCTGGTGCCGTCCTGCCGTCGATCGTCCAGCGCCGCCGCACCATCCTTTCGCCAATCTACAGCACCAAAGCCCTGCCGCCCCTGCCCACGTCAGACCCAGAAGCGGTCGCCGCTCAATCCGACGCACCGCCGCATCGTCGAAGCCCGGCTCCCTAATCCCAGCATCGCCGAGCCGCGACACCGAGCCCCACCTTGCGTCGCCTGTCCTCGATTCGCCCGTGAAGTCGCTCTGCCTGCAGATCCAGGACGTAGACGCCCGTGAAGTCTTTCTACCTGCAGATCCGAGCCCACCGCAACACTGCAACCCAATCCCCCGAGTTGCAGTCCCATTCGTCGCCCTGCCATCGGAGCCAAGCACTTGCGCCCATGATGCTGCTCGAGATCTCCCTACGCTACCTTGACGTCGTTTCCGCCTCATCGCCAGCGCCGAGACCCTTGTCGCACAGTCTGCCGTCCGTGACGCCCACACCAAATCTAGCGTCCCACCGGAGCCCTCGCCGAATCCCTCGCCGGAAATCCCTCCCCTCTCGCCGCCCGATCTCCCACCTTTTTTTTTTTTTTTTGATAAAAAGGAAAGAAAACAAAAAAAAAAGAAGAATTAGGTAAATTCTATTTTCATTTTTTCTGTTATTTATCTTTTGTTTTATTTTTTATTTTTTATTGTTGATATTGCAAATTACTTGTTATTATTAGTGTGATTATCCTTCTAATGCAAAATTGAACGTGCATGCCATGAAATTTCTTGGGAATTAGTAATTGTCAGTCCAATTTTTGCGCCTGAAATCCGACTCGCAATTATTTAAAAAAATTGCCAATCCGATCTCCCGCCCGAGATTCGATTTGTGATTTTTGTAAAATTGGCCAATCTGATCTCATGCATGAGATATGGTTCGTCAATGTGGGGTCAATATTACTTGATTTGCTATCACGTCACTTAAGGTAATTTTCTTTAAAATAAAAATAAAAAATGTAGATTAGAATTAGGTTTATTTCTCATTTTAGGATTTGCATGTTTAGAATAGAAATTTTATTCTTAATTTAAAAGAAATTTAAAATAAAAATTTCAAAAATCAAAAATCAAATCAATTAATTTAGGTTGCTAATTTTTTAAACTTGAATTGCATGTTTAATTATTTGGCAATTATTAATTTCGAAAATAAGAAAAAAAAAGGAAAAAACAACAAAAAGGGTCATCATGCATATGTCATGTAGAATTAGGGCATATTTTGCACGTCATTGCATTTTAGGATAAAATTCCATATAGTTTAATTTTAGATAATAGTTTCTTAAATTTTTTTATAGGTTTAGGTATTTTATTAAATAGATTGCATTTTAGGACTATTTGGATTAAGATAATATTTTAGTTGAAATTAGGATTTGGCTTAACCTAATTCCTAATATAAATTAAACAGAATCTTAATTTAATTAGGTAAATTTTCACATTCTTATAATTTCGAATTTCATAAAAAAAACCAAAAAATGTCTTAGGATAAATTATTTCCACTCTTTAGGATAAATTGCATTCTTTTAAGGAAAAGAAAGAAAAAAAAATGTCATGTGCATGTTATTTAAAGTTAGATTCATCAAATGCACATCATTTAGTTTTTTTTTTTTTTTTTTTTGCCTATTTAATTAGGAATGGCTCGTCAATAGAATTAGGTCATTTAGATTGCATTTCTTTAGGATTTACTATATTCATGTCATATAATTTAAATCATGTTGCCATGTCATGTAATTTAGGTCATGTTGCCATGTCATATTAGATTATTAGCGTGCATTGTATATAGATTAGGAACCCATTAAATAAAGTGAAAACAAAAAAGAAATTGCATGTTAATTAGAAATCATATCCAGGATTGTTGATGCGAATTCTGATCTAATAACGCAGATGCTTTTGTTGCTATGAAGTAAGTCCTGCAATTTATTTATTGCTTTACTTGGATATTAAATTGGTGGTTTGTGCACCTGCATGATCGCCTCACATGTTAGAGAGATAAGCTAAAATCAATTCAAGTTGTCTGCCAAACTTTTTTTTTTTAAATAAAAGAAAAGGTACCGAAAGGGCGTTACAGAAATCTAGCGTAATCAAGTCCCCGAACTCACAATTTCTGATTCGTAGGAGTAAAGTAAATCTCCTGTTACTTTACTTGGGTTTCTAATCAACCTACCAAAAATAGATTAGTGGCGACTTCTAAATAAAATCCATTTGCATGTTAAGAACTTGAATTTAAAGTTGCGAATTGGTATGGGCTTGGGAGAGCTCGAGTTAAGTCTAGACTTAACAATGCATTAGCCAAACCCTAGGTGGTTCCCCCAAAAATTAGGTTACGACAGCTTGGCGACTCCATTGGGGAGTTGAGTTGAAACTCTTAGTGGACTTAGGCCAATTTTTCTTTTCTTTTGAAAAATGTTTTTGTTTGGTAGCGAGGATTCCAGGTACGTTCCTAACATTTAAGGTATTAAATGTTTTTGCAGGATGGGAGGTACAAGGGGAAGTGTTTGCTGACCCTTGTTTTGTAGGGAGGTGTTGGAATGTATGGTTTGTTGAAGTGTTGATTGATATAAACTGCCATGCATGTCTTACATTTGCACTACACTCTTGCACACACCACCTGCCGCCGGACCTAGGCCGCATAGGATCATTTAGGATGGTATTGAGATGAATACCACTCCGACCTCATGCTCACGGTACGAGTCACCTACCTTGATCCCGAAATTTCATTCATGGTTTCAAGAGTACCCACCTCGGTTCGCACGCCCACGACCTGAGTCTACTCTTTGGCCAAGCCGGAGTCATGAGGACCCGACTTAGTCCGCACGCCCGCGGCTAGTCCGATCATCCTTGTGGCTTCACTTTGTTAAGCCTGTCTAGAGTAGAAATCAAGCCTCACATCTCATGCGCATGTCTATATGATTGCCATTGGTTTTTCTTGGTGAAGTAAGTCTTCTATCTCTATATTTTGCAATTTATTTTGTCGTGCTTTTGGTCGGTCAATGACAATCTAGGTTAGTCATTTGATCTAATTCGTTTGTCAATCAGAAATGAAATGAGGAAATTATCATGCAATGAATCATTTGGAAAATTAAAAAAAAAATAGAGAATTTGTTTTTAATTCATATCTAGAATATTTGATATTCCTAGGGTGTTTATTTTTCTAGCTCTCTTTAGGAAATTCCCTCCTTGTAAAAACTTTTCATGAAAAAGAAAATGGAAAAAATGGAAAAATTGATTAGATCATTGTCATGGATTGGCTCATTATATGTACACCTCATGCTTATATGTTCCCGTTCATTTCCATTTGGTGATTATGGAGCGATCCCGCTCATCCATCCGTTCATGATTGAGAGCTAAAATGATGGATCAAAAAGAGCTCATCTCGTCAAGCAAAAGTGTTGCGATTTATCTTCAATGAGAAATTGTGACACCAAGAAGGGTGCCAAGAAGACTTTTTGAGCAGTCTAATTTTCCTGAGGTAGCTGAATTTGATGCCACCATGAAGAGACTAGTGACGTATCTAGAGGGAAGAATATTTGACTTGAAGGGTTCGCATCACAAGATCAATGAGGGTGAAGAATTCAACCATACATGATTCATGGTCCTAAGTAGTTCGATTTCCTCATTTAATTAGGGGCATGCACCTTCCGCTGTGTGGGAATTTTTATCGCTTTTTAGGGATTGATTTCAATTTCTTCTGTGTTTGAACAACACATTCCAATAAATATAATTCGATTGATGAATATCAATAAAATTACAATTTTTGTTTTGAGGACATAATGGAGTATACCAAACCAGCCTGGTGACGATATCCAACAATGAAAAGAAAACATCATCCATGGAGAAATACTGAGGATTGGGCTTCTTCATGCTTCCTCATCCAAAAAAGTTGTTTTTGAAACAATTTCAAAAAAAAAAAAAAACATGCATTAGGTTACCCTTATTTGTTTTTCTAACTCATTTACTTCATGTCTCAAAGTATAACAGAGAGGCGTTTGAAAATAACACGTCAATTTTCAGTTATAGTGGACCCGTTGATTTGGAAACATACATCTGAAAAAAAAAAAAAAAAAGACGTGGAGGCAAAGGATCATTGCCTAGCTGATCTTGATGGCATCTCCCAAGAGTGATGATGAATTGGGGTACTACAGATTCCAGTAGGGACATGACTGAGACAAAATCTCAATCCGAGCCAAAATGGATATGCAATTTGAATTTACTTTGATGTTGCATAGTATCATATTCATGCACTTTTCTCTTGTGTAGGGGCAAAAGCGAATTTTCAGTCTTGATTGATAGGGACAATTCAAGGACATCCATTGCTAAGGCAATCCCTTTGTGGAGCAATTCCCTGAATGAATGCTTAAAATTATGCTTTGAGTGTGGTAAATTGTCTGTTTTCACAAAAGCTTTTCATGCTTAAAGTTGCTGGACGCTTTTGAAAAGAGAATTTCCATAGTGATTTCACCTATTTAGTTCACCAATTTCATGTAGAGATTTGTCAAGATGGACAACTCAATGAAGTGACATCAATACTTAAGAATGCTGAATGAGACGTATCAGGATGATGAAATGCAAGCCTTATCCTATACACAATCCCCTATTTATACACTTGTGAGATGAATGTAAGAAGTTCCATATCTGCAAGGAAAAGAGTTATCTCGCTAAAGGTACGATGACTGAAATGATAAGAGGCAATTCATTTCTCTATCCCAAACACTACATATGATTTATTGCTTAACCCCTTTAAGCCTTATACACTTGTGGAATTCTTCTTAAATTATCCCTATGAAGAACGACCCCATATCGAGGCAAATTGGTGGTAAGGTGGCATCAAGAGGTGAGAAAATGGATTGAAATTTTTTTGCTCTCACTTGCATCAATTTTCTAGTCATGCTATTACATTGAATTCATATGATAATTTAAGTGCCCTAGGATGACGAAGAGCATTTCTTTCTCTATCCTATACACTTATATCCTTTGCATAGCCTACTTGAGCTTGCAATTTTATTTCTTTAAACCCAGTTGGTGATCATCCCTCACACTGGGGCAAGGCAAAAGGCAAATTAAGATCTTTGAAAGTTCGAGTGTCATTCAAAGTGTGATTGCTTGACGCATGCATTATGCGCAATAATTGAAATCAAAATAGAACTAAGGGGCATGAAAAAGCAATGTGACTGGTAAAAGTAAGGCCAATGCCCATGAGAAAAGAAGTGAAGAAAAAATGAATGAGAACTAGGGGCATGAAGAAGCAGTGTGCCAGGTAAAAGCAAGGCCAATGTCCATAGATGAAAAAAAGAGAGTCGAGATAAGTTTGTATCTCCAATGAAACAATACTTAGAGAGCTTAAATGCTGAGTTTCTACAATTAATGGGGCACTTCATGAAGACAATCCTTGATGGTGAAAAAGAAAATTAGTGGCAATGCCAAGATGATCATCAACTCTCACCTTTTACACACATTTTGAGCCTAATGATCCTTTCATTTCTCAACCCATGAACCCAGCCTATGTTACGTCCTTTACAAAGTCTCTTCAGATTATGGCACTTGAATTAACATAGGAGTTCATATGTTTATAAGTATCGCTCGAAGAAGTGCGAGCAAAACTATTTCTTTATCATTTTGCAGGGTTTTTGACTTGTAAACCTAGAGATGATTACAAAATTGTTCTTTCAATAGCCTTGACTTAAAGAGTCCCTTTGTTAAGCCATTGACCAAGCCCACATTACGGTCCCTATTGAAGACCTCTCAGATTAGTAAGGTTGTACTGTTTGCGAGAATACTCGGACCCTTGTCGATATGATGATGGTGAGATGGAGTGATTATCATAAAATAGCCTTCTAAATGAGAGTGAGTGAAAGTCCTTTCTAATTGAAAGTCTCTCATTTAGCATTCTTAAAAAATTAATGTCATTGTCTTGAGCAACAATTCTCTCTTGTGGAAATTTGGGTGATGTAGATATGGTAGAGTCATTATGCATAAACCTTGATTGAATTGATAAAAACCTCGTTGAATTTGGCATTTTAAGGTGGCTCAGATTGACTACCTTTTCGATGAATGCATATAAGTTTTTGCTCTAATCATGTCTAACAGGTAATGCTTTCTCAAAGATCTAAGAGCTCTTGACACTCAGGTGGTGAAAGACCTTCACAGGATATCTAAATTCTAGAAGACATATCCCCACGAATTAGAGATATCATCAGGTAAGTATATCTTTACCCATACTCTAAATACTTGTCATTGCGCAAGTACTATTTCTCAAGTGCATCGACACTTGACTTGGTCAAGCTGTTATTTATATTGACCTGACATGCTTTTGTAGCCCAGAGTCCCTTTCATCGACTCGGCGTGCTTTCGTAGCTTGGTGTCCTTTATATTAACCTAGCGTGCTTTCGTAGCCTAGAGTCCCTTTCATCGACCCAGCGTGCTTCCGTAGCCCGGTGTCCTTTATATTGACCTGTAGCACAGTGTCCCATTTCATTAACTTGGCGTGCTTTCGTAGCCCGGTGTCCAGCTTTTGACTCGGCATGCTTCCGTAACTCGATGTCCCTTTAAATTGACTTGGCATGCTTTCGTAGCCCGATGTCCCTTTTAATCAATCCGGCATGCTTCTGTAGCCTAGAGTTCTTGACTTGGCGTGCTTTTGTAACCCATAGTCCATTTTTATTGACCCGGCGTGCTTTCGTAGCCCGGTGTCCATTTATATTAACCCGGTATGCTTTCGTAGCCCAAGTTCCCTTTTATCGAATCGGCGTGCTTCCATAGCCTGGTTCTCTTTTATCGACCTGGTGTGCTTTCGTAGCCCCAGAGTCCTTTACATTAACACTCGATTGAGTTGTCCCCCAAAAATTTTTCTCTAGATTCAGTCTGATTAAGGCGACCGAAGAATGGTTCGGGTCTTGGTAAGATGATCTCTATTGCAAGGCTGGGCGATCGAAGAATGGTTCGGGTCCTAGCCAAGCAAAACCTCAGTTTAGGCGACCGTAGAATGGTACGGGTCTTAGACAACATTTATTGCTCTAACAGGCGATCGTAGAATGATACGAGTCTTGGAAAAGCAATTTCCCCATTTAGATGACCGTAGAATGGTACGGGTCTTGGAAAATCATTTTCGTCAAGGCGACTGTAGAATGGTACGAGTCATTGACAACACTATTTCATTATTCAGACGACCATAGAATGGTACGGGTCCTAGAAAGTAAATCCTCGTTTAGGCGACTGTAGAATGGTACGAGTCCTAAACAAAACCTTTCTGCCGTACTGGGCGATCATAGAATGGTACGGGTCCTGAGAAAGCAATTCCTTACAAAACCTTTTTATTTGTTATATTGGGTGACCGTAGAATGGTACGGGTCCTGGTTTCTTTGCAAAATCATGTTATTATTCTAGGCGACAGTAGAATGGTACGGGTCCTAGACATGTAACACCAACTACCTCGAACTACTTTATCTTCCTTGAAGGTAAGTTATTCCAGGTAGGTTCATTTATCATTTGCATTAGCATTTCCATGTATCATATAAATTGCATCAAAAATGGAATTCATGTTCCAACAAAAATCATTCATTGCATGTGCATGACCAAAATTTAGGTCTCAATTTGTCTTTAAAGCAACCTCTACAAGCTCACCTTCAAAGAGGGGCAGCTGTTGACACCTAAATTTTGACAACCTGTTTAATCATTTATTGTATTAAAAATTAGGGGATAGTTTCATCCCTAAAAAAATTAATTAATTAATTAATTACGTAACACATAGTTTTAGGTGCATTTATTTTTAATTTGCATTTACAATGGGTCGGTGACCAATGGGTTTGAATTAGTGGTTCTAAAATTTGGCATGCCGGACTAAGCCCACGAAGCAAGAAAATTGGCCCGAGCCTTTTTTTTTTTTTAATGACAAAAATTACCTAAATCAAGATTTGAAATGATATTACGGTGGATTTTTGGAATTTAAGAAAATCGGGTTGCAATCTTATCTTTAGACAATAAAATTAGGAGATGTGGAAAATAAAAAGTGATATTGCGTTTAGAAAAAGAATCTTCGTGGATTTCGGTTTGGAAAAATTAAAACCCTAATTCGTAGACTATAAAAAGAAAAAAAACGCGTACGGTTTCAAAAGGCCATACAGATTGATACATACGGCCACATTAGGGCTTCTCTTAAGCTTTAGGTCAAAAAAAAATCTTAGCACAAAAGAAAAAGAAAAGCAAAAAGTAAAAGGTGAAATTAAAAAAAAAAAAAAAGAATTCCCCCTCGCGACTACTCATCTTGCTCCGGGGGTATCTCTACCGACGCCGGCGCCGGTGCCATCTTGCCGCCGCTCGTCTAGCGTCGCCGTGCCACCCCGTCGCCGATCTATAGCACCAAAGCCCCGCCGCCCCTGCCCGCGTCAGACCCAGAAGTGATGGCCGCTTGATCCGACGCACCGCCACCTCGTCGAAGCCCCGGCTCCCTAATCCCAGTGCCACCGAGCTGCGACACTGAGCCCCGCCTTGCATCGCCTGTCCCCGATCCGCCCGTGAAGCAGCTCCACCTACAGATCCGTGACCCAGACGCTCGTGAAGTCTCTCCGCTTGTAGATTCGAGCCCACCACAACACCACGACCCGATCCCCGAGTTGCAGTCCCATTCGTCGCCTTGCCATTGGAGCCAAGCACCTGCGCCGCAACGCCTGCCAAGATCTCGCTACGCCGCCCCAACATCACTTCCGCCTCATTGCAGTGCCGAGACCCTCGCCGCACGGTCTACTGTCCGCGACGCCCGCGCCAAATCTAGTGTCTCGTAGGAGCCCTCGCTGGAACCCTTGCCAGAGATCCCTCCCCTCTCGCCGGCCAATCTCCCACCTTTTTTTTTTTTTTTTTTTTTTTTTGAAAAAAAAGGGAAAGAAAACAAAACAAAAAAACATAAAAACATAAAAAGAAGAATTAGGTAAATTCTATTTTCATTTTTTTCTGTTATTTATCTTTTGTTTTATTTATTATTGTTGATATTGCATGTTACTTGTTATTTTTAGTGTGATTATCCTTCTAATGCAAAATTGAAAGTGCATGTCATGAAATTTCTTGGGAATAGTAATTGTCAGTCCGATTTTCGCGCTCGAAATCCGACTCGCAATTATTTAAAATATTGCCAATTTGATCTCCCGCCCGAGATTCGATTCGTGTTTTTTATGAAATTGGCCAACCCGATCTCATGCGCGAGATATGGTTCATCAATTTGGGGTCAATATTGCTTGATTTGCTATCTTGTCACTTAATGTAATTTTCTTTTAAAAAAATCAAAAATGTAGATTAGAATTAGGTTTATTTCTCGTTTTAGGATTTGCATGTTTAGAATAGAAATTTTATTCTGAACTTAAAAAAATTTAAAAGTAAAACATTTTAAAAATAATAAATCAAATCAATTAATTTAGGTTGCTAATTTTTTTTAAACTTGAATTGCATGTTTAATTATTTGGCAATATTAATTTCGAAAATAAGAAAAAAAAAGGAAAAAACAACAAAAAGGGTCATCATGCATATGTCATGTAGAATTAGGGCATATTTTGCATGTCATTGCATTTTAGGATAAAATTCCATATAGTTTAATGTTAGATAATAGTTTCCTAATTTTTTTTTATAGGTTTAGGTATTTTATTAAATAGATTGCATTTTAGGACTATTTGGATTAAGATGATATTTTAGTTGAAATTAGGATTTGGCTTAACCTAATTCCTAATATAAATTAAATAGAATCTTGATTTAATTAGGTAAATTTTCACATTCTTATAATTTCGAATATCATAAAAAAAAAAACCAAAAAAATGTCTTAGGATAAATTATTTCCATTCTTTAGGATAAATTGCATTCTTTTAAGGAAAAGAAAGAAAAAAGAAAAAATGTCATGTGCATGTCATTCAAAGTTAGATTCATCAAATGCATGTCATTTAGTTTTTTTTAGGCCCATTTAAGTAGGAATGACCCGTCAATAGAATTAGGTCATTTAAATTGCATTTCTTTAGGATTTACTCTATTCATGTCATATAATTTAAATCATGTTGCCATGTCATGTAATTTAGGTCATGTTACCATGTCATATTAGATTACTAGTGTGCATTGCATATAGATTAGGACTATGGTATTTACCCTTTGGATGGACGACGGTAGAGCTGACTTGATTCCCCTGAGGTTCGTGGCATGGTTCATCAACCATGAAGGAGAGATGTTCGGTCCTTTACCTTTCGGTGCAGGTGGACCTGAAGCTGGGATGGATGGTGCCTAGACGCCAGTAATCGTGTGGAGGCCGGAGGATAGCCTTTTGTTTTTTGTAAGACGTGGGCTTGTGTGGGAAACTCGTGGAGTAGATGCCCTCACCCATATCCTTGGCTTTTGTTGCGCCTTACTTTTCTTGTGTATATGATGTATATATATAGGCGAAGAACATGGAAATGAGTCCAGGTTGATAAATTTTGTAAAGCCCTGATGATGGTGAAAGAAAGGAAGCCTTTTATGATCTTGTCTATGTGCATTGCAGGATAACCTCATAATATAAATTTAGGATTTTAAATAATCCATGTTATACATGATAATCTTCAATGGTAAACAATATATGTTATCAAAAGGAGTTAATAAGATTAGTAAGATGTCAATAATAATTATAATTCCGCTTGTGCTTAGTACGTGACGCTCTAGGATTTCACATCTCATCTCAGTCGAACCAATTTATCTCTGATCTCTAATTGAATTTTAATTGTGCCGTAATGATCTCGGCAGATGAGCACGGTTGAGCAGCTAATTCTTGATTGAATTCTCAATTCTATTTGCCTTAAAATCTGTTAATGACTTCCCCAAATGGTCTAATTATCTCGTGAGTGACTAACTCCAAGAAAAGCATTATAGTCACGTCGATGAAAAGTCCAACTTATCTTATCGAAATCGGAATCTAAAAATCAGGATGTCACATTTTTAATGTTTTCTTTCCTTTCTTTTCCATTATCCCTATGGCTGGTACCACAAGTGAGGGTCGCACTCGCCAGTTGTAGGCAAACCCTTGTTGGCCATGGTGAACCTAGGCAAAGGGTGGTTTGCAAGGGCCATGATGTGCTCGCTCAATTTGGTGGGGGTGATGGTCACTCAAGTGAGGGCGGCCCTCACCTATGGCTAATCAAAGGGAAAAAGGAAAATAAAGCAACAAAAAGGAAGGAAGGAAAAAAAAAAAAAAAAAAAAAACTGTCTATGTCGGCTAGCCGTGTCAAGTAAAATGACTAGTGTTTGCGTTATCAATTTTTGGCCAAAATTGGCCGGAAAGACCATCTTAAGGTTTAAAATTAAATTGAAAAATTTAGAACTAAATTAATCATTAAATAATAGGATTAAGACTTTTTAGGCAATTATTTCCACCACTTTAGTATAGATAAAGATAGCATAATAATGATAATAATGCACATCATTTTTTTTTTGGTCGAAAATAATGCACATCACTTTAATATAGTTAAAAGATAACAATAATGACAATTACAATTCATATTATTTTCATTTATAAGTAAAGCTGTGGAACGGTAGAAGTTGTGGCAAATTGGAGAATAAAAGAGGCGTTGGAGCGTGCGATTTCCGCCGGAAAAGTTCTCGCAACGAGACAACGACTTGCAAGCTTAAAAAAACAAAGGAAGACATAAAAAAACTCCGAGTGCTTCGCCACGCGCAATGAACGGGTCAATCGCAGAAGAAGCTGTCTCTATCTACTTACTAAAATAATCACTGGGGAGACTTGTGGAAAAAGTGGGCCCGGCTGCCAAAATCGACAGGAGTGAACGACTTGGTGGTCAAAGCTAAAACAAGGAGAAAAAAAAGTTTTGACGAATGCGTATGCAAGACGTATAGACCTATCATATAGGGAAAAAGAAAAATAAATTGAGCAAATGTTCGTTTTTCCAGCAATGAGCTTGGTTTACCCACTTGAGTAAAAAATAGAGAGTAGAAATTATTGTGACCTTATTTGCTCATAATTTGATGATTATTGAGAGGGTAACTAGTTAAGACCCTCAAATCAATAGTGAATTGGGCGGTTTGTTGAAAATTTTCTTGATACTGGCGATACATGCCAAAAATAAATTATGGATAGAAAGTCCTCTGTATCATGACATATCCTTAATATATTCCCTTTTGCCCATAGAATATATGGATGAGATGTTAAAAGTTAAACTATGTATGCCCTGTGACGACCCATACCTAGAGCAGTACGGGGAAAATGTGACGACCCAGACCCGGGGCAGTATGGAGGGACGGACTAAGATCACCTCGGTAGTACGCGAGCGAAGCTAAGGACATGTCTCCCGTCTCATATCGCTTAGCGAGGGAAGTCCTGGACTAGCTTATAAGGCTTTAGTCCTTCAAACTGCACATACGCCGGAAAAAATACTGAATTTTTGGGAAAAAAAAATCGAGAAGACTTCATAATTATTGATACCAAAAAATTGACGTACTTGTCTCAATCATTTTGAATAAAAGCAACCCTTTGGAAAATGCTGCAAAGTGAACATATACGTTGTCAAAAGATACATTGAAAAAAAAAAAAAAATTAGCAAAGTAGCCGCATGGAAAAAATATAAAAATAATAAACGAGGATAAGTGTTAACTATCATCTGTGATGCGCCTAATAATCGTGCACCTGGGCTTGGGTATTGTGGCATCTAGCTCACAACCACTTGTCTTCATTTAAACAAATTAGAAGACATCCATACTTATATAGTCGCCCACACTTCTAAATTTCTTATGTGGGACAAAGAAAAACACTATTTGTTTGTTTACAAACAATCTCCTACTTTATTTGTAAAACAAAATTTCTAAAGTAATATAAAAATTTAAGAAAAATATAGTCAAAATTTATTGATTAATAAACATACATAAAAGTTTCTTTCGAGTTAAACCTTTACTTAGTGCAAGTATATCAAAATCTATGAAAAATTTCAAATAGCTATGCTTTAAACTTGCTACTTTCATAATAGAATCGGATACACTATACATATACTAATATCTTGTTTTAACAAGAAGTTCATAATTTACTTAGCCCGGTCCTCCAAGAAAAGGAATCATCTATCTTATGAGACTCGATATGGATGGGATTTTGCGACTGTACCCATGCAACGTAAGCAAGAAAAACTTGTTAATGGAATGGGAGTCTGGTGACAAATGCAGCCCCGGTGACATATGCGGGCTCAGAATGTACCGCGCGATAAGCAATCAGGACGCCGATTGCGAATGTCTCCCAGGATTTGCGCATGCGAACAAGTGCAACTGGACATCCGCTTACAAAAGGAAGCTCACCGCCCAAACCTGCGAGGGAACCCTATCCGAGATGTGCTCTTGAAAGATCTCCCTCGACAGCGCAGTTAGGTCTTAGAGAAGAAACTGATTTACCTAAGTAGCCAACTTCCTATAATCATTCCTTGCTTTGTGCTAGATTCAGTATGGTGATACACATTTTTGAAATAACAAGGGAAAATAAGAGAATAGAATGGCTGCTTTTGGGAATTCTCTTTCCCTTTAACCTGTTACTTGAAATGAAATAATAGAAGACAAAGCTACGCATTCGCTCGTAGCACTCATTAGGCCTCCCAAACAAATGAAAATGCCGACATGGAGCCATGCACATGATTCAAAGAGTCACTAGAGGTGAAACTTAGTAAGAATACCCAGTAATGTCACGAATGGATGAAGCAAGCACTTTTAGATGGTATTGATCAAAGCCAATCAACCTTGTTCTTTCCTGATTATGGTAACCCAAGATACAACATTTGACCAGTCACTAACGCACATAATAACCCCGACGAAGGCTTCCATTGCCTAAGCCAAGATGATGCCCTGTGAGGCTGTCCTGGCTTGGCCAAGGGTTAGCCTTATTAGATTTGGCGAGGGGAGCTATTGTTGAGGTTGTCCTAGCCTAGGCGAGGCTAACCATGGTCAGTGGCCGACCATTGCCTATGACCAATGGCCAGCCACCACATAAAGGAAGAAGAAAGGAACGAGAGAAAAAAAAAAAAAAAAAAAAGAAAAAAAAAGAAAGAAAATTAGAAAAATGATAAAAATAAAAATTAATTAAAATATTGTTAAAAATTATCCATATTAGCGTCGGTGATGTCATGTAACCCGACTGGAGTCCACATCAGCAGTATCTAACCAAAATTAGCTGAAATGATTGAATTAGCATAAAAATCAAAAGGTTTAGAACTATATTAGCATTATTTCAAGAGGTTTAGGATTAAATTGGTACAGTTAAAATGTTTAAAACTAAATTGATACTAAGATAAAATGTTTAGGACTAAATTGACACTATTAAAAAGTTTTAGACTATATTGATATCAACACAACAGATTTAAGATATTTTTGACAATTTTCCCTATGCATCATACATATACATACATATATCCACCACTTCATGATTGCCTCGTCTCTCTCTCCCAATCTTTTTTTTTTTTTTTTCATATTTTGTTATTAGAAATCCGATTCTCAACTATAGCTTTGAAATGGGCAAAAGATCTCTTCAAGTGTCATAAGTTGACATAAAGGGACAATTAAGTGTCAAAAGTTACGAAAGTGACACTTAAGTGTCACATTTGAAAAGAAATTGATCATTAAGTGCCACTTTGGCCAAAATCTGGCCAAAATGCAGATGTGTGCAATTTCCGGTGAATGAAGTGCAAAATGACGCCATTTTGCATGCTAAAGTGGCCAAATAATGTAAAAACGACATCGTTTTGGTATTGACATGGGAAGGGCCGGCGACCCGAGGGGGGAGGGTCGGCTGGGGTCGCCAAGCCCTGGCCAGGGGCCGGTGACCCCAGCCAACCAACGGCGAGGGCTCACGAGGGTCGGAGGCCCTCGCTCGGCCGGGCCAAGGGTCGCCGGCCGTTGAGGCGACCCCCGGCGGGCGGTGACCCTTGGCTCGGCCGAGCGACGGCCGCCGACCCTCGCCCGGATCTTCGCCGCCGGTTGGCCGGGGTCGTCGCCCCAGCCGGGCTTGGCGACCCCGACCGAACCTCCCCCTCTATTGCCGGCCCTTCCCCCCCTCCCGCCCTCCCTCCCTCCCTTTTTGTTTTTTAATTTTTTTAATTTTTTTAATATTAATTTTTTTAATTTTTAAATGTTTTAAATAAATTTAATTAATTTTTTTTTTCTTTTTACCACGTCGCACCAAAATAATGCCGTTTTATAGTTGTTTCACCAGAAAATCGTCACGTTAGCATTTTGGCCGAATTTTGGTTGGAGTGGTACTTAAGTGATCCATTTTGCTCCGATTTTGGCACTTCAGTGTCACTTTCGTAACTTTTGGCACTTAAGTGTCCCTTTATGCTAACTTATGGCACTTCAGGGTCCGCGTGTCCTTTGAAATGTTGCTTGCTTTTCTTGTTAGCCTTAGCCGATGTAATGGCCAACAGAACAGCTACTTGTGAAATAAAAACTCCCGTCAACTGCTACAACTTAGTTTCGGCTTGGCCGCACGGCTCGAGCCGGTGGGTGACTGGTAAAGTGTTGAAACGTGCTGGTGTAGCGGAAATCGTGTACCAACGAGATCATTCTCTTCCTCCTCAATTGAGAGACCGATTTAAGGATCGAGTGTTGCCGAGCCATCGCTGTCATCATTCATGACTACTGGCATTACTAATGTTAACACTTTGCTGCGCTCTTTATTCTCAAAGGAGACGTTTGTTCATTACATATTAGATGTAGCCATCGGGTCAATCAGATCAAATCAGATGGGGGGTTTCTCCAGATCAACTAAACCCGAAAGAGGTCAAAGGGTTAGGTAAACCGTTATTGCAAGGAACTTGCGTGCAATAAATTTATGCAATATACCTCACGTTGCAAGAGCTTCGTCATCCTATGAATCATCCGATGTGCTTCTTTTCATTTCTTTAAATTATCTTGATCAATGATTATCAGTCTTCACAAGTAAAATAGTATGAAACTCTAGTGTCTCGTTCACACTATGAGAATGGAAGAGCACGCATGTTGCCTCTAGCCAAACTAGATATCGTTGACGTGAACAACGACCTTTTCACATGATATAACTAGTGCTAACGTGAATAATCTTTTTAATACTTTAAATTTTTGAAACTTTTTAAATTTTTTTTTCCTTTCTTTTCCTTTTTCCCCGTGGCCGGTACCATGAGTGAGGGTCGCAGTTGCCAGTTGTAGGTAGTGGTGACCCTTGTTGGCCATGTTGAACCTAGGCAAAGGGTGGTCTACAAGGGCCATGATGCACTCGCTCAATTTGGTGCGGGTGATGGTCACTCAAGTGAGGGCAGCCCTCACCTGTGGCTAATCAAAGGGAAAAAGGAAAAGAAAGCAACAAAAAGGAAGGAAAAAAAAAATTGTCTATGTCAACTGGCCGTGTCAAGTAAAATGAATAGCGTTTACATTATCAATTTTTGGCAAAAATTGGCCGGAAAGATCATCTTAAGGTCTAAAATTAAATTGAAAAGTTTAAGCTAAATTAACTATTGTATAATAGGATTAAGACTTTTTAGGCAATTATTTCCATCACTTTTTTTTTTTGAGCAAAATTTCCACCACTTTAGTATAAATAAAGATAGCATAATAATGATAATAATGCACATCACTTTAATATAGTTAAAAGATAACAATAATGACAATTACCATTCATATTATTTTCATTTATAAGTAAAGCTGTTCCACAGTAAAAGTTGTGGCAAATTGGAGAATAGGAAAGGCGTTGGAGCGTGCAATTTCCGCCAGAAAAGTTCTCGCAACGAGACAACGACTTGCAAACTTAAAAAAACAAAGGAAGACTTAAAAAACTCCGAGTACTTCGCCACCCGCATTGAACGGGTCAACCGCGGAAGAAGCCGTCTCTAACTCTCTATTTACTTACTAAAATAATCACTGGGGAGACTTGTGGAAAAAGTGGGCCCGGCTGCTAAAATCGACAGGAGTGAACGACTTGGTGGTCAAAGCTAAAACAAGAGAAAAAAAAAAAAGTTCAACTTGGTACGTAAATGAAATATCATTGACGAATGCGTATGCATGACGTTTAGACCTATCATAGGGAAAAATAAAAAGAAATTAAGCAAATCTTCGTTTTTCTACCAATGAGCTTAGTTTACCCAATTGAGTAAAAAATAGAGAGTAGAAATTATTGTGACCTTATTCGCTCATAATTTGATGATTATTGAGAGGGTAACTAGTTAAGACCCTCAAATCAATAGTGAATTGGGCGGTTTGTTGAAAATTTTCTTGATACTGGCGATACATGCCAAAAATAAATTATGGATAGAAAGTCCTCTGTATCATGACATATCCTTAATATATTCCTTTTTGCCCATAGAATATATGGATGTGATGTTAAAAGTTATACTATGTATGCCCATCCTTAGTGGTGAAGAGTGTTGAAATTTTTTTCCCAGTGGATCTCATGAAAATGAAAGTAATTATTATATAAATTTCCCACTTGGTGTGATTACATTTTTAGTACTCTTTTACCTCATACTTGAATACTCCTTTTGAAGTTTAGTCCCCACGGATGTAATCAGGTCGTTGTAAATATTATCAAAGTAGGAACCCTTCTCGAAGACGATGTGGTTCAACCATGGACTAAACCCTTAGCCTTGCTCATGTACTACCGATCTCAGTCTGTCTCTCTGTATGCCCCCCCTCCCCCTTCTCGGGGAAGGCACAGTGCTCTCGCTATGGCCCCACATGCGGTCAGAAGTCGATTCTGATACTATTTATAACAACCCGGTCTCCACTGTGTGATATTGTCTATTTTGGACACTGAGTTCTTACAGCTTTAAAACACATTATATAGATTAAAAAGACCCAAGCCTTATAAACTAGTTCAGGACTTCCCCCTTAAGCTATGTGGGACGGAGACATGCCTTTAGCCTTGCCCACGTACTACCGAGGTGACCTCAGTCCATCCTTCCGTACTGCGTCAAGTCTGGGTCGTCACACTCAAGCCATCCAATGAGATTTGGGAGTGATCACCAAAACCACAAGGCAGTATTGCTTCGGGCGATTTGGACCACGTAAAATGTACTGGATCCTTTAACTAGCGGACCAAGTTGCGTCATTGCGTGGGTATGATCGGTTCCGATTGTAACAGCACCGCGTCAGGGAGTTTATGAAAACAAAAATAGAAGAAATCTCTGGGAACATGGTATTTGAACGTCCGTGTCTGGAGTCTTATGCTTTCCTTGAACAAGACTTTTCTAGAATCAAGACCTCTAGTTATCATTTCCACTTTGGAGGCTGATGTAGCTCTATAAAGCATAGGCCAAAGAGCTGATTCTCCACACCACAAAACGAGTTCTGTAGCATTAGAAGTAAACCCCAGTTTGCTTTAATGGCTAATTCTGCCCTTCCTTGCAAGCACTTCATTCGTATGGCTGCTACGCTTCCCTTTCTTCTCGTACTTGCATTCATCTTCTTCACACCTGCAACTGCACAAAGACAGACTAACATAAGCCTCGGTGCTTCTCTCACGCCCAACACCACCACCAACTCCTTCTGGCTCTCGCCTTCCGGTGCCTTTGCGTTCGGGTTCTATCAGCGAGGCAACGGTTACGTGGTCGGTGTTTTCCTTCCACGAACTCAGCTTAAAACCATAGTCTGGACTGCTAACCGAGACTATCCTCCGGTCCCACGAAATTCCACCCTGCGTTTCACCAACGACGGCAGACTTGTCCTGCAGTTTGCAGAAGCGCAAGACACGTTTGTCGCCATTCCGAGTGAGACTGTGGTCTCAGCTTCTATGCTCGACACTGGCAATTTCGTTCTGTATAATTCGAGGCGGGACATCGTATGGCAGACTTTTGATATGCCGACTGATACCCTCTTGGCGGGCCAGCATTTATCACCGGGCCAACAGTTGAACTCGAGCGCTTCCGAGAGCGACCAATCCACTGGTTTGTTTCGCCTCAACATGCAAGATGATGGAAACCTCGTGCAGTATCCTGTAGCTACTCCAAACACAGGCACGTACGCTTATTGGGCGTCTGGCACCGCCGGAGTCGGTGACAATGTGACACTATATCTCGATAATGACAGTCATCTCTACCTGTTGAACGCAACAGGTAATTATGTGAACAATATCACCAAAAGTATGGGACCTCCAAAAGAAGGCATATTCTACCTTTTGAGAATCGACCCAGATGGGATTATGCGACTGTACTTGTACAACGCGACCCAGAATGCAGATTTGTCCAAAATATGGTCGTCTTCAGACGACAAATGTAGCCCCAAGGGCTTATGCGGGCTCAACGGGTTTTGCACCATGAATGATCAAAATCTCGAGTGCAAGTGTCTTCCAGGATTCGAATATGTGAACCCGGGGAACTGGACATCTGGGTGCGTTAGGAACTTCACTGCAGATAGCTGCATGAGAGCAGACGCAGCCCCTAGGTACACTATTCAACCGGTCTCTAACACTGTATGGGAGGATAATGCGTATGCTGTTTTTACTTTTTCTACCAACGAAGAATGTCAAAAGGCATGCTTGCAGGATTGCAATTGCGAAGCCGTGATATACAATGCTCCATCCTGCAAAAAGTTGAGGCTTCCTTTGAAATATGGCAGGAGAGACCTCAATAGTGCAAACATACTCTCCATCAAGGTAGGGGAGGCTGGATCTAATGGGAATGGAGCGAATGGCTTCATGCCGGAGGGAAAGAAAAGGCCTTCTCGGAGAGACATTCTATTTGCAATTGCATCATCTACTGCTTTCGCATTAATGACACTGGTAGTGTCAGGATTCGTTGTTTACAGGTATCGCGTTCGGCTATATGAAATCCTTCCCAAGGAGGGAAGCGCTACAATGATAGAGAATATTTCACCGAGATCATTTACTTATGAAGAGCTGAAGAGGGTAACCAAAGATTTCGCCGAAGAGATTGGCAGGGGAGCATTCGGAACAGTGTATAAAGGCACACTGTTGAATAGCCTCGAATTTATTGCAGTTAAGAAACTAGAGAAGGTCTCATCGGATGTTGAAAGCGAATTCCAAAACGAGGTGAAAATTATCGGGAGGACGCATCACCGGAGCCTCGTCCAATTGCTTGGTTATTGTCTTGACGGACACAACAGGCTTTTGGTGTACGAATACATGAGCAATGGGTCGCTTGCGGATCTGCTCTTCACGCCGGAGAAACAACCTTGCTGGGATGAAAAAATGGGAATCGCTCGAAACATAGCTAGAGGCCTCCTCTATCTCCACGAAGAGTGCGAAACCCAGATCATTCACTGCGATATCAAGCCACAGAACATACTAATTGACGAATGTAGGCGAGCAAAAATATCCGATTTTGGGTTATCAAAGCTGATGAAGCCAGATCAAACCAACACCATGACAAGGATTAGAGGAACGAGGGGTTACGTTGCACCGGAGTGGCACAAGAATTTGCCAGTGACGGTGAAAGCAGATGTTTACAGCTTTGGCATCGTGTTGCTGGAGATCATCTGCTGTCGAAGAAATGTGGATTGGAGCCTTCCCGATGATGAAGCCGTTCTCGAAGAATGGGCCTACAGCTGTTTCCAGGAGCGCGAGCTAGAGAAATTAGTCAATGATGAATCGACCGACAGAAGACAGTTGGAGAGAATGGTGAAAGTGGCTCTTTGGTGCATCCTTGAAGAGCCATCGCTCCGTCCTTCGATGAGGAAGGTGCTTCTGATGCTGGAAGGCACGGTGGACATCCCCATACCTCCTTGTCCTTCTTCCTTCCTCAGTGCTATCTAGACTTTCGCCAACACCGTGCCGATCGTCATTGACAGAAATGCATTTAATTGTCAATACCATGTGTAGAAACTGTCCTGAGAGGTTTATTCATGCGAGGCGTGATACTTGTTTGCCAATATTGTTCTTTCTCTGCTATTCTTTCTTCTGGGAAGTTAAAATAATGCAGAAACTATTTTGACAAATTCATTGCTTTCCAGTGGAGACAGATATGATCATAAGTTCTCTGTTTCCTCATAGTGTTATTCTGCCGATACGATGAAAGTGCAAAGAATGGGGTGGAGGGAGGGGACAGGAAAGTTTGCCTATCAACTGAATTTGAAAACATGTTTCGGAATGTGAGCGGTGTCGTTCTGCTGTAAAACTTCTTACAGATAAAATATTCGACGATTCTACTTTCCTGTTAAAAGAAATTGGAATACTTTTTTGTGCCAGTAGATTTAGAGAGGAGCTAGTGTCGAAAAATGAGAGTAAAGGAAAAATTACCCCTCAACTGATTTTCAGTAACTTGTGGGCAATTTCTCGACATTTTTATTAAATTATCGAGTCAGCATATTACTATTTTTTTTTTCCTTCACTAATTTTTCTTTGTCTTTCTTGCCAATGCCTTAAACTTACCGAATCTCATGAATTTGCCCATCTTTATTGGAGTGATTTATCGACTTTTTGTGATTAAATTATTAATTGATTTTGGATTACTTGAGTGCGGGCATTCATTTTTTTTTTTTTAAATTTATAAACTTTTGTTACTATTACCAAATTTTATTAGTCTTCTGCTCTGATAATTGTGATTTGCTGACCTCTAAATTTTGAAGCATAAGAATGTCTATATAGCAAAGACCTTGGTCTAAATTTGATTATGTGGGCTTGAGCTTCATCCTTTTAATTTGATGGGTTCTAATATCCTAAAGCAAATCCCTAATTAGACCTTTAACAGGCCGAATTAAGCTCAAATTAGGCCAATTAAGGCCCTTCCTCCCCGATGATTTTCGGCCACTTGCACCTCCTTAGCCAGCCCCAATTTTTGCCTTGTTTCATGGGCTCAATTTATTGAATTTTTAAGTTGAAAACCATCCATCATTGATCCAATTTAATGCAAATATAATTAAATAAAATAAGCTATATAATAAATGCTCCTAAAACTATATGTAATAGTTTTGTTAAGGAATTAAGGATTAATCTCTAATTTTTAATGCAATTAATTACTAAATAGTTAGTCAAAATTTCACCCTGTCCGCCTGCGTATTATGCGGGCTTTTTGAGCAAAGTTGTGGGCTACAATGATAAGTTAGGAGCTTGAAAAGTCCTTGATTAACCACTGCGGCTATCTGCAGTAGCGTACCCATGTCACTATTTATTCACTCTAAAATCATCCATAAAAATGGACTTAGCTAATGCACAGATTACAAAAAAACTTTGTCTTTGAAGACATCAAGTTCAACAACCCGCATCAAGAAGCTGATTCACTAGTCAAAATCGTAGAAAGAAGAGAAGCTTCAAAGAGACTGCGAGAATGAGTCTTTCGAGGTGTCTTCCTTGAGCAGAGATGGGCCGTTCTATAAGAAGGGCAAAGAAAGTGGGTACGTTTGACCTCGGCTATGTGCAATTAAAAAGATATTAAAAACAACCCGGAATTCCAAATTTTGAAGAGCAATTGAGCAGAAACTTAAAGATCATGCAAAGAGAGAAACTCTTTGGGTCTTCTCTACAGTAATTTCAGAGAACACGCTTAATTTCTAAGAAATTGCATTAGTTGAGGAGAGCAATCAAAAGGAATGAGAAGTAGTATACTTTCTAGTATCGAATTCGAGTTTGATTCTCAATGCACTTATCATACTAGAGACTTTTGATATCCTCTCTAAGTATACAAAAAGCTGACCCATTTAGATCTCATGTTCTTAACACACAAAAGATGCGCGAATCCTTTTTTTATTTATTTATTTAATTATTGGTCGAGATGCGTGAATCCTGTTTAGGAGGGCAATAAGGAAACTATGGCAAATTTTTCGCTTCTCTGAATATTTCTAACATCCTTTTAAGCCACTTTGAGATTGAAACATGGAAGGTTCGGTCGATTGTATCAATTATTCCCATGATGTTAGCTGATTAGTCAGAACAGAATCAAACATTTAAATGGACAATTTGTGTCACATCTCGAAAACCACAGGAATAGGGCGGCGATCCTTCCATCTGAAAGAAGTAGCCTGGAATTATATCCAAATTCTACTTCTAAAGTTCCTTATCAATAGCACTCTCAATCTACTAGCTGCTAACTAAGTAACTTGAAAACGTTTGGAAATAGAGGGGTGAGCAACCATAAGCTCAGTTGATAATATATATCTCTTTTAAGCAAATTGAGCAGCCATTATGTATATATATAAATAAAAAGCACTATCAAAAACCCGTAATCTAACTCTTTATTATATAGATCAAATCATATATAAATATGAGACTTGTTTCATTTGAATAAGCTTTATACAATCCAGAAAATATTCATTTAAACCATCCCTAAATTTCAAGCATAGTCCATTTATTAATCTCTAACAAAAACCATATCGATGGTCCATCCATTGATCCATATCATATTAAAGTACATGTTGATGGTCCGTCCATCGATCAATATTTTGCTCAATACTTAACCATGGTCAAAACACAACTCTTGGCAGCAAGATGATCAAGATTCTTCTTTGGCAAGATCTCTACCTACAAAGTCGGTGGCTCGGTCTAGAAGGATATCCAAAACTTGGTATGCATATCTCATAACCCCCCATTGGATTCATAGTCCTATTGAGCATAAATAACCATCCTCTAATTTGCCTAAGTTGCTTTTCTGGCCCTCCTAAACATGACTCACACCTACTTTTTGTAAGGACCCGGGCCTCCACTGTGTGATATTGTCCGCTTTGGGTCACCCACCCTGGCGCGGACGAATCGCCATCCCAGCCACGGTATTTTCCCTCACGGTTTTAAAATGCGTCACACATACTTAGGAACCCAAGCCTTATAAAGGCTCACAAGGCTCCCTCCCTAAGCGATGTGGGACAGGAGAAATGCCCTTAGCCTCGCCCGCGTACTGCCGAGGGGATCTTAGTCCGTCCCTCCATACTTGTCCCCAGTGCAGGTCGTCACATTCTCCCCCCTTAAGGCACGGCGCCCTCGCGTGGCCCCACACGCTGCGGGAGTCGGCTCTGATACCATTTGTAAGGACCCAGGCCCCCACTGTGTGATATTGTCCGCTTTGGGTCACCCGCACTGGCACGGACGAACCGCCATCCCAGCCACGGTCTTTTCCCTCACAGTTTTAAAACGCGTCACACATACTTAGGAACTCAAGCCTTATAAAGGCTCCCAAGGCTCCCTCCCTAAGCGATGTGGGACAGGAGAAATGCCCTTAGCCTCGCCCGCGTACTGCCGAGGCAATTTTAGTCCGTCCCTCAGTACTGTCCCAGGTTTGGGTCGTCACATTATTTGTAAGGACCCGGGCCCCACTGTGTGATATTGTCCGCTTTGGATCACCCGCACTGGCGCGGACGAACCGCCATTCCAGCCACGGTCTTTTTCCTCACGGTTTTAAAACGCGTCACACATACTTAGGAACCCAAGTCTTATAAAGGCTCCCAAGGCTCCTTCCCTAAGCGATGTGGGACAGGAGAAATGCCCTTAGCCTCGCCCGCGTACTGCCGAGGTGATCTTAGTCCGTCCCTCCGTACTATCCCGGATCTGGGTCGTCACATTCTCCCCCCTTAAGGCACAGCGCCCTCGTTGTGGCCCCACACGCTACGGGAGTAGGCTCTGATACCATTTGTAAGGACCCGGGCCCCCACTGTGTAATATTGTCCGCTTTGGGTCACCCACCCTGGGGCGGACGAACCGCCATCCCAGCCACGGTCTTTTCCCTCACGATTTTAAAACGCATCACACATATAAAGGCTCCCAATGCTCCCTCCTTAAGCGATGTGAGACAAGAGAAATGCCCTTAGCCTCGCCCGCGTACTGCCGAGGCGATCTTAGTCCGTCCCTCCGTACTGTCCCGGGTCTGGGTCGTCACACTTTTTGTGAAAAGAATATGAGATTTAAATTAGTGAGGTTTTTGGAAACTTAGAGAGAGGATATCAAACTTTCCTAGCATGACAAGTGCGTTCAGAATCAAACTCAAGTTTGATACAAGAAATTGTACTTCTCTTTCCTTTTCATTGTTCCACCTCAACTAATGAAATTCCATATCTCAAAATGGAGACCAAATACCTATTCACCAAAATACACATACATCTTCGTTTTTTGATTAGTAACAAGCACAGAAATTAAGTGTTTTTTATGAAATTACAATAGAGAAGACCCAAAGAGGTGATCTATTCTTGTAGATCTTTTCTCTTTTCATTGTTTTAATTATCTCTTTAATTGCAAATGGATGAGGTCAAACATGCCTTCTCTTTGTTCTCTTCTCATAAAATTCACCATCATTGCTCTAGAAATAAAAACTTCGAAGACCATTTCTTGCGGTCCCTTTGAAGCTTTTCTTCTTTCTATGATTCTCACTCTTAAATCAGCTTCTTTATATGGGTTGTTGAACTTTGATGTCCTCAAGGACACAGTTATTGTGTTTTGTGCATTGGCTAAGTCCAATTTTATGGATGATTTAGGGTGAATAAATAATGAAATATGTACCCTATTGCGGATAGCTGCAATGGTTAATCAAGGATAGTTTGAGCTGCTAACTTACCAATGTAACTTACTACTTTACTCATAAAGCCCACAAAATACACAGGTGGACCGACTCATTTCATCCTGAGCCATTCAAAGATGGGTCGGAGAGATTAATCGAATCAACTCTTATATTTTATTTCTCAGAGCTTGGAGTACAAAATTATTGCTCACTTTCCCTGTATAGTCCACTAAAGCAAAATCAAGGCCTTCACCTATTTTATCATAGTAATGTCTTTCACCTCAAGAGGTACGCAACTTGCAAAAGATTTTATCTTAACTTTGATGTAATTCTACCACCATTAGGCATAAGCAATATCAGATTCTTTGCCGCATAAGCTATTCAAAGGCATTTCAGCAGTTATGGCCATTTCACTATCCTTTCGCATTCCATTTGTATTGAAGTTCCCAACAGCAACTTCACAAAACCAGACCCATCATAAGCATTCGCGCTTCTGTCACACCCACCGCCAAATTCCTCAAGGCCCTCACCTTCCGGTCTCTTTGCATTTGGTCAAGAGAGGCGATGGATGGTCAGTAGTGACTTTTCTTTCCAGTAACTAAAACCGTGGTCCGGACTGCCATCGAGACAGTCCTGTTCCAAGCAATTTTATCACCGCATTTCACCATGGATGGGAGGCTTGTTCCGCAGTCAGCTACTTCTTGAGAATTTGCTGTAAGGGCCGACCTTTGAACTTGCTAACAATAGTCTGTTTTAGGTCAGAGCCTGCGCGGTCTTGTTCTTCTAGGTTTCACCCAGAAAAGTTCTCCTCGGTAATTAAGACTGGTGCCGCACGTTATAAGACATATTACCTCACCGTCCCCAAAGCGATAGACTGGTGCCCCACATTATAAGGCACATCACCTCATCGTCCCCAAGTGATGTGGGATTCAGTCCATTCTTACCCCCATCGCCATCAACATGAGGTGTGCTCTTGGTCCCTCTCTCACAAGACTGGGTCATTACAATGGCTGTTCAAGCTTCTCTGCTGGATACAGGCAATTATGTAATTTATGACTCTAAGAAGGATGTAATATGGGAGAGTTCGATCCGCCGAATGATAGCATTATGGCAGGCCAGCATCTATCATCAGGTGAACAGATGTTCTCAAGAAGTTCTGCCATTGATCATCAGAAGGCATCTTGCGTCTCAACATGAAAAAAGATGGAAATCATATGCAATATCGGGTAAATACTCCAGACACACTGCCAAACGCTTATTGAGCAACCGCAAAATATGGAAGAGGCGATAATGTGGTGCTCTATCTTGACAATGACAGATTTCTACCTATTGAACACCACAGGTCATAATATAAGGAGTATCACCAGAGGAGGGTTTCCTAAAGAATGAATAATCTAGCTAATGAGAATCGATGCAGATGGGATTTTATGGTTTTACTTATACAACACAACCAAGAAAGTAATTTGTCCACCGTGTGGTCATCTACTGATGACAAATGCAGCCTCAGAGGCATCTCCGAGCTCAATTGGTTCGATGCAAATAAAGATTGAGATGACCGAGTGCTCGCCCCTTAGAGGACGTCACCCCTAAATCATATTCTTACAAATAGATGAATGACTGGAGATTTTTGCAGAAGAAATTGATGTTAAGAAACCAGACAACATCTCATCTGATGCGGAAAGCAAGCCCCGTAGAGACATCAAGCAGGTGCTGATAGAAAGAACTGCATAAAAGACCCAAAGAGACCATATCAAGCGAAGAAGATAAACCTGAGAGCATGTTTGCTGACTGATCGAGAAACAACAACTAGCTCCAGAATCATCAACTGTGCTATTACATCACGTCTGTACAAAAACATAACATGGTGAAAATCCACGCTGCTACACTCTCCAGCGTTGCTTCAGCATCGGTCTGGGTTCCATGTATTGCACATTAATTAAAAAGCACTCAGCTTTAGTTACAAAAGCACTATGATCTTACATTGCAGACAAAAGAGACAACCTTCGCACAGCAACCCATGAATCTTGGTGCTGTCTGGGCTCTTGAAGACGTGAATCTCTTCCTGTACGTTCTCGTTCTGCTAGCTGGGTATGCCTCATCTCCTCTGCCACCCACCCATGATTGCCTTCATTTCGAAGCTCTTGCCAGGGCATCGAAGACGGTCTTCACGGTCACCTCCTCCACGATCACGACCTTGTCCCTCGATTTCGAGCCCGAACCGATCGAGACCTGCCTCCTCTTCACCCCTAAAACCTGCCCCAGACAACAAGAACGGAAACCAAAACAGAGGATCTTCAATCAGAAAAAAATAAAAAAATAAAAAACCAATCTTTGCAGGGTTCGCACTCGAGATTGCTCTTCATCTCCGCAATCTTCGCTCGTGCGATGCCCTAGCCACGCGCAGGGACCGACTCGTCGCGTGAAAGGGGGAGATAACGAACCGAGCTCATGTACTCGACCAGCGCCGCGTTGGCCTCGCCGTCCTTGGCCGGCGCGTCGATCTGGACCCCCACCGCCTCGTCGCTGAGATCTTCCACCGGCATCAGAACAACGACAACGAGATCAGAACGGAAGAGACAGAGAGAGAGAGAGAGAGGTCACGGAATCGAAGGTGATTCCGGGAAGGGGCACGACGGCGAGGGGGAAGGGGGAGGGAGGATCGGACCTGTGATGGAGGCCGACTTGGAGCCCGGCTTGGCGTGGATGGTGATGGCGACGGAGGAGGGAGGGACGGGGCGGAGGCACGAAGGGAAGCTCTCGGCGGCGGCGGCGGCGGCGGCGGACCGAGTTGACTGGGCCGCGTTCGGCTGCGATTTGCTCTTCCTCGGCGGAGGCATCGCTTCGGATTCCCCCTCCTGCTGAAATCACCTTTTGTTTTTGGAAATATATAAAGCTTAATATAATTTTTATATTTATATTTGATTTTCGAATATTAAAGGGGTGCTAATCAATTACATTCGAAATTCAGACAGCTTTGAGGGTTAATTTAACCTGGCTGGTTATTAAACTTAGGTAAAGATAATTAATCTATGATTGGAGAAAACTTTTAAATTGATTTAAGTTGTTGGTCTAAATGGAAAAACTTGCTCTCCTGTGATATAGTGTGATTTACAATTTTTTTTTATGTGAAACAACTCCTCAAAATGGTTATAAGATGTTCTATGATTGAGTTATTTTTTTATAGATGAAAATAAGTAATTTCAAGGTATCTTTTTACAATAAGGTTTACAACTTTTTTTATTAATAAAAGTATGATTTAATAACCATAATTTGTTTGATAATCCAATTAAGTATTGAAAATTATATAGTCAAAATTCTCCTATTCCCATAAGGAAGGAAGGAGTTACTGAATTTCTTCAATTAAAAAAAAAAAGAATTGATAGTAATTGAAATAATTGAAATCTTGTCAAATATATTAATAAAACTTATCAAAAATAGGGTAGATTTATGTTTGAGAAAAAATCAATAATATTGGGTTATCAACTTTCAATTATCATGGAACAATTTCTTTATCCAATTTTTTATCACTTAGATTATCAGCGCTTTTCAAATTCAGTTTTTACAATTTTTGCACTTAATTTCACTATTTCCAGACAGTTTTTGCTTAGTAACCCCGAATTACTTAAAATGAATTTTCAATTATCTATAAGCTCCTCATGTGAAAATAAACAAAACATATCACTCTCTATATAGTAAAAATAAAAAAGCAAGAAATTCTATTTGGCTAGCTTTCCAAATTAGAAAGTATCTGCGTTGATGTCTATAGTGATATTCATATAGGAATATTTTATGTACATTGAACTAAAGATCCAATACCTGAAAGTTTATATATCAATATATTATTTAAATTTCAAAAAATTATGAAATATATATGCATTAATCCACATATCAATGTTTAAGTTTTATGAAATTTCTGTGAATTTAGGATTTTAAAAGGCACTAAAATACATGAGTCCGAAGATTTTGATTAAGCAAAAAGTATGAAATATGAAATGAAAAATCAAACTAAACTGGCAAAAGAAATCTTAAGCCTCAATGGTGATTTGAATTAAGATGGAATGGAAGATGGAAATTACTAACGAATCTGAACTGAGAACAAAATACATATACTAATAGTCATCTGCTACTGAAAATTTAAGACTTGCGAATGATTCTGAGCACCCTGTAACTCAAAATTATTGTAACATTACGTCCATTCATGACTGGGAATCACGATGAGATCCGAACTCGAGTTGATACGGTGGCGGTGGCGGTGGCGGTCGGACATGGAGGAAACGAAATTTCAGTTGTTCCATCCAACATCATCACCACGGATTTCATCGAAGGACGAAGAGCCGGCTCATTCCTGGATGCACCACAGGCCCACTTTCACCAGTTTCTCCAGCAACCACTTATCGACTTCCTCGCCCAGGACCAACTTGTCCAGCGCTCCATCCCTGAAATGCCTCTATGCCCAACCGGAAAGAAAGATCGCCTCGGGAGTCGACGCGTAGACGTCCATGTGCCTGCGACAGAATACGATCTCCAGGAGTATGATCCCATAGCTATAGACATCTGCCTTCACCGATATCATCGGGGTGCCCTTGTGCCTTTCTGGTGCCATATAGCCTCTCGTCCCTCTGATGACCTTGAAGGTCCTGGTTTGATCCGGCATCAGTAGCTCGGCCAGCCCGAAGTCGGAGATTTTGACAGCCCAGAAGTCATCCGTCAGGATGTTCTGGGGCTTAATGTCGCAGTGTATGATGGGCGTGTCGCACTCTTCGTGTAGGTAGAGGATTCCCCGGGCAGTTTCCAAGGCGATTCTCATCTGCTCGTTCCAATCAGGACGCCTTTCGGATCGGAAGAGCAGATCCGCAAGGGAGCCATTGCTCATAAATTCTAGACAAGCAACCTCTTGGATGCCTCGGCACAGAAGCCGAGCAACCGAACCAAGTGCTGGTGATTAGTCGCGCCGATGACGCTCATTTCCGTGCGGAACTCCCTTTCACCTTCGTTGAGCAGCTTCTCTAGTCTTTTGACAGCAACAACTCTTTTGCTCCTGTACAAGGTTCCTTTGTAGAATGCACCGAAAGATCCCTTGCCCAACTCTTCCTTGAAGCCGTTTGTTGCTCTCTTTAGCTCCTTGTAAGAAAATGGCCTCAGAGTAAGTTCCTCCGTCAAGCCAAAATTGCCACTTTCCACTATCTTCTTGTACTCAAGTACTCACAACTTGAAGGCAAAAAAGACCAGCGACTGCCAGGGCGATGCACGAGCATGTTGTAAGGCCTACAGTCACCAAAAGTAGTTGAATTGTTTCTTCCTTGCTGTCGACATTTTCCAGCACCTGTGAATCAGAGTTATTGGTGTTGGCAGCTTCGATACCTTCTACTCCCACCTTGAAAAATGCTCTGAATGATTTTTCAGGAACTGTCCAAGCATACATAAGAGGAAGCATTTGTTTCGTACAAGTTCCTTGATCGAAGTCGTATAAAGCTACCTCACAATCGCAATCTTCCAAGCATGACATGTTGCAATCCGCTACTTCCATTGTCACCTGAAAATAGGGAGGGTCCTGCCAGTACAAATGGTCAATGGATTTAAAGGTAAATGATGATAAGTTTTCTCTGGCGTCCTTGCACCATTCTTCCTTGAAGTTCCTCTCGCACCCACTAGACTGGTTTGTACTGTCAACGTAATCCGTACCAGGAAAACACCGACATATGGGTTGCTCGTCCTCCATAGTACAGTAACTGTTGAAGCCACATAAGCCCTTCACTCCGCACTTGTTATCTGGTTGGGTCCACATCAAGTACACCACGTCGTCGCAATCAAGAAGCTGGAGACTGCAATCGGGCAACACAGAACTGCAAAGGAACCCAAGCTAATTGATAAGATCAAAATAAGCATCTTCTTTCCCTTGGTCACATGTTGATTGGGCTGCTCTGGTTTTCCAGGAGGGGCAGGCATTAATTTCTTGATCAAAACTGTGGAAGATTTATTTGGAGTTGTCGCTGCATATATGGTGAGAAGCTTGTTTTTCTCACAGATATCACTGATGTGCAAAGCAGCTTCACAACGGCAGTCGTCTGAACAAGACCTGCTGCATTCTTCAAGGGAAAGTGGTATCACAGAATAAGGATGCCCCCCTATCGGATTGTGGACAATACTAAAAGACAAGGCAGGCTCTTCGGGCCTGCAGAGTTGTTCATAGTTAGACCTCCTGTAACAGCCGAGGAGATCATGACTTCCATCAACAAAATCAAACCCTGGCAAGCAATGACACCCTGCCTTATTGTCTGTGACTTTGCAGAAGCCGTTTGATCCGCAAAAACCTTTTATATCACACGAGGAATCCCGTGCTGACCATATTACCGACACATTTGAGTTCAAGGCATCGCCATTAATGAAACCGTGCAATTAGAGCAGGAAATTTCCATCATAATCCAGCGTTGGACGGTAAAGTAGAATGCTCTTCTGATCTATAAGCGCCCATCCTCAAAAAACAAGGCTACTCTATCCTGGACCAATGTGTATGGGACATCGCTTTCTGTTAGGGTATTGCTGGACCAATATGCATCGGTATCAGCATTAGTGGAATTAACACCGTATGCAACGAGGTTGCGATCACCCTGCATTACAACATGAAATCACCCACTCGAGTGGTCTACTGGAGATTTGCTCGAAACCAATTCCTTATAATTTAACACATGTTGACCAACTACAAGGGTGTCCGTTGGGGAATCAAAGCTTTGTCAAATTACATTAGACGGGTTATTGTAAATGACAAAATTACCAGAATCAAGCATGGAGGCTGTCTGCCGGCTTTTGCCATGAAATGACCGGCTTGGCTTGTCCTCCCTGATAGGTTCGAACGACGAGCTTATAGAAGGTGAACTCAATAGAAGAACTAAAATAGACAGGAGGATCCTGACCAAAAAAAAAAAAAAAAAAGACAAGAGGATCATCTCGATTCGCTGTCCAAATGACAGTGTTGTTGTAATATATGGGCCATAAAATCCAGCCCATTATTTTTTTAAAGCCAAAGCAAAACCCATCTCTTTTCCTTTCCCCTCAATTAGGGCGATTAAGCGTGAGCATAAATGGAAAGAAGGCAGCGACGGCAAAAGCAAGGAGAATTTCCCCTAAATTAGTGCAATTGAGCGTGAGCATAAATGAAAAGAAGGCAGCGACGGCAAAAGCAATGAAAAATAAAAATAAAAAAAGCGTTCATGAAGAAGGGAAAGAGGAAAGGAAGGAGAGAGAGAGAAAGAAATTCTAGTGCACACTCGATCTGGACACCCTGACTAGTCGAATCAACTATAAATCGCATTGCCTGGTGAATATTCAAGTCGATCGTTTGTCTAATTGGAGTACTTTTCTAATTTAGGACACAAATTCAAACTTTTGTCAATTCTGAACTTCGAGGTTAGATTGAGGAGTTTTTAGGCTGTGGTTTTGTGGAGATGAAAGTTTAGGATGTCATGGAGCCATGCGGTTTGATGAAAATGGGATCCAAAGTACAGGTTAATTGGAATAAAATTATGAGTTATGCATAACAGGTAGTACACATAGGGAAAAAATATGAACGTTTGCTTTAAACGAGGTTACGAGATTGCGCATCAATGTCGTTTTATCGACAATTAAGCATGATTTAGTCGATTGTTCATTGAAGTAGTGGTTGTAGTCGGACTTTGATATCATTTTCGGTTAACTATTAGGAATTTGAGTACGTTTGCTCGAGTAACCACCGTGTATTGGTTTTTAGCTGTTCCAAGTTAGTGATGGCATCTCTTCTAGGAATATGTAAACTCGTGTCTTTAAAATAATAGAGATTTGATATTTTATGAGTTATGAATAAGTATATTTGTTGCATAAAAGTCTAAATTGGGCAATTACTACCTTTTAATATTGGAGGATGATTTGAAAATGGTTTTACGAAAGGTATTATGAAAGGATATTTATATATATGGCATTGTGAACTAGTTTATGAAATGATTTTTGAAATGATATGATACTCCACAAAAATATTTGTAGTGAATGAGCTTATTTGTGAAAGGTTATTTGTTGGTTTAGGTCGAAAGATTACATATTTGGGTTTATGAAGAATTCTGAAATGATGTGAGGAATATCTTGTGAAATTTGTTCATTTTGATGAACGAAGTTTAGAAAGATTATGTGTTTGGTTTTGTGAAATCAATTGTTGATAGTGATTGTGGATTTGATTGCTGGTATTGGAGGATGTGAATTTGGTGCTCAATATGGCCACGAGTCTAGTGAGTGGCTTGTGAGTATGCGCATATTAATCTAGGATATCCTTATGGGCCGAGCCATTGGCTAATAATAAGTGGAGACCTAACTAAGAGGGGAATCTTGGTTGCTTTGTCATGGGCGTTATGCATGACCATGATTAAATATTTGAGCACAAGTTTAGTTAATGGAGTAGACCATTGACAAGTGATTTGAGTTTGGTTAATGGAGTGAACCATTGACATGTGAATTAAGATATAAAATGGACTATCGGTGTGTGGTTAAATGAGATTAATTAATAGAATATACCATTGATAATTGATTTGTTACCGTGAACTGATTCATTTTTGATTTATAACTAAAAGAGTCTATTGGAAAGATACTATCTACTTTTGATATTTTGCGTATATAGTACTCTAGCTTTGGAATTGATAACTAGTGATATGGTGTTTGTATATATGCAAAGTGAATGTTCAATCCGCTTGGAAGAGATGCACTACTCACCGAGTTGTAATTGCTAATCTCTCTATTTTTCAATCTTTTTCAGGTTCTTCAACTAGTATGAGTAGTTCGGGAGCGAAATCGACGAGGGGACATTTCAAAGTTGGATTTTGGTGGTTTGATGTTGCATTCTTCGAGTGGAATGTGGCTGTGTTATCCTCCATTCTTGATGGTTTTGCAGTATAATGGTAATTTGAATTACCAACAAGCCAGATTCCCATAGCATTTTTGCCACCTTCTAGATAAAACCCGAAGGCAAAGAGACCAAAAGGCGAAAGCCATGAAGTCTAGCTAGTGCTCGGAGAAAGTGAAGATCCAACATGTATTAACTTGGAGGAGGTATTAGAGATCATTTGTTGGTCACTGGCAGCCATGGAAAGGAATAGTAGGGCGCAAGCAACCTACAGAGAGGCCATCAGAGAGAGAGAGAGAGAGAGGGAAGAAAAGTTCTGTATGAATCTGTAAAACCTGTTATCAGTTTTGTGATTAAGTACAAAGTGAAGGAAGAAAGAAACATCTAAGAAGGACACTGGAAGTAATACTTCACAAAAGAAGACTTGACTGCATTTCAAAGAAAAAACAAATTTCAATTTTTCCTCACTACAATTTTCATTGGAGAGGAACTTTCTTGGTACTTTTCCAAGTTAATGGCTCTTCCAAGTCCTTAAATGCACAAATACATGTTTGTAAAGTCTTTATACTAGGAAGATTCAATGTTAGCATACAGAACATATCCTATACAACACTTGCTTAGGTTGTGCATGACAACGCTTCTTGGTTGGGGAATAGTTTTTTTTTTTTTTTTTTTTTTCAGAAATGCTTTTTTTCTATTTCTATTATGGGGAACAATTTCTGAGTAAAAAAACCCGTTTGGTAACTATACAAAATTTCTATTCCGAAATAAAAAAAGAATAAAAATGTGTTTGGTAAAAAACAGTTTCTTTTTTATATTTATTTATTTTTTATCCTTGTTCACGGATTGCCACGGTGGCGGTGGCGGCGGCGGTCGGTGGCGGCCGTGGGAAAAAGAAAAATAAAAAGAAATTTCACTTATTTCTAGAAATTGTTCCCGGGAACAAAAAATAACTTTTTTTCGCTTCTCATTTCTGTTCCAAAACCATTCCTGAGCACTTTTTGTTCCCGAGAACAAAAAAATAACTTGGCATTACTAAATAGGTTTATGTTCTTTTTTTTTTTTTTTGGGAATAAAAGAACAGAAATTTGGAGGAATAGAAACGTTGTCATGCAGCACCTTAGGTGCTACATTGCAACCTTCCCTAGCCAAGAAATTTCTATTCTTTTGTTCCCAAGAACAAAAAAAGAACAGAAACCTATTTGGTAATGGCAAATTATCTTTTTGTTCCTGGGAACAAAAAGTTAGCACAAGAATGGTTTTGGAATAGAAATGAAAAGTAAAAAAAAAGTTGCTTCTTATTCCGAGAACAAGTTTAAGAAACAAATGAATTTTTTTTTTTTTTTATTGTTCTCTTGTTGACCGCCATTGACCATTGACCGCCGTCCGCCGTAGCCCGCCGCTAGTTGCCGCCGATCGCCGCCCGTTGGCGACCGCCGCCGACCGTGCCGATTGCGCCGATCGCCGGCCGACCGCCGGCCGACTGCCGTCGGTCGCCGGAGGCTTACCGACCGCGGCCACCACCAGACGACCGCCGCCCGCTGTCACACGTCGCCGCCCGCCAGCGGTCGGCGGCGGCGGCGTGCGACCCGCAGGCGAGCGGCGCGGCGGCGGCGACGGCAATCGACCGGCAAAAATAAAAAAAACAAATAAATATAAAAATTATTTTTTACCAAATGCATTTCTATTCTTTTTCTATTTCTAGAGTAAAAATTTTGTGTAGTTACCAACGAGTTTTTTTATATAGAAATTATTCCCCAGAATAAAAATAGAAAAGAACTATTTCTGAAAAACAATTGTTCCCCGGCCAAGAAATGTTGCCATGCGCAGCCTTGGAGGCCCTTGTGTCGGTCAAGCCAGGTCAATGACAGGGTGTCCATCGGCATTCGTGGAACAATTGCTATAGAATAGAAGATAATTTCTGAAGAACACATTTTGCCGTGTAATCGAATACTATGAGTGTAACAATTGGCTAACAAAATGGAAAATATAAAGAAAAAGGAGGGGGACAGGTGGAGGTCACTTGGTTAAAGAACGGCAAACAGGTGGCAACCAAAAAAGAAAAAAAGAAAAGAAGAGCTAAGGCCAAAGAAAAATAGAAGAAGAAAAGAAACAAGAACAAAGAGCGTGGAAACAAGCGGAAAAGAAAAGAGGAGAGGAAGAGAAGAAAGGAGTTCATGCACTCAAGTTCCGAACGTCTTGACAAGTCGGATTGATTTCAATTAACAAGCCCGGTAAGGATTGCGGTCATTCGTCCGTCAAATCGGATAAATTTTCCTAATTTAGCCATAAATTTGGAAGTACGTAAATTTTGAAAAACCGGTTCGACTTAGGAGTTATTTAGCTATGAATTTATATAACAATAAAACTTTAGAGTGTCATGAAACCGTGGGGATATTACAGAAGTTAATTTAGTCTCACGGATTGGTTGAAATGAATTTTTAAAGCACTGCGTTCAAGCTACATGGAGCAAAAAGCAATGAATATGAGTTTCTTGTCGGTGCATAGGGATTGTTTGTGACTCCTATGAATTTGTAAGCTTGTATCTTAAAAGTGATACGGATTTAATATATTATTAACGAGCATGTTTACTACATAAATCAGGATCAACATTTTATTATTATTGGTTATTTGTGAATGGTATGAAAAACGATGTGAAAAAGGTCATATGCACTATTTTGTGAATCTAATGTATGAAATGAATTTTCAAATAATTTGAAAAATGAATTACGAAAGATAGTTTGACTGATGAATTGACTTAAGAAGTGTTATTAGTTGTGGTTATTAAAAATTTATAATCTGTATTGTGGATTGCCTTTGTGGAATTTTGGAGGATAATGTTAATTATTCGATATTCATTATCGCTATGAATCCATTAAGGGGTTTATGCATATTGTTTCAAGATATTCTATCTGGCTGAACCATCGATTGATAATAATGGTCGATAAATGAAACAAACTATTGGTGTTTGATTTGTTATTATTAATTGGTTAAGTAATTCTAATATGTGCAAGATCCGTTGAAATCAAATATCTCACATTTGAAATACTACATATATTATATACTGGATTGGACATTATAAATTTCCGGTATTATTTGATAAACATGCATAATAAATGGTCAATTTGTTTAGGAGAAATAAGTACTATTCACTAAATAGTGTTTGCTTATATCGTTCATCGCAATCCCTTTTCAAGTTCTTTAGTTAAGGGCAAGTAGCGAGAGCACTATCAACAGCGAAAATTTTCCATATATTTGAATAGTGGGTATTAGTTGAGATAGTTAGGCTTATGTTTGAATAGACATTTGTTGAGTTTTAGTTTGTTAGTTTGGAAAAGTATATATTTATTATGGTGAATTTAAGAAAGATACTATAATTAAATTGCTACTTAGTCAAATGTATAGACAGAGATATATATTTTGATAATAGATTAATATTAGTTATGTTTGAGGTTTCGTCCTTCAAATAGAAGGACAATTGTGTCATTTTCCATATATTTATAGGAGTTGGGGTGTGACAATGAGCAATTGACAACATTCAATTGACAAAAAGGGGGAGGAGAATAATGATGCAAATGGTCCACAAACTCTATGAATTTTTCATATAATGACACAAATGGTCTACGAACTCTATGAAAATTTTCCATATATTTGAATAGTGGGTATTAGTTGAGATAGTTAGGCTTATGTTTGAATAGACATTTGTTGAGTTTTAGTTTGTTAGTTTGGAAAAGTATATATTTATTATGGTGAATTTAAGAAAGATACTATAATTAAATTACTATTTAGTCAAATGTATAGACAGAGATATATATTTCGGTAACAGATTAATATTAGTTATGTTTGAGGTTTCGTCCTTCAAATAGGAGGACAATCGTGTCATTTTCCATATATTTATAGGAGTTGGGGTGTGACAATGAGCAATTGACAACATTCAATTGACAAAAAGGGGGGAGGAGAATAATGACACAAATGGTCCACGAACTCTATGAATTTTTCATTTAGTTAATATGATCCATAAACTTTAGCCAAATATTCAATGTAGTCCATGAACTTTTAATTTGTTCGATATGGTCCTTAGATTTTCGGTACATGTCCAATATAATTTTTGAATTATATGAATATGTTCAATGTAATCATTCCATTAATCAAATATTAGGAACAACATTGAACAATTTTATAGTCTAAGATCTAAGTTGAACATGTACCAAAAATTCATTGACTGCATTAAATAAATTAAAAGTTTAGAGATCACGTTGCATATTAAGCTAAAGTTCAGAGATCATATTGCACATTTAGACAAAGTTTAAGGAACATTTGCGTTACCACCCACCTGAGTGGCGCGGTTGGCTTTGGCCTCCTCCCCTCACGAAGGGGAAGGGTTCGAACCCCAAGACGTCACGGGGTGACTTACAGTGGCACGTGTGTGGTGGCCAGCACGTGTCGCCTCAGTGGTTTACTCCTAGCATCCGGCCGTGCGGGGTTCCCGATCACCAAAAAAAAAAAAAAAAAAAAACATTTGCTTCATCTTCTAAATAAAGTAAGATAAACCATCATGTCCTTAGTTGTACTCTTATTTATTTATTTTTTATTTATTTATTTTTTTTGACTTTGAAAGGAGGGTTCACCGCTCTACGTGGCCCCATTAATTCTCGCTAGTGTAATCGAGGCCAGTAAGAGAAAGGAATGGAAGTTATAGATAGTATCGTGATGCGAAAGGTCATCTTTTTACATATATTCAAAACTAAAAGACTAAATAAGGGCATAAATTTAAGAAAGAATGGCATAAACGAGAAATAGGAAAAAGAAAGTGTTTGTCGACTAGCTCAAATGACTTGAACTCCCTAATACCTCAAATTAGCCGGAGAAAATGATGCAATATCCAATGAAAGAGCAAACTGCTGTGAACTTTTAGTCATTACCTTCTATTTAAGGATCAATATAACCAAAAACTCTAAATTGGTACACTCATGCCACATTTATTCCAAACTTATATATCCATGCCACATTTATGTCAAACTAATTCGTATCTCAAAATATCTCAAATTTTTACGCTCATGTCATTTACCCCAAACTAGTAGATATGCATCATATTTACGCCAAATTATGGTAAATCTAGGATTCTAGGGGATAAATGTGATATAAGTACACCAATTTTGGGAAAATGTAACATGGGTGTACTAGTTTAAGATCTTTTATAATATAAAAATTAATTTTGGATATGTGTATTAATTTGGAGTTTTTGATGATATTAATACTTAATTTAATTATCATCCCGCTTCAAACGCAATAAACTTTCGCAACAAAAAAACAAATATTGACATGTGAATTCATATACATAATTTCTTGTAATCTTTACAATAGAAATTACATATCAAATTTCGATGGAAAAATTATTGCTTTGAAATATCCTAATACTAATGTATGAAATCATCCAAAATTCCTTTCATAATTTTAGCACTCCAAATTTCTCGAGAAGTTGAGGGGTCCAGAGAAGTTGCTTTCCAGCTTGCATGGACGACTTTGTGAGGTCGTCTTTGACTTGCCGTCTCCTCTCCCGCTTCCTGCACACAGACCGACCGAATGTCATCCAGTCTCCCCATGTCATGTGCACGAAAAGGAAGAAAAATCAGCATCATGAAGATCGTTCAATATCCTGCCCCACGCGGGGAAAAAATGCTTGCAAGGAAAACCTACAGGTGATTTGAAAGTCGACCCGAATTGACCCGTTTTAATATAATGCAGATTGAACTAGTCAATGTCTATAAAATTGAGTTATTCCCCTGACTACAATTTCTATTCGGGAGGAACTAACCTTATCTTTTCTTGGTGCTCTTCCAAGTCAATGCAGAAGTCCTTAAATTTCAAATATGCGTTTGTAAGTCTTAGATAAGATGGATTCAATGTCAGCATACAGCAACATGCTTCGGTCCTGCCGTACAACATTTTCTTAGATGCCCGGTCAAAGACGGGTTGTATGGGGGCGTTCATCGAAGAATTGCTACAGAAAATACTTTCTCAAGAAAACATTTTGCCATGAAACAAAAGAGCGTCCACGCCTCTCCCAAGGCTCTGCTAATCCTCACCGGTGTGCTCAAGGCTTGTAAGGGAAAGGAATGGAAATTAATGCATTATATATGAATTAATCCAACATATCAACGTTTAGACATTATGAAAGTTTTACGAATTTTGCATTTAAAAGCAGCTAAAATGCATGAGTCGGAAGATTTTGTTTAAACAAAAGGTATAAAATGAAAATCAAACTAGACCGAGAAGGGAAATCTTAAGCCTCAATGTTGATTTGAATTAAGATGGAATGGAAGATAGAAATTACTAACACACCTGAGCTGGGTACAAAATACAAATACTAATGTTCATCTGCAACAGAAAATTCAAGACTTGAGAGTGATTCTGAGCACACTGTGACTCAAAATTACTGTAATATTACATGCTTTGATGACTAGGAATTGCAATGAGATCTGAACTCGAGTTCATACAGTGGCGGTGGCAGTCGGACATGGAGGAACCGAAATTTCAGTTGTTCCATCCAACATCATCACCACAGATTTCATCGAAGGACGAAGAGCCGGCTCGTCCTGAATGCACCAGAGGCTCACTTTCACCAGTTTCTCCAACAACCACTTATCGACTTCCTCGCCCAGGACCAACTTGTCCAGCTCTCCATCCCTGAAATGCCCGTATACCCAACTGGAAAGGACGATCTCCTCAGGAGTTGACGCGTTGACATCCATGTGCCTGCGACAGAATACGATCTCCAGGAGCATGATCCCATAGCTATAGACATCTGTCTTCACCGATATCGGGGTGCCCTTGTGCCATTCTGGTGCCATATAGCCTCTCGTCCCCCTGATGACTGTGAAGGTCCTGGTTTGATCTGGCATCAGTAGCTTGGCCAGCCCGAAGTCGGAGATTTTGACTGCCCAGAAGTCATCCATCAGGATGTTTTGGGGCTTAATGTCGCAGTGTATTATGGGCGTGTCGCACTCTTCGTGTAGGTAGAGGATTCCCCGGGCAATTTCCAAGGCGATTCTCATCCGCTCGTTCCAATCAGGACGCCTTTCAGATCGGAAGAGCAGATCTGCAAGGGAGCCGTTGCTCATGTATTCATAGACAAGTAACCTCTTGGATGCCTCAGCACAGAAGCCGAGCAACCGAACCAGGTGCCGGTGATTAGTTGCACCGATGACGCGCATTTCTGCGCTGAACTCCCTTTCACCTTCATTGAGCAGCTTCTCTAGTCTTTTGACAGCAACAACTCTTTTGCCCCTGTACAAGGTTCCTTTGTAGACCGCACCGAATGATCCCTTGCCCAACTCTTCCTTGAAGCCGTTTGTTGCCCTCTTCAGCTCCTTGTAAGAGAATGGCCTCAGAGCAAGTTCCTCCGTCAAGCCAAAATTTCCACTTTCCACTATCTTGTACTCAAATGCTCGCAACTTGAAGGCGAAAAGACCGGCAACTGCGAGGGCGATGCACGAGCATGCCGTAAGTCCTACAGTCACCAAAAGTAGTTGGATTGTTTCTTTCTTGCTGTCAACTTTTTCCAGCACCTGTGAATCGGAGTTATTGGTGTTGGCGGCTTCAATACCTTTTACTCCCACCTTGAAAAATGCTCTGAATGATTTTTCAGGAACTGTCCAGGCATACATAAGAGGAAGCTTTTGTTTCATACAAGTTCCTTGATTGAAGTCGTATAAAGCTACCTCACAATCGCAATCTTCCAAGCACGACATGTTGCATTCCGCTACTTCCATTGTCACCTGAAAATAGGGAGGGTCCTGCCAGTACACATGGTCGATGGTTTTAGAGGTAAACGATGATAAGTTTTCTTTGGCGTCCCTGCACCATTCTTCCTTGAAGTTCCTCTCGCACCCACTAAATTGGTTTGTACTGTCAACATAATCCGTACCAGGAAAACACCGACATACAGGTTGCTCGTCCTCCATAGTACAGTAACTATTAAAGCCACATAAGCCCTTCACTCCGCACTTATTATCTGGTTGTGTCCAATTTGAGGACACCACATCGTCGCCATTTTCAGTGAACCTATGAGAATACAGTTGGAGTAACCCCTCCGAGTCCAGTATCAAATGGTAGATTGTCGAATTATGGTTCACAGAAGAGTTTATCGGATCTGATATAAGTATGTATTCTCCCGAGTCGTCAAGTAGAAGAAGTGCACCAGTGAAATTGAGATACAGGTGAAAATGAACAGGCTGTACGTAACAACACGTATTTGAAGCCCAGTAAGCATCTATTCCAGATGTCAGAGTATGCTTAGGGTAGAGAACCAAGTTATTATCAGATTGCATACAGAGACGAAACCTGCCTGTTGAATGATTAGTCCAAGAGATGCTCGAATACAATTCAGCACCAGTGGGTAAGGACTGGCCTCCAAGTAATGTATCAGTAGGAAAATTGAAACTTTGCCAGATGACCTCAGAATGCTGGTTATAGAGGATGAAATTCCCTGAGTCGTCCATGGCTGCACATGAAGCACTATCTGACGCGTTGGCAATCAGTTGAGTCTCCCCAGGACCAATCTTAAGAACGAGATGACCATCAGGGGTTAACTCCAGTGCAGCATTTGAGGACACTGGTGGATCGTCTCGATTTGCTGTCCACACAGTTGTGTTCTGTGATTTACGAACCATCCAAATCCCCACTTTAAACCCACCACCTTCCTGGTAGAAGCCGAATGCAAAGCGACCAGAAGGCGACGTCCAGGAAGTGGGATGAGTTATGGGATTGATTGCTGAGTTTAAGCTTATGGAGCACTTTTCAGATCCAGCTGCTGCGCAATACCCTGTAAGCAGAAAGATCAGTATGATGTATGAAGAAGCCATGGGCAGTATCTGTTAATAGAGTGGGAATTCACTTCAGGGTATGTGAGAGTTGTAAACAACAGTCATAACTTCCTACTCCATTTCAATGTTGTATATTGAGAACTTTCTTGTGGCTTGCTTGCATGACTTTGGTGAGTCATGTTGACTGGCAAAGTCATTGCTTCTCGAAAAAACAAGAAAAATGAGAATCCAGCCAAGCATCTTTCACACCTGTTGACTTGCATGACACCAACTGGTGTAACGTCAGACAGATACTTGTCATGGTCCATAATGATGTCTGGACTTGGAAATAAAAAACATAGCTATCAAAATTATGTGAGGAAATACAACTAAAACTCTTGTGAGAGAATATAACCATATATTGCTGAAACTTCTGCAAAGACTTTGAATTATCTCATCGGGAAGCAATCACGGCCACACATGAAAATAATACTGACCGATTTCCCCAGAAAGAACCTGTCCAGTTGGGTCTAAACAATACAAATGTCAGTGATTCTGGAAAACGACTTCTGTTCTAGTCGAAAGGCATTGGCCTGAAATTTTCATTTCTTCTAAGCGGATCGAACACCCACTATACATATTTACAAAACTAAACTACAACTCTTTTAACTCAAATCCAGGATATAACAAACATATAATAAAATAATAAGTACATATGCTTTAACACAGCTATATTTATAGCAAAAATAATCATTCTACAATAATATCAAAATAAACATCAATGGTCTAATTCATTAATCAATCTCATTAATTCACATGCCAATGGTCTATTCCATTGGTTAATCTCATACCACATATCAATGGTCTAACAAAATTATACGTCGATGGTCCATTCCAACGACTAATTTTAAATCATACGCCGATGATCCATTCCATCAACTAAACTCAAATTATGCATCGATAGCCCATTCTCTCGATCAAACTCATATCACATGTCAATGGTCTACTCAATTGACAAATCCGTTGCTCAATATCAAATCATAGTTACGATACAACACCTGGTGACCAAGATTCCCCCTTAACAAGGTCTCCACCTATTATTAGCCGGTGGCTCGGCCTACAAGGAGATCCTAAAATAGGATGCACATACCCACAAGCCCTCATTAGGCTCAGAGCAATATTGAGCATCAATATCAATCTAGAACAACAGCATCCATAATTCACAAACCAAATCCATAAATCATTTCATATATCACCAAAAGATTTCGCAACTCAATTCATCCACCAAAAATACTTTTCATAAAACATTCTCAAATAATTTCAAGACTCGTCTCATAAATCAATTTTACAAACCGAATCAAATCAAATACATTTTAAAAAACTTATCACAAAGCGATGTCTATATAACATCCCATAAACCATCTCAAATTTGAGCCTTTCGTAAGATTCACAAATCTAAAACATGTAATATTTCTCAACTTCGTTCATCAAACAAAGTATATATTTCCACCAAAAAGTTCTCACACTATTATCAAATACCAAAACGTAGTAAGTGCCCGATCCAAATTTTATGCAACAAATATGCTTCTTCATATATCGTAAAATATCTAATATTTATCATTTTGAAGACATGAGTTTCTAAATTCTTAGAAGAGATAGCACCACTCACCTAAGAAAACAAAAAATCAACCTATGTGGTTACTTGAGCTAGCGCACTCATACTCCTATTAATAAATCAAAAACGATATTAAAAACAGGTAATATGCTACTCTCCAACTAATGACTCAGTTAAATTATGTTTATTTATCGATAAAACGACACCTACGTGCTAATAATTCGCTCAACCAAAACAATTACTTAAAACCGTCCATAGTGAAGCTTGAGCATGAAAATTGATCATGCCATAATTTTCTCTACCTAACTTCGTTTAAAGCGTACTTATAATCAATGGAAAACCCATCCAACATATTACAAGAACCCCAATTTAGCCAACCCGAAATCAAGCCGAAAGTCAAGAAATTATGGCCCTAAAGTCCTGGTCACGCACTGTTCATCACGCAATAAACGTCAAAATTTTGTTTCAGGCAAACCGTAAGCTCAAATCACGATCTGTAAAATCCTACACTCCACAACACCCTAAACTATAATTTCTACAAAAATACGTGGCTCAACGACTCAAAAATCATACTTCGCCGCTCAATTTTCCCAAAATTCCGAATTTCAACCTTTTAAGTCCGAAATTATTCCGATTGAACGAAGGGGAAGAAGAAGTGCTTACCGGGAGTTGCGTTATGTAGTTAAGGTGGTTTGTCGAGGCTCCCATGGTGAGAACGCATGAAGCCCATTTTCTTCTTTTCTCTTCTTCTTCTTCTTCTTCTCTCTCTTTCTTTTTCTTTCTTGGTGCTCGAGTTCTCTGCCGTCCCTCTCTCTCCCCTTCTTTCCTTCTCTCTTTCCCTTTTATCTCCTCCTTTTTTCTTTTTCCTTGTTTTTCTTTCTTTTCTTCCTCTCTCTCTTCTCTTTTCCCTCTCTCCCAAAACTCTCGATTATCCCTCTCTCTGCTGAAGCTTCCACCTTTTTCCTCTACCTTTGACTTTTCAACCCCTTATTTTACATAGATCAACGAAGATTTAAGTTTTATTGAAAAGCACTTGAAAAGGTCACTCAGTTATGTCATTCTCGCTCTTCAAATCTGTCATGCAGAAGTTTCAATTTTGATGAGTATGCTTGGTCAGTTTGTTGTCAAACTGTACCGGCTTGAACTTGGATGAACAATAGTGTGTATCAGTAATTCCACCAAGATAAGTCATTATTCAGGAAGAATAAACTCTCTGAAGCAAGTGATCAGATTCTCTTTCCAAAGTTATACATAGCTTCTTACCACCGAATCAGTTTTATCATTCCTGTCATCAGTAACAAAGCAGCTAGAATCAAGCCAATCATACCAAGAGCTTGAACATATCAACAATTGCTAGCACACAGTTACACCTTGGATGTATTATTCAACACACGACAGTCATGCAAATATAGTTTGCTGATAAACCAACCAGTTATTTTTCAATGCAAAAAGAGATAACGAATTTATAAAGGTGAGATTTAAGTTTTCAAGGACTTCTTTCAAAGTCTAAAATTCATACATCTCACTTCTGCGTTCAAAAATAGGCTTCCACCAATGGAAGGAGAAGGCCATATTTCAGAAAAGGTACAATAACTTATACATATGATACAGACTAAAAGCAAACTGAGGACATTGTCATGAAGGGGGGGTCCGGTGTATCCTTGATGCCTTCCAACATCAATATTACATCTTTGATTGAAGGGCGAAGACTTGGATCATCTTGAGTGCAAAGCAGTCCCACTTTCACCATCTTTTCCAGGCTTTTCATGTCCACTTGTGCATCATCCATAATAAGTTTTTTCAACTCTCGGGCAACATAACACTTTTGCACCCACGTGGAAAGAAGCACTTCATCTGCCGTTGGAACATCAACCATGATGTTGCTTCGGCAGCACACGGTTTCCAATAGCACGACTCCAAAGCTATAAATATCAACCTTTGTGGACAATAAGGCATGCTTGTGCAGTTCAGGTGCCACATATGTTCTCTTACCTTTGACGTTATAGAGGATTCCTGTTTGATTTGGCATTAAAACCTTTGCTAACCTGAAATCTGAGATCTTTGCCGTCCATGATTCATCGATTAGAATATTTCGAGTTGAAATAGCACCATGAATTATTTGAAGATCACATTCTTCATGTAGATACAGGATTCCTCTTGCAACTTCCAATGCAATTCTCACTCTCTCTCTCCAGGCCAGCCGGTTTTCAACATTGAACAGAAGATTCGCCAGGGCTCCATTTTTCAGATATTCATAGACAAGAATTTTCCTAGAGTTTTCCTTGCAAAACCCGAGCAGCCGAACTAAGTTTTTGTGATGAGTACGTCCAACTGTAGCCATTTCTGCTCGAAACTCCTGTTCTCCTTCTTCCACTTCCCTTTCTAGCCTCTTCACTGCTACAGGCCTTTTACCATCAGATATAGCCCCTTTGTACACCGTCCATAGGGAGCCCTTCTGAAGCTTTTCCCTGAACCCAGCAGTGGCTTTCTCAAGCTCGTTATATGAAAAAGATTGCAGGCTAAACTCTTGCGCTGGACCCAAAGTACGAACTTTTGCCAGCCTTTCATACTTACGAACTTGGTGATGATACATCAAGAAGCTGAAGACTGCTATCAGGCAACACAGAACTGCAAAGGAACCCAAGCTGATTGATAAGAGCAAAATAAGCATCTTCTTTCCCTTATTCACATGTTGATTGGGCTCCTTTGGTTTTCCAGGAGGGGCAGGCATTAATTTCTTGATCAAAACTGTGGAAGAATTATCTGGTGTTTTAGCTGCATACATGATGGGAAGCTTGTTTTTCTCACAGATATCATTGACGTGCAAAGCAGCTTCACAATGGCAGTCATCTGAGCAAGACCTGCTGCATTCTTCAAGGGAAAGTGGAATCACAGAATAAGGATGGCCCCCCATCGAAGTACTGTTCATTTGGACAATGCTAAAAGACAAGGCAGACTCTTCAGCCCTGCAGAGTTGTTCATAGTTAGACCTCCTGTAACAACCGAGGAAAACATGACTTTCATCAACAAAATCAAACCCTGGGAAGCAATGACACCCTGCCTTTTTGTCTGTGACTTTGCAGAAGCTGTTTGATCCACAAAAACCTTTTATATCACACAAAGAATCCCGTGCTGACCATATTCTCGACACATCTGAGTTCAAGGCATCACCATTAATGAAACTGTGCAAATAGAGCCTGAAATTTCCATCATAATCCAGCGTTGCACGGTAAAGTAGAATGCTCTTCTGATCTGGATCTGAGTTGTTAGCTCGAAGCGTTACAAGCCCATCCTCAAAGAACAAGGCTACTCTATCCTGGACCAATGTGTATGTGGCATTGCTTTCTGTTAGGGTATCGGTGGACCAATATGCATCGGTATCAGCATTAGTGGAATTAACGGGGTATGCAACAAGGTTGCTGTCACCCTGCATTACAACATGAAATCGCCCACTGGAGTGGTCTAGTGGAGAATTGCTTGAAACCAATTCCTTAATATTTAACAGATGTTGACCAACTACAAGGGTGTCCGTTGGGGAATCAAAGCTTTGCCAAATTACATTAGACGGGTTATTGTAAATGACAAAATTACCAGAATCAAGCATCGATGCTGAGTCTGCCGGCTTTGGCCATGAAATGATCGGCTTGGCTTGTCCTCCCTGATAGGTTCGAACAACAAGCTTATAAAGGGTGAGCTCAATAGAAGAACTAAAATCAACAAGAGGATCATCTCGATTCGCTGTCCAAATGACAGTGTTATTTGGATTACCAACAAGCCAGATTCCCACAGCATATTTGCCGCCCTCTGGATAAAACCCAAAGGCAAATAGACGAGAAGGCGAAAGCCATGAAGTCTGGCCGGTGCTCAGAGAAAGTGAAGAACCAACAGGTATCCTTTTGGATGAGGTATTAGAGGTCATTTGTTGGGCACCGACAGCCATGGAAAGCAATAATAGGAGGCAAGCAACTTGCAGGGAGGCCATCAGAGAGACAGAGAGACAGAGAGACAGAGAGAGAGAGAGAGAGAGAGCAGACAAGTTCTATATGAATCTTGAAAACCTGTTATCAGTTTTGTGATTAAGTAGATAATGAAGGAAGGAAGAAACATCTGGGAAGGACTGGAAGTAATACTTCACAAAAGAAGACTTAACTGAATTTCAAAGAAAAAACAAAATTCAGTTTTTCCCTACCACAATTTTCATTGGAGGGGAACTTTCTTGCTGCTTTTACAAGTCAATGGCTCTTCAAAGTCCTTGAGTGCACAAATACATGTCTATAAGTCTTTATACTAGGAAGATTCAATGTCATCATACAGGAACATATCCTAGTTCTTCCGCACAACACTTGCTTAAAGGCCCTTGTGTCGGTCAAGCCAGGTCAACGGGGGGGGTGTCCAGCGGCATTCGGGGAATAATTGCTATAGAACAGAAGATTGTATCTGAAGAACACATTTTGCCGTGTAATCGAATACTATGAGTATAACAACAGGCTAACTAAAAGGAAAATAAAAACAAAAGGGAGGAGGACAGGTGGAGGTCACTTGGTTTAAAGACGGTAAACAGGTGGCAACCAAAAAGAGAAAAAGAAAAGAAGAGTTGAGGCGAAAATAAAATAGAAGAAGAACAGAACCAAGAACAAAGAGCGTGAAAACAAGCAGAAAAGAAAAGAAGGGAGGGAGACAAGAAAGGGGTTCATGCGCTTAAGTTTCGAACGTCTTGACAAGTCGGATTAATTTCAATTCACAAGCCCGGTAAGGATTGAAGTCATTCGTCGGTCTAATCGGATAAATTTTCCTAATTTAGCCATAAATTCAAAAGTACGTAAATTTTCAAAAACCGGTTCGATTTGGGAGTTCTTTAGCTATGAAATGATATAACAATAAAATTCTAGAGTGTCATGAAATCGTGGGATATTATAAAAGTTAATTTAGTCTCACAAATTGGTCGAAATGAATTTTTAAAGTTCCGCGTCACGAGTTACGTGGAACAAACAACAATGAATATGAGCATATCGTGGGTGCATAGGGATTGTTTGCAAAGCTGAAGTAGCCAACATTATTTGGTTTTGCAACCTAGGTGACTAGTTTTTATCTCTCCTATGACTTTTTAAGCTTGTGTTTTAAAAGTGATATGGATTTCATATTATTAAAGAGCATGTTTGCTACATAAAATTTAGATCAAACTTTTATTACCGTTGGTTATTTGTGAATGGTATGAAACGTTCTATGAAGTTAATGTAAAAAAGGCCATATGCACTATTTTGTGAATGTATGAAAAGAATTCTAAAACAATTTGAAAAATAAATTACGAAAGATATTTTGACGGATGAATTGACTTAAGAATTGTTAATAGTTTTGGTTATGAAACAAATTTATGATATGTATTTTGGATAGACTTTGTGGAATTTTGGAAGATAATGTTAGTTATTTGATGCTTATTATCGCTATGAACCCATTAAGGAATTTATGCATACTGTTTTCAGAATATCCCATTGGGCCCAGCCACCGATTTATAATAGGTGGAGACATTGCCAAAGAAGAATATTGGTTGCCTTTTCACAGGGCATTATGTCATGACCACACTTGGATATTGAACAAGTGATGATCAATAGAATAGGTCATTAATGTGTGATTTAATAATGGTTGATAAATGCAATAGACTATTGTTGTTTGATTTGTTATTAATAATTGGTTAAGTAACCACCCGCCGTGGTGGCTCCGCCTGGATAGGCTTCGACTTCCTTTCGCTAAGAGGTGCAGGTTCGAAACCCCGCGACGCAAGTTGCGGGGAGGCGGCGTGAGACATTGGTGACTTACCCGGTGGCATGTGTGTGGTGGCTAGCACATGTCGCCCTGATGGTTTATCTCTGGCTGCCGGCCGTGCGGGGTTCCCTGGGTAAAAAAAATAAAAAAAAAAAATAAAAAAAAAAAATAATTGGTTAAGTAATTCTAATACGCGAAAGATTGTTGAAATCAAATAACTCACATTTGAAATAGTATATACTTGATTTGACATTATTAAATTTCTGGTATTGTTTTATAAATATGTATAGTGAATGCTCAATTTCTTTAGAAGAAATAAGTACTATTCACTGAATTGTATTTGCTTATATCATTCATTGCAATCCCTATTCAAGTTCTTTAGTTAAGGGTAAGTAGCGAGAGTGCTATCAACAACAAAAGTTTTCTATAGTTGAATGGTGGATATGAGTTGAGCTAGTTCGGCATATGTTTGAATAGACAATTGTTGAGATTTAGTTTCTTAGTTTGGAAAAGTAATACTTATTATGGTGAATTTAAGAAAGATACTATAACCAAAATTACTACTTAGTCGAATATATTGATAGAGATATATATTTTGATAACAGATTAATATTAGTTATGTTTAAGGTTTCGTCCTTCAAATAGGAGGACAACTGTGTTATTTTCCCTATATTTATAGGAGTTTGGGTGTGACAATGAGTAATTGACAATATTCAATTGAAAAAAAAAGGGGGAGGTAGGGATAATAACACAAATAATCTATAAACTTTAGCTTAATGTATAATGTGGTTTATGAACTTTTCATTTATTCAATATAGTCTATAAACTTTAACATAATGTTTAATGTGATTCATGAACTTTAGCCCTAATATTCAATGTGATTCATGAATTTTAAATTGGTTCAATGTGGTCTTTGGACTTTCGATACTAAGTTATATGAATACATTCAATGTAGTCCTTCAATTAATTTAAGATCATTAACAATATTGAACAATTTTATAGTTTAGGGACTAAATTGAATATATACCAAAAATTCATGAACTACATCGAACAAATTAAAAGTTTAGAGATCACATTGCACAATGAGCTAAAGTTCAAAGATCGCATTCCACATTTAGACAAAATTTAAGAAACATGTGTGTCATTTTCTAAATAAAATAATATAAACCATTTTGTCCTTGGTTGCGCCCTTGTTATCTTCTCTTTTTGGGCTTCGAAAGGAGGGTTCGCCGCTCTACGAGGCCCCGTTAATTCTCGCCAGTGTAATCAAGGCTAGTAAGAGAAAGGAAAGGAAGTTATAGTATTATGATTCAAAAGGTCATCTTTCGACTCCCACGCCCTGCAAAAGACAGGGCAAAAATCGAGAGTGAGTGTAAAGTAGGTATAGAGTAGGACCGACAAAAAAAAAAAAGGGCATAAATTTAGGAAAGAATGGCATAAACGAAAAAATAGGAAAAAGCAACTGTTTGTTAACCAGCTCAAATGACTTGAACCCCTAATACCTCAAATATACATGCGTCATATTTATGCCAAATTATGGTAAATCTAGGATTCCGCCACCGGGGGGGTAATGCACCGGTTTTGGATAAATGTGATACGGGTATATTAGTTTGAGATTTTTATAATATAAAAATTAATTTTTGATAGATGTATTAATTCGGAGTTTTCAATGGCATTAATCCTTAATTTTATTAGAATCCCGCTTCAAATGCACCTTAAGTTTTGTTCAACACGAAATATCATAAACTTTCGCAACAAAAAAAGTATTCATGCATGAATTCATATACATATTTCCTTATAATCTTTAAAATCTAAATTACATATCAAATTTCGATGGAAAGACTATAGGTTTGAAATATCTTAATAGCAATGTATGAAATCATCCAAAATTCCTTTCATAATTTTAGCACTTCAAATTTCTCGAGAAGTTTAGGAGTCCAGAGAAGTTGCTTACAGCTTGCATGGACGACTTTGCGAGGTCGTCTTTGACTTGCCGTCTCCTCTCCCGCTCCCTGCACACAGACCGACCGAATGTCTTCCAGTCCCCCCAAGCGCACGAAAAGGAAGAAAAATCAGCACCACGAAGATCGTTCAATATCCTGCCCCACGCGGGGAGAAAAATGTTTGCAAGGAAAACCTACAAGTGATTTGACAGTCAGACCCAAATTGACCCATTTTAATATAATACAGATTGAACGAGTCAATGTCTATAAAATTGGGTTGTTCCCCTCCTTGAATGTCTTCTAGTCTCCACATGTGCAAGAAATGAAAGAAAAACCAGTACCATAAAGATCGTTCAATATCCTGCCCCACACGTTAAAGAAATGCTTGCAAGGAAAACCTATAAGGGATTTAAAGTCGATCCAAATTGACCAATTTTAATATAATGCAGATTTAAGGAGTCAACGTCTATAAAATTGAGTTGTTCCCCAGACTACAATTTTTACTGGGGAGGAACTAACCTTATCTTTTTCGGTGCTCTTCCAAGTCAATGCAGAAGTCCTTAAATTTAAGATACGCGTTTGTAAGTTTTATATTAGAAAGATTCAATGTCAGCATACAGCAACATGTTTCGGTCCTGCTGTACAACAATTTCTTAGCTGCCTGGTCAAAGACGGGTTGTATGGGGGCGTTTATCGAAGAATTGCTACAGAAAATACTTTCTCGAGAAATGATTTTGCCATGCAACAAAAGAGCGTTCACACCTCTCCTAAGGCTCCGCTAATTCTCGCCGGTGTGCTCAAGGCTACTAAGGGAAAGGGATGGAAATTAATGCATTATATATGAATTAATCCAACATATCAACGTTTAAACATTATGATAGTTTTACATATATTGCATTTAAAAGCAGCTAAAATGCATAAGTCGGAAGATTTTGTTTAAACAAAAAGTATAAAATGAAAATCAAACTAGACCGGCAAAGGAATTCTTAAGCCTTAATGCTGATTTGAATTAAGATGGAATGGAAGATAGAAATTACTAACACATCTGAACTAGGTACAAAATACAAATATGAATGTTCATCTGCCACAGAAAATTCAAGACTTGAGAGTGATTCTGAGCATATTGTGACTTAAAATTATTGTAACATTACATGCATTGATGACTAGGAATCGCAATGAGATCCGAACTCGAGTTCATACAGTGGCAGCGGCGGTCGGACATGGAGGAACCGAAATTTCAGTTGTCCCATCCAACATCATCACCACGGATTTCATCAAAGGACGAAGAGCCGGCTCGTCCTGAATGCACCAGAGGCTCACTTTCACCAGTTTCTCCAACAACCACTTATCGACTTCCTCACCTAGCACCAACTTGTCCAGCTCTCCATCCCTGAAATGCCTGTATGCCCAGCTGGAAAGGATGATCTCATCAGGAGTCGATGCGTTGACAACCATGTGCCTGCGATAGAATACGATCTCCAGGAGCATGATCCCATAGCTATAGACATCTGCCTTCACCGATATTGGGGTGCCCTTGTGCCATTCTGGCGCCATATAGCCTCTCGTCCCTCTGATGACTGTGAAGGTCCTGGTTTGATCCGGCATCAGGAGCTTTGCTAGCCCGAAATCAGAGATTTTGGCTGTCCAAAAGTCGTCCATCAGGATGTTTTGGGGCTTAATGTCACAGTGGATGATTGGGGCGTCACACTCCTCATGTAAGTAAAGAATTCCCTTTGCGATCTCCAAGGCAATTCTCACTCTTTCATTCCAATCTGGAGACCTTTGGGATCGGAACAGAAGGTCTGCGAGGGAGCCGTTTCTCATAAACTCGTAAACGAGAAGTCTCTTGGTTCCTTCAGCACAGTAACCAAGCAACCGGACTAAATTCTTGTGATGAGTCCTTCCAATCACCCGCATTTCAGCACAGAACTCCCTCTCGCCTTCATCGATCACCTTCTCCAGTCTCTTGACAGCGATGATTCTTTTGCCTCTTGACAAACTTCCCTCGTAGACTGCTCCGAACGATCCCTTTCCCAACTCTTCCTTGAAACCATTAGTCGCCCTCTTGAGCTCTTTGTAGGAAAATGACCTCAGGGCAAGCTCCTCTGACAAACCAATATCTCCCCTATCTAATAACTTTCTGTACTCAAGAAACCGCAACTTGAACGCAAAAAGACCGGAAATTGCGAGGGCAATGAATGACCACATCACGAGGCCTAGGGTCACGACAAGGAGGAGAACCGTTGCGTCCTTGGTCCTTATTATGACCGTGGGCGGCTCCTGTGGAGTGTTATCACCTGTTTGTTTTTTTTTAACACCCTCAAACCCCACCTTGAAGAACGCTGTTGATGATGCTTGTCCATCTCCTAAGAACGGTCCTGATGATGCTTTTTGACCTCTCCTAGCATATTTCAGAGGAAGCTTTTGCTTCTTGCAGTATCCATCTGAATCCAGGAGTGCCACGTCGCAGTCGCAATCCTCCAAGCAGGACTTACTGCAACTATCCTTTTGCATTATTGCCTGGAAATATGGAGGGTCATCCCAAGCCATGTTCTCCATAGGCACGATGTTGCGAGAGGAGGCGCTTCTTCCAGAGTCTCTACACCACTCTTCAGTGAAATTCCTCTTGCACCCGTGAGATTTCTGGTCCATATCGATGAAATCAGTGCCAGGTAGGCAACGACAAACAGGTTGATCATCGTCCAAAGTACAATAGCTGTTGAACCCACAAAAGCTCTTCACCTTGCATTTATCGTCCGGTTCTGACCATTCGAGGGAGGTTTTATACCCATTAAAGCCGTTGAAACTATGAGAATACAGTTGAAGAATTCCGTTTGAGTCCAACACTGCACGGTACGTAATTGAATTGTTGAATGCCGAGGAGACATAATGCAATGCTTTATACACCGTCGAATCTGAATTGTTGATGAGAAGCAATGAGCCTGTCAAATTTAGATGCAAATTCAGATTCGGATGACCGCTTGTATCGGAAGCCCAGTAAGCGTCCACTGATATGTTTGGAGTGTGGATGGGGTAAAGCACAAGATTGCCATCGTACTGCATCTCAAGGCGAAATCGTCCTGTCGAGCAATTACTCGTGGACACACTCGAAAGCAACGCAGCTCCGCGAGACAGAGATTGGCCTCCCATTAATGTATCGGTAGGGAAACTAAAACTGTCCCAAATGACATGATGATCTTTATTGTAGAGTATAAAGTTCCCAGAATTATTCATGGCAGCGTAGGAAGCTGATTCACGTACAGAAGCTATCAACTTACTGTTCCTAGAGTCAGTCCTCAGGAGGAGCTTACCATCAGATGTTAATTCGAGTATGGCTGTGGATGGCACTGGTTGATCATCTCGGTTTACGGTCCATGTGGTTGTGTTTTCTGCCTCACCCATCATCCAAATTCCTACTGAGAATCCATTTCCGTTCTGGTAGAAACCAAAAGCAAAGCGGCTGGAAGGCGAAAGCCATGAGGAGGGGTGATTTGTGGGGGAGAGTGAAGAGCCTAATCTGATGAAGTTGGGTTGTTTTTGGTCGCATGTTGCACATCGATAGTGCACTAACAGTAGGAGAAATAAAGCATATTTGGAAGCCATGAGAGGAACCTGTGAGAGGTGGAGTTCAGTTTCTTGGGCTAACTAGGAGTTGCTTTTGAAAGTCGAATGCTCACCAAGACTTGAGGGGTTCAGAGGAGTTGCTCACAGCTTGCGTGGATGACTTTTGAGATCATCTTGACTTGCTAAGTCTTTGCCTTCTTGACTGGAGAAATTGGAGTCGCATGGAGTGAAAGATGGCGTACGTTTCCACGACCATTTACCACCACTAGACATAATGCCATATGTTTTGTAGTCAAAATGGCTATTTAGGGGAAATCTTTTGCTGTATCATACTGAGAACCCATTCGACTGGCGTGGTCACAAAACGGTAATCATTTTCAAGAGCAAGAACGGATTAATTAGGCATCAGTGACTCGTGGAGTGTGCACTCCTGGGATGTAAAATCTCCCATCACAAAGCTTCATTTAAACATCTGGTAGAGCTGTTAATTTTTTGTTTTCATTCATAATCGTCGTTGTGCCAACTTAGAAGTATTGACTTGGATTTACAGAGGCAACCTTTCTTTTGAACCCTTAATAGTAATGCTGTTAGGTTTCTTAAAGATCCCAATATAATTTAAATTTCCATCTGTTGGGAACCTCAATAATCATCACCAACTTCGCTCGAATTTGAGTCCTAGAGGTTCACTAAGCTTCACATCTCTTCACAAATGTATCAGATTACAGCTGATAACTTCTGTCCTCTAAAGATCGAGTTTGGCGGAAGGAATTCTGGTATTACATGGTGAAGCCTTGGCATTGCTCTGTTCTCTGTTCATTTACTGGCATTTTTCTCAATGCTTAAGTTTCTTTGTAGCATGCTAAGGACTCGAAACCGTCTGGAGATATTTTATTCGACCTTGAGTCAGAAAACAACAGTATTCTCATGAAAAAAGGGAAACGAAACTCTCATACCTAGTGAGACGTATGGAGGCTTCGGCTACAAAGATGCCTACTAAGTTACATTTATGAGATGTAGTCACGGACATGTGACCTGTTTATTCTTGACAGCAGAACAGATGCAAGGAGTACATGGCTGGAAATGGTCTACTAAGTCTCATGAATGTGACCTGTCACAGTGAATATTTGTGGATGCTCTATCAAGTTACTGGGAAGCACCAAACAAAGTCGAAAATCGTCCTTTGAGTGAGGTGCAATGACGTTATCATACGGTGAGTCATGCAAGTTAAGATGAACAGGACGATGGGGTTGGGCATGGCGGGCGTGGCACATCCATAATACCTTCCAGCATCAATATCACATCCTTGATTGAAGGGCGAATCTCCGAATCATCCTGCACGCAAAGGAGCCCTATTTGCACCATTCTTTCAACGCTTTTTGTCACACCCCGACTTAAGAAAAAGGGCATGACATCGGCCGTCCTTTCTCCAAAGGACGCAGCCTCAACATAACCAAAATTTAACCCGATATCAACATATATATATACATCCACATATATATATATTCGACAAAAAGGGCATTTGGTTACAACATCAGAATATATCTATAATCCACCAAAACATAACATAAATATTTTACAAGACTAACTTATAAACCTATTAACTATGCATAGGTCATACCAAAAAGTTTCCCCACCACAAAAGTCCTCCCCGAACGGACGCTCACGCCTACTCGCGACTCGCTGAAGAACCTGAAAAACAAGTTTAAGAGAGGAGTGAGCTACCACGGCTCATTTCTTCTAAGCGGATCGAGAAATTACTATGCACATTTAAAACATAACTCAAACACATAATCATAGCTCAAATACCGAAAATACTAATGGTCCAGTCCATTAGTCAATCTCATAAAACATGCATCAATGGTCTATTCCATTGATTAATCTCATCAAATCATATCGATGGTCCATTCCATCGACCAAACTCAAATCACACGTCAATGGTTCACCCATTGACCAATCATGCTCAATTGTCTAACCATGGTCACGCGTAACGTCCGTGACAAGACGACCAAGATTCCCCTTGGCAAGGTCTCCACCTATTATTAGCCGGTGGCTCGGCCCACAAGGATATCCTAGAATAGTATGCGCATACCCACACAACCCTCGGGGTCCACGAGAGACATTGAGCACTAACCACCAATCACAATATCCAATAATCCAACATCAGAATACAAGCCACATCACAATTCAAAATTTGATATATAAATATCAAAGCATTCTTCAAAACATTTCAAGATTCTCTTACAAAGAATTTCACAAATCCTTTTCAAATAATCATTCAAATCAACGTCAAAATATAACTCCTTCGGACGACAAAAATGTCAGTAATAGCTCGATCCTGTTTTATGCAACAAAATATGCTTTTTATCAATTCATAGAATAGGTAATCCACCATATTTCTCAAAACATGAGTTCAAAATACAAAGAAGAAATAGTGTCACTCACCTGGAAAAGCCAAAAATCAATTACAACGCTCACTCGAACCAACGCACTCGGATTCCTAACAATTAACGGAAAATAATATCAAAAGGCCGAGTAAAAATGATATTCGCATAACGACTCCCCTATACTAGGCCTAATTGTCGCTAAAACGACACCTATACGCAACAAAAGCTCGCACTTAACATAAACCCCTGATTTTTCCGCTACGCGCAACCCATGCGCCAACTTCGACACGCCATAACTTCCTCCACAAAAATCCATTTCAAGCCATCTTGTAGTCTTTAGAAAGCTCTTTTAACATACAACAACAACCCCAACTCAGCCGCCCCAACACAGTACCGAAAACAACAAAAAAACAGACCCGAAGCTGCTGTTCGCTACAGTAACAGAACGCGCCCCAACTTCAAAATTCCGTTCCGGACAAACCGCAAGCTCAAATCACGATCCGTAAGATGCTATAGCTTCACAACATCCCAAAGTACCATTTCTACAAAAATATGCAGCTCAACGACTCAAAAATCGGGCTTCGCCATGCAATTATCCGATAAATCCGAATTTCAAACCCTAAATGCGGCGATTGCTTCGAGTAGATAATTAAAGGCTTCAATTTCTTACCGGCGTTGCAAAACACACTTGAGTCGGCTTGATGAGGCATCCGGATCATGTGCGTGACAAATTTTCTTCCCTTTTTTTTTTTTTCCTTTCTCTTCTTTCTCTCTTCTCCCCTACTTCTCCCGATCCCCTGTTTTTCTGCTCGTGCACTTCTCCTTCTCTCCCTCTTTCTCTGTTTTATACCCCAGCCGAACCTTCTCCACTTCCTCAGCCTCCCTTTTTGACTTTTCAACTCTCTCTCTTTTCCTTTTATTTTCTTTCTTTCTTTCTCTTTAAAAACCCATCTATTACATTCTCCCTCTCCTTATAAAAATTTCGTCCTCGAAATTTACAGGTATCTCAATCATGAAATAAGTAAGGATATTTACGCCTTGCCTCTTCCTCGAGTTCCCATGTGGCCTCTCTCTCTGTGTGATTTTGCCATTGGATCTTCACATAAGGAATAGTGCGTCGTCGTAACACTTGATCCTTTTTGTCGATAATCTGAATGGGTTGCTCTTCGTATGTTAAGTTTTCTTTCAACTTCAACGGTGAAAAATCCAGAATGTGATCAGGATTTGGCACATATTTCCGTAATAAGGATACATGGAACACATTATGGACTCCAGATAATGCTGGTGGTAAAGCCAATTTATAAGCAACTTCACCAATCTTTTCTAATATCAAAAATGGTCCCACGTAACTTGGGCTTAATTTACCACGCGTGCCAAATCTCATGACGCCCTTCATAGGAGAAACCTTCAAGAATACATGGTCTCCTACATCAAATTCTACCTTGCGCCTCTTAAGGTCCGCATAACTTTTCTGACGGCTTTGTGCTGTTTTCAAATGCTCTCGAATGAGTCTGATTTTCTCTTCTGATTGTTGAATGAATTCGGGGCCGGTTAATCTTTTCTCACCGACATCATCCCAGCAAATAGGAGTCCTACATTTACGCCCATACAAAGCTTCAAAAGGAGCCATCTTAATGCTGGAATGATAGCTGTTATTATAAGAAAACTCCGCCAAGTGTAAATGTTCGTCCCACGAACCACCGAAGTCAATAACGCAAGATCGTAGCATATCCTCTAATGTCTGAATAGTTCTCTCCGACTGACCATCTGTTTGTGGGTGAAAAGCTGTGCTAAAGTTGAGTTGAGTACCTAATGCCCCTTGCAAACTCTTCCAAAAGTTGGACACAAACCCGGGATCTCTATCGAAACAATACTCACCGGAACTCCATGAAGTCTCACTATCTCATTGACGTATCGCTTCGCCATGTCTTCAAGTGAAAGACCGAATCGATAAGATAAAAAGTGTGCAGATTTAGTCAATCGATCAACAATCACCCATATGGCATTCTTACCACTAGGCGTCCTCGGTAAGCCGACGATGAAATCCATGGTGATATGCTCCCACTTCCATTTAGGTACTTCAAGTGGGTGCAGCTAGCCACCTGGTTTCTGATGCTCAATTTTCACTTGTTGGCAAATTAGACATTGGTCGACAAACTTCACAATATCTTTCTTCATATTGATCCACCAAAAATTTCCTCTCAAATCCCTGTACATCTTGGTGCTCCCGGGGTGAATCGAGAATCTAGTGCTATGAGCTTCTTGTAATATCTCCTTTTTCAATTCTGAATCATTGGGAACACATAACCGACCACGAAACCTCAACGACCCATCTACATGGATACTAAAGTCATCTTGTTTCCCAGCTTCTACACCTTCTCTGATCTTTTCCAATTGAGGATCTTCATTTTGTTTAGCCTTGATTCTATCAATCAATGTCGGTTGTACTTGAAGATTAGCTAATTGAGCACCAGCGATGGATCAAAACTTCCAAATCTAACTTTCGATATCCTCAAGAATAGGCTTGTGAGAAGTGAGCAATGCTGCCATATTCCCAGAGGATTTGCGACTCAAAGCATCAGCCACCACGTTAGCTTTACCTGGATGGTAATTGATGGATAAGTCATAATCCTTCAGAAGTTCTAGCCATCTCCTCTGCCTCATGTTAAGTTCTTTCTGAGTAAAAATATATTTCAAACTCTTGTGATCAGTAAAGACTTCACATTTTTCACCATACAAGTAGTGCCGCCATATTTTTAAGGCAAACACAACCGCTGCTAACTCCAGATCATGAGTAGGATAGTTCTTCTCATGAGCCTTCAACTGTCTAGAGGCATATGCCACAACTTTACCATCCTGCATAAGAACACAACCCAAACCTTCCTTGGATGCATCGCAATAAATTGTAAAGCTACCAGTTCCTGAAGGCAAAGTTAATATAGGAGCTGACACCAACCGCCTCTTCAATTCTTGGAAACTACGCTCACATTGATCTGACCACACAAATTTAACTCCCTTCTGAGTTAGGCGTGTAAGTGGACTAGCAATTTTAGAAAACCCCTCTATAAATCGCCTGTAGTAACCTGCTAATCCAAGAAAACTTCTTATCTCCGTGACATTGGTAGGGCGATTCCATTGAACAACTGCTTCAACTTTCTTCGGATCAACTGAGATACCATCTTTTGATATTACATGACCCAAGAATTCTATGTGATCAAGCCGAAAAGCACACTTACTAAATTTAGCATACAACTTCTTCTCACGCAAAGTTTGCAAAATAACTCTCAAGTATTGTTCATGTTCTCTCAAACTCCTCGAATACACTAAAATATCATCGATGAATACCACAATAAATCTGTCAAGAAATTGCCCGAATACTCTGTTCATCAAGTCCATGAAAGCTGCAGGTGCATTTGTTAACCCAAAAGGCATGACAAGAAATTCATAATGTCCATACCGTGTTCTGAAAGCAGTCTTTGGCACATCATCCACTTTTATCTTCAACTGATGATACCCAGAACGAAGGTCGATCTTAGAAAATACTTGAGCCCCTTGAAGCTGATCAAATAAATCATCAATCCGAGGCAAGGGATATTTATTTTTTTATCGTCATCTTGTTAAGTTCTCGGTAATCTATGCAAAGTCGCATACTACCATCTTTCTTCTTCACAAATAGAACAGGAGCTCCCCAAGGCGATACACTAGGCCGAATAAAACCCTTATCCAAAAGCTCTTGTAGTTGTATTTTCAATTCACTCAATTCGAAGGTGCCATCCGATATGGGGTCTTAGAGATAGGTGTTGTGCCGGGCATTAAATCAATACAAAACTCTATCTCTCTATCGGGAGGCAAGCCGGGTAAATCTTCAGGAAATACATCGGGAATTCTCTAACAACATGAACATTTTCTAACTTTATCGGCTCCTTAGTTGTGTCTTTTACATAAGCCAAATAACCGCAACAACCCTTCCTCAAAAGCTTTCTTGCTTGCATAACTGAAATCAACCTTGGAAAAGTGCCTTTACAACTTCCCGAAAAAGAGAATTCGGGTTGATTTGGAGGTCGAAAAATAACTTTCTTTGAATAACAATCAACAGTGGCATAATATTTTGACAACCAATCCATTCCTAGAATAACATCGAAATCTCGTATATTTAACTCCACCAAATCCACAGGCAATAGTACACCATCAATTCGCAACAAACAATTCTTGAAAACACGATCAGCAATCAAGAAATCACCAGTGGGAGTTTCAATACACAATTCATATTTTAGAAGCTCGAAGCACATCAAGTTTCTTTGCAAAGCCAATGGAAGTAAAGGAATGCGTGGCACCGGGATCAAACAATGCATAAGCAGGTTGTGAGGCAATAGAAATATTACCTGCAACAACTGTATTAGAAGCCGCTGCATCCTCTCCTGTCATCGCAAAAATTTTCCCAGTCGTCCTTTGCCTTTGCTGGCCTTCTTGTGGCCTATTAACTGGAGGGGCAGTCTTCCTCATAGAACAAGTATAGGCTCGATGTCCAGGTTGCCCACATACAAAACATACTCTGCTATCTCCAGGGGCATTCTTCTGGGTTGGACAATCACGTGCCATATGTCCCATTTTTCCACAAGTGAAACATGCTCCTTTCTTGCGATAACAAGGACCGCTATGTCGTCTCCCACATGTAGTACAAGGGCCTGGGTTATTATAAATTCTGGACTTTCCTGGCTGGTTAAAAGCTTTCCTCTTTCCACTGCCACCGACGCCGCTATCCTGAAAATCAGTGGATTTCATCTTCTTATGTTGAGGTACATTTTGTACCTCACGCTCCAAAATCTTTTGTTCCACTTTGATGGCTCATTCCAACACATCTTTATAAGATGTCAATGCTAGAGGTGTGAGCGCGGAGTCAATTTCATATCGAAGCCCCATTTGAAAATGATCAATCTTATCTTGCTCATTAGACACATATTGCTCAGCAAATCTACTCATCTGATTAAAGCGGGCTGCATACTCCAAAACCGTGGAGTCGCCTTGAGATATGTGCATAAAATCACTCTTCATTTTTGCCTGAAATGATACCGGAAAGTATTGGGCGTTGAAAGCCTGTTTAAAGTCCTCCCAAGCTATAGCACTTCCCCTATCTCCCAGAGCTGGCCTCATTCCCTCCCACCAATGCTCTGCCTCACCTTCTAAGTATCGAGAAGTAAAGCTAACCTTCTTGTCTTCAGGAACACTTTCTACTTCAAAGATCCCCTCGATCTTTTAATCCATTGCTCACTGCAAGAGGATCAGCTTTTCCATCATAAGCGGGTGGTTTGGCCTCTCGAATTGGGCAAAGGTGTATGAGCCAGTAATTCCATCTCCACTTAATTCCTTTGCTTGACGATACCAATGAATCATAGCTTGCTCAAAGTCAGTTGGAGGAAATGACCGTTGGCTAACTCCTCTAACTTCATGTGAGTCAAGACCTTCATCATGCCGATCCTCCCTTCTCCTCCTTAAAGACGCACCTCGGGAAGCTTGAGGCGTGTCTCTAGCATCAGGGGCGACAACTTGCTTGCCTTTACTATTTCTACGAAGCGAAGCAAGTGTCTCTGAGTCACGCATGATCACCTGAATCCAAGAATGGAGCTACGACTTAATATAAAAGCTAACGCATAAAAATCTATCACACAATCTCACTTCGTCCCATATCCACCCAAACAAATCAAAACCTAAGCTCTCATACCAACAAATGTCACACCCCGACTTAAGAAAAAGGGCATGACATCGGCCGTCCTTTCTCCAAAGGACGCAGCCTCAACATAATCAAAATTTAACCCGATATCAACATATATATATACATCCACATATATATATATATATATTCGACAAAAAGGGCATTTGGTTACAACATCAGAATATATCTATAATCCACCAAAACATAACATAAATATTTTACAAGACTAACTTATAAACCTATTAACTATGCATAGGTCATACCAAAAAGTTTCCCCACCACAAAAGTCCTCCCCGAACGGACGCTCACGCCTACTCGCGACTCGCTGAAGAACCTGAAAAACAAGTTTAAGAGAGGAGTGAGCTACCATGGCTCATTTCTTCTAAGCGGATCGAGAAATTACTATGCACATTTAAAACATAACTCAAACACATAATCATAGCTCAAATACCGAAAATACTAATGGTCCAGTCCATTAGTCAATCTCATAAAACATGCATCAATGGTCTATTCCATTGATTAATCTCATCAAATCACATCGATGGTCCATTCCATCGACCAAACTCAAATCACACGTCAATGGTTCACCCATTGACCAATCATGCTCAATTGTCTAACCATGGTCACGCGTAACGTCCGTGACAAGACGACCAAGATTCCCCCTTGGCAAGGTCTCCACCTATTATTAGCCGGTGGCTCGGCCCACAAGGATATCCTAGAATAGTATGCGCATACCCACACCCCTCAAGGTCCACAGAGACATTGAGCACTAACCACCAATCACAATATCCAATAATCCAACATCGAATACAAGCCACATCACAATTCAAAATTTGATATATAAATATCAAAGCATTCTTCAGAACATTTCAAGATTCTCTTACAAAGAATTTCACAAATCCTTTTTCAAATAATCATTCAAATCAACGTCAAAATATAACTCCCTTCGAACGACAAAAATGTCGCAGCTCGATCCTGTTTTATGCAACAAAATATGCTTTTTATCAATTCATAGAATAGGTAATCCACCATATTTCTCAAAACATGAGTTCAAAATACAAAGAAGAAATAGTGTCACTCACCTGGAAAAGCCAAAAATCAATTACAACGCTCACTCGAACCAACGCACTCGGATTCCTAACAATTAACGGAAAAATAATATCAAAAGGCCGAGTAAAAATGATATTCGCATAACGACTCCCCTATACTAGGCCTAATTGTCGCTAAAACGACACCTATACGCAACAAAAGCTCGCACTTAACATAAACCCCTGATTTTTCCGCTACGCGCAACCCATGCGCCAACTTCGACACGCCATAACTTCCTCCACAAAAATCCATTTCAAGCCATCTTGTAGTCTTTAGAAAGCTCTTTTAACATACAACAACAACCCCAACTCAGCCGCCCCAACACAGTACCGAAAACAACAAAAAGACCCGAAGCTGCTGTTCGCTACAGTAACAGAACGCGCCCCCAACTTCAAAATTCCGTTCCGGACAAACCGCAAGCTCAAATCACGATCCGTAAGATGCTATAGCTTCACAACATCCCAAAGTACCATTTCTACAAAAATATGCAGCTCAACGACTCAAAAATCGGGCTTTGCCATGCAATTATCTGATAAATCCGAATTTCAAACCCTAAATGCGGCGATTGCTTCGAGTAGATAATTAAAGGCTTCAATTTCTTACCGGCGTTGCAAAACACACTTGAGTCGGCTTGATGAGGCGTCCGGATCATGTGCGCGACAAATTTTCTTCCCTTTTTTTTTTCCTTTCTCTTCTTTCTCTCTTCTCCCCTACTTCTCCCGATCCCCTGTTTTTCTGCTCGTGCACTTCTCCTTCTCTCCCTCTTTCTCTGTTTTATACCCCAGCCGAACCTTCTCCACTTCCTCAGCCTCCCTTTTTGACTTTTCAACTCTCTCTCTTTTCCTTTTATTTTCTTTCTTTCTTTCTCTTTAAAAACCCATCTATTACACTTTTCATGTCTACTTGTTCATCTTTTACGAGCTTGGGAAGCTCTGCAGTGATGTAGCGCTTGTAGACCCACGAGCAAAGCAGCACCTCATCTGGCCGACGAGACGTCGACCACCATGTTGCTCCCGCAGCACACTATTTCCAGCAACACAACTCCGTAACTGTAAATATCGGCCTTTGTGGATACCATGGCGCTCCTCTGCAGTTCTGGGGCCACATAGCCTCTTGTACCTCTGACTTCAGTTTTGATACCAGTTTGATTTGGCATTAAGAGCTTTGCTAGGCCAAAATCCGAGATTTTTGCGGTCCGAGATTCATCCATTAGGATATTTTGCGTTGTGATGTCACGGTGAATTATTTGGAGCTCACACTCTTCGTGCAAATATAGGATTCCTCTTGCTACTTCCAACTCAATTCTCACTCTTTCACTCCAAGGAGGCCGCTTTTCAACATCAAACAAGAGATCTGAGAGTGATCCATTCTCCATATATTCAAATACAAGAAGCTTCTTCGAGCTCTCCATGCAAAAGCCGAGCAATTGGACTATATTTTTGTGGTGAGTATGACCGATTGCAGCCATTTCAGCCTGGAACTCTTCCTCTCCTCGTTCGGTGGCTCTCTCTAATCTCTTTACCGCTACACGCTTGCTGCCATTAGACATTGTCCCTTTGTACACCGCCCCAAGAGAGCCTTTACGGATCTCTTCTGTCACGACCCGAACTCTGAGTACATGCACATCCCTCCGTGGTCGATATAAATTTTGCGACGTCCCAGGGAGTGTCGCCGACCCATTGATTATTATACACATGCGGAAACGTAAAACAATCTCCATACAACATAACAGTGGGATAGAAACGTAGGATAGTATTTTCACAACCACACCTACAACAAAGTAGTACTTAAATACAAACCAGTTTAACACTCCAAGGTCTAACAGAAAAAGTGAAGCTGTTTGATTTCTTATAAGTTAAAGCTTCTATTTACAAAACCGAGGTTCGTTAATATATTATCATACTCCTCAACCCTTCTAGGGTGAACTGTCACCCATTCCCAGCCTCGACGGAAGACCCGTCTTCACCTGGGTGAAGGTAGAAAGACTTCTATTTTTCCTTCCCCGCAAAACCACCGTACACGACTGGCCTTCCTTTGTCTAGGGACCTGAAAATGTTAGCCCACTAAGGGGTGAGATCACATCTCAGCAAGTCAATCTACTAAACCCAGTTAGGAGAAGGGTACATATAACATGCAATCTAGTCACCCTTCTTACCCTTTCTCGTCACTTGCACTTTCCTGCACGTTAGTGGCATTCAATCATACAATATCACATTGACATTTATAGCAGTTGAATAATTCAATGCACATACGATAGGGATGCAGATGTCAGATCATTGACCGTGGCCAATTTTTAACAGATAACAGTCATCCGGTATAACCGGGCTTCGCCTCACACCATTGAGCGCGGCAACGTCTACATCTAGACGGCATTCCAATTAAGGAGCATCGGCCCAGCATCCACTGCGACCGGCATCCGTTGACGTGGGGCATTCCCCCGAAGGAGCATCGTCCGGCCCCAAAGGCACGTGACGGAATCATGTCGTGAATGCATATGATAGATGCCACATTTCAATAATCAATTATACACAGCATCCACAGCATCAATTGAGCAATTTCATAGTAAGAATTCTTCAAAACAAGCATATACTCTTATTCACCCAAATTTACAGAAAGCTGTCCAATAACGTTCTTCCAGTGTCACAGTCATAAATTCACTCAAATGATCTCGAAAAATTCTCAAATTCAGACACGTGCTAGAAAACATATAAAAAAACATTTTTCATGAAGACACCGAGATCCAGATCCCTCTGGATTCGGCCCAGAAATTTCTTCCATCCAGCACAAAAATCGGGTCCAGTTCCAGAGAGTCTAACTCATCAAAATCAGTTCGGTTTTGGGTCGAAATCTTGTTCATTTAATTTGAAATTCGAGTATGTTATATTAGAAGTTTTAAGGAACAAATTTCATGAAGGAACCGATTGGAAATTATACCTCTAAAGGTAGGTAACAACCCTTGGAATCATGGAAGGTCGCGGGTTACTGGACTGTCCGAAATACTGTTCCGAGGGTGACGTCATTAAAATCGTCACCTTTATAATTTCTAAAAATTCTGATAAAAATATATGTTATTATTTAGGATGTCCAAAACATTTCTTCAGAAGGAAATTTCTTCAAAATCACATCACAAAGTTGTCCACGAAATTAGCAAAACATACATGTCCTGGAAACTGTTTCAGAAAACAGCCTCTGTTCTATTCCGAATCTCTCTCCACGACTTTTATTTTGCTCCATAAATCCTATCTAAACTTTTCTATGGCCATTATAACATTCCTAAGTAATATTCATCCACATATCACTTCATCCACATAGTTCCTCCACATAAAAATCCCTAAAGAATGTACTCAGCCCCTAATCTACGTTTAGGAGACGACTTACTGATAAATCTAATGGCGATCCTCACTTGTGGCCGGACGGCAACACCAGGACAGCCCTGGAGGTGTTTTGACGATGATTTGGACCCGGCACAACGGCTGGAGGTGTCGTTGAGCGACCACCACAGCAGCACACAAAGTCCTGGATTTTCTTGAGGAGGGAGGAATGCTCGAGACCTTGTTGTTCAGTTGCTGTTTTGTCGTCCAAAGGGGGAGCAAGAATGGCTGAATAAACTAACTTAAAGGAGAAGAAGACAAGGCTTTTTATGGCTGTGAAAGGGAAAGGAAATTGTTGTAACGCTAGATAAGGGAAAGAGAGAGACAAGTGCACGGCAGCAGGGGAGAAGAAATGAGTGCAGAAGAAAAGAGGGTAAAGCAGAAGTAATTGCAAATAAATTACTCAGCATTCACTCAGCCATTTGCTGCTGCATTTCGGTTTCCTACGGCAAGAAGAGGAGAGGGAAAAGGAGAAGTAATTGCAGATACATTACTTAGCATTCACTCAGCCATTTGCTGCTGCATTTCGGTTTCCTACGGCAAGAAGAGGTGACGGAAAAGGAGAAGTAATTGTAGAGAAGTTATTCAGCCTTTACTCAGCCATTTGCTCAGAATTTGACCTAATTTTCCATGGAAAAATGGCTCTCCATTACTACCTTAGGTCCCCCTATCTTTTCCAAGTCTATCTCCATTAAACACCAAGGAAATTGAGGTGAAATTGTAGGAGAGAGGGATTCCTACGAATTTCATTTTGAGGAGACTTCTCTTTTTTCTTTAATTACCAATCTAACATCTAAATCAATAGGGTCAAGTCCCTTAGTAACAACTTATAATACCTCTTTTAAACTTCTATAACTCTTTTTTTTTTTTTTTTTTTTCAATTGTTTCATAATAAATGCCCAAAACCTATTTAAAAAGTGGCATTTCCTTTTTATTCTTTTAATTTGTTATTCTTGCCTCTTTTCCGTTAATAATTCCCGTCGTCCATAAAATTTAGAAAGATGCAACAACATTCCCGGGATTAATTGTGACACATGAACATTCTTAATTTCTGTAATCGACATCATTTCCTCGGTTAATTTCAGTCAAATGTGATTTTAGCGTAACTTAAACTATCGGTTAGTTTTTGGGAATTTTTGGTGCACTAACCCGTGGTCGAAATCTCAAGTCGGTTGCATCAAAATTCTTTAATAACTTTCCTGATTAGTCTAATTATCTCATGAGTGATCAGCTCGAGAATAACGCTATAGGCACATCGATGAAAAGCCCGATTCATTTCATTGAAAACAGAAGTGGAAAAATCAGACTGTTACATCTTCCGTGAACCCACCTGTTGCTTCTTCAAGCTCCTTATATGAGAAAGATTGCAGCGTGAACTCTCGTGCTGGACCCAAAGTAGAATCTGTTGACAGCCTCGTGTACTTATGAACTCGGTATCGATACAACAAGAAACTAAACGCAGCTATCAAGGAGCATAAAATTGCAATAGGACCCAAGCTGACTCCGACAATCAAAACAAGTGTATTCTTCTCTGTCACAATTTTTGGCTTTGTTGGGACCGGTGGCATTCGAGGAGCAATGGGGACAGGCAAGAGAATCTTCACTAACACTGTGGAGGAATCGTTCCCAGTTGCTTTTACGTAGACGATAGGTAGCTTCATCTTGCTGCACAATCCATCTCGATGCCAAGCGACATCACAGTTGCAGTCTTCCAGGCACGAGCTCTTGCATTTGTGGATGGGAAGTGGTAGTATCAAATAAGGATGATCCCCCAATTCTACCCTCGGCAATGGGGTGATGCTTGAATTAATGTTAGCGTCTTCCACACCAAAGTGCTGTTCGTAGCTGAAGTTCCTCCGGCAACCCAAAAATCTCTTGCTTTCATTGATGAAAGCAAAACCAGGAAAGCAATCACACCATGCCCCATCGCTGCTGACTTTGCAGTAACTGTTATATCCATAGAGGAATTTAACATCACATTGGTGCTCTGGTGCGGACCACCGAATGGACACTTCGGGGTTGAGAAGTTGTCTTTTAAGAACCGATGTAAATAGAGCCTGAATATCCCATCGTCATCGAGTGTTGCGCGATGAACGGTACTGCCTTCTTTGCTAGAAAACGAGCTACTATTGGCAAGAATTTTCTCGTAAATGCCACTATCGTTCCGTAAAGCAAGAGTTCCTTGAAAATCAAGATGTAGCCACAGTGAGGATTGCCCGAAAGTACCACTCGCCCAAGATGGGTCCGGGGCACTATTCGAGCAATTGACGAATAAGCGACAAGATTCCCATCACCTTGCATGGACATTCTAAACGACAGCTTGAGAGGTCAAGCGATGATTTGCTCGAAATCAGTTCCTTTCCCGCGTAGAGGTTCTCGACCGCCCGCATGGTGTTGGTCGGAAAATCGAAGCTCTCCCGCATCACACGAGAATTGTTGCCGTAGAGCACAAAATTACCGGAATCAAGCATGGAAGCCGAGGTAGCAGGCTCCAACGATACAGAGCCGACAAGGGTTTCCTCCCGACCTCCCAGACCGGTTCGGACGACGAGTTCACCGTCCATAGTGAGCTTAATTGTCGCGTTTGAGGAGACCAATGGGTCATCTCATTTTGCAGTCCACACGAGAGTGTTGTTAGGCTTACCAACAAGCCATATTCCAATGCCGTACTTTTCCCCTTGAGGATAGAACCCGAAGGCGAAAAGACCCGACGGCGATTGCCACGAGTTACGGTTGGTTCTCGGAGAAAGCGATGAACCGATGGTTATCACGCTGGAGGTTATTTGTTGAGTGTAAAAGGACAAGGAAAGCAGAAAGAGAAGCGGGTAAGCCACTTGCACAATCGCCATGGAGAAAGCCGCCCAGAGAGAGGGATAGACAGAGAGGGAGAAGGTTTTCCGAATTTTTCAACCTTCGTTTCACATAAATAGAACTAGCCAATAAAAATGTTTTCAGCTATTAAAAGAAACACCTTTAAAGTGGGGAAAATATTTTTCATTCTAAAAAAAATAGGAAACATTTTCCATAACTTCTTTCATCTTGCATTCTCTTACCAAACATATTTTCCTTTTTCTTTTTTTCTTTTTTATTTTTATGAACAATTATTTTTAAGATTTTTTTTTCTTTTTCTTCTCTTTTCTTTTTCTGCTTCCTTTATCGATTGCCATGGTGGCGATCGCCAACTGCCATAGGCCAACTCCAACCTTGTCCAAGGCCGGATCCGGTGAGGGCAAGGCTCAAGCTTGCAAAGATCTGGCGAGCCGCGAGCTCGTTGGCCTCGACGAAGCTCAAATTTCACTCAAATTTCAAGTTTCAACAAAATACAAGAAATATAGTCATTTTATTGGAAAATGACATTCTAAAAAATATTTTTCTAAAACATAATTTTTTTGCGAAACAAACGGATATTTAGTTGAAAAACTGTCCTCCGCTTTTGTTTCCGCGACACAAGTACACGGAAAAACCTCACTTGAACTTTGTCTACTTCAATGAAAGAGGTGGCCAAAATGAAACCAGTTGTCCAATGAACCAGCAAGACAGGGAGACGAGAACCTGCGGACTTGGCGGGAGGACTGGACAAAGAAGCAAAACCGACACTAGAAGAAAAGCTGTCCTCCGCTTTTGTTTACGCGACACAAGTACACAGGAAGATCGACTTGAACTTCAATGAAAGAGGTGGCCAAAATTAAACCAGTTGTCCAATGAACCAGCAAGACGGGAGAAGAGAACCCGTGGACTTGGCGGGAGGACTCGGACAAAGAAGCAAAACCGACACTAGAAGAAAAGCTGTCCTCCGCTTTTGTTTCCGCGACACAAGTACACAAGAAGATCTCACTTTAACTTCTGTCTCGCTTCAATGAAAGAGGTGGCCAAAATGATTGCTTGCCAATTATAAACGTTAATTACACGCATAGACGAGAGACTTTGCTAGTCACCCTTAGGAATTTTGCTCTAATTATCCATCTCCCGAAATTTCCAAGCACTTTTCGGCAAGAGGTGGCTTAGCATTTAGATTCATTTTAAGGACTTGGCACAGATGTGGTTAACATGTCGCCCGAGCAGACCTTCAATGACTAGATAATCTCTCCGTGTCTCTCAAACCAACCAGACGTTTCCAAGTCTCCCCAGGACTAGGAGTACGCGGGAAGAAAATGCTTGCCAGAAAACTGATCGGGGATAAAATGTACGTCAACTTCTCTCTTATTTCCTCGTCCTTCACTCACCCAAGAAAGAGACAACTCACTATGCCCCTTCTCCTTATGCCAAAAACACAAAAATTTAATCTATTTCCCCAACCTGGCAATCGACATATAATTTGGTTCCAGTTGATCATGTCTTGCGCATAAAGACGGCATTTATTTGAAGTTTTAGGGGAAATTTCAAATAAGGATCAAAACTACTCTCATTTTTTTTAAATAATAACCTAAAGTGAATATTGTTTTAAATAAGGGTTTGAAATGGCCATATCAGTCTCAAAGAAGGGCTTGAAATGCTTATAACTGTTTCAAATAAGGACCTAATCTCACCGACTCACCGGCTAGCAAAATATTCCAACTAAGGATATTTTTATCAAAACACAAGTTAAATTTAAATTAAATTAAATTAAATTTAAAAAAAAAAAACTCTCAAAAGAAAAACACAAGCCGGAAGGGTCCCTCCGGCTTGTGGCTATCACCCTATCACCGGTGGGCGGCAACAAAGGCCGAGGGTCCCCGGCGCGTGTTTTATTTTTTTACTTTTTTAATATTTTAGAAAAAAAGAAAAAAATTAAGAATTAAAAATTTTAAGAGACAAAATGGCCTTTCATATCCGGTGAGTTCAGCCTTTCTTTGACATTGATATGGGCATTTCGGGGTCTTATTTGAAATAAAATTAACTTTAGGCCCTTATTTGAAAAAATAGAGATATTTCGGATTTTTATTTGAAATAATGTCCACTTCAGCTTCTTATTTGAAAAAATGAGAATATTTTTGGCCTTTATTTGAAATTTTCCCGAAGTTTCGTGCCAGAAAATAGGGCAAATCGGTTCTTTTGCAGTCCTGACTGATGGGCAAAGAATTCCAATGTTGGGCACTACGATACCAAACGTGCCCGCAGATTCTAAATTGGGATCATTAGGTGTCCTGCCCCATGAATCCCCATTTCTACAAAGAGAGCTCCATAGACCGCACTATAATTCAAGCCGATGCGCAGAAAAGAATTCAACAAGAGAGCTTGTACAAACTCGGCACAAGCAATTTAGCTTTAAGAGCAGCACAGGCTCAAGAAAAATTTTCTTTTATTGCCCACTAAAGTTATGCACTATTAGTTTCTGTTTACATCTCAGAATATTTACCAGCAAGCACTCTATACATACTGTCGACAGATATAACAATTAACGTAACGATCTGCTGATAATCACAACAGCAGCAGATTGAAACCATAACTAAGAAAAACAAAGCAATAAGGTAAGGTTTCTGTACAAAGTAGCCTGCGGGGTATACTTCCTCCATGGTGTTACGTCATGTGGTAAAGCAAAAGCACCGGTTAGTATTTCCAATAGCAGGCAATAAGTATGTACGGATTAAATATGAACAATAGGATCCAGCTACTAACTCAATCTCATTATGCTTGTCTGTACATGTGTAAAAAGATTTGAGGTCGGTCAGCAGTGAATCCCACAGGTACCTCTGCTAAAATTTAACGGTACCTCCACTGGAAGATTCTACAGTAGCAACATAATTGGTAATGCTCTGCGATCTATTGGTACCTCCTTGAGAAAAGCAATAAATTCTTCATCTCCTTATAACCCTTAAGTTCTTCCAAAGCATCAGCTGTCGTCTTGGATGTGAGAAAAGCAGAGGATGCAACACTCGAAGTGCCATCCTGAGCCGATATGGATTTAGGGGTCTGGCAATACTCATGGAAGCTGTTGCTTCAAGTCTCAGATCCAGAGGTTTGTGAAGCTGTTGCCAAGTTTGGGACGTCTTGGTGAAGAGGAGGAGCTTTCTTCAACATATTCACAAGGGCTCCAACAGCAGCACCCTGAGATTTTCTGATTGGCAAAAATGAACCAGACTGGAGTGGCTCATGTGCATGTCTTCTTTTATTGCATAAATCCACTCTGCAAACAATGCACTAATCAGATCACTCTAACACAAGAAGTATGTGTAATATTAAAGATTTTTGAAAAGGTCAAAGAATAGGTGGTCGAACCCACTTTAAATAATGAAAGTAAAAGAAAAAAAGGGGGGAATAAAAGGATAAGAAAGCCCATGTTCGGGCAGAAGGTAGGCAAAAGAGAAGAGGAGAAAAGAAGAAAGAAGGAAGAAGAAGATGATGATGAAGAAGAAGAAGGGGAAGAAAGAAAATGGGTTTTGGCACGTGTTGTCATGCCCCGATTCTCGAGCGCGTGTCCATCCCTCTGTGGTCAATAAAAATTTGCGACTTCTCAAGACGAGTCGCCGACCCTTTCTTTTATTGCACATGCGGAAGCAAATAAGAAATCTCCCGACAATAACCATCTCAGGATAGAAAAGTAGGATAACACATTCATAAAACAAACATGCTTTTATAACACATTGAGTCATGTGCACAAGTTTATAACCAAAAGACCAGTTCTCAAAAAGAGAGTACCCTATATGACCTACTCTTCAAGTCACCTCAGTTCAGCTCCAGATCCTCCACTCTACAGTCCTTAAAAATTTAAGCTCACGACGAGGTGAGATATAAATTTCAGCGAGTTCACGCTCTAAGCCCCGATTAGGAGAGAAATACGCCTAGAAGCATTCTAACCACACAATCACACAATTAGTACAAATGACTTACCTCATCTCAGTCTCTTCCTGCATGTTAGCACAATTCACATCATAGATATACACAGAATTCATACTCAAACAATTAGAATGCCATATCAACTCAATTAATCACAAGGGTTTCAATTATAAGGCCAAACCGTTATGACACGTCTCATACCATGCCACACAGTTTTGTCTCATAATCAGGTGCATCAAACTCAAACAATCATGCATTCCAATTGGTAATTAAACCACTCAATGCACAATCGAATCTCATGTTCGACTGTCTACTGGCATAGCTAGGCATCGTCTCTTCCCCACTAAGCACAGCTTCACCTCTCATAGACAGCATTCTCGAAGAAGCATAAATCCAGAATCTACTACGACCCGATACCCTAACGCATGAGTAACTCGAAAATGAATTTAACAACGTCTAGCGTAATTGCTCGAGACGGGTTTTCTTAATCAACACACGACCAATCAATTTCAGCCCAAGACACCGTGCATTGCACTCAAATGCCTCAATTGAAATAGTGATCCTAACCTATTTTCTTCATATTAAAAATATACGGTAAAATGGTCGTATGTGGATACACGATCAGATTGGAGCCAGAAAAATTCATAACCTCCAATCTAAAATCCCACTGTTTTATATAATATATAAAATCATTTTTGGTGTTAAAATCCGACACCAGATATTTTCTGAATAAATATCGAAATTCACAAATTTTGGAATTTAGTACTCAATTTTCCAATCAGCACTCAATTTGCACAAATTAACATCCAATTGCATAAATTGAACATACTATTGCAATCAGGACGAAATTCTCGTCACCGACTTTCCTGGTCTAATTTTCGGAAAATAATTAATAATTAAATAAATTACTAGAAATTAAATAAATTACAAAATAAATAAATTTAAAGCATTTAATTAAATTAACCTAAACTAACTAGGCTAATTACTCTAACTAACAATTAAATCTAACCATTCTATCTAATTTAATGTAAGAAGGCTAATTAAAATAAACTAACTAATTCCTAACTAATCCACCTAACTAAACTAATTAAACTAACTAAATATGTAATATATGGTCTCTCTAATGAAAAGAAATGAAAGAAAGAAAAAGAAAAGGAAAGGGTTGAAAAGTCAAAAAAGAAAGCTGAGGGAGAAGTGTGGAACCTTCAGCTAGGTTATAAAAAGAGAGAAAGAGGGAGAGAGAGGCCCTCGGCAGAAATGAAAAAGAAAAACAGGGGGACCGAGAGAAACAGGGGAGAAAAGAGAAAGAAGAGAAAGGAAAAAGGGAAAAAAGGAAGAAAATTTGGCGCGCACGTGATCCGGATGCCTCATCAAGCCGACTTAAGTGTATTTTGCAACGCTGGTAAGAAATTGAAGCCTTTAATCATCTACTCGAAGCAATCGCCGCATTTAGGGCTCGAAATTCGGATTTCTTGGATATTTGTGTGGCGAAGCCCGATTTTTGAGTTGTTGAGCTGCATATTTTTGTAGAAATGGTACTTTGGGATGTTGTGAATCTATAGCATCTTACGGATCGTGATTTGAGCTTGCAGTTTGTCCGGAACGAAATTTTGAAGTTGGGGGCGCGTTCTGGTACTGTAGCGAACAGCAGCTTCGGGTCTGTTTTTTTGTTGTTTTTGGTACTGTTTTGGGGCAGCTGAGTTGGGGTTGTTGTTGTACGTTAAGAGAGCTTTCTAAAGACTATAAGATGGCTTGAAACAGATTTTTGTGGAGGAAGTTATAGCGTGTCAAAGTTGGCGCATGGGCTGCGCGTAGCGGAAAATAAGGGGTTTATGCTAAATACGAGCTTTCGTTGCGCATAGGTGTTGTTCTATCGACAAATAGGCCTAATATAGGCGAGTCGTTATAAGAATATCCCTTTTTACTCAGCCTTTTGATATTATTTTTTCGTTAATTGTTAGGGATCCGAGTGCGTCGGTTCGAGTGAGCGTTGTAGTTGATTTTTGGCTTTTTCCAGGTGAATGACACTATTTCTTCTTTGTATTTTAAACTCATGTTTTGAGAAATATGGTGGATTATATATTCTACGAGTTGATAAAAAGCATGTTTTGTTGCATAAAATAGGATCGAGCTATTACTACCATTTTTATTGTTCGAAGGAAGTTATATTTCGACTTTAATTTGCATGGTTGTTTGAAAAAGGATTTGTGAAATTCTTTGTGAAAGTATCATGAAATATTTTGGAGAATGCTTTGATATTTATATATCAAATTTTGAGTTGTGATATCATTTTCTTTCTGATGTTGGATTACTGGATATTGGGATTGGTGGTTAGTGCTCAATGTCTCTGTGGACCCTAAGGGATGTGTGGGTATGCGCATACCAGTTTAGGATATCATTGTGGGCCAAGCCACCGACTAATAATAGGTGGAGACTTTGCCAAGGAGGGAATCTTAGTTGTCTTATCACGGGCGTTACGCGTGACCATGGTTAGACATTTGAGCATGAATTGGTTAATGGGTGAATCATTGACGTGTGATTTGAGTTTGGTCGATGGAATGGACCATCGATGTGATTTAATGAGATTAATCAATGGAATAGACCATTGATGCATGTTTTATGAGATTGACTAATGGATTGGACTATTGGTATCTTCAGTATTTGAGCTATGATTATGTATTTGAGTTATGTTTTAAATGTGCATAGTGATTTCTCAATCCGCTTAGAAGAAATGTGTTACTCACTGAGCCGTGGTAGCTCACTCCTCTCCTATACTTGTTTTTCATGTTTTTAGCAAGTCGCGAGTAGGTGTGAGCGTTCGTTCAGGGAGGACTTTTGTGGTGGGAAACTTTTTGGTATGACTTACGCATAGTTAATAGGTTTATAAGTTAGTCCTTGTAGAATTGTTTATGTTATGTTTTGGTGGGTTATAGTTATACTCTAATGTTGTAACCAAATGCCCTTTTTATCGAATATGTGTGTGTGTGTGTGTGTGTGTGTGTGTGTGTGTGTGGATGTATATATATGTTGATATCGGGTTGAATTTTGGTTATATTGAGGCTGCATGCTTTGGTGAAAGAACGGCCGGTGTCATGCCCTTTTTCTTGTAAGTCGGGGTGTGACAAAATACTAACTATATACTTAATCTAACTAGGCCATCCTAAGCCTCATTAACCTAATTAATCCATCAATTAGCTAACTGACACGCCTCTAAGTGTCATTAGCCTGCTAATTAGGAATTAGAACACGAACTCATCGATTAGCACGAAAATTGGCTCACGGCGACAGCAACCGAGACTCGGGCTCACAGCGAGGCCGAGGGAAACTTGGGTCTGCTGGAAAATCGCAAAAGAACTCATGGACTAGGCTGAGTTCGCTTGAATCCTGCGGCTAGCTTCGGATGGGCTAGGCTTGGACGAAAGAGGGAGAGACGAGCGACTTGTGAGTGTTGCACAACCTAGCTGTAGATGTTGGACATGTGGCTGAAAAGGAATCGTGGGTTGAAGAAGCTTCGGAGTCCACGAAGATGGCCTTCTGCTGGGCTTGCAGGTATGGAATAATTGGGTCAACAAACTGCAGAGGAGAATTTTGGTGGTGGTGTGTTGGCGTGAGAGGAGAGGGAAGTGTAGGATTCGATGGAGGTGTGAGGCAAAAGGAAAATGAAAGGAAGTGAAACTTCAGGCGTGAGGAGAGAGAGAGGATCGTGGGGATGGCTGTTCAAATGAAAGAAAAAGGCGAGCCGTGACCGCGAGAGAGGGAGAGCGGCAGAAGTTTGTTCAACAAGCTGGATGAGAGAGAGAGAGGCCAAAAAGTCCACAATCTTAGCCAAAAACTTAAATGCTTGGTCCCCCCTTGGTCATCAAGCATATCTCATTGTCCCCTATTTCTTTCTTGCTTAAAAATCCATAAATAATCCAATTTTGATGCCAAAATGCAGCCATCTCTCTTGATCCGAATTTCTTAAATTTTGGCTTCAATTTCTTCGTAAAATTTTCCAAATCAACATCCAATTTCGTCGAAGAAAAATCCTGCACATTTCCACAAATTCCCATCACCCAATATCTTGGCTTAGAAGTCGAAATTCCCTTCAAATGAGCTAAACCGAATTTCCGTTCTTTTCCGAATCGTCCTAATCGATTTTCCGTAAAATTCTCAAAATCTCCGAAAAATCTTCAAAAGATGAATCGACATTCTTAAAATGAATTGTAACAGGACAGAACTTTCAATTTTATAGTTAATTTCAATCTGACGTGATTTTAGCGCATCCTAATATCACGCCCCGAACCTTGAGTGCACGCACATCTTTCTACGATCGATAAAATTTTGTGGCTTCCCAAGACGAGTTGCCGACCCTTTCATTTTAAGCGCACACAGAAGCGAAACAATAACCCCTGACAACAAACAGCATGGGATAGGAAAGCAGGGGCTCCCACGAATTCTATTATCGTGTAACACTTAGTTCTTGGCCACAAAAAGCAATAGTATAAAGTTCTAGAGGTAACTCACACGAAGTCTCTCTATCATGTAGCACTTAGTCGCTATACTATGCATGACAATACTATAAAGCTTCTAGAGGTGACTCTCATGTACTTCAATTCACCATGTAGCACTTAGACCAAAAGTACAATAAGCAACGGTACAAGGTACTAGAGGTGGCTCCCACGGGGTTTCATTATCGTGTAGCACTTATTTCTTTACCGGCTCACAACCTATGGGGTTTCCTCAAGACACCCTATGTCACCTCAACATTCAATAATCACCTTACCATTACTATAAACCATCACATGATCATCAAGCATAAGCTCTAGGCATGTCACAAACCAACCATATAATCAAATATGCACAAATCTTCACTCAATTCATGTGGATGCCCATGTATTTACACATCCATTCACTTCATAAAATCAACACACATTAAATTATACCACTTTTCACATTCTGGATGACTAGTGCACGTGAACAGTGCGCATGAACAGTGTTCATGAACAATGTTTCGTATGAACAGTAAATTTTCAGAATTAAATAACTAATAAATTAAATCCACAAGTCATTGAATACACTAATTAAAGCAAGAAAAGCATCAAGAACCATCACCAAAGTAAAATCGATCATAATTGGCAGAAACCAGGCCACCCGTGCATCTCCAAGTTTAAATCAGTGGTCGATTATTTTCGAGCCACAACGTGCATCTTCAACACATTGACAACTCTCGGTTGTCGTGAAAATCTCAAGATTTCAAATATGAACACAAGGTACGAAAATGACAGAAAAATCGAACTGGTGCCGTTTGACGAGAATTTTGCAATTAAGTGAAATCACCCACACTTAATCACATACCTCTGTCAAATTGACCTATCTCTGGTCTTTGATCGATTTTGACCGTGCTGTAATGACCCTTACGGATTAACATAGTCAACAAGTCAATTTTGAGTCGAATTCTCAAGGTTATTGCATTCAGATTCCTTAACGGCTTCACCTAATATGCTAGTTAACTCGTAAGTGGCTAATTCAAAGAAAATGGCTATAGCCATGTCAATGAAAAGCCAATTTCATCTCATCAAAATCAAACTAAAAAATCATGATGTCACATCTAATTTACCAGGTGGCTTTTAGGAATTTTTATGCAATTGACCCGTGATCGATTATTTTCAAGCCACAACATACATTTTCGACACATTGGCGACTCTCGGTTGTTGTGAAAATCTGGAGGTTTTAAATACAGACATTACGAAAATGAGAGAAAAATCGGTCTAGTGCCGTTTTACAGAAATTTTGCAATTAGGTGGAATCACCCACGCACTAATCACATATCTCTATCGAATTGACCTATCTCCGATCTCTAATCGATTTTGAAGGTGCCGCAATTACCCTTGCAGATTAACACAGTCGAGCAGTCGATTATTGGTCTAATTCTCAAGGTTATTGCTTTTAGATTCTTTAATGGCTTCACCTGATAGGCTAGCTAATTCGTGAGTGGCCAACTTAGAGAAAAAGGTTATAGGCACGTAGATGAAAAACTCATTTCATCTCATCGAAATCAGACTCGAAAATCACGATGTCACACGTGCACGCCATAGATGCCTTGCCAAGCCGACTCGACTCCATAACGTAGCGCCCGGTAAGAAATTAGGCCCTCGTTCGTCCAATTGAAGTAATTTACGGGTTTAGGGCTCAAATTTGGAATTTTTGGAAAATAGAGTGGCGAAGTCCGATTTTGGAGTCGTTGAGCTGTGTATTTTTGCAAAAATGATAGTTTAGGGTGTTGTGGAGCCATGAGACTTTACGGATCGTGATTTGAACTTATGGTTTGCCCGAAATGAAATTTCGAAATTTCGAAGTTTCCCGCATGCAGTGAACTATGCGCGTCCAGCAACTTGGGGCCCTCATTTTGTTAGTTTTCAATTTAATTTTGGGATGATCAAGTCAAGATTATTGTTGTATGTTAGAAGGGCTTTCTATTGATTATAAGTATGTTTGGAACGGGGTTCGATAAAGAAAGTTATAGCGTAACTAAGTTTTACACCCAAGTATCGTGTTACGAACAACTTGAATAACTATTTTGAGCATACGATTTATTAGCGCATAGGAATTGTTTTGTTAACATTTAGGCATAATATAGTCGTTTCGTGATTGCTTATTAGATAGGATCGCGAGATCAAAGGACCAAATAACATGTGTTATTTGATTTTGGGGCATCCCCAGGTGAGTAGTACTAATTGTTGGAGAAAACTCATTTGATGTTTTGAAAATGACAAAACTTATCCAAAGTCTATTCTGAATATTTCTAGACTTCTGTGTCAAAGTCTGAAGACTGTCAGACTTTAGTGTCAAAGTCTATTTTACATCAGAAGTTTGCCTACACTGACGAATTCCAGACTAAATGCAATGAATAACAAAGACAAAATTAGACTCAAGATTATTTTCATTTCTTCAAAGCTTTGGTTTATTACATGATATACATGGCTTGTTGGTTGGGTTTAACACCTACAAGATTGGTTATTCTTATTGAAATCAATTTTGATACATCAAATCTCTTTAGAAGGCAAATAATTTTGGAAAGAATCTACTTATGGAAACCAAGATCTTGATTGTATGGGTGAATAGGATTGACGGGTTTTCAGCATAATTTTCGACGGCTCAAAGATCTCCTTGATTGATTTTGTTTAACAAGTTGATTGAAAGAATTCTTTTGGAAAGTGCCAACGGTCAAGAAGGCATGAAGGAGTATTAAGGAGACCTCTCTAGTCATTTAAGAGAGCACAAAAAATAGAAATTCCAAAGTCTGAAGCTTACCACTTACTTGTTATTCCATATTCTGAGTTGAAAGTTGTACTCAAAAGAGAGATTTATAGTGTGACTTCATGAGAGAGTAGTAGAGACTCACCACTGTGAAGTCGATATCACAAGATGGTAAATTCTCTTTTGATTCATAGTGGAATCCAACCCGAAGGCTGTCAGCGTGGGAAAGTGGACGTAGGTTTGATTTAAGCCAAACCACTATAAATTCTGTGTTCCTATTCTCTTCCTGAACTTCTTTATTTTGTCCGTAGTCCTATTTAATTGCTAAAGTCTAAACTTGCTCAAAGTCTGTTGTTCTTCAGATTTAATTTCAAAAGTAAAACATTTTTACTACTCTACGCAAAAATTTTTCTTCACATCTATTCACCCTCCTCTAGGTGTTCATACTAGCACTTTCACTAATATCTTCTTTAGTTTTGTGAATCTCATGTACTAAGGTAAGATTAATCGACATACACTTGTGTAAGGAAGTGATGACCTATTTATTGTATAAAGATGGATATAGGGCTTGGTAATTTTGAGTTATTGTGGGATGATTCGACAAACCTCTCTTGAAGGGTTATGCATGCTTTTTTGGTACAATTGATTTATGTGGTTATGTAATGACTATTGAAAAATGATATGTGTTGTGTTGAGGAAATCAAATGTGTTGTGAACAGGTAAAGGACTAAGTGCTACATGACAACGAAACTTCGTGTGAGTCACCTCTAGGGCCTTGTAGTCAAGGGATAAGTGTTACATGACGACTTGAGTTACATGTGATGTCCATTATGAGCTGTTATATATTCCTAACGAATGTATGGCAACGAACTCTCAAAGTATGCTGGTCGCATGAATTATTTACTAATATAAATGTTATAGAGAGTCAAAGAGAGTTTTGTTCGGCTCATCATGTGTGAGTGGGAAATGATGGGTTTTTTATTTGATGGGTCAACTTAAGCTCGTCCACCCATGTTGAGCCAAAACTCAGCTCGTAAGTGAAGGGGCCAAAAAAAAGTGTAGTTACCGTAATATATAAAATAAAAAGTAAAAAATGAGGATATCTGAACGGTAGCATTCTTTAGAGAGAATACGTTTCGTCACTTTTCCCCCCTGAAGCAATATACTCCTCTTGACAAATTGAACCCTAGGGCTTCCAAGGATTCCTCAAAAACTTCGACGGTCCTTAATCTGTTACAATCAAGGTATGTTTGTGTGACAGCCCAAGCGGCGGTGCGCAAGGAGGAGAGATGGCGATGCGTCCGTGCCTCGGTCCTCGGACGTGCACAGGGGAGGGAGCATGTCTCTAGTCCCACGTCGCTCATGTCTCTAGTCCCACGTCGCTTAGGGGGGAAATCCTAGGCTAGCTTATAAGGCTTGTGTTCCTCTAACTGTACATATGCGTTTTTTTGAAGCAGCAAATCACTTCAAGTGCCATAAGTTGGCACAAAGAGACACTCCAGTGCCAAAAGTTACGAAAGTGGCACTTAAGTGTCACATTCGAAAAGAAATTGACCACGTTGACGTGGCCAAATAATGCAAAAACAACATCGTTTTGGTGCCGACGTGATAATAAATTAATATAAAAATTAATTTAATTTAATTTAAAACTAAATTTACTTAAAATATTTAAACATACAAATACAAATAGCCGCCGCCGTCGCTCCCCGACAGCAGTGCCTTGGCCGTAGGGAAGGGCTGGCCGGGTCGCCGAGCCCCCGGTCGGGGCTGGTGACCCCGGCCGCCCGGTGGCAAGGCCCTTGCCCAAATTCGGCAAGGGTCGCGGCCCTCGCCTAGATCCGGCAAGGGTCGGCGGCCTGCCCGGCCGGTCGAGCCAAGGGTCGGGCGAGGGTCGCCGACCTCACCCAGATCGGACGAGGGCTCGCGGGCCCTCTCCGCCGGCTGGCTGGGGTTGCCGGCCTTGGCCAAGGCTCGGCAACCCCAGCCTAACCCTTCCCCGGCCGTGGCACCGCCGAGGAGGCGACGACGACGACTGTGGCCGAGCCCTCACTGCCTCAAATTTCCCCACCTTTTTTTTTTTTACGTTAGTATTAAATTTTTTTATTTTTAAATGTTCTAAATAAAATTAATTTAATTAATTTTTATATTTTTTTTCCACGTCAACACTAAAACGACGCCGTTTTTCCTTTGCCTCTGGAAAATCGCCATGTCAGTGTTTTGGTCGGATTGGCACTCAAGTAATCCATTTTGCTCCGATTTTGGCACTTAAGTGTCACTTTCGTAACTTTTGGCACTTAAATGTCTCTTTTTGCCAACTTATGACACTCTAGGGGTCCTCGTGTCGTTTTCTTAGGATAGTATGGGCTGCCCTGAAAAGAACAAAACTGTGAGGACTTAGTGTCTAAAGCAGACACTATGTGTACAGTGAAGACCCAAGTCCTTACAGGTGGTAGTAGAGCCGACTCCCGACCGCGTGTGGAGCCACAGCAAGGACGCTATGCTCTTAAGGGGTGGAGAGTGTGACAGCCCAAGCGGTGGTGCACGTGGGGAGGAGGGATGGCGGTGCGTTCGCGCCTTGGTCCCCGGACGTGTGCGGTGGAGAGGGCATGTTTCCCTCTCACATTGCTTAGGAAGAGTCTTGGGCTAGCTTATAAGGCTTGGGTCCCTCTAATTATACATACTCATTTTTTTGGGATAGTATGGGCTATCTCGAGAAAACAAAATCATCAGACTTAGTGTCCAAAGTGGACAATATGTGTATAGTGGAGACCGTAGTCCTTACAATCTGTCTCTCGCGACATGCCTTCAATCGGTGTTACATGTTTTTCCCAAGCATGTTTTCCGTGTTCGCTTTTATTCAATTGTTCGAGTATCAGTTCGATTTTTAAAAATTTGTTTTCCAACACCTATTATCAATTTTGGGATTATAGACAGAGTGAAGGAAGAAAGAAACATCTGGGAAGGACACTGGAAGTACTGCTTCACAAAAGAAGACTCACTGCATTTCAAAGAAAAAACAAATTTCAGTTCTTCCCCATTAGAATTTTCATTGGAGAGGAACTTTCTTGGTACTTTTCCCAATCAATGGCTCTTCAAAGTCCTTGAATACACAAATTCATGTTTGTAAGTCTTTATGCTAGAAAGATTCAGTGTCAGCATATAGGAACATATCCTAGTTCTTCTGCACAACACTTGCTTGAGGCCCTTGTGTCGGTCAAGCTGTCAACGACAGTGGTGTCCAAATAAGCTGTGGAACAACTGCTATAGAACAGAAGATAGCTTCTGAATAACACATTTTGACGTGTAATCGAATACTATGCGTGAAACAATTGGCTAACAAAATGGAAAATAGAAAGAAAAGGGGGAAGGGAAGGTCGAGGTCACTTGGTTAAAGGACGGCAAATAGGTGGCAACCAAAAAAAGAAAAAAAGAAAAGAAGAGTTGAGGTGAAAGTAAAATAGAAGAAGAAAAGAAACAAGAGCAAAGAGCTTGAAAACAAGCAGAAAAGAGAAGAGAAGAAGAAGAGAAGAAAGGAGTTCATGCACTTAAGTTTCGAAGGTCTTGATAAGTCGGATTAATTTCAATTCACAAGCCCGATAAGGATTGAAGTCATTCGTCTGTCTAATCGGATAAATTTTCCTAGTTTAGCCATAAATTCAAAAGTACATTAAATTTTTAAAACCTAGTAAGATTTGGGAGTTATTTAGCTATGAAATAATATAACAATAAAATTTTAGAGTGCCGTGAAACCGTGGGACACAACAAAAGTTAATTTAGTCTCACAGATTGGTCAAAATGAATTTTTAAAATTCCACATGCAAGTTACGATGAGCAAACAATAATGAATATGAGCTTTTCGTGGGTGCATAGGGATTGTTTGTCAGCTCAAGTAGCCTACATTATTTAGTTTCGCAACCTAGGTGACTAGTGTTTATCTCTCCTATGAATTTGTAAGCTTGTGTCTTAAAAGTGATACAGTTTTGATATATCATTAAAAAGCATGTTTACTACATAAAATCTGGATGAAACTCTTATTACCGTTGGTTATTTATGAATGGTATGAAAAATGTTCTATGAAGTTAATGTGAAGAGGGTCATATGCACTATTCTGTGAATCTGGTGCATGAAATTCTGAAATAATTTGAAAAATGAATTGCCAAAGATAATTTGACTGATGAATTGACTTAAGAAATGTTGTCAGTTTTGGCTATGAAACAAATTTATGATATCTATTTTGGATTGAATCTGTGGAATTTTGCAAGATAATGATAGTTATTTGATGCTCATTATCACTATGAATCCATTAAGGGATTTATACATACTATTTTTAAGATATCCTATTGGGTGGAGTCATCAACTGATAATAGGTGGAGACATTGTTAAAGGGAGGATCTTGGTTGTCTTGTCACAAAGCATTATTTCGTGACCATAATTGTAAATTGAGTAATAGATTGATCAATAAAATAAACCATTGATGTGTGATTTAACAATGATTGATAAATGCTTTAAACTATTGGTGTTTGATTTGTTATTATTAATTGGTTAAATAATTCTAATACGTGAAAGGTTTGTTGGAATCAAATAACTCACATTTGAAATAGTTTACACTGGATTGGACATTATATAATTTCTGGTATTAGTTTATAAATATGTATGATGAATACTCAATATGCTTAGAATGAATAAGTACTATTCACTTAATTGTGTTTGCTTATATCATTCATTGCAATCCCTCTACATGTTCTTTAGTCAAGGGCAAGTAGCGAGAGCGCTATCAACAACAAAAATTGTCCGTAGTTGACTAGTGGGTATGAGTTAAAATAGTTGGGCATATGTTTGAGTAGACATTTGTTGAGTTCTAGTTTGTTAGTTTGGAAAAGTACGATTTTATTATTGTGAATTTAAGAAAGATACTATAACCAAACTACTACTTATTCAAATTATATAAACAAAGATATATATTTCAATAATAGATTAATGTTAATTAAATTTGAGGTTTCATCCTTCAGATTGGGGACGACCGTGTCATTTTCCTTATATTTATAGGAGTTGGGGTGCGGCAATGAGCAATTGATAGCATTCGATTGAAAAAAAAAAAAAAAAAAAAAAAAGGGGATAAAGACACAAATGACATATGAACTTTGACTCAAGATACAATGTGATCAATGAACTTTTATTTATTCAATATGGTCTTTGAACTTTAGCCTAATATTCAATGTAGTCCATGAATTTTAAGTCCCTAGATTTTTTATACATGTTCAATATAGTTCCTGAACTATATGAATATGTTTAATGGAGTCATTTCATTAATTTTATATCAATAATCATATTGAATTATAGTATATGGACTAAATTGAATATATATTAGAAGTTCATGGATTATATTGAGCAAATTAAAAATTTAGAGATTATATTCCACATTGAGCTAAAGTTCAGGGATCACACTGCACATTGAGCTAAATTTCAAAGATCACATTAATTCTCGCTAGTGTAATCAAGGCTAGTAAGAGAAAGGAATGGAAGTTAGAGTATTATGATTCAAAAGGTTATCTTTATATGTTCAAAAACTAAAAGACTAAATTGGGGCACCACTCGCCGTGGTGGCTCCGCTGGGTAGGCTTCAGACTTCCTTTCGATGAGAGGTCTGGAGTTCAAAGCCCCTACAACTTGCGTTGTAGGGAGGCTAGCGTGAGACATTGGCAACTTATCCGGTGGCACGTGTGTGATGGCTAGCACGTGTCGCCCCCAGTGGTTTACCTCCAGCTATTGGCTGTGCGGGTTCCACGGTCACCAAAAAAAAAAAAAAAAAGAGAGACTAAATCGGGGCATAAATTTAAGAAAGAATAGCATAAACGAGAAATAGGAATAAGCAACTGCTTGATAACCAACTCAAATGACTCAAACACCCTAATACCTCCAATTTTTTTTTTTTGGTCGAAAATAGTGCATCATGCTATCATTACTTGCTCCGAATATTACAAGATAATTCAAAGTCTGCACTTAAAATAGCCATTAAAGGGGCAGGTGGTGTACGCTGCCAATTGAAAGGAAGAGATTTGTTTCGATATGCTTTCGCTACCCAGTCTGCTGCGTGGTTCGCATTTCGCGAGCAAAAGAAAAATGTAATCTCCGGCATTTGGGCTAGAAGGCGCCGACATTCCTAGACTGGACTCGTCACGGCCCATTGAACTTCTTTGCGGCCCAAGCCTGAGAATTGACAAGTCCTTGGCTGTCAAACTCAAGTGTAAGTCTTCCGTTCGCCCACTTCGAAGCCCCACGTGTGCTTTACCTCTCTCCTCGATCTTCTTCAACCCGTGGAGCACTGCTAGGGTTTCGCCATGCAAGGGGGAAGAGGCGAAGGCTTCTGTGGCAAATCCATCGATTAAAAGTCCTTCAGAATCATGAACAACTCCCGCTATCGCAGACGGAAACTCGATTGCTATCCACGAGCAGTCCACATTCATTTTCAATTCGGATTTCGGTGGCGCCTTCCATTTAGCAGGTAGGGTTTTTTCCGTCTTCGATCTAGAGTCTTCCCTTCTTACCCATCTCTTATATGCGTACAGGTTGGCGAGCGCCGTGTCAATTAGCGTCTCAGGCTTGCCTCGGATCTGTCTATAAATGAGATTGTTTTGGTTCTTCCACACTTGCCAAAGGATCTCTGCCATCAGCTCGCGATCGGGGGCCTTCGAGTTTGCTATCAGGTTCTCCTCAACCCACTGCTTTATTCTGTTGGCCGATTGTGTGGTCTAATTTAGTTAGATACGAGGATCTGACCATACCTTCTGGGTGTGTTTGCAGTGAAGGAATAGGTGTTCAATTGATTCTGGATATTTGGCACACTGAGGGCACATAGGATCTGGTATAACCCTCTTCTGGTATAGCTTCTTTTTCATTGGTAGTGCACCCTGGCAAAGGCTCCAAATGAAGATTCTCAATTTTGGTGGAATAGCAAGGCGCCAAATGCCTGTCCACAGCTAGCGAGAGGGCTGGTAAGATGATGAAGGGCTGTTGTCCCGAGGTGGGGATGACTCGCAAATCATGTTGTAGCCGCTTTTTACCGTATATTGCCCTTTATTATTACCAATCCATATTAGTCTATCTGCCTGCTGGGCTTGTGGTATAGGGATCGAGACAATTTCACTGACTAATCTCTGCTCGAAAAATTGGTTTATCAGCTGTAAATTCCACTCTCTGTTTTCCTGGTTGATGAGTTCGGCCACAAGGTGTGGGTCTCCCCTATTTTCAGGTCCTCCTAGGATCCCCTATGATAACCATCGGTCATGTCTGATATTGATGGACTTTCCATCACCCACCATCCACTGTACTGCAGGTGATATAGTATCTTGGCCCCTGAGTACACTTAGCCAGCCCCAAGAGGGTCGATGGCCTCTATTCACTTTCCACAGATCTCCTTGAGGAAAATATAAGCCCTTCAATATCTGACTCCATAGGGCTGAGGGGGTCCGGGATGCCGCCAAGCCTCGTTTGCCCAAAGATTGCTAGATTGAAATTGATTAGATCTTTAAAACCAAGGCCTCCCTAATCCTTCCCGCTTTCAGATATCCCATTTTTCTAGTGTATACAATTCTTTGCTTCGTTTTGCCTCCACTAGAAAGCTGCTATTCTTCTTTCAATGGCTTTGCAGATTGAGACGGGAATTTTGAAGATAGACATCGCGTATTGCGGCAGTGCTTGCACAACAGCCTTGATTAAAATTTCTTTTCCAGCTTTGGACAGGTATTTCTCTTTCCACTCTGCCAATTTTGTATTAATTCTTGATTAAATCCAGTCGAACATGTCCTTCTTGGAGGCCCCCCAGTCAGAAGGGAGCCCCAGATATTTTCCTGTTCTTTCCATGATTGGCACCCTCATTTCGTAGGAGAGTCTCCTTCGAAGTTCCTGTGGATAGCCCTGACTGAAAAAAATGCCAGACTTGTTTAAATTAATCGCTTGCCCCGTAGCATAACAGTATTGATTGAGGATCGCAACAAGGCCTTGGCATTCCCTAAGTGTTCCGTCCATGAAGAAAATTGCGTCATCAGCAAACAGTAGATGGGTAATTGTAGGACAGTACCTGTTTAGCTTAATTCCTCTAATGCTGCCTTCTTCCACTGCTTTATGTAACATCCGAGATAGAACATTTGACATCAGGATAAACAGGTAGGGAGAGAGAGGATCCCCTTGTCGAATTCCCCTTGTAGGACGGAAAGATTTTGTGGGTTCGCCATTAATTTTCACATTCAGCGTCATTGAGGTTACGCATTGCATGATTAGCTGGACCCAATGGTCAGAAAAGCCCATTTTTATCATACTCATGCGTAGAAAGTCCCATTCCACCCTATCATATGTCTTTTGCATGTCCAATTTCAGTATTGCTTGGAATTTCCTTTTTCGCTTCCTGATTCTTAGTTGGTGCAAAGTCTCCTGCACAATCATTACGTTGTCCTGTATTTGACGCCCTTGAACAAAAGCGCACTGTTCTTGTGATATGATCTGTGGTAACCATTGTTTTAATCGGTTGGCCAGTACTTTTGATATAATTTTATAGTTGAAATTGCATAGACTGATGGGACGGAACTGGCTAATATGTTCTAGGTTCTTGATTTTAGGTACAAGAACAATGAAGGTTTGGTTGAGGGTAGGATCTAACCGACCGATTGGAAGAATTGCTGGACTCGTGTTCAGGACATCAAATTTAATGTCTTCCCAGAAATATTGATAGAATTGCGCATTGAGGCCATCTGGCCCGGGGGCTTTCAGGGACCCTAGCTGGTACACTACTGCTTTGACCTCCTCTTCGATTATTTCAGCCGTTAAAGTCTGATTCATCTCTTCTGTGACTATTTTTGGACATTGATGCAGAATGGGCTGAAGGTTTCTAGGACCCACCGAGGCGTAGAGGTCGTGATAAAAGGACATAGCTTGCGCTTTTATGGCCTGAGGATCCCTGATCCATTGCTGTTCGTCAATTTTCAGCATGGTAAGTTTATTTGTTTGTCTTCTCTGTATAGCTGTGGCGTGGAAGAACTTCGTATTCTTGTCTCCCCAATTGAGCCATGAGATTCGAGAGTGAATGCCTCAGTACATTTCCTCCTGCCTCCAAAGATAATCGATTTTCTCCTTAATTGACTAAGCTTCTGCTTTGCTGAAATCTTCAGGTTTACCATTGGTTATCTCGGTGAGTCTCTTTTTGAGCCCCTGGATCTGCAAGGACACATTAGAGAACTTCTTCTTGCTCCAGGCTAGCAGAGCCACTGTGAGTTGCTGGATTTTTTGTGGTAGGTTGATCTATTCATCATCCTCGACTCGCTTGACTATTTCTCGACACTCTTCCTCCTCAAGCCAATAAGCTTCGAATCTAAACTCCTTTTTTCTTTTGCCATGGACAGGGTGGACTGAAAGGATTAGGGGGCTGTGGTCCGACCCTACCGCTAGTAAGGCAAATATTTCCGCATTGGGAAAGTTGATACGCCATTCCATTGTACCGACCACTCTGTCTAATCGCTTTTTTACTAGGTTATCCCCCTCTCTATTGTTTGACCATGTGAACTTGTAGCCTTTGCTGTCTAAATCCATCAATGAGGAGTCATTGAGCATCTCCCTGAAAACTGCTACACGATAATAATCTGTTTTTTGTTTCCCCTCTTTCTCCCAGGTGTATAGAGTATCGTTGAAGTCCCCCATGCATAACCATGGTAAATGAGTTGTAGCGCTAATCCTTCTTAACTCCTGACAAAAGCAAAGTCTATCTTGATATCGATTGGGTGCATGTAAAAAATGTGACTCTCATCTGTTTCGCGCTACTCGGATCTTCGCAGTCTAGGTTGATTAGGTGGTCTGAACAACTTCTCACCCATAATTTTATCTCCTCTTTCCACAATAATGCAAGTCCTCCTGCACTCCCTGTCGGCTGGACTAGGTAAGATTGCATGAAGCTGAGCCTCTTTTTGATTTTTCTACTACTAAGGATTTATTTTTGGTTTCCATCAGGAAAATAACAGAGGGCCTTTCACGAGCCACTATGGCTCTAAGCTCTTGGACCGTCAGGGGGTTGCCCAGCCCCTAACAGTTCCAACTCAGGATTTTCATGGTGCTGCCGGTGGCTTATTGGGGCTAGCCACCAAAGCCCAGTCATTGCCTTCTTTCAACAGGTGAATAGGTGTGTCAAGTAGTTCCATATCATCTATCAATTGCTCCTTTGACCCTTCGCTCTTTTTCTGCTTTTTTACTCTGATCTGTTTCGACACCTTCCTGTTTAACTCCCCTCCTTCCTGATGCCCTGCAGAATTGGAGTCTAGAAGATATAAAGGCTGTTTGCTTTTTGCTGCTTTACTTGATATGGATGGCATATTCTCTACTCCACTGTCATCGGCTGATGGGTCATCTGTCCTTCTCTTACTTCGATTGGGATCTGCCTGAGCTTTAGGGCATTCTACAATGTTGAGGCCAGGTTGTTTTGGAGTTGGAAAAGGAGTCTCAGGTACATACTCCTCGGTTTCTGGATAAGGTAAGACTGTGCCATAGAATGCCTCCCAATAAGGGCTTTTCTCTCTCGACTCGGCTTTTAGCCACGATCCGTATTTCCCTATCTTATTTACTGCCCCTTCAGATTTTTCAGAAGGAAATTCTTCACAACTGCCTGCCATGTGCCCGAGTCTTCCGCAGGAATAGCAATAGTGGGGGAGCCGTTCATACTTAAATTCAACCCATAATTTCTTGTTTCCCATCTGCACTAGAGTGCCAGTCTTTAAAGGAGCTGAGAGATCTAGCCCAACTCTCACTTTTCCAGGTTTGATAAATGTGTTGTACTTCTAAGTGGACTTCCTTAACTTCGCCTATTTTGCCTGCCACATCAGCATAAACCTCCTCCAAAATCCACCCCGGCGGCAATCCCTGGATATGAACCTAGAAATCATAACTCATGAAATCGTAGCAATGGTCTGGGACGTCAGGTACAAATTGCTTTAAAACCAGCAGATTATTTGAGTATGACCAAGGGCCTGAACTCAAAACTCTCTCCTTATCTTCATCAGATTCAAACAGGAAGGTGAAAAACCCTAGTTCTTTTTTATGAATGAGGACTGTATTGACCTTCCAAGACTTTTTCATCGTGGCGCAGAATGCTTGGAAGTTGACAAGAGGCCTCAACTACAATTTTCCATAGAGGGTGTGTCGGCATTCTATAATCTTATCATCTGGAGCTTCTTCACGTACAGTAACAATATCTGTTTTTGACCATAAGTGGCCTAGGCTTTTACACAGGGCTGCCACACGTAACTGATTTTCTTCCTCGTTCTCCATATTCTATCGAGTGCAGGAATTCATACCTAGTATGGGACTGAGCCTTGGTGCCGATTAGGGTATGCTTTTGGGGCCAATTGAAGGGAGCTCACTTCGGGGATTTGTGAAAGCGACTACCCAGTAGATCACCTCTTCCGATCGCAGATCAAGGATGAAATAGATTCCACTTAAGATCGACAACTCCGGTAGAGAGGCGCCCTCTACAGATTCGTGCTCCACCCCTTCCGACTGCAGATCGAAGGCCAGAGAAATGTCCGATGGAACTCGATTGTTGGGATTTTGAGAGTGGAATGGTAGGGTTCTGTGGATGGGTGGGGTGAGAGAAAACAGTGATGGTACGAAGAGTAGGATTAGGGTTTCGGGAAGCTTTCACCCATACGGGATAGAGGGAAGCTCCATGAGAGGAGAGAGATCAGTGATGGTGCAGAGTGTGAGATTAGGGTTTAGGGAGGCTATCACCCATACGGGAAAGAGGGGAGCTCCATGAGAGGAGAGATTACTCTACCTTCATAGAGAGAACTTTTTAGGATAAGTCCTCGAGATAAAGGCTTGCTCACTCAATAATATAGTTAGGCAGGAGAAAATGATGCAATATCCAGTGGAAGAACAAACTACTGTGAATTTTTAATTTTTTCCTTTTATTTAATGATCAATATAACTACAGACTCCAAATTGATACATTTATGCTACATTTACTCTAAATTAATATATCCATGTCACATTTATCTCAAATTAATTTGTCTCACAAAAAATCTAAAATTGATACACTAATGTCATATTTATCCTAAACTAGTATATATGCGTCATATTTACACCAAATTATGGTAAATATGGGATTTTTGGGGGTAAATATGACATGAGTACACTGGTTTTAGAAAAATGTAACACAAGTGTACTAGTTTGAGATTTTTAATAATATAAAAATTAATTTTGGGTTGATGTAGTAATTTAAAGTTTTCAATGGCATTAATTCTTAACATAATTAGAATCCTGCTTCAAACCCCAACTTTTCTCCAACACGAAATTAGCATAAACTTTCACAACAAAATATATATATATATATATATATATATATATACATATTTACACGTAAATTCATATACATATTTTCTTATCATCTTTAAAATCTAAATTATATATCAAAATTTGATGGATAAAGTATTGCTTTGAAATATCCTAATGGTAATGGATGAAATCATCCAAAATTCCTTTCATAATTTTAGCACTCCAAAGTTCTCGAGAAGTTGAGGGGTCCAGAGAAGTTGCTTACGGCTTGCATGGATGACTTTGTGAGGTCGTCTTTGACTTGTCGTCTCCTCTCCCTACTCCCTGCACACAGACTGACCGAATGTCTTCCAGTCTCCCCATGTGCACGAAAAGGAAGAAAAACCAGTCCCGCGAAGATCGTTCAATGTCCTGCTCCACACGGGGAAAACATGCTTGCAAGGAAAACCTACAAGTGATTTGAAAGTCGACCTGAATTGACCCGTTTTAATATAGTGCAAATTGAACGAGTCAATGTCTATAAAATTGAGTTTTTCCCCTCCTTGAATGTCTTACAGTCTTCACATGTGCAAGAAAAGGAAGAAAAGCAGTATCACGAAGATCGTTCAATATCCTGCCCCACACGTTAAGGAAATGCTTGCAAGGAAAACCTACAAGTGATTCGAAAGTGGAATATAAATTGACCCATTGATGCAGATTTAACAAGTCAATGTTTATAAATTGAGTTGTTCCCCTGACTGCAATTTTTACTGGGGAAGAATTAACCTTATCTGTTCTTGGTGCTCTTCCAAGTCAATGCAGAAGTCTTAAATTTAAAATACGCGTTTGTAAGTCTTGCATTAGAAAGATTCAATGTCGGCATACGGCAACAAGTTTCGGTTCTGCTGTACAACACTTTCTTAGATGCCCGGTGAAAGACGGGGTGTATGGGGGCATTCATCGAAGTATTGCTACAGAAGATTCTTTCTCAAGAAAAAGTTTTGCCATGGAATCGAGTACTGTGAGCAATTGGCAGCATTCAATTGAAAACGAGCCAGTTTGTTCTTAGTTGCTCCCTTGCTAACTTCCGTTTTCGTTCAACAAAAGAGCGTCCACGCCTCTCCGAGGCTCCGCTAATTCTCCTCGGTGTGCTCAAGGCTAGTAAGGGATAGGAACGGAAATTAACGCCTTATAATTTAAAATTTCCTCTGTCAAGCCAAAAATTTTCCACTTTGTACTATCTTCTTGTACTCAAACACTCGCGTAACAACGTTTAAGTGATATGAAATTTTTATGAATATCGGATTTTAAAAGCAAATGAAATGCGTGAGTTGGAAGATTTTGATTAAGCAAAGTGTATAAAATGAACTGGGTACAAATACTTATGTTCATCTGCTCCTGAGAATTCAAGAAGACCACACGCCAGCCTTGAAACTTCTCTTACACTTCGTGTCAGCACGACTTGAGAGTGATTCTAAGCACACTGCGACTCAAAACTACTGTTACATTACATGCATTGGTGACTAGGAATCGCAATGAGATCTGAATTCAAGTTCATACAGTGGTTGCGACGGTCAGACATGGAGGAACCGAAATTTCAGTTGTTCCGTCCAACATCATCACCACGGATTTCTTCGAAGGATGAAGAGCTGGCTCGTCCTGAATGCACCATAGGCTCACTTTCACCAGTTTCTCCAGCAACCACTTATCGACTTCCTCGCCCGGGACCAACTTGTCCAGCTTTCCATCCCTGAAGTGTCCGTATGCCCAACCAGAAAGAACGATGTCCTCAAGAGACGACGCGTTGACATCGGTGTACCTACAACAAAATACAATCTCCCGGAGCGTGATCCCAGAGTTATAAGGAAAATGAAGAAAATGTTTTCTCAGAAAATATTTTCCGCAAAACAAATGGACCCTTAATCTCATTTTCAATTTTTTTTTAATTTGTGTTGCTTAATTGGGTTATCAATTTGAGTAGTTAATTTTAAAACAGCTTTATAAGTTACTATTACTTTTATATCGTGGTGATGACTTATTATTACAATCTTGAAAGCGGACCCATTATAGTAAGTCATTAATTTCAGTCATAACTCAGTATTTACACCGCTTTTGGGTGATAAACTAATATAACATTATTTAGTTACTATGACAGATAAACTGATAAACCTTTTAGTAATAAACTCATAAACTACTAAACTGATAAACTGATATAAGTCAGATAGCAAATTAAATAATTTGGCAATAGTTACCTTCAAAGCAGACTTACATCGGTTATTAATGTCATCGGTAACTTATTATTTACCACCTCTAAGATTTAGTTTCAAGTGATAAATTTATAAAAAGAACTTAAAAATTACTATTATATTGATGGTCTTAAGTCGCTAACATACGTGTGTAAATCACAACAAAGTATTTGATCAGCAAGTTAACAGTTGTACGAATTTACAAACTGAATTTGGATTTTACTAGTAGTGCAAATATTTACTATGTAAATAGTGTTCCCTTTTTCCAAACGGAATTTCAGAAACTCCGTCTGTTGGTGATTTCTTCTTCCTTATTTATTGCCACGTTTTGGCCTAAACAAAATGGAAGTGAAACTAAAATACGGTGTCAAGTGGATAATTAAAGAGCCTATTGCGCAACATTTCGTTTATAAAAGCTATAGCTTCGTTCATTCACAAAAGTCTGACTCTTACACCATCAGGAGCAAACCAGCTTGAAGGGTAAAAAAAGGAAAGAAAGGCATAGATAACAGAGAATCAATTGGATGATTCTGATCATTGGTCTAGAATGAGAGAGGACCTACATAATACCCATTGTTGCAGTCTTGCAGATGTCCTCCTCTTCCTGAGCTGATAATGTAGCATAGAACACACATAATCCTTATTTAACCCAGAAAAGATCAACTATAAAAGGTACGGCATGTCTCAAGTACCGAGAATGAAACTATGATCTCCTGAAGTGTTGTTAGATGAGACTCTTGATTAGGGAAAGGTTCTACTTGGGGTGCTCAGTTACGAGGAAGCAGCAGTGGGACATGGAGGAACCGCTATATCAGTTATCCCTTCCAACATCATCACCACACATTTCATTGAAGGACGAAGCGCCGGCTCATCTTGAATGCACCACAACCCGACCTTGATCAGGTTCTCCAGGGACCTCTTCTCTATTTCTTCGCCCCAAACCAGCTTCTCAAGCTCTCTCGCTTCAAAATGCTTGTAGACCCAAGAAGAAAGAACAATCTCCTCGGGCCTCTGAACGTTGACCTCCATGCTCCGCCGACAGCACACGATCTCCAGGAGCATGATCCCGTAACTGTAGACATCTGTCTTCAATGAAATTGGAGTGTTCTTTTGCCATTCGGGAGCCATGTATCCTCTTGTCCCTCGGACACCCGTGAAAGTCCGGGTTTGGTCGGGCATCAGGAGCTTTGCTAGCCCGAAATCGGAGATTTTCGCTGTCCAAAAGTCATCCATCAGGATGTTTTGGGGCTTAATGTCACAGTGGATGATCGGGGCGTCACACCCCTCATGTAAGTAAAGAATTCCCTTTGCGATCTCCAAGGCAATTCTCACTCTCTCATTCCAATCTGGACGCCTTTGGGATCGGAACAGAAGGTCTGCTAGGGAGCCGTTGCTCATAAACTCGTAGACGAGAAGCCTCTTGGTTCTTTCAGCACAGTAACCAAGCAACCGGACCAAATTCTTGTGATGAGTCCTTCCAATCACCCGCATTTCAGCACAGAACTCCCTCTCGCCTTCACTGATCACCTTCTCCAGTCTCTTGACAGCGATGAATCTTTTGCCTCTCGACAAACTTCCCTTGTAGACTGCTCCGAACGATCCCTTTCCCAACTCTTCCTTGAAACCATTAGTCGCCCTCTTGAGCTCTTTGTAGGAAAATGACCTCAGGGCGAGCTCCTCTGACAAACCGATATCTCCCCTCTCTAATAACTTTCTGTACTCGAGAAACCGCAACTTGAACGCAAAAAGACCAGTAATTGCGAGGGCAATGAATGACCACGTCACGAGGCCTAGGGTCACTACGAGGAGGAGAACCGTTGCGTCCCTAGTCCTTATTATGACCGTGGGCGGCTCCTCTGAAGTGTTAACTCCTGTTTCTTTTTCTTTACACCCTCAAACCCCACCTTGAAGAATGCCGTTGATGATGTTTGTGGATCTCTCCTTGCATACTTCAGAGGAAGCTTTTGCTTCTTACAGTATCCATATGAATCCAGGAGTGCTACGTGGCAGTCGCAATCCTCCAAGCAGGACTTGCTGCAGTCATCCTCTTGCATTTCTGCCTGGAAATATGGAGGGTCATACCAAGCCATGTTCTCCATACGCACAATGTTGCGAGAGGAGGCGCTTCTTCCAGAATCTCTACACCACTCTTCAGTGAAATTCCTCTCGCACCCAAGAGATTTCTCGCCCATATCAATGAAATCAGTGCCAGGTAGGCAACGACAAACGGGTTGATAATCGTCAAAGTACAATAGCTGTTGAACCCACAAAAGCTCTTCACGCTGCATTCATCGTCCGGTTTTGACCACAAGAGGGTGGTTTGGTTCTCATAAAAGCCGTTGAAACTATGAGAGTATAGTTGAAGCATTCCATTCGAGTCCAACACTGCACGGTACATAATTGAATTGTCAAATGCCAAGGGGCCATCATTCAATGTGTCATAAACAGTTGAATCTGTAATGTTGATGAGAAGCAATGCGCCTGTCGAATTTAGATGCAAATCCAGAGTCTTCTCACAACACATATCGGAAGTATCAGAAGCCCAGTAAGCGTTTACTGATATGTTTGCGGTATGAACGGGGTAAAGCACAAGATTGCCATCGTACTGCATTTCAAGGCGAAATCGTCCTGTTGAGTGATTACTCTTGGACACACTTGAAAGCAACGCATGTCCGCGAGACAGAGATTGGCCTCCCATTAATGTATCAGTAGGGAAACTAAAAGTATCCCAAATGACACGATGATCTTTATTGTAGAGTATAAAGTTCCCGGAATCATTCATGGCAGCGTAGGAAGCTGATTCACGCACAGATGCAATAGGCTTACTGTTCCTGGAGTCAGTCGTCAGGAGGAGCTTACCATCCAATGTTAATTCGAGTATGGCTGTGGACGGCACTGGTTGATCATCTCGGTTTGCGGTCCATGTGGTTGTGTTTTCTACCTCACCCATCATCCAAATTCCTACCAAGAATCCATTCCCGTTCTGGTAAAAACCAAAAGCGAAGCGGCCAGAAGGCGAAAGCCATGAGGAGTGATTTGTGGGGGAGAGAGAATAGCCTAATCTGATGATGCTGGGCTGTTCTTGGTCGCATGTTGCAGATCGAAAGTGCACTAACAGTAGGAGAAATAAAGTATATTTGGAAGCCATGAGAGAAATCTGTGAGAGGTGGAGTTCAGTTTCTTTGGCTAACTAGGAGTTGCTTTTGAATGTCGACTGCTCACCAAGACTTTTGAGGGGTTCGGAGAAGTTGCTTACAGCTTGCGTGGATGACTTTGTGAGGTCGTCTTGACTTGCCGCGTCTTTGCCTTTTTGACAAGAGAAGTCGGAGTCGCTTGGAGTGAAAGAAGGGGTACGTTTCCAGGACCATTTACCCCCGCAAGACATAATGGATATGTTTGTAGTCAAAATGACTAATTAGGAGAAATCTTTTGCTGCATCATACCGAGAACCCTTTCAACCGACGTGCTCGCAAAACGTGAATCATTTTCAAGAGCAAGAACAGATTAATTAGGCACCGGTGATTCGCGGAGAATGTGCATCCTGGGATGTAATACTTCACAATGGAAAAACTCCCATCATAAAGCTTCATTTAAACATCTGGAAGGGCTGGTAATTTTTGGTTTTATTCGAATTTCTATCTGCTGGGAACCTCAATAATTATCACCAACCTTGCTCGAATTCGAGTCCTAAAGGTTTGCTAAGCTTCACATCTCTTCTCAAAAGTATAAGATTACAACTGATAACTTCTGTCCTCTGCAGATCGAGTCTGGCAGAAGGAATTCTGGTATTACATGGCGAAGCCTTGGCATTGCTCAGTTCTCTGTCCATTTACTGGCATTTTTCTCAATGCTGATGTTTCTTCATAGAATGCTAAGGACTCAAAACCGTATGGAGATAGTTTATTCGACCTTGATTCAGAAAACAACAGTATTCTCATGAAAAAAGGGAAACCTAATGGGAGGCATCGAGGCTTCAGCTACAAAGATGCCTACTAAGTTACATTTACAAAATGTAACAGCAGACTTATGACCTGTTTATCCTTGACAGCAGAAAGGACGCAAGGAGTACATGGCTGGAGATGGTTTACTAAGTTTCATGAATGTGACCTGTTACAGTGAATATTTGTGGATGCCCTACAAGTTACTAAGAAGCACCAAACAAAGTCGAAGATTGTCCTTTGAGTGAGGTGCAATGACATTATCGTATGATGAGTCATGCAAGTTAAGATGAACAGGATGATGGGGTTGGGCATGGTGGGCATGGCACATTTATAATACCTTCCAGCATCAATATCACATCCTTGATTGAAGGGCGAATCTCGAATCATCTTGCACACAAAGGAGCCCAATTTGCACCATTCTTTCAACGCTTTTCATGTCTACTTGTTCATCTTTTACGAGCTTGGGAAGCTCTCCGGTGATGTAGCAGTTGTAGACCCACGAGCAAAGCAGCACCTCATCTGCTGATGAGACGTCGACCACCATGTTGCTCCTGCAGCACACTATTTCCAGCAACACAACTCCGTAGCTGTAAATATCAGCCTTTGTGGATACCATGGCGCTCCTCTGCAGTTCCGGGCCACATAGCCTCTTGTACCTCTGACTTCAGTTTTAGTACCAGTTTGATTTGGCATTAAGGGCTTCGCTAGGCCAAAATTCGAGATTTTTGCAGTCCAAGATTCATCCATGAGGATATTTTGTGTCGTGATGTCAAGGTGAATTATTTGGAGCTCACACTCTTCGTGCAAATATAGAATTCCTCTTGCTACTTCCAACGCAATTCTCACTCTTTCACTCCAAGGAGGCCGCCTTTCAACATCAAACAGGAGATCTGCGAGTGATCCATTCTCCATATATTCAAATACAAGAAGCTTCTTCGAGCTCTCCATGCAAAAGCCGAGCAATTGGACTATATTTTTGTGGTGAGTATGACCAATTGCAGCCATTTCAGCCTGGAACTCTTTCTCCTCGTTCGATGGCTTTCTCTAATCTCTTTACCGCTACATGCTTGCTGCCATAGGACATTGTCCCTTTGTACACCGCCCCAAGAGAGCCCTTACGGATCTCTTCCGTGAACCCACCGGTAGCTTCTTCAAGCTCCTTATATGAGAAGGATTGTAGCATGAACTCTCGTGCTGGACCCAAAGTAGAATCTGCTGACAGCCTCGCGTACTTATGAACTCGGTATCGATACAACAAGAAACTAAACGCAGCTATCAAGGAGCAGAAAATTGCTATAGAAGCCAAGCTGACCCCGACAATCAAAACAAGTGTATTCTTCTCTGTCACAATTTGTGGAGCAATGGTTATGGTGGGGACAGGCAAGAGTAATTTTACTAACACCGTGGAGGCATCATTCCCAGTTGCTTTCCCATAGACGATAGGTAGATTCATCTTGCTGCACAATCCGTCTTGATGTAGAGCGACATCACAATTGCAGTCTTCCAGGCACGAGCTCTTGCACTTGCGGATGGGAAGTGGTAGTATCAAATAAGGTTGATTCCCGACTTCTAGCCTCGGCAGTGAGGTGATACTCCAAGTAATATTAGCGTCTTCCACACCACAGTGCTGTTCGTAGTTGTAGCTCCTCCGGCAACCCAAAAATCTCTTGCTTTCATCGATGAAAGAGAAACCAGGAAAGCAATCACACCATGCCCCGTCGCTGCTGCCTCTGCAGTAACTGTTATATCCACAGAAGCCTTTAACATCACATTGGTGCTCTGGTGCGGACCACCGAATGGACACTTCTGGGCTTGAGAAGTCGCCTTTTAAGAACCGGTGTAAGTAGAGCCTGAATATCCCATCGTCATCGAGTGTTGCGCGATGAACGCTACTGCCTTCTTTGCTAGAAAACGAGCTACTATTGGCAAGAATTTTCTCGTAAATGCCACTATCGGTCCGAAAAGCAAGAGTTCCTTGAAAATCAAGATGTAGCCGCAGTGAGGATTGCCCGAAAGTACCACTCGACCAGTATGCGTCCGGGGCACTATTCGAGCAGTTCACAGAATAAGCGACAAGATTCCCATCACTTTGCATGGACATTCTAAACTGACAGCTTGAGCGGTCAAGCGATGATTTGCTCGAAATCAGTTCGTCTCCCGCGGAGAGGTTCTGACCGCCCAGTATGGTGTCGGTCGGAAAATCGAAGCTCTCCCAGATCACACGAGATTTGTTGCCGTAGAGCACAAAATTACCGGAATCAAGCATGGAAGCGGAGGTAGCAGGCTCCAACAATTCAGAGCCGACAAGGGATGCCTCCTGATCTCCCAGACCGGTTCGGACGACGAGTTTACCGTCCATAGTGAATTTAATCGTCGCGTTTGAGGAGACCAACGGGTCATCCCGGTTTGCAGTCCACACGACAGTGTTGTCAGGCTTACCAACAAGCCATATTCCGATGCCGTACTTATCCCCTTGAGGATAGAACCCAAAGGCAAATAGACCCGACCGCGAAAGCCACGAAGTGCGGTTGGTTCTCGGAGAGAGCGATGAACCAGGGGCTATCATGCTGGAAGTTGTTTGTTGAGTGTATAAGAACAAGGAAAGCAGGAAGAGAAGCGGGTGAGCGACTTGCACAATCGCCATCGGAGAAAGCCGCGTGGAGAGGGATAGATAGAGACCAAGACACAAGTGTATATAACTTGTTTGGAATCTCACTGACCTTAGGCAAGCTATTATGTGACCATTTCCGAGGAAATCCAGTTGTCCAATGAACCAGCAAGACGAGTAGGAGAGAACCTACTGACTTGGCGGGAGGCCTGGACAAAGAAGCAAAACCGACACGAGAAGAAAAGCTGTCCTCCGCTTTTGTTTCCGCAACGACTTACAAGAGTCAAGAACACGGGAAGATCTCAGTTTAGCTTCTGTCTACTTCAACGAAATACGTGGCCAAAAATGATTGCTTGCCAGCTATAAACGCTAAACACACGCGTAGACGAGAGACTTTGCTAGTCACCCTTCAGACCTTTTGCTATTATTGTCCATCTTACGAATTTTCCAAGCACTTTCGACAAGAAGTGGCTTAGCATCCAGATTCATTTTAAGGACTTGGCGCAAATGTGATTAACATGTCGCCCCGAGCAGACCTCCATTGACTTGGTAATCTCTCTCTCTCTCTCTCTCTCCTGTCTCCCAGACCAACCAGATCTATTCAGAAGTCTCCTCAGGACTAGGAGCACGTGGGAAGAAAATGCTTGGCAGGAACACTGATCGGGAATAAAATGTATGTCAACTTGTCTCTTATGTTCTCGTCCTTCACTCGACCAAGGAAGAATCAGACAACACATTATGCTATTTCTCCCGATGCCAAAAACACAAAAATTTAAGCTATTTCCCCAACCAGGCAATCGATATATAATTTGGTCTAAGTCAATCATGTCTTGTGCATAGAGATGGCATCCATTTGAAGTTTTATGCCAGAAAACAGGACAGGTCGCTTCTTTTGCGGCCCCAATTGACAGGCAAAGAATTTCAATATTGGCACTGCCGATACCAAACTCGCCCACACATTCTAAATTGGGATCATCAGGTGTCCTGGCTAACATGAATCCCCTTCCTGCAAAGATGGCTCCATAGACCACCCCATAATACAAGCCAATGCATAGAAAAGAATTAAACAATAGAGCTCATACAGACGTAAAACAAGCAATTTAGCTTTAAGAGCAGCATAGGCTGAAGGAAATTTTCGTATATTGCCCTCTAAAGTTATGCACGATTAGTTTTCGTTTACATCTCAGAATATATACCAGCACGCACTCTTTATAACTGTCGACAGATATAACAAGCAACATAACAATCTGCCTATAATCACACCAGCAGCAGATTGAAACCATAAGTAAGAAAAACAAAGCAAAAAGGTAAGGTCTCTGTACAAAGTAGGGTATACTTCCTCCATGGTGATTCGTCATGTTGTAAAGCGAAAGCACCGGTTAGTATTTCCAATAGGAGGTAATAAGTATGTACAGTAGGAATTAGCTGCTAACTCAATCTCATGATGCTCGTCTGTACAGGTGTAAAAAGATTTGAGGTCGGTCAGCAGTGAATTCCACAGGTACCTCTGCTAAAATTTGGCGGTACCTTCACCAGCAGATTCTAAAGCAGCAGCATGATTGGTCACACTCTGTGACCTACTGGTACCCGCTTGAGAAAGCAATAAATTCTTCATCTCCTTATAACCCTTAAGTTCTTCCAAAGCATCAGCTGTCGTCTTGGACGCGAGAAAAGCGGAGGATGCAACACTTGAAGTGCCATCCTGAGCTGATATGGATTTAGGGGTCTGGCAACACTCGTGGAAGGAGTTGCTCCAGGTCTCAGATCCGGAGGCTTGTGAAGCTGTTGCCAAATTTGAGACGCCTTGGTGAAGAGGAGGAGCTTTCTTCAACATATCCACAAGAGCTCCAACAGCAGCACCCTGAGATTTTCTGATTGGCAAAAACGAACCAGACTGGAGTGGATCATGTGCATGTCTTCTTTTATCAAATAAATACGCTCTGCAAACAACTCACTAATCAGATCACTCTAACGCAAGAAGTATGGAGTTACTAGATTGATTCAGAGGAGAAAGGACATTTATAACAATGCATTAGAACAATAGGAAGTAAAAGCCAAAGCAGCATGAGTGAACTTGGATATACTCTTGCACTTCCTCAGCAAAGTTTCTGGCAGAAACAATGCAGACATGAGTAACTTATGATCTTGGTAAATCAGTCAAGCTTAGAAGCAGTTTGAAGAAAGCAGCTTCAGCAGTATATTTATCCAATCTAACAACAGCTTATCAATCTACAAAAGTAAAATCATAACAGAGAGAGAGTTTGCTAACCTAAGAGAAAATCGATAAAAAAAAAGCTTTCAGGAACAGTTGGAAGGAATTTCCTCCACTCAAGGATGGAGGAAATTATAGCCCTTAAAGAAAAGAAAAATAGTGTAGAAGTTACCGATTAAATAATGGGTTCATTGAATAGTCAAGATGAAGAGACAAATGAGCGTGACAAAGTAACTTCAATAAGAATAATAATAATTAGACGTTAATAAATGCATAGCCTATTCACCACATTGCAAGAAACTAATATATAGATCAACAAAAAAAATCAAGACTAAAGAGGGCATCTCATCGCACAAGGCTGCCTGCAAAGCGTGCTCTAAGGAGGGGTTTATGTACACAGCCTTACCCTTGATTTTCCAGAAAGGTTGTTTCCACAACTCAAACCTATGACCTTAGGCCACAATGGAGTAAAAGAAGAATCAACACAATTGTTCATGAGCTATGAATCAATTGTGATGGCAGCTCCGACAAAGCTCACAATCTCTTAACATTTTTCCAATCATACCTTTAAATTCCAGAAAGTATGCATTATGAGAATTAAGAACACATACAGATGTAGCCAACAGTATTTTGCTGTAGGCATTTAAAGCAGATCACCTATATGCTGAAGTAATGCAAGCAAATTGTTTGAAAACTCGAAGGGGCAGAGAACAAATTTACCTGCTACCTGGATCAGTCACATCATCTTCATCCACATCGAACGCACAGCTGTACTCGGACTCATCAAAATCATCAGGGAAAGACCTGCAGGAGCTTCTGGAATAGGAGATATTTGCTGAACTTTCAGATGGTATTTTAACCCAGAAGGTCTTCCTATGTCATCCCTTCTAACAAAAGACATCTACAAAAGGAAAGAGGAAATTTTCAATAGAGCTGCCGGAAAAGAACAGTTCACCAGATGACTCTGCAGAGGTATTTAATAATATACCTTGCTCACCGCCGCACCATCACGGCTGGGATACATACTTTTATCAGCCATTGAAGGGCCATATCTTGTACCTTTGAGAGGAGGTGAAGGAGGGAGATTTTGGTTCTTGAACAACGTAGGGGAATTAAGAAACTTCGTTGCATGTATATTAACTGGAGCACTCTCAGATCGTAAAAGAGCCCCCGAAAGACGACTCCCAGGCACATAAATGGGTGGGGAGGGTGAGTGACAAGGAGAAAAGGTAGGGGACGGATAGTACTCATCAAAGTTCGCATTATATTTATGAGCATGAGATACTTCAGGTGGGTGAGGTGGCAAACCTGGAGGGGGAAACCGAGAAGAACTGGGGTTAGAAGCTGAAGCATAAGGTTCGGAATGGGTTGGTGAAGGCGAGAAAGTCATGGAAGGCGGAGAGGCGCGGTATTGATCAAAACTCCAACTGTGTCTCCTTGAGAATGGCAATGATGAGGGGGAGCCACGAGATACAGGAAGCGACGGGAATCTCTTAAGCGGGTCAGCTAATGGGCTGCCCACATAATCTGGTATAAGCTGGGGGACATTGGTGTAGATGCCTCAGAACTCACATCAGATAATGATGATCGATACAACACTGAAAGGCAAAGCCTACCGGATGAAGTATCCACAGGGGCAAACCCAAATTGCTGCATTTCGGCCTCTTCTCTACGGGTGAAGGGCTCAACAAAAGAAGAAACCCGATGAGCCAGAGAGAAAGAGCGAATTTGACCAGTTAAATTCAGGTCTCGAAATATTTTATATGCTGGCAAGAGCCGGACAGTAAGGTATAAGGATCTTAAGAGCAATATCGACTTCTTATAAATTGATGACAAGACATTACTGCTCGATCTTTTGCTCCCTTGCCAGCATCCTTGGCCTCCCTCGCCTCATACTGCACTATCCATCTTTCTATTATCTTTTCACTCCTTCCATTTCCTAGCTCCTCCTGGTCAGAGTTCCAGCAATTTGAATGCACTTCTTTCGACGACAAATTCCTGAACAGCTCCGCCTTGGGATAAAAATTGGCCGGATCCCAGTTAATCACTCTCTTCACCAAAACAACATCAACAACCATAGGTTCAAGATTGCTTTGGCGCCAAAAATCGAGATTCTCCAACGCTTCAGGGCATTCTCTAAGAGCTAAATTGAACCATTTATCTCTGGACCTCACGCTCGATGAGGACGAGGAGGACGAAGATGGGGAGGACACAATCTGTTCACCGCTGAAATTCCGTGAGGAAATGCAAGGGCTCCTCGACTCAAGTATTATGTGGAGACTCTTGGCAAAGAATTCAGTGATAATCTGCTCCATCTTTGCAGAATCCGAGTGGGACGACGCCATGTTCGAAGACACAACCTTTTATAGCCGCTGGAAACCGCCCCAGAGAGAACAGAACATCCTAAACACACTCCAGCTAGATGCACTCCACCTGCCCCAGAATCCAAAAAACACATCACGAACACATCTCAACAAGAGAACCAGCAATCGAGCCAGAGCAGATTCGCCCGCGAGCACGCATTCCGCCGAGACGTACAGCAACTCATCACTAAAGCTAAAAAGCTGGCCAGCTCAGTGAAAGACAACTGCTCCAAGCACGAAAGCCGCACTGCCCAGTGACTGATCAAGCAGGCAGAGAAGAGGCAAAAAAAAACCACGAACGAACGAAACGCGAACAAGTCTTACCAAAAAAAAACAAAACGCGAACAAGGGCCTAGGCAAAAAGCATGAAGCGGCACATAGACGGTAGGGTTTATGGGATTCGTTCGGCAGAATTCCTCCTTCCCATGTCGCCTACTTATCGCCTACTTAAAACCCTAAAGAATATGCGCACACACCATCGAGCAAAACCATCCCACATCAAACAATACCCAACGCTAGAGAGAGAGAGAGAGAGAGAGAGAGAGAGAGAGAGAGAGAGCGAGAGAGCATACAGAGAACGCGACGAGCACTGCGACGAGCGCGGAGCGAGGGACTGCAAGGAGGGCTCGAGACCGAATCGCCAGCATCTCTCTCTCTCTCTCTTCTTTCTCTCTCTTCGACGGTCCGACCACCTTCTTATCCAGTGGAACGACAGCTCGCGACGACGAGGACGACGACGACGATTGATGGATTAAGAAGAGGAGGAGGAGCAGGGGGAGAGAGAGAGAGAGGGGGGAGGGACTGTGTGTGGGCGGGCCTACGGGATCCCCGGGGACGTGGCCCGTCCAGATCTCGCCATGTCAGCTCGGCCGTTGACCGGCTACTGCCCCCCAGGGTCAATCCGAGCGATACGCTAGGGCCGTGGCGGCGTCGTCCTCCTTATCCTCGTGTCCAAACACGGCGGGTTACTTTGATGCTCCAGGGATAGACGCCCGGGTTGCGTGGTTTATCCGTTCAATCTTATTGTAAAAGCATACATAATAACTATTCTATTTATGATCAGAACTATTCTTTCTATTTCTGTTACTAAGTTTGAAATAAAAATTCGTCTCATAACGTAATTTCTTTCTTTTTATATCTGAAAAAAAGTTTAGTCTAGAAATAAATTTGAAATAAAAAATGAAAACAAAAATTTCTATACTTATGGGTTTCTACAATAGAAGTGAAAAATAGAAATTTCTTATTATTATCAAATGGATTTCTATTCCGAGAATAAAAATTTTATATTATTATCTAATGCATAATTTTTACTTCATTTAGGAAATAGAAAAAAAAAACGACTCAATAAGATTGATGCTCAAAACAATAGGGAGATTACTCCAATTAAAACCTTGGATTGACGACAAAGAGCATCACAGCCATCGTCATCCCAAGCTGCATAGCGATGCGCCCCGAGCCGGCCCGTGTTGACCTAATAAGCCGCGGAGTCGGGATTTGTGAGCATGACCTCTCGTGCCGTTGCTTGTGATGTGCCGCTTCGGCTTGAACTCGAGGGGCTCGTCCCACATTTTAGGGTTCTACCGAGACCCATCCGGCTCACAAGGATGTGGCTACCCTTGGGGATGCGGTAGCCGGCCACAACCGCGTCCGATAGGGCGACATGCGAGACATTGTAGGGCGTCATCGGTAAAGCCCGAAGGCCTTCCCGAGTGCAGGCCTTGATGTAGTTGAGCTAGGGAATATCAAACTCCTGGACTAACCTCTCCTTTCCCACAACTCTATCTATTTCTTCTTTGGCTTTCTTAAGGAGTTCAGGCGATTTATCATCTCCATCATTGCCAATTCCACTATGTTTGATGAATCGTCGCGCTACCACCGTCAATATTTCTTACACATATCAAATAAGTAATGGTCTTATTTGAAATAAAAACCACTTCAAACTCTAAGAAAAATGAGAATATTTCAACTTCTTATTTACAATTTTTCCTAGATTTTTTTTTTTTTTTTTTTGGTTAATGGTAAGAAAAACACTCTGACCTTTGATGATGATAAATAGATAGATGCAAGAAAGAACAGTGAATTTCTCACCGAAGCCTGTGCTTTGACTTCATGCGGCGTTAGCAACAACTTCCCTACGAATCCTTCAACGTGATAAGAACATCCAGCAAGTCTTGCTTTTCCATTGATTGATTGATTCTCTCGTTTATGGTGGGCTCGCGCAACCACCAGGAATGGGAAATAATCGGAAATGCAGAATGCGTACCAAGAGTTTAGGGCTTTGAACCGTGCGTCCACATGTTGTTCCTCGTAAATGGTTGGTCCTCCATCTTGCATTTGCCATAGTACCTCTTGTTTAGCACCAACCTCCTTATCACATCCACATTCCTCAGCCCTCTAGTCGTAGAGCCCAACTATGTCATGTCGGGCATATGATCTCCGTCATCAAGACCTGCCTCATCTACTTCCACTGCTCCCCGAAGGGCGAGACGACGGCGGTCATGTAGCCGCCGTTGAACACCCAAGCGGCCATCGAGACGGGCCTCGACACGAACGTGGCGTCTTGATTCTTGAGGAACTCCTGGGCGATCTTCGGGTCGGTAGTTGGAATGACGTGCGTGGTCCTCTGTGAAAGCATGCGATGTCGGTGTCCATCTCCTCCATCAAGCGAAGGATCCACCGGCCCGTGGGCTTGTTTCAGAGCATGTCCAGGGCGCAGCTGACCACCGGCCATGGGGCAGGCCCCGGAAGGAATGGGAGCAAGTCGGATTTTCCTTTGAGGCTTTTGCACCTAATTTGTTTGATGGTAAGGTATAAAATGACCAGTGCCAGGAAGAGTAGGGCATTAGTGGCGTCTGAGGCGGTGAAACTCGCCATTATGGCGGCAATCGGACTTTCGTCAACACGCTGGCTAGTCTTTGCGCCATGAAGGTTTACTAAGATTCGCGTTTTGGGATAAAGAGGAACATTGGAGGGTTGGGCACTAACATGCACACATATATAGAGAGAGATATGCCTATAAATGGAAGCTGAAATTGACCGATTCATTTAATTGCAAGCTAGTTATTCTCCAAAAGGATCTGATTCTATTTAAATGTGATCAAATGTATCAGATTTGCAAGGAATCAACAACATCTGTGAATTAGAGTAAGTGCAATCTGTGTCTATGTTATGTCTATGAACATTCTAACTCGAATTAATGGCATGTGACATGAACTTGAATGCAATCTATATGTGAACTAATCCTAATGATGAGCAAGAGAATCATGAACTAAGTTAATATGGCATGCACTTTGATTTCTATGAGCCTAAGCATTTATTGATTAGATGACATGGATATTAACTAACTAATTCTATATAAGATATACGTGTTATATTTTTTGTGAATTTCTTTTAAAGCTAAAATATGAAATTACTTAAAGTGTACGATGACCTAACTTAAACTAGGAACTAATTTATATAAAATCCAAATCTAAATTAGGAATTTGCTAAATTAATAGATGCTTCCTATGATATGCAATTCTGATTTATGTAGCTTAGATATATGCAATCTAACCTAAATACAATATGATTTTATTTTATTTTTTTGATATTTTCATAATAGGAATGTCTTGTGACTAACAATATCACCCGAAGAGGATGAATAGGTAATTAAAAAAAATGACAAATTTATGCAGAAATATAAGCGCCCAATTGGGTATAAGCGTAAAAACTCGATATGTGGTAAATTGATACATAGAAGAATAGGTGATGACTGTCAATCTTCTATCATATAATTATGAAAATAAGTAGTAAATAGAAAAAAAGTGCATGCAAAGCTATATAGTGATTTGACTTAGTGCAAGCACGCATCCACTTTCCTAAACTAGCAATTTATTGACTGGATTCGACTAATAATCTTATGGAATGTTATGGCAATATGTGTTGCTTATACGAAAACACTTCTTCCCAAAGTCGATACCACTTATACCCAAGCGAGATAGATCTCATTATCATACACCTAAGCAAAAATTATAACACCGATATACTTCTCAACTAGATTACACTTTCAATACACTCAAAAATAGGATAAAGATGTAAGGCTTTCTCTATTGATTGGATTGCTCATCACTCTTGATCTTCTTTCATACTCCTCAATATTCAATCGTCCCTTTGGACAATCATCTCAAGGATCAATCTCCAAGCCATCCGTTGGACAATTATTGAGCAAATTTATTTAGCCATTGAAGCAAATCAATTTGAGATTATGGAAATTTAGTCACTCACATAATCAAATCTGAAAGTTTCTATAAACAAAGTAGCTCAAGCTTTGGAAATAATCCCACCTTTGGGATGATTTTCCATCAACCAAGATTTTACACCCAATTAAGATCTTCCGCTTAATCAATCTTTCCATGAAATCGATAATCAATCAATGTCTTCGCTTGGGAATCCAAACCAAATAACTAGCTATTATAATTGTTAAGATATTAAAACATCATATGATCCAAAGCACATGGTTGATATTGGCTAATAATATCATCAAGTGGGAGTGAATAGGTGATTTCAAAATACTTGACAAATTTTGTGGAATTAAATTAGTCGAATCGATGTAAGCTTAACAAGGTGAAACATAGTATTAATATAAGCACAAATTAGTTATCTCAAGCAATGTAGTGCAGTGCTTTTATCAGGCTGTGAGTGAATATAAGTAGAGAGACAAACAATGCACACAAGGCTTATAGTGATTCAGTTTGATATAAACATTTGTCCGCTCTCTTATACTAACGATCTACTAGTTTGATTTCAATATAGACCTTAGATTAGATCGTGCTGCTTACTCTCGAGTAGTTATCCTCGAAGTTGCATTGCTCATACCAAAGCTAATAGATCTTATTATCGACATTTGAGCACGAACTATAGCAATCAACACTTTCCAAAAGATTACAATTTGAATCTCTAAGAAGACAAATTTAAGAATGTAAAGCTTTCTCTAAAATTGGATTTTTAAATTCTTGATCTCATTTATACTTCCAAGCACGATCTCTAAGCTAGCCATTGGATGACTTAAGAAGAGCAGGGTAACTATTAGAGTCAATCAATCGTAATTCCCCATAGACTTGATCGCCCATACAATCAAATCTTGGTTTTCCGAAACATAGTGACTCCAAATGGAAAGTATATTGCCTTCAGGATGATTGTCAATCGATCAAAATATCTTGTGTGATTAAATATTTCGCATGGATAATTTTTTTAGGATTGGTGGTCAATCAATATATTCTAAATTAGTAATTCATACTTCAAAAATGAGATAAAATGTTTATAAATAATAATCCTGAATTTCTTGAAAAGATTTATGTCGTAGGTAATGTTGGTATTCCGCTTATATCAGGAGTTTCTGGTTATATGAAGCTTCCTAGTTATCTAATGATATTAGACTTTCGACAAGCTTCTGCTTATACCGTACATTTGTAGGCTTCTCTTTATATCAGACTTCAAGCTTCTACTAATATCAAGCTCGGTTATATCATACTTCCTAGTACTATTTAATTGTTCTTCATTGATCTTCCTTAGTATCTCGGTGATTCAAGACTATATCAATTGTGTACCTTGTCTAGTACTTCCAAGTCTCCACAAAATTCCCATTGTTCATGATATAGGGTACATTTGGTTCAGTATTCCCAAGAGGCTTTTAACTTCCAAATCCCATTGAGAAAATGTTGGACCGTTTGGTACCTATTTTGAAGAAACTTTCACTTCAAAGTCAGCATTGGGAAGGCTAAAAGCCCAATACTAGTAGGGACTAGCTGTAGGCTTTCAATATTTAGTTAAATGCTGAAACTCTTTTTTTTTCTTCCAAAACTACCCTCTTCAATTTTTCAAAATTCCAATTTCGCCCTTCATTATTTTTTTCTAATTAAAAAGGACCCACCCCTTCTCTAGATCGATGAAGGGCTATGGTTGCCGACGAGCCGATCTCGGCATCGATGGTTGTCGGGCCGAGATTGCTCAACGTCGAGCGACCTTAGGTAAGGGTCACACGAACTCGAGCGACCCTCGGCAAGGGTCGGCGCAACCCATGTGGCATGCAAACTAGGTGACTCAAGCCGCCCGGGTCTTGCGGCCTCAGGCGACACCCAGGCGATGGTTGCCTAGGTTGCATGACCCAAGTGACAAGCGACCCAGGCAACTGCCTCTTGGGTCTCGCAACCTTAGGCAACCCTCGCTTGGGTGTCGTGAGGGTCATGCAACAACGGCCGTCAGTTGTGCGACCCTTACGACACTTAAGGGGCTGTTGCTTGGGTTGCGCAACCCTAGCCGAGGGTCGCTCGAGGTCATGCGACCTTCAGTGGCCCTCAGCTAGGTCATGCGACCTTTACCGGAGGTTGCGACGTCGAGCAACCTCAACCGACAGCCACTGATGCCAAATCTGGCCTGCCGATGGCCGTAGCCCTTCCCTAGTATAAGATATCCAAAGCCCATTGCAAAAGTTTTTTTTCCAAATACACATTCAACTTAAAGTTCATTTGCAAAGAGATTTTAACCAAACACAATTTGCATTTCCCCAAATAACTTTGACTTTCAATATTTGTATTACAGCCAAAGCCCATTTGCAAAACTAAACCAAGCGCACCCTTATTCATCTCCATAAAGGTTCAACCTCATTTTTGTCGGTCTTTCACTTCATACTTTTAACACCTCCGATATCAACACGATATATCAACTTTCCTCTAGCTTTTATCTTTTGATAGTTCCAAGCATATTGGCAATCGTGGCTCTATCTTGTTGTTCACATATGTACAATACCTCCAAGCTTTACCGAACTCCTCACTCAAGGCTTATTTACCTTCTATTCAAGTACCTTTACCTTCGTAGATACCTCTACACTCAATGCCTTACCATTGATAAAGAATTCGTAACTTCAAACATCCTATTTAGACATCATCTACATAATGGATTGTCATCTTTCATCCAATTTACTCAATCATTAAAATATTGGTCGCCCTCGATTATTTGTCATCTTCAAAACATCATAAGTAATTGTCTCAATAGTGATGAGCCATCAATGGTGATTGCGCACTGATAATACAAGCACTTCACTTGTATCAGCAGTTCCCAATTTTAAAAGATTTCCCGATGATATTATGCTGCTTCTCTTGTGGCAACTTCAAGTATGATAGCAATATAGGTTTTATGGTCCAATTCACCGTAGTACCTCCCAAGTCTGTACTTCTCATTACTTTAGACTTGTTCACCCATACATCCTTCTAGTCTTTACAAATCTTTTCAATTTGTATGTCTAAGCTCATTAGCTAGAGATCTAAGTATTTCCTAGAATATAAACATTATCAACTCGTAAGTTATTTATGGATTGTTTTGTCAACTTTAAAATAAAGTAGAAGGTTTCTTGACATAAAGCTTCACAAATTAATGAGATGTTACACCTAAGCCCCACATAATCAAATATTCACCAAGACCCAAAATAGGAAACAAATTAATCGTGGATCTATCTTTAGTCGCAAAGGCTAAAACCTCAATTATCACAAATACGCACAACTAGAAAGTTGAAATTTCCTATATGGAAAAAGCCTAAAATCACACACCAAATCAAGTTAGAATTGAATAAACTCAATTTTAGGCAATTACGTATTCAATTTGGACTTAGTTTAGTCAATTACCTAATCCAGACTTTGATTCAACAATGACCGGTAGCGTGATTCATGGCGACCAGCGAGGCAAGGATGGGATCACCGACAAGGAGCTAACGGTACGGCGAGACGGGAAGCTGTTGGAAATCATCAAAGGAACTAGGACACCCCAAGGCAATCGCTAGTGGTTGTTGTTCTGCTGTCAGCGCCATGGGTGTACTACGGCGTTCATTGGATGCCGGGGGGAAAACAGCAGTTTGGCTTGGCAATGCTGGCCCCCATTGGGATAACCTGCAGATGAGAAACTAGGCACAACGAGGATGACAGGACAGCTAGCAGTGGCGTGCGGGACCGGGCAGATGTGGACGAAGTACCGCTTTGGGCCGGAGCTAGCTTGGGATCGCTGGTTTTTCGTCAAGTGCAGCTGCACATCGGGGTGTTGGGTGACGTTCACAAGACGTATCAAAGTGAGGCGGAACATGGGGGTCAGGTTTTTATTGTGGGAGGTGTCGATCGCCAGGAACACCGGAGCTAGGCTGCAATCGAGGCGCGTTAAGATAGCGGCTGAGGTGCGGCAACAGCTGGGCGTGGCAGGATGCGTAGTCGAGAGCCTCGTTTTTGTGCTGAGTTTCTCTAGATCTTTCTATAATGTGTTATCTCTCAATTGTGAACTTCTCAAATTGTGGACCCTCCTAATTGTGATGTGAACTACTCTATATGTAGGGTTAGTTTAGGGGCATCCCTTGCAAAAGCTACCTTGTTATTTCAAATTGAGGTATGCATGATATACCCAACAATAGAAAATCTCTTTTTATTCACAAGAAATAAATTTTGAGATATAAAAATTATTTGCACTGCTTGTTTGCCTTAATAAATCAAATTTCCCAATTTGAAGCACCCCATTTTTATTAGTTTCGGCCACTACATGATTAATGGGTTTTCGTCAAATTTTTAATTCACATGGGCTTAGTCCAACAAATTCAATTAAGTCCAGAGCCCCCCCGCCAGAGTCCATTGATTTTGGTCCAATTAAAATGCGGTTTATCTAGTTTTAGTACTATGAAAATGCTCCTAATATGCAGAGGCAATTTGAAAAAAAAAAAAAAATGCTTAGGGGTCGAGACCAACTCCTAATTTATCTATGCAATGGCTAATTAAATAGTTTGCCAAAATTTAGATGTTGACAACCATGTTTTTATCTAATTGTTTAAGTTTTTTTTAAAATAGTTGATAGTGATCATATAGAATCTCACATAATAAATGGCTATTTTTATAAATAAAGCATTACCATTAATAATGCCAATTGTCGTTACTGATAATGTCGACGATTTGGCAACACCCTTGCGCCCTAATTGAGGAAGAAAGAAAAGATCTCATTGGTACACAATTTCAACTCTGCTAGCACATTCCAACACTCGATGAGTCTGAGGGCCTCGAGTCGAGGCATGCCCCCAAGCCGAAGCCAAGGTTGTTGCAGTGGTAGGACCTTTTATTTCATGAGTCACGACTCCATCCCAGCTGCTACATTGGCTAGGGGTAGAAAAAAAGAATCAAGTAATATTTCAAGGCTAGAGTCGAAAATCGAATTTGTAAAAAGAAAAATATGAAAAGAAACCACGAAGAGTTGGTCGATTAGGTATGATTCAGTGGTGAGGAACGATGGATTTTGCATTGCATGCCTGTATTCTTCTAATTTAATGTTATATATAATCATTATTTCACTAAAAAATAAAAATGTTAAATTAGGGACGAAATTGAAAGATTTTGAGGATGGACAGAAAAATAAATGGTTGAAAAACCTATAAAAAAAATTGAAATGCAAATGCTGGAAATAAAGGGTGTGAATGACAACTATTTTGTTCCAAATCAATTTTTAGCCTCTTTTTGACAACTTTGTGAAAGAAATTACGCGTTTAATAACGACACAAAAATTTTCCTCCCAGGTGATCGGTGATTGGTGGCAAAGCTAGCCGATGGGTTGGCGATCGACCAGTAGTGAGGGGCGAGCAATGAGAAAGGAGTTCTTATTTCTATTTTTGTTTCAGAAATACAAAAATTAGAAAATTTTTAATGATCATTTTTATTACAAACCTATTTTCTTACTAAAAAATTGTTCTAAAATAGAAAAATGAAATTGTGTTATCAAATCCATTTCTATTCTAAATCTATTCTTGAAAAACAAAAATAAAAAAACAAAGAAACATAATAATTATCATGCGCGTCCTAAAAGGTCAGTCAAGAAGGTAAATGGCATGGGAAATTCAAATTGTTGGAAAGAGAAATTTGCAAGGAATTTACGAATAAATTTGCTGGAAGAAACCATGAAGAATTGGTGGATCCCTCAATACATTTATCTATATGTATACAAAGGAACGATGCATATACAATGGAACGAAACGACTTTGCATTGCATGCCTAGATAATTCTAATTTGATGTTACATATTATTAGGAAAAATTATTCAATTGAGTCCTAAATCTAGTGCATGAATGCCAATTCAGTTATAAACTTTTCATTTTTGTAAATTTAGCCTGAATTTTTTGCGAAATGTCAATATTCCCATTCCACAAAATTTTCATCACAATCCGATGATAAGGCGATCAAAGTTATCGCGGCCATCTTACGTAGTGCATCTGATACATTAGTGATTTTCAATAAAATTGGTTAGAAAGACTACATCGAAATTTTAGATAAATGTTTAGGATTAAATTGACAAAATCAAAGTTTATGACTGAATTGACATTTGTACAATAAGTTTAGGATTGATTGAATAATTTTCCCTTGTTATTATTCAATTCCAATGCATGAGAGGTTTTCAAACTAGTATATATGCATGTTATTATTACTACTAATAATTATTTCTTTTTATTTATGCATCTTATTAATATAATTATATCTTTGAAATAGAATGTGCAAAAAAGAGATTGCCCAAACTCCAGAATCACTCAGACCAAAACCGGATTGGCTTGTTGGTCCAATTCCCAGGAGTGTTGGTCCATTTCTTGATCCCTAAAAGTGAAATCGGTGTCCTGCGGTTCAATTCCTAATTCAAAGGGAGAATTAGACTTGGAGTGGACTGACCGATTAAATATATTCTTTTTTTAGTCTTTCAAAAATTAGTAAAATGTGAATTAAGCACTATCTTAATCCGATTTCAAGTAGTGGAAAAAAAAAAAAAAAAGTAATGAGAAAAAAAGTAAGAGATTGGTTTCATTGATCGACCAATGGTATGGTTGGCTCACAGTCCCAGGACCAAATTGGAGATCATCGAAGAGCTACGTAGTTGCTTCCCAAGTCGTAGTTCTATCACGAGGACGGCATGCGGACAAATGCGGAGAACCAATGTAGAGAAATCGCTAAATTTGCGATAGGAGTTGTTGACACCTAAATTTTTACTACCAAGTTTAGTTATTAATTGCATAACACAAGCAGATTTAGGTACATTCAATTTTAATTTACATGTTTTGCATTAGGCCGGTGGTGGAATGGTTTGAATTTTCCTCGAGCTCTATGTTCGGCAGAGGCTGGAGGCCACGGAGAAAAATTAATCCAAGCCCGTCGTCATGTTAATTAATTATTTTGAAAAATTAAGATTTTGATGCGATATTATGGAAGTTAAGGAAATCGCGTTATAATCTTATTTTTTTTTTGTCAAAAGATAAACCTTATCTTTTGTTTGTAGATGAAGTCGGGCTTGAAATCAATTGAAAATATTTAACGAGATAAGGAAATAAAAGGATTTTTAGAGATCGAGAGGTTATAGATGACCCGTATATTAAAAATCAGATCAAATATTCTACGAAGATCGCCTACTTTTACCTATAAAAGCAACATGTACGTGGGTTTTCAAGGGGGGAGAAATTTTTGCTTCAAGGGAGAAAGAGGAGTGAAAGTGACGTGGAGAGAAAGGAAGGACTCCTCGAAAAGTAAAAAGGGAGGCAGGGGAAAAGTGATACAAAGCGGAGGGACG